>OY728129.1:1302601267-1303834267 GCA_963277665.1 Viscum album
AAATAATTTAGAGACAAATAGTTTAGCATTATCATTATATATAATATCTTATTGGTGGAATATGGTATGGTAAAAGATATATTGGATTTTCTCATGACACTATATTGATAATGAGCTCTATATCCTATTCCACAGGTAAAGCCAAAAATTTAGTTAAAAATTCCTCTAGGAATTTATCCACTATATGAGGAAACTTTTTCTTATAACATTTTCAATTATCTTCTCACATTGGAGGAAATACCAAGAAATGGAATATATTTATATTCGAAAGTGGAGGTCTATATCAATATGATCATGGATCCAATTCACATTGGAAGACCCATATACACCCATCAGGTGCCCCGAAAACCACCCATCATTCACAAAAACTGATTCGAGTCTTAATAAACATTAACTAATCTGATTCCTAATATCACATTGTAGAGGTCCATTTATATAACGGATATGTCTAATTCAAATTCAACCTCTCATATGGTGATAACATTGGATGAACATGTAAAACGAAATTCAATCCTCTTTCTGGGTTTTTTGACTTACTCTATAGAATAGGGAATAAGATCAGTTGGTAGTTTTAATAAATTTACAAGGAGACAAGAAATGAATGAAATAGAAAAAATTGTATCATGTAAAGAAATTTTCATAGATGGTGAAACCAAAAAATTACCTCAATCTATTGTAGTCGCGACATCAAAAACCACTGATTCCTGATCCATAGCATGAGGGGGTTTTTTCTCTGAAAATTATTGAGGAAGACAACTAAATTTTGGTTCTTCCTTGATTTGACTCTATCTGAAATAAGATGAAACCATGACACCCAAACCAACACATTGATAACCCATATATCTGGATGCACCAAACTGATCTTTTAATTCCCCATACACTATGGATCCTATACCACACTAAAAAGATGAAAAATCTTATAGAAAATTTACAATTTACCCATAATCAACCTTGATGATAGGGTTTAGGTTGAACAAGATGTATATACTGCTAGTTCCCAGACCTCCCACATTGATGAAATATAATTGACCTACCACATGAACCAGCAGATAAAGGAAATAGATATGGGTATCCATATTTTACACCACTCTTCCTTCTATACTCCTCATGGTACATATTTTTTTAGACACACCATTTCCACCCTAGCCATAGCTGAAAATATTCCAAGGGAAACTAGATAAACATTCCCATTAGATTTCCATCACTAGGTCATGATCAAACACCTCATAATACATATTCATCATGTATAAGAATTAATTTAATCTAATATCTAGTAGCAACACCATCTCAAACTATTGAGAATTAAACTATTCAATTAAAACTACCTCGGGATCAAAAATCACTAGTTGAGAAAAATGGTTGGCATAATCTAACACATAATTCTCTCTCGGATGGAGGTTAAAAAATTCTTGGGTCATAGATAGATTCAAAGTATCAATTTGTTACTACACATTGAAAACAAATAAGAAATCCTTCCATCCCATATTCTCACGCTTCACTTCGTAAACAACTGACTCCCACTATCTATGACTAGGTCCTTCCAATATAAACATTACACATTTCACAATAGTAGATTTGAGTGTCTCAAAGTACCAAAAAATACTCTCAATATTTTAAACTAAGTCATCAGGTTCATGGGGATCTATGGTTCACTAGAATGAATGGGGTATATTTTTTTTTTTGAAATTATTAATCTATATCCCATCCTAGAAATGGATTAGCTTTTATAGCCTATGTACGACTAGATCCCACTCCCTGGATTGGAGATCAAAAATTCAAAACCCCTACATCAACTAATTTCTAATAAAATATAGAGGGAGAACTCCCTCTTTCCACTTCTCATGGTTTCATGGGAAGAATATGGTGTGTTATCATACTGAAAAAATCAACAAACATAACATAAAACATCAATAAGTCATCCCATAGAAAACCTACCAATAATATCATTTAATAAAACTTAATAAATAAAATTAAAATAATTAAAATAACCAGTAATGATTTTTAACCACTCTACCATACCTTAGTGTCTATGCCCAGTCTAAAACATGTGCATTACACCTGAATGGGGTGTCACCCAAAATCCACGAAGTCCCACGGTGTGTCATGGTACATCATGAGGTGTGTATTCTAGACACAATAATTTTAACTAGATCTTTAGGCCCTATAATTACAAGATATTATCTATCTAAACATCCCAAATAACATGACCAAAAGGAAATGAAAACGTAGATCTGATAAAAAAATTCCCTCATCCAATTGTTGTCGACATCCAGACCGACTCCTAGCTCATCCCCTGGTATATTTCAAAGGTTTTTCTTGATCTCCACAATATGGAAACTAGTGCATGGGAATTTAAGGACTCATTTGGGAATGATTTTCACCTTGATAAAAAATTATCGACATCCATTCCAAATTTACACAATTGAATAATGGATATCCAATGTATGTTATAAAAAGTCCTAAAAATTATACTTTCTTTAGTTATATATACTTTTAATAAAAATTAAAAATATAAAAAACTAATAGGGGAAACCAAAATGATCAAAAAAACACCATATTAAAGAGGGGTTCAACACCCTCGAGGATACAACCATCAACACCGTCCAATGTAATGCCTCTAATAAGTGTACACACCATTATTTCCATGGAAGGCCTTTCCTTTTCCCATTTTATATAAAAAAACATATACATACACCAAGGGGATTATATATGGTGTGGGATCACTATAATATTGGTATCCAACAATATTTTCCTTGAATAGACACTATAAGATAAAGAAACAAGATTTTTCGACTAAAAAGAAAACAATTTAATTTATAAATTCATGAATTAACAACGATAGAAATAGAATGTTAAAAGGGTAAAATTAATCTAAATAATACACACTATAAGAACAACGGTAAATACATAATAAACTAGGGTTAGTGTGGACCTATGATCCTTATACTCTTAGTGATCAATCATGTACATGATGGACTCTATCCTCCTCAAGGAGATAAATCACCAACATTAATGTTTTCTTAGTGTTGTATAGTAAACCTTCAAGGTAGGGTGAGTTTTTTCTATAATAAATTTTCTAGTATACACAAATTTTTACCCATGATTACCATGTGATTCACTAAATTAATAATTTCATGAAAACACCCTTATTTTTGTAGTAATAATGTACCTAAACACACCAATTCCATTGTGAGTTTAATCATTTCTAAAACCATACACAGATAAATACTTTAGAAACCACCATTAAAAATTCCATAAAAATTTAAAATTCATTTATAAAATAATGAAAGAATAATTAAATCACCAAAAAATAGATAAGCATGAAACCATCTATAATTTTCTTTAAACCACTAAAATCTATTCATAATTGGAAATCTGAATCGAGAGAATATCTTATAGAAGAAAGAACACAAAAAAATCAAAACACAAATAAAAAAGGTATTAAATCCATTATATGCACCAATTAACACTATTTAATAGAAAACCCATGAATTAAGGGAGAATAATACAATATTATAAGATCAGAGGGACTTACTTGAGGATTTCATGAATTTTATTTCTAAAATCCACCAAAAAATATAATGGAAGAGAGGGAGAGGTGTATATACGACGAGGATGGTCTAGTTGAGTGAAGTAATTGGTTCTAGGGTTAATATAACATAGGGTAAATTTTTTAAAATATATATTCATGAAGAATCTGGAAGAACACATGGTCTTCCAGAACATTCGCCAACAATGCAACCCCTTTATCTAAGAGGAGGGGGGGTCGTACGGTGTGTTGGAAGGGGTGGATGGTCATGCACTAAGACATGAAACCTAGATAGTTCCAATAAATTGATTTCATGAATTTCACTTGGGATAATTCTCAGTTTCCCTTAACTATACACCAATTTTATGCCTCCTTCAATCCTACTAAAATACAACATTTCTTCTTCGAAAACTCCTAAGAAAGTTATAGTACACAAGTAAGAAAAATAATAAAAAACCAATTACCAAAAAAACCCCTGTAGTGATAGATGTATTCAATTAAAAACATGTAATAATAATTTTTTTATTAATATGTTTAAATGATTATAGATTAATAATACATATATCTAATAATGGTATTAATATATCACATTGTATTCATTGAACTCACAAAAATGACGACGTCTTCATTTTCACTGTAAAAAAAGGATACACAAAAATTTATGAAATACAATTATAAATTTAATAATTATTTAAAAACATCTCTTAAGCTACCCAATATAACCTTTTAATGGTGACCATTTTGAGAATAATGATGAACAACAGTGCAATTTAAAAAATAATTTAAAACAATCAAGTTTTCAGACACACTGTTTAAAAAAATCATAACTAACTAAATATCTATTTTTGAAAATTTATATAAAACTTCATAAAAGGTTAAATAATTTAATAAGTTCTTTATGTTGGTGATAGAGATAGTTATTTTTGTGATTCAGAAGGTAGGAAAACATTCAACTATCCGTGAGCAAAGTTATGTGGATTTTATTTCTCAAAACCTCTTTTTTGACCATAATCACTTCCTTTTCTCCAAAACCTTTTCAAGTATGATATTTAAAAACATATGATAATTTTATGTTGTATTTATAACTTATTTTATAATTATATCATTTTACACCCCAATTTTATTGTAGGTGAGGAATTTATTATTTTGTGGAGATGATTTGTTTTATAAAAATTACCATTAATTATAATGGATTATTCTCTCCCTGTCCATGTTTTTACTTCCCACCAATTTTATACTTTCCTTGGAAAAAAATTAATTTTTTCTCATTTGATTATATTTATAATTACACTTATTTTAAGACTATGGAATTGATATGGTTTTAAAAACGTTTGTTTTTAATTAAGATGTTTGGAATTATTTTAAAGGCTTTTATTTTCATTGATCATATATTTTTTCTCTATTGAATAACATTTTAACATATCATTTATTTATTATCATTGACTCTTTATATTCTTGTTTTTAAAAAAATGTTTCAATATGAATAATTTTTATTCTAAAATAATATTTATGGTAATTTTAATCAAGAAAACCAAATGTTTATATTGATATTTAGAATCAAATTTTTTTATGAAAAAACTTTTTTGTAATTAATCTTTCATTTTCATTGTATTCTTCGCCAACAGAGACATGGATCATAAATCGCCAAATATTTTTTTGTGTAATTATATTTTTATGAAATGATAATTTTTTTATGTGCATAAATTTTAAATTATTATGAAACCCATTTTCATCACATGGATTATTTATGATAAGTGGAATAATTTCATTTAAGGATAAAATAAATTGTATGGATGATGATAGGTGGATTTTTATATTTTTCTCCAATACATTAGATATTGTTTTTTGTATATAATGTTTTGTGGAAATTTTTATATTTTTTTCAAACCTACAAGGTTGTAGTAATTATATTTTTTCAAAAAAATAAATGGTGAAAAAAGATTGATTTGCTCACAATTTTTACCAATGGCTATGATTTTTCAACAAATTCACTAAAATGTGACTTATTTTCATGCAATTATTTTTTTATAACACTTCATGTTATAAAGATATTATTATTTAGTATTTATTGATTTCATGATCATTATATGTTTATAAGGAATGTTGTTGATGTCCCTTCTTTGGTCTTATCTTCATATACTATTATTTTCAATGACTGATAATTTTTTTCAACACTTATGATCTCATCATATTTTTATATAATATTAATCACATACACATGTTTTCCCCTATATAATATCTAGCTATTATGACTAGTTGATATGTTTATATTTTATGTAATTTTATCTCACTACTTCTTATGTTTCTATTAATTAGGTAATGAAGATGATTATGTCCTATGAGATCTCTATAAGAGGGCCTAGAGGTGTACAATTATACAAAAAATGCCTCTAAGTGTTGTAAAATAATATTTTTATATATCTAGTGTCTAAGAAACTAAACCTATCATCCCATTTTCAGTGTGACAATTTGTGTAATTAATTAACTAAACCTTGAAATAAATATATAATTTATGTGTGATTATCCTATTTCTCCATAGATGATATAAAAGGGAAGGTTTAATTATTTTGGGGATTAATTTAGATAAATTTTGTGATAAATCTAAGAATTAGTCTATCTACTGGATAATATCTTGATTTTTTGGTATAGTCTAAATTTTGTGATTGTTTGAGAAATTCATCTCCATCTGGATACTAGAATTTTGATATGGCTATATAAAAAATAACCCATTGTAAATCAGCCATAAAAGGGTTAGTTTAGTATTGAATCAACATAAACTAGATGCATGATGAGTGGGGATAAGACTCCACACCTCACTATTAACTCTTGTGGGATATGCTTAAATTGAATAATAAATTTTTTATAAACCATTATGATGTTTATGTTTTTCATTTTCTCTAGTATGGTTAATGAAATTATGGTATAGAAATACTCATGGATAACATCAATTGATACTTAAGGAGTTAATATGAAAGAATATACTCTTTATTTATGAGTAATTTCTTCCATGATAATAGTTTTCTCCAAGAACATGATGTTTAATTTTCAATCTAAATAACCCCTATATCATTTCAGGTATTGAGGACTCCTTATATATTAGATTCTATTAAATTAAAGTAATTGAAGAAATAATTACAATAGATTCCTGAAAAAGGGTTTATATGGACTAGTGTTTCACTATGGATTTCACCAATCCTATTTTTTTAAAATATGGACAGATAAATTAATTATTTAATCGAATACCTTTAGATAAAAATAATAATTCTAAAAAATCAAATTGTTACATTTCATAATTACTATTTTGATAGATTCATATGAGTTTTATTTTTTTAAAAGATAGATATTTTATATGAATATCATCAATTAAGTGTTATGAGAGAAGAAATACTCATGAAATCTTTCTGCACAAGGTATGGAAATAATTAATTTATATTCATTCTATTTGGGAATAAAATTTTCTCAAAGTATCTTTATAAATTTTAGAAATATAATATTTATATATTATAATGAAAAACATTTGGAAGTCTTTATTGATGACCTTATTATATATCCTAAGAGAAAAAAAGAACATGAAGAGCATTTTGTAATTGTGCTAAGGACCATAAAAAGGGAGAAATTATATTCTGACTTCATCAAGGGAAAATTTTGTTTTCAAGGAGTATCCTTATTAAGTTATAGTGTCATCTATGAGGTTATATCTACTGACACATCAAAAGATTGTTCTAATTGAAAAATGGTTGAGATGAACCAACATGATTGGGATATAATGTTTTCTTAGTTTAAGTGGATACTACCAAGGTTTTGAGAGAGTATTCTCATTATTATACAATCTAATAACAATGTATTACATTATGTTAGTAATGTTACTTTAGATAGAGAAATTTGAGGAATACTTTAGGGAGATAAATAAATGATTTATCCCTAGCACTCTGCTTGAACTACCATATAATAGAGACTGTTTCTTGAAGTATAGTTATTATTTTTTAAATGTTTTGGGATGAATTATCATTTCTAATGATAAGGTAATTTCATATATATCATGGTAATTAAAGTTTCCATATAAGAGCTACCAAACTCATGATTTGGAACAGGTAAGTTTTTTTTTCTTTTATAATTTTGGAGCATCATATTCATTGAAATATGTGTGATATTTATACTGACCATAAGAGCCTAATGAATATATTCTCATAAAAAGGGATGAACATGTGAAAATTTATATGGTAATAACTAATAAAATATTTTTAATACTTGATTCTTTATCAGTTTGAAAAGTAAAATAAGTTGGGTGATGCTCAGGGTAGAAAGTACCAGGCTACACAATGCATAATGATGACTGGAAAAGACCCAATGCTCATTAATCGGTGGAGGATAAACATTGAACCCATAATTGGAGGAGACAAATCTAATGATACCCATGGGAATACATAACAATAAACTCATGTGAATATTAAATAATCCCAAAAATATTATTTAGGTCTAAAAAATGGAATCTAATATTTTTGAGCACATATTTGATAAAGATTGAGTTTTAATGTTTGGAGCAGAAATATATTCCCTCTATATATATATGAAAAATTTAATGATATTTTTATTAATGAAAATATCTTATTATTCTATTTCCACCCTAGAGGCACAAATATATATTAACGGTTTAAGAAACAAAATTGTGGGATAACATGAACAGTGAAGTCATAGAGTATATATCTTGATGTTGTGTATGTTAGGAAGTTAAGGAAGATCTATATAATCTTAATAGAATGATAAAACCACTACCCATAGGAGTCATGAAATATGAAAACATCTTCATAAAAACCATTGTAGGACTCCCCAAAAAATGTAAAATTTATAATTTTGTATCGGTTTTATTTGACCAAATTAAAAAGAAAACATATTTTATTTCCATTAAATATTATTTTTCCCATGACCAACTCACCAAGATATATATAATGTAAGTGATAGTCATGAATAGAGTAACACTATAAATTATACATAATCAAGATTTGAGTTTTTATTTGACATTTCAGATAAGTTATTTTAAAGATTTTTATATTAATTTAAGATTTATCACTTCATATCATCCATATATATATAGTATGTATGACATCAAAATTCAAAATATAAAGGATATATTGATATATTGTTCTATGAATTTCCAATGATGCAAGGATAACACCAAATCTAGGTATTTTCATCATATTACTATATTTTTCACTCAATGATTTAGATGGTGCCTTATAAGTATCTATTTTGAACGATACTTATGACTTCAATATGCTGGGATGAAGTTACAGGGAGGAATTATACTGATCCTAACCTTGTCTATAAAATTATTAGTAGGTCCAAATGATTTAATAAAATATGAAAATAGAATAAAGTTAGTAGAAAATTAATTCATATAATTATTGATGAGATCTAGAGTTTGATGTTTTTGATAAGGTATTTCTCTAATTAACACCGTTGAAACAGGTTATGATATTTTGGAATAATGGGTTTTCGAGTCGTAGATATTTATTTCCTTTAGAGATTTTTTGTTCCAAAATTATGTGTGTGAAAAAATATGCAAGGGACCAAATAGTGACAAAAGGGGATACTTCACGAAGCCCCTTTGAAAAGTTCATTAGCACCACATCTATTAAAAATCACTTTAGGACCATGGCTGACACAGAGTTGAGGTATCCTCTACACCGGCCACAAAGGATGGAGATAGTCTACTCTGTGGTTACGAAAAAATTGACAGAAGTCTTAACACCATAGAGGGAAGATGGTCACCACTACGATTCCTTGGGTATTGATATAATCATCTGCGACCGCCACAGAGGGAAGGAATAAAGACTCTAAACCTTGGAGGGGATGATTTTCGACTTCACCATTATGATGAACTTGACACAATCTGCCTCTGATGGTGAATTTCAAGAGGCTTCACAACATGCCATCAAAGCTTTACACACCCCTCATTCCTATAACTACCCTACTCTACTCATTCCAAATGGATATAAAGCTGGACCTTTCTCCTTCTAGGATCCCAAATAGCAAATTACCCTTTTCTCTATGAACCATCAAAAAATGATTCATTTGAGGTACTTGATCATTGAGAAATCCCTTCCCCTTTAGTCAAGTTTACCCCTTCTTCATGGAGGGATGCCCTTCATGGAGCCTATGGGCTATCACCAAATATGGAGACCCCCTATGGTACTTGGGATTTCACGAAGCACCCTCTAAAAACATATGTTCTCCATTATGAGGTCGAGAAACTATTATCTACAATGTCCTCTTTGCAGAGTCATATCCTCTATGGGACATTATTCTCTACAAATCCAGTTGCTCTACAATTCCATGTTCTTTACAAGACCATATTATTTTCCATCCCATGAGCTCTGCAAACCCTAATATATTCAAAGACCTATACTTTGTGACCCCTTGATTTATGTGAATCCCCTCTCTATGAGGCCTCCTTCTTTGCAAAAAATATTCTCGTTAGGACTTTACAATGTGATTTTAAGTTTCCTTTGGTGGTGATTAATGTTGTTTTGATTTTCCTCATGCTACTTTTCATAGAAATGCTAATTAAATTTTCTTTTTCACATAACAATTCTAATGTGAACCCCTGAATGGATTACACCACAACCCCACCACACCATGGCATTTCTGGTGCCTTCCCTTCACTAAGGGTTAAAGTGCGCCAGTTATGTAATTCCTAAGGGTGAGGAAAGAATCGTCCCCATATGATCTATAGGACATTGAACTACTAAGAACCATCATCCATGACACAAGAAATTAAACTATGATCACCACATGTGTGGTAGACTAAGATAATAAAAGTGGGGATGGGCATTGGTTCCCTCTCGATCTCTCTTTCCCTATAGGCTTTTGTCACAATGCACACCTCGGTCAGTATCCAAGGAAGCCCCAGAACCATCAGATGGGATGAATCATGTATGATGGTCATATCCTCCTTGTACATTTGTTCCCCTAACTAGGCTTCCCTCATAGAGTAATCCCTTGTTTCCTCTTTGGTCTGGTAATCTTGAGTATTCCCTACTCCATTCTTCGTAGACACACCTTTCACAATGAGATCGTTGGGTCTTTATTGCCTCTTGTTTATCCCCTCGATCATGAATCACGTTAGCTTAGAGTAAATAGTGACCATTAAATCCTCTCTAGGCCTCCTTAGCTTGTATGCCCCTAGCCCCCCATTCCGAACTATGTAGACATTGACCCTTATCCCTTCCAAGAAAGGTACGTAGGAGGCCACTCCATGGTTCATACTCAGCACTCATCTATCCTGACCATTTTCACATCGGTTCACCCTCATCCCACATGATGTCAAATTATAATCCCCTTTTCATCTCACATGATGTTAAACTATACTCATTCAAACAATGTGGGGTTTTTATTCATATCTCCTAGACATGGTATATAGGATGCCTCCCAGAGGTTTACCCCCAAACACTAGTAAACTTAAGTGTCCCCCTTATTGGGACCCACATCCTTGGTCGATCACTTAGTGGTGTTAGACCATCTCATAGATAGTTAACCGTATATAAGCCTCACACTCAATTCATAATCCTCCAACTAAGAGTGTCCCTCTTGTGATGGTCAACTGACCAAGTGTAAGACCAAGAAGGTATTCGGGCCACTATCTATTAAGTACACCCCAAATTGATGCCCCATATTGAACTACGTAGACTTTGATTATATGCCACAAGGATTCATAGGAAGCCTCATTGAGGTTCAATCCCATCACTCGTGTCTCATCTTGGTCACTCCCTTGAGCTGTTCTATTTTGGGAAGGTCATGCCTCAACCTAGAGGTTTTATTTCCTCCGGGTCCCAACCATGAATCAATTTTCATAGGAAAAATCCTCAAGTGTTCAATCACCCAACCAAACTATGTGGAAATTGATTAACAACCACAATGATATGTAGGAAGCCTCTACAGGGTTCAATCCCAACATCACTATCATCTTCACAACGGTTCCATCTCAATCACCATTCACATCAATCAACCCTCCATCATCCATCCGGGTTCTTACCCGAGCCGCCCCATTCCAGTTAGATCATGCCATCCACCCATGTAGCTAACCATGCATAATCCCTACACAATCCATAACCATCCAAACAAGATATCACCTCTTTTGACGGGCCACTAACTATGTGTAATCCCCAACATGTCATCATCTTTCTATCCATTATGTGCACTCCAATCCTGTGATTCACTCTCTCAAACTACATGGGTTTTGATACCTCTATTATTTAAATAGTACGTAGAATACCTCAACGAGGTTCAATCCCATCCAATGATAAACCATAGTGTATGATCTTTCAAGACTCAACCATCCTTGGATCTATACCCATCCTACATTTGGATCCACCCATCCAGTAAACCTTCTAGGTTCCCCCTCTTAGGGATGTACTCATCTCCTCCACTCTCATCAGTGTTATGATCATTCTAATTCATCTCTACTAGATGTTAAACTCATGGAATACCCAATGTTAAACATGGGAAGTTGAGGAAAACCTTAGGGACATTCCTTGGTAATATGATTTCCCACCCTTTACGTGGGATGCCTTAGGCTTCCACACCCTCAAGAAGCACTATCATAAGGGGAAGACAATCCGGGTGTACCAGTGTTTTAGCATCCATCCACGCCAGCGATGCCCAATGTGACTATTCCCCTAAAAAGGTTTCTTACCTAAAACGATTCTTTGGAATGTCTTGAAGGAAGCTGTATAATCTACTATAATCCACAAAGATGCAACATGAAGAAGAGTTTGAGGAAAATGTCTTAAATCTATGAGGGAGACCCAAACTAGGAATTGAATTCCGAGGAGAAATCCATGGAAGGAGGAATCTACATCCCCCCATCTCATATCGATCAAGGAGAAAATTCCGCTAAATATGTAATAGATGTCA
Organism: Viscum album; assembly: GCA_963277665.1. Lineage (NCBI taxonomy): Eukaryota > Viridiplantae > Streptophyta > Magnoliopsida > Santalales > Viscaceae > Viscum > Viscum album. The sequence goes on from OY728129.1 coordinate 1,302,613,710, forward strand.
CTCTCTTTTGGAAGGTGAGAATTTAGGGAAACAACCATCACATCACATCACGGTGATGTGCGTCCTGACAAAATCATCATAAACAATGATGGTTAACCTGATGTGAAAATTTCTCCTCAACATAGAGATTAGTAGAATTAAAGAAAAAAATATATAAGTGTGTCCCTAGATCTAGATATCTAGTTCTAGGTTCCACAAAGAAAACATTGTTCCTGATGTGAAACTTACCAAACTTTTAGGAAATTAATCATTGGGCATTCTGGTCTATGATGTTATCAGTGTAGATCTTTCTATCTAGCCAGGGATGACTAAAAACGCTAGAAAAATGTGCATATTTTTCCCATTGTCTATACTATAGAGTTATTTTTATTTCTTTGAAGGACCCAAGATCAAGCTATTAGAAACTGATCATCTCCCTCCCACGGATACAAGGGTAGGGGAAGTAAGAAAGATGCAATTCCCCAAAACTCAATCTCCTATGCGATAGCTCCCACACCCGTAACTACTAGGCATTTGCATGACCTTTCACCCTCTAAATTAATTCAGAGTAGAGAGAATGATATCCTTTTTCGACGATATGAATAATAAGAGGTCATCCCGATGAGGGACATGGCCCACCTTGACATGGAGGCCTCGATGCCCAGTCAGCTCCACCACACCCAAGGGCCACACATGGAGCCATTGCTCCCCACGCTGACCTTCAACAACTTCCAGAGCCTATCCCCAGATAAATCCTAAGACACTCTCACTTATTATAATGAATTAATATGTGTACGATTCTACATGGAAAGGACATAAACTAGGGATACACCGAGGAGGTATCCCACCCGGTCGTACCAGCATTTCTAGCCGGTCCTATAGACCAAAGAATAGGTGCTCTATCTCATGCATAGTTAGCTCTAGTTTAGTTGACCCGACATAAATGTCAGGTGAAGGCTAGATGTATGCCCTATATAGGCAACATCAGCCTTGAAGTCAATGTTCCGAGCCACCACTGTCATGAGCTATCAACCTAGTATCATCATTGGTTAGGGGAACATCTCAGTTAGAAAGTAGAGGCATTTCCAAGCCTGGCCAATGTTGAAGTACCAGTTACCCTGTGAGCTTGTTGAACTTGCTATCCTGATTACCAGGGAAAGCAGAAGCCATCTAGGATTGACCCAAGATAATGAAACCTAGCATAGAGGTCCTCCCCATACAAGTATCAGATAGTGTAGAGGTCCCCCACTCCTTTATTCAGCATAGAGGTCCTCTACATTCCACCATCATCAAATCCGACAGAGACCCTCCCCGCTTTATCAAAATTCAGCATGAAGTACCTCCATCTACTCTTAGCCTCAGGAATGAGAATTCCCCCCCCCCCCATAACAGGTGCTCAACATGAGGTTCTTTTTGGCCCATTTTCTCAACATCATCGAGGCCTTCCCCATGTGGTCATCAATTCCGGTAGTGGTCTTCCATGTTCCAGCATTCACTAAAGTGGAGGTCCTACCCACATCATCAAGGGAGAACATGATGGTCCTTCTAGATTCTAGTATAATTAGCATGAATAACCTCTTCACACCATTCCTATCAGGTCTGGCCGACGTGATGGTCCTCCCTGGACCACGAAAAGCAACCATGGGTTCCTCTCTATGTGTTTACCAGCTCTAGCGGAGGCCCTCCCTGATCCAGCACTATCAAACATAGAGATCCTCCCTGTGTTGTGTACGAAACTTTTCTAGGTGCCCCTCATGCCCAAGATCATCAGATCGTAATTCCACCTGCATCAGCAATATCTGATATGAAGTACATCCTCATATCCCATTCATTGTGGGCAGAAGCCCTCCCCACTCTATCACCAATCCACATAGACGACCGCACTGTGTTAAAAATCTACCCTATCTTGAGAAACCATCCTGGGGAAGGAGGGAAGGTCTTCACCGCTAAAGGAAGAATCTTGAGAGGTTCCAAACCATGATTTAACTCATCTTCTATTAATATTATAAGGTGGGGTGTGATTCAGTGATGGAATACTCACCTAGATCATCTATGTCGGGGGATAGGGTTGGAAGAAGTCATATAAAACTCATCCTTTCAGAAAGTGAGGTCCAGAAAATCATTGTATCCCTCTAAAGATACATTCATAAGGAGGAATATTTGGCCCCTTTCTAGTATTTGGCCATGAAATCCTCTTTATCGTTAATATTATCATTATACACCTCAACAATAGAACATAAGTAATTATTCTAGGGATTAATTGAGGATGAATAATAATGTGACCCACTTTCAGTAACTGCAACCCTTTCACATGAAGCTATGGTTATTAAACCATATTAAATGGATGTGGTGGAACTATCAGTGTATTCTATGGAGGACTTCCTGAGATGTGGTAGCCTGTCAATCTACACAACGTACTCTCCACTGGCCGGTCTACTATCACAATGGTCCACTTAAGTGCCGTTATGGGTCCATCAACCACCCTAGTCAGTGAATGGGGAAACAAAGGGCCAAATATTTAGTCATAGCCGAGGATTCTATGGATAATTATTGTAGCCAACCATTTCCCAGATATGTTTTAGATAATTGCAATCACAAACTTCAATACTCTAGAATATCTTACCATGGAAGAGTTCATGTTCTTTCTCTAAACTCTTTGGGCTACGCAATTCTATGTCCATCATCGATGGGTAGCTTACCCCCCATAGCCAGAAGCACTTCAACAACATCCTCTAGCTATGATGCATGGTCGAATTATCTAATCTTCCTACGGCTCAGCACCCTGAGTCGCACGGTCATCATCAGACCCTCCATCATCAACGAATATTGAGCTTTGTAGTGATCCATAGAATTATTCAGGAGGCTCCCCCCCACGTTTAGATATCTGGTTGGGGTAGTATGATTCCCTTCATTTCAGTCCTATTTAACACCAGCCCAAATTTCTAGGTGATATTGAGGATATGCCTCCAGGCACATTCGCAATTAACATGGTCGACCCATCATAGGAGGAAATCGAGATAGGAATCATTGAAGGGAACTCACCACTCAGGGGGAGTGTGCCACACCTGTTGGATCCTTTGGTCTTGGTTAGTTGTTAGTAGAGAAATTTATTGTTCCTTCCTATGCCTACCAAGTCATTTTCCATTGGTCAGAACCCCAATAAGGGTAAAGATCACGTTAGGGCCATCAAACCCTTTAACCTGTCGAGCTCACTACATATAACATAATATGTCGCTGAAAAGGCTGCATTACATTAACAGCTTGTGGAACATAAAAACATGGTTGATGATGCTCTTGCTGAGTGTGATCTGGAATGGTGACTAGATTAAAGTAATCATCGATCATGTAATCATGGGCAGGTACATCCTCCCCCTAGCAAGTTGTCTCCTAGTGACATTGACCATCCTTCCCATATAGATCGGGTAGAGGCTGGAGTTTATGGAAAGAGAGCACAATATTCATCACCAAATCCACTCGAGTTTCATGATAACCCTCCATGAGACCAAACACAAGTCCCCCCATCCACTCCATAGATTTCCGCCCCAGGATTCCCACAATCCATCCCATCAGCCTCTCTACGAGCCACTAAGCTTGCTTGCCATTTTGAAGAACATACTAATACACTGGTGGTCGAATATCCTCATCAATAAATGAATCCTCACTAAGATGATCTGAGGGACACTCTCATTGCTTACCTTGAAACTTTCGAAACCTGACAAGTGGAAACCCCACCTAATGGAAAGCCATATCTGTCATTGGTGAATGATATGACAACTCCCCCAATATTCGAAAATAATACCTTATCCATTTTTAATAGGATGGGCAATCTGCTGTAGCATCTGGCTCACAATATTTCAAGGAGCGGACCCATGATGGGAACTCTAGCACAATAAGAGGACGCCATGGTCTGGTGTTTTGTACAGACATGGGTAGGGACCACATTTTTCTAGTATAGCCAGTTTCACATTTGGTGAATATTCAGATGAGAGGACCTCCATAGGTATTGTCTCTACCAGTTCAAATCCACAACCTGGAAGGAAAGCATTTCCAACCTCATCAACTGTAGGTAGAGGCCAAATGAGCGCGTCACCGACTTTGTTGCCAGGTGGAAGGGCCTCACATATTCCCTTGATATGCCACGAACCTAGGAGACTCTTCTAATGATGTGCATAGGGAATGTAAAGACTGAATTGTTCCCTTCCCTCAACACTCATAACTACTTAGGGGATTTTTGGATTTCTATGATAAAGCTCAATTCTTTGAAGAAGACTTACAACAAGCCAAGATTTCATGTCCATTGCCTCCTGTGGTTCTTACATGAAGATCCGCTAATGCCAACCCATCTGTGGTAACAAAAATAGAGGCTCCCAAGAAGATATATTTATTACCAGTAGAGCCACCTCCATAGCTTTGTCAAGGTCCACCACCTCAGGCACAGACTATGTCCCAGCAGTGCCTGCCTAAAAATCCACATGCACCCCCACGTAACACGCCACCACCACCTTGGTGGGATAATCAGGTTCCACCTCTTCAATAGGATCCTTTATCCCCTAATTAAGGATAATATCCTAGATCTCCTTTCCTAGATCAAAGTAACCTTAATTACTCATTTATTGCAGCTCAGGTCCCCAGTTATTTCTAAAGTTCCTTGAATTAGGGAATCTTGTGGTTGACAGAATCCAAGAGGCATGAATAGGTAGAACTTACCGATCATACAAACTATTGTCCCAATCACCAGTTCTTGGGGAACAACCTCAAGTGGTGTTATGTGTTTAAAAACTAACACCAATACCAGGTCGATAAAAAAATAGTCAGGTTTGGTCCAGCCTCGGCATAGGTGGAATGTTTGTTTATGAAGCCTTAAAATGACAGCGAGTGCGAGTGGAATGAGTTTTCTAACTTCATGTCTTGACAATATGATATCTAGATGGATTACAAGTTAGTCATCCATTCCCATAGTATCTTTTTTGAATGTTTGAATTGACTCAAGCCTTCAGAAGTTGCCGCATTACCTGCAACCACTACTTCTACATCAAAATCACATGTTTCTTCTTTCCAGAAGGATAAGAATCAATGATGCAAGGAAAAAAGTATCCAATTGATGCCATCGTAATCTCATAGTCTCAAAATTTATATTCCCCCAAAGATGGCGATTTCTCCCAGAATCCTCCCAGCAATGGAAGAATCATCAAGTGATGTTCAAGGGTATGCTTTAGTTAACACCGTGGAGATGGTAAACCCATATATGGTTCTCAATGATAAAGAGAACCAAGTGGACCCTCTAAATATCCCAAGACAATGTCAACATTGATAGAGCCATGGGAATGTAAATCACCCGAATGAATTGGCATGTGCTTCCTGCCAAGCTGTGTACACCACCGAAACCAGGCAATAGGCCCAATGTAGAGATCAACACGCTCAACCTCTTAATCATGTTTCATCCAACATACCTCTACCACTATTTGTGCTACTTGATCAGGAAGAGCCACCATGACAATGCTTTGGTCATCCATGTTCTGTCATGGATAGACCTCGGTCATCTAGCACTAAGATAGTAGTAATTCCATGTGATTCGACTAGTGGAAAAAGATACATTCCCAACACCATCCAGAATTCGTTAGTTCAACTCGCAGTTCTTGCTAGAACTCCATCCAAAGAGAAACCTCCTATTAGAAAAAGTGTATGCTTGTCACAAAAGTATGATATCCTTAACCATCTTTCTAGCATTTCTACAACGATCTATATCATTGAGGCTCTCTGCCTGTATGTGAATATGTGCATGTCCCCTCATGGAGGCTTTAAGAAGCCCCCTCTCATTTGAGATGGAGGTAGTAGATGTAGAAGCCTTCCCTAATGAGACAGTCAAGCATGAAGAATGTCAGTACATCATCTATTTATCTGGAGAAGATGAATGTTATCCTATACAGGGGAACATCCTCCCACTGTACGTCACTGGACTTTTCATCGATGTAGAGGTTTACCACTGTCTTGTCGACATTAGCTCTTGGATCAACCTTATCTAGACCTAGAAACATTTAAAATGGAATTTTATGAAGTAGATATGAGTAACTATGACATAAAAATTAAATTTTATAATAATATGGAATAGACACCAGTGAAAACATTCTCATGAATACTATGTTCGGTGGCCTAGTTTCCAACACCACGATCATGGTTGTCTCACAATACACTTATTACACCACATTAATGGGTAGGCGATGGATCCACATGCATGCGATAGTCCCTTCTTCATATCACCAATTCCTTAAGTACTCCCTCAAAGGTCGAGTTGGTGTACTCCAACGTTATGTGTCTCCCTTTACCTCTTGTGAATCCTACTACTTGAATGCCGACTATTATAAGAGTAAGGAAAATTAGATTTCGGCTAATGAGGTTGAACATGCTACAACTGCAACCGACCCATGGAAAGAGCTGGATGAAACCTAAATTTTCCCAATTCACCAATTGGAGGGCACGACCCCGGACTTGGGACAATACTTTGTTTTCTCTAGAATGAGGTGGAAGCATATTCCCAATTCTAAGTAATGTTAGTAGATCACCTCGTATTCCAACAGAAATCAGGCTTGGGTGATTCCCGACCCCCCTACTACTATATGGTATCTAGATGTCCACCCCATGGAATTGGAAATACGTTATACTTTATTCTTCCATAGGGGATAGAGTAAACTAGTTCAAGATGATGCACCACTATTTATTTTATATCATGAAACATGGCCCCTTATATTGAATGCTAGATGGGATCGTTTCGATAGATTTCATCACCATGGTTCTTGTAGCACAATAGTCTCTTAATGAAGTTTACACTGCTTCCTAGGATGACACCAGTTTTTCGTTGGGATCTTTCAACTATAAAGATTTGCCTCTTATTGATGACCCTATCTCTGTGGATGAATAATAGGATTTAGTAGATGCCCCTCCTACATTCTAAGATGGTGTCTCCACCATGGTCGAGGAATTGTTATCGGTGAACCTTGGTAACGAGACAGATCCGAGAACAACATTGATCAATGCCAATATGCTTGTATAAGGGAAACAACAGTATGTGGATTTTCTAAAGAAGCATCGTGATGCATTCTCCTGGTGTTACGATGAGATGGTAGGGATAGATCCTCATGTCACCATCCAATATCACAGTATCCTAGAAAATCATCGCAGGTAAAAACAACCTCCTAGAAAGATGCACCCTTCTCACGGTTCCACAGTCAAGGCATAAGCTAATAAGCTCTTTAAAGCCAATATCATCATGGAGGTCCAGTACCCCAGGTGGTTAGCTAAAATTGTACCTATCAGGAATAATAATAGATATATCATAGTCTACATAGACTTCATGGATCTCAACCATCATTATTTGAAGGATGATTCTCCCATTCTTGCAAAAGAAGTATTGATCAATGACACTATTGGGTTCTAGGATTTCTCAATCATTGATGGGTATTCTGGATATAATCAAATCATAATGGCCCTCAAGGATGAAGATTATATTGCCTTTAGGGAATCACAATGTACATTATTCTACCAGGTAATTTCTTTTTGGCCTAAATAATGTAGGTACCACCGATCAGCATGCCATTCACAGCGTATTCAAGCTAATTATTAAGTCATTGGTGGAATTCTACATCGATGACCTGTTCATGAAATCTCATTGCTGTTAGGACTATCTCATGGATCTTGAGAAAATTTTCAACTTCCTCAGTTCCCACCATCTGAAATGAACCCCTTGAAGTGTGCATTTGGGGTCACCTCTGGAAACTTTCTCATCTTCGTTTTTAGATATATATGCATTGAGATCGATCAAGAAAATATCAAGGTCACCGGTCATATGTCTCAACTGAGTAACATTCAAGATATCTAAGGCCTTCAAGACCACTTAGCATACATGCGTTGATTCATCACAAATCTGGCAAGAAAGTGTAATACATTTTCCTAAATCATGAAGAAAGATAAATATTATTAGTGGAATAAGGAGTTCGAGACTAATTTTGAGTAAATCAATAAGTACCTTCTACACCCTCCGGTTCAGATGCCACACATTTCCAGAAATCCACTGCTCCTCTATGTGTCCACTCTAGAATGGTCCCTTAGTTCCATTATTGCCCGTAAGAACATGGGAATAATGAATAGTTTATACTATCTCAACTGCATGCTCCTTGATCTGGTGACTCGATATTCCTATATCGAGAACAGCTACCTTACACTGGTTTTCACAGCGCATAAATTGCGTTATTACTTACAGTAGCAAGAGATAAAGCTAGGGTATTTAGTGGATCCAATGAAGAACATCCTGAACATACCCATGTTGAAAAGACCTCTAGCTCTGTGGGAGATGATCCGTAAATAGTTCGACATCAGGTTATTCCCCTAGAAGGCTACCAAGGGATAGGAGTTGGTGGACTTTCTTGTCGTCCATCCAGCCCTGTAGAGTAGGTAATAGATATTGACTATCACGATTAGAAAATCCACTCAGTGGATCAAGACATTACATGTTGGAAAATGAACATTGAAGGTGCTTCTCGAAGCCCTACCAGTAGAAGATTCAATTATCCAAGACTGAATAGAGTGGGCCTGAGTGCCATCTTCATCATGCCGACACAATTTGTCCTACCATATTTGTTTCTGTTGTCAGAAGACTATAACAATAGTGTGGAAGAGTACCAAGATCTCATCACTGGTCATGATATGGCCCTCAAGATTGACCTTACACACTTTAATGCGAATGGGAACTCCAAAATGCTCATAAATTAGATAAATTGGGGCTACATCATCAGGAAGTCAGAGCTCGTACTACTGTTTGAGTGCACTCTCAATTTTATGGCCAAGTTCCCTTCATAGCTAAAAGTTACTCATATCCCAAAATCACAAAATGGTTGAGTTAATTACTTCGACAACCTTAATACATCTCTTACAGAGACAAGAAAGATTATTTGATAAACCATGTGGTGTATCAAAGAGTAATCTCTCCCATCACTCCGAATGATGATGGTATCCCCCAAATAGTCCACCTTACCATTGATACCTCAATTCAAGGACCTCCAAGTTCCCCTAATATGGTGTTGGAAGGGTCTCTTGACTAGGGGAACCCCTTTATTGAGTATCTCTAACATGGTAATTTCCTCACATAGCAGGCCGAGCATGAGTGGATCTGATGTTTCAGAGTGCAGTTCACCCTCTAGAGTGGTCCAAGTATTGATCAAATCCTCTACAAACTTGTTTTTTAAGGGATTATCTTCTGTTGAATTCAAGGAGGTGAAATTTCTTAGGTCTTTTAGGATGTTTATTCCAGTTTCTGCGGGGCTCATCTGGTGGGGCTAAAACATTCTCATTAGATCCAAAGATTGGGACACTTTTGGCCAACCATGATTCCTGATTGTATCATGTTTTCCAGGAGGTTCCATGAATTTCAGATTAATACTAATTTTTTGCATCGTCCACCAAAACCTCTACATACTACCAATTACTATTGGCCCATGGGGGTCTGGGGACTCGATGTAATGGAATCATATCCACCAACAACATCTCGGCACTACTGGTTCATTATGACCGCTATGAATTTCTTTTCCAAGTGGTCAGAGGCAATCCCGCTCAACGATTTTAAGGACCATCCCGTTGTTGTCTATGTTATTATCAATATCATTCATTGCTTCGGAGTCCCCCAAATTGTTCTCATCAATCATAGAACCAAATTTTGAGTATCCGAGCTAATTTATTTGTACAACTAGTCCAATATCCTTTTTAATCACACCTCTCGCTATCATGCACAAGCAAATGGGAAGATCAAGGCATTCAACGAAACCCTTTCTAACATCTTGCAGAAGATGGTTGGTCAGAACATGAAGATTTGGCTGAAAAACTCCCTAATGCTCCTTGGGATTACCAAACGACAGCTCGTAATTCCACTCAGTTGACTCTATAATCCATGGTGTACGGAACAGAGGCAGTCTTTCCCATTGAAATTAAGTTACCCTTATTATGCATACCTGTCTATGATAAAAAAAACTCCATAAAATGTAACTAAATTCTTCTTTACTAAACTGAAAGTGCTCGATAGGAATATGATTAGTGCCCTAAACAATCTGGAGAGACATCAGAACAAGATAGCATGGTATTTCGATATGAAATTTGACCACCGCTTCTTATTACAAGGTGAAATGGTATTTTCCCGGATAATGCAAATGATACCCAACATGAAGCCACTGAAATTAGAGCCCAAATGGGAAAGAACTTATGTCATTCATAAGGTTTTACCGAAATGGTGCATAATCTCCAGTCACCATGGATGGTGAGTGTATTACTCCTCCCACCAATGCTAAATTCCCCAAGCAGTATTTCACATAAGAGTATCTTTTCCCTGTCTTCTCTGCACAATGTTAAACTGCATAATCCGTATGGGATGAAGGATGAAAAACTACCTAGTGCTCTTCCCTCAATATTATAAACTTCATTATGGTCTCAATTTTACAACCATAAACTAAGAACCCTAACATCAAACATGATGTTAAACTATATTTTCATCCCACAAGATGGTAAACTACAAACTGGTCAGAGTTCTAGGACATTAAACTTAGACCCCTTATGTTTTGCATGACAATAAAATATATTATTATCCCATGGGATGATAAACTAAAAACAGTTTTGAGTTCTATGTCCTTAAACTAATACCCCTTTCACCCTACATGAAGTTAAACTGCATTATTTCCAGGGCTGATGTTTAATTGCTCATCCTCATCCTACAAGACATAAAACTGTAAATGGTAGGGTCTCTATGACCTTAATCTAATATCTCTCAATCCTTGTTGCATGACATTAAACTGCACAGAATTTTTAGAACTAAATATGGATTGATTCCAATCATCGTGGAATATGTAGGAATGACCTAAATATTTATATGTGGCCCAGCCTGGGGTCACTCGAACTTTTCGGCCTTATGGACCATGTTCTCACCTAGGATTTTGCAGTGTGGTATGGAATATTTTTCCTCATTCACATCAGGATATTTTTTCCATACCACACACTTTCCATTTAAGTACCCCTCCTTCTTTCTACTTTATCAAAGCATGATGTTACACTACAAATTGTTTCAGAACTACGTATGACGTTATTCCTATCTTCATGGGATATATAGAAATTCCCAGACATTTGGTCTTTTGTTCAAGCCCTATTTTTTAAGAACCTTTTCTTCCTTCTGGCCCCTTGGCCGAAGTTTTCCGGAGGTTATGTGGTGTGGTGTGGACTTATATCCTAATTCACATCAAGCCCGCAACAGCCAGTCCACATACCTATATCTCTTGAGATATCTCCATCCCCCATTCTTCCACTCATCTCCTCGAGTCATCTACGCCAAATTGGTCCCCTCCACCCATTTTAGTGCCTCACCAACGTTCTTAGACGCATTGTGGTTTAGAACCTAGAGTTTTGGATTCTACATGAACATGCTTCCATCCACTTCCATGCATAATTTTTACCATTATTTTGGTTCCCATCATATTTTACATCTGAAAGGAACCCCTTACAGAATGGATTCTTGGACTTATGGCTCACCTACCAATTTCGGTCAACATCCTAGAGGATCTTGAATGATAATTTGACATAAGTCCCACATTGAAAATATGGTTAAAAATCGATGTTCATTTGTTGTTACCATTTTTGGTCATATGATATGGATGTTGCATTTTGAACATGGTAAATAGTTATCCTCTGTCGTTATGCCACCCCCACTGAACCCTAAATATTGGACTTATGATTTACATTCCATTCTACTCCATCATGTTCAAGTGAAATTTCAACACCATTGGTGTTATTCCAACATGTGTATTTTTACATTAATAGGATGAATTAATGTCATGGTTTCATCCATGAATATGTTTCATTCCCTTTTCTGTGTATTCCATGTGATGCGATGATCTTCTCCGCCCTTGTTTCCCACATCGAGCATAGCTCTCAGGGGCTTAGGGACTTGGCCAAGGTTTTCAACCACTTGGAGGAATCACACTTATTCCAATATGAGAAATGAAACCATAAAATAATACCCCTTAATCCTTACCACATGATGTTAAACTGTATGAATTTCAAGAACTACATACGGATTGATTCCCATCTTCATGGGATATGTCGAAATGACCGAACATTTTATATTCGAGTCTTGCTTAGGCTCTACTAATTATATTTTTTGTTCAGTATTTTGACTATGATACTTGTGGGGCTACGTGTTGTGGCCTTTGTGGACTTATTTACTCATTCACATTGGGTCTATAATAGCCTCTCAATGTACTTACCATTAGGGGCTAGTCCCCCGCTCATCCTGCCTGTACGATGAAAAATGGCACATCATTGTTCTGTCCTCTTTTGAGAGGACATCATGTTTGTAATTTGTCATCCACTGTGCCATTTTCCAAGGCCTACATATGGCTTGATCCCTACACTGAAACCTAGATTCTCTACCCTTAGTTTTTTCTTAAAAACACACACATTTAAACTAATGAACAAACAAGATCCATCAAATGTCACTTCTTTTAGTGACCAGGATAGACCTAAACAATAGTATTTCCCCTAGAATTGGTACCCTACCATACAGTTTCCTAGAACTACATGTGTCTTGATTTCTATCCTCACAACATACATTGGAACATCCAGATATTTCATCTTTGTTTCCTGTCCAAGGTATCTGAAATTCTACCTTCTTTCTGTCCCATTGGACCAAAATCTATCAGAAGAACATGGTGTGGTGAGGACATGTTGGGTCCTCATTCACATTGGGTTTATGATAACAATTCCATATACATCTCTCTGGGGATCTTCCTTCAGTTATTCTATGTCCATGTCACATGACGTTAAACTGCATGGAATTCTCAAGAACTATGTATGACAAGATTCCCATCCACAAGGGATATGCGGGAATGCCCGAACATTTCGTCCTTGAGCCCATCACCCGGTTCATTAACCCATTTTCCCCTTCTCATCTTTACTTCGCAACCTCTATTATGCCTCACTAATGTGCTTAGAAGCATTCTGGTTTAGGAACTAGGGTATTGGACTCCACGTGGACATGCTTTAATTTGTTTTCGTGCTTCACGCCTCCTTTTATTTGGGTTTACATCATATTTCACATCCAAAATGACCCCAAGATAGTATGGATGCTCTGCCTCGTGGATCGTCTACCACTTTGGGCCAACATTCTAGGGATTTTGAATGATTCTATCTGATAGGTTTTGCATTTTGAATATGGTCAGTTGTCAACCCTGATTTGTTGTTACCATTTCAGGTTACATGATTTTGATGTTGTGTTTCAAACATGGTCAATAGTTATACTCTATCATTATTCCACCCTGATTGAGCCTTAAATATTGGTTGCGTGATTCACATCCCTTTCCAATCCATATTCTTCAATAGGATTTTTGATACCCTTGTTGTTGTCCCTCTATGAACCCATGCATCTTGAATAGGGTGAATCAGTGTCATGAGGTTCATATTCAACTCCAAAATCTATCCCCCAGCTTTGTATTCCATGTGTTTTAAAGATTTTTTCCCCTTATTTCACACATAGAACATAGATCACTTGGGATTAGGGGTATAAGTATGATTTTTGACATATGTGGAAGAACCACACTCTCCTAGATCGAGCCTAATGATATTAAACTGTGTGCATTCTTATGTGAATGTGTGGTGCGTATATGGAATTATAACCTCATGTTCATAGGGGTATAAACCACATTAAATGTTTCTCCTTTGGGATACCCACGTCTTAGATGCATGACATTAAACCGTATCCCCTACCCTAAACTTGTTCAAGATGTCCCATGCTAATTATGGGATGCATCAGCTTCCTCGCCCGATAGGATTTCCCCAGACAATGTTTGTCTATGACCACACTGTGCTCAAGAACTAGGTATGTCTTGATTCTCATCCTTATGGGATACATAGTGATGCCCAGATTTTTTTCCTGTGGCCCATCCACATCACCATGATCTCTCTTCTGCAATTTCTACCTGAGTTTCATCAAAAGTAGGTCATATGGTGTGGACTTATGTCCTCATGCATGTCAGGTATGTGAAGACCACACCACATACATTTCTCAAGAGTTATCATTTTTTTCTCCCTTTACCACATGAAAATAAACTGAACAGGCATGTCCTCACTACATTTAATTAAACTGTAGCATTACCTATAATTGAATAACATAATGCCTCTTGTTCCAAATAAGATATTCCTTATGTGACAAGCATAAGATACCTCATGCATGATTATAGTGGAATAATTTCATGAAGGTTGGAATCTGTTTGAACATTCCATCACCCCACCTCATTCTTTTCATGTCCTTCATTTGGATATAAATCATTTTTCACATGTGCAGGGACCCCCTAATGGCCTTGTCCTATGTTGTATTGGATCACCTACTGTTTTGGGATAATGATCCTAAAGACTTTGGATGACACTTCGAGTTTGGCCTCGTGTTTCAAATATGTTCAGTGATTTCCCTCATTTTTTATTTATATATCAGGATAACACGATATAGATACTATGTTGTAAACATGGTCAATAGTCATCCTCCACCGTTATTCCATCCCCGGCTACATTCCAAAAGTTGTAGATGTGATCCACAGTTATCATCTCCCTTTGTTCAGATTGATTCTAACGCCTCTTACATTATCCCTCTCTTGTGCTAGAGCATGTTGGGGAGGGTGGTTTTACTATTTTGGGAAATATTCTCAAAAACTATTGGTGATCATATATTCCTCTGATGTCTGGGGATTTATTGGAACATTGGTATTCAAAGGAAACAATTATGCGGTCATCCCTTGATTCTCACATCAGACACAACCCACGTGGGCATAGATATTGATCACAAGATATTTCATAGGTATAATGAATATTTAGTAATCAAAAAATAAAACAAAACTCATGCATACAACCTAAATAAACAAGACGGAATGAAAGAACATTTAGGAGTTAACAAAAATTACAATGCCTAGGGATTGGCCCCTCCAATCAATGGATTGTCTCATTCAATGGAGTGACCCAACTCCACAACTCTCTATCTTGTAGCATTTAGGATCTACTGTATCCTATTAAGCTTTTTCTTCTCTTCAATAGAAATGGGGAATAGGTCATCATCCCTGATCTAGGCCTCAATCCTCAACATCATAGAAAGGATCCATATCTTGGGATGCTTTCCTCCTTGGTTCCTCAACTTTTGTTAACTATTACATTAGTCATGATATGTGTACCTATTATGCATCAAGGAAAGAAGAATGTTCATTCACACAAGCCCTAATGTCTTGTATCTCTTGATTATCCTCCTAATGATTCTCAAGGTTAATTTACTTCCTCCACTACCATCCCACACAAATGTCATGATTATGTTCCCATATTTTCTATACCATGTAATCTCGAATGATCATATCGGGACGTTGGGCGTCCACTCCACTAATGCATAGTTCGAGCAGCTGAAAATGAAGGCTCCTTATATGTCTTATCCACTCTGCTTGTGGGGTCTCCTTGAAAGAGAGATTGATCATTTTCCATGATTGGTGATGGATGAATTTGTTATCCTATTCTTCAGAAGTAGTCTCGTCCTGGTCCTTGGGGTCGGGAGGTTCATATGTGGGGAACGCCTCCAGAAATTCATCAGCAGGATCCTCTTCTAGTGTCATGTTGGGTAGGCTCGGTCCCATGTCATATGATTGATCTATGTCAAAGTATTCCACCTTAATGATCTCAGGTTCCTTCTGGTCAATGGTTCTACCTATAATAATGAGTGTTTTGGTGTGGTCATTATGATAGTTCGCTTCCACGACCATCGGTGTTCCCTTGGAAAAACCATTTCTGGGGGCCCCAACAATCCTCGCCAATGTGGCCTACACCATTTGAAGAACCATTCATATAAAAATATACAAGTATCAGTTGTCTGGGTTCAATGGACAATAGTTACGGATTCTATGATGAAGTTGAATTATAGAGATAAAATAATTTATCTAGCTCTTGAGATGTTGCGGCTGAAACCCCTACATGTGGCCCCAATATATTTTTTTGGAAATCTAAAGACTATGGGAGAACCACCTTGGTCGTCACAACCTTGATAGATTTAGTAATCACTATTTTCCCAGGTGAATACCCCAAATACGCATCTATTGTTGGGTGTGAACAAGTTTTACATATGTAGTTCTCATACTCAAGGTAAATGTTAGTTGAGAAGGCCTATATGACATGAATTAAGAATAAAATGAAATTGTTTAAGATTGACCTCAATGTCATTGACATACTATTCTAGATCTGAGTTTGAAACCTCACCCTCCTCCAAGGGGCTGCCTCTACAAGCCTCTTCCCATTAAGAGGACCCTTCTGATTCTTCTGTTAGGGGGGAACTCTCCCTCAATTCAGATATAGATAACTGTGGTGGGACTTTTTTATTGATGAACAATTTCACCTGATACTTCATTGGATGAAGAGTACCCTGAGAGTTCACAAAGTCCTCTAGTGCGATAATGTACTACTCCCCTTATGCATGAGGAACCAAAAATCCGGCCTTGGTATGGTCGATCTCTGACAGATCCATCCTGAGATATTTGAGATGGTTCTACATCTGGGAAGGACAAAATAATTGTATGTTAACCTCCCAAGTGTCACAACCAATCGAGAAAACAACATTTCAGGCATGTCTATGTGGCACAACCACTTCACCGGAGCCTGAGTGGGTATCCTGTAGAACCCCCTAGGTGGCCTCCCTTTATGATGAATCTAGTCATCTGGGACTTCCAGGGATATTTCTGCTACTTTCCTCTTGATCAGGGAAGGTCCGAGAATTATTTGACTCATTGCTACTGCATCCCCACCACCACGGAATGTTCTCGCTAATTCATGGACTTAGCCCTGAGGTTGAGGAGGAACCCTACCACTAGAATGAATGGTTCACCGCTTCAAAATTTCCACTGGTTAGGATACCTACCAACTCATATCATAATACTTTACTAGACCATATATTGTTGTGGGAGGAGGCAACTCATTCCACATCTTCCGGTCCTCCCACATGAACATGATCCATATCATCCTCGTCACAGATGGATAGTCCTTGTGGCCTACTCCCAAGTATACTTGTAGGGATAACCTATGCATGGAACGAAACTTCCTAGGAAAGTAATGCAGGGTGTACAACTCATAGATAAGCTCGTGATCGAATCATGCTATGAGAACTACAAACAAAAATTCTAAGAGATAGGACTAATGCTCCTGAGATACCTAACCCTCATTAGTGAATACACCTGTTGGAAACAGGGATGGATGGAAATTGAATTCATCCACCCCTAGAATCTGTTAATCACTAGTGGATGAGTTATATTGGCTGGGATACTGACCACCGCATTTGAGATAGTTGGTCAAATGTTTGACCTAGGATAGGAAATAGGGTTCATATATTCATAAAAACTCATGTGTACCTTGATACATCCATATAAAGTATGAAGCGGTGCGCACACCCTATGCAGATTATTCACCTCACTGATGTGACACAACACCTTGTACATTTTTACCAACACAAAGATCCCCAAATTACCATACTCCCTTGTCACCAAAATGGAATCCATAATAAACATGCTCAGATACACACCTATTTTTGTGTCTCAGGCTGGCAGCATCCAGCTGTAGATCAGCACAGAAACAAACCCAACCATCCTTACCACCGGTGGTTACTCGATGTTGACGCTTTACCCCCAAAACATCCAATTTATATCCTCTATGGTTTGCCAAGAATTTTTTTTTTACTACACGAATCTCCCTTTGGAAAGGTGGGAGGTCTGACCAGTACCATCCTGGGTGGTTCCTCCCCTTCAACGGTGGGCCTTGACTGGATGTTTATGAAGCATGTGAACCACAACTTGAAGTGAATGTCCCTTACTGACTTCTTGTCCTCACCTGGAACCAGATCTATCAGTTCATTTTCCAGCTACAACATCTGATCCATATCCTCCCATGTATTCTCTGTGGGGTGGAACTCATCATACATCACCCCTATGGTCATAATCCTTGAAATCTTTTGAAGGTCCCAGAGGCTGATGTTGAACTCCCCTTAGTGAAGATGAAATGTATTGGTCCTCAACGACCACCTGATAAGCAATTTAGGCATCAGGTTTTTGGCTGATAATTGTGGAATTGGGAAGCCCACTCAGCTTCATACAGCCCTACTTGCTTTAGATCTACCTCTAATTCCTCTCAAGATGCATAGACCCATTAAACCCATGCCCATTCCTCTAAAATTTCCACCCCAGAACAAGTCACAATAATATGTTCATCCCTTCTCTGGTTTCTACAATGAAACCTTAAGGATGGTGTGGTTCTCTGGGGAGATTCCTCTTGTTTCAACACCTTCCCATCAATATTATTGACTTGATTATAAAGGTAGTCAACATTGAAAGTTGTGTGATCTTCTCATGAATGACTATTAATAGCCCTGAACCATTGGTGTTGGCATGACGTACTCCTAAAACAATAGTCTAGTTCATCCCTAATTTCTTCAAGGATGAGAACATCATCCCTAAGACCAAATAAATATATAAGAAATATTTTTCATAAGGGATAGTTCTTCTGGATTTCAGACAATAGCTTTACCAGGGTTTCATGGTCTGAATGGCTACACACACATTCCACAGTGCCTAGATTATATGTCATTTATTCCTTTCATGCAGCATCCTGAGGGACCACCCGAGTAGCTTCTTGGTTTTCCATTCCCTTCCATGAATTCATATTTTTTATAGATCAAAAAACTTGATCATAGAGCTCGATCACAGAGATCGTCCATAGAGTTCTTCCACAAACCTCACAGACATAACCCTCAGAGCACACAATCATAGAGTCTGAAGACTCGCTATGCGGTGTAGAGCAAAGAGGGTCCGTTTCAAAAATAGCGATCATAGAGTGCACAGATCTTTGAAAATCAAGATCTCAAGCATTAATCTATAAAGATAAGTAAGTATAAAAGATGGTTCATCCTCCCTTATTTATATGTGACGAACCTGAGATTTGTGTATCACCTGGACACGGTGAGCTTCACAAAATTCTCAACACACACATCACTTATTCGCATTGTGATCCTACTTCAATATCTCGCATCGTAATGTAACTAAAATTTGGTCAATCTACCCTTTAAAGTTGACCCTTATTTTGTACTTGTCTCCAATACTGAGTTGGGGGGGATTTTTTGGTTCCAAAATATGTGTGTGGGAAAAATATACAAAGGACCCAACTGTGCCAAAATGGTCTACTTCACGAAGCACCTTTGCAATTCTCTTTAGCACCATGAACGACACAAACCCCTTTAGCATCACAGACAAGAGAAGGTTGAGGCCTCTTATGTTCCCATTACAGAGGAAGGAGATGGTAGACTATACTGTTATGTTGAAATTGACAGTAGTATTCACAGCATAGAGGGGAGATGGTCACCTCTGTGATTCCTTGGAAATTGTTGGAAGCCTCTACCAACATGACATAGGGAATGAAGTAATCCTCTTTTCTGTAGAGGGGATGATGTTCGACTCTGTAGTTATAAAGAACTTGACGCAATACGCCTATGATGGTGAAGCATAATTGGCTTCTAAATACACCATCAGAGCTTTTCACTCCCGTAGAGCTTATAAATACCTTGATCCCCTCACTCAATAAGGATCTACACCCTAAAAATTCTTCTTCCATGCGCCCAAATCACAAATCCCTCTTTTCTTTGAGAACTATCAGAAAAATTCGTCATTAGAGGTACTCAAACATTGAGAAACCCCTTTTTCTTTACTCAAGTTTACCCCCTCTTCAAGGAGGGATTCCCTTGGCAGAGCCTATGGGCTATCTCCAAGGAAGGATACCCCCTTGGGTACTCGAGACTTTGCGAAGCACCCAATATTCTGAAATAACCCTCCAAAAATATTTGTCCTATATTATCTGGCTGAGACACTATGCTCTATAAATTCCTCTATGCAGAATCATATCTTATGTGGGAATTTGTGCTCTATGATTCCCTATGATCTACAAAGCCAAGTGCTCCATGAGAATTATTATTTGAGAGCACATGATCTTTGTGAAGACCTAATATTTATGAGGCCCTATGCTCTAGGACCCCTAGAGCATTTTGAAGCCCCTCTCTGGGAGGTCTCTTGTTTTGAAAACCCTTTTCCCATGTAGACCTATAGGATTGTATGATGTGAGTTCAAGACCCCTTAGGTGGTTCTTCATGTTGTGTTGGTTTGTATCTTTCTTCTTCACATAGGTGTGCTAGTAGATATTTCGTTTTCGCATAGCCATACTGACATGATCCCCTCAATGATTAACTCTACAACTCCGCCTCCCCATTGAATTGTTGGTTCCTTCCCTTCACCAAGGGTTAAAGTGCTCCAGTTATGTGTGTCCTAGGGGTGAGGTGTGGATCCTCTTCGTCTAAGCTATAAGACATTAAACTGTCAAGCACCATCATCCCCAGCATAATACATTAAAATGTGATCACCACATTTGTGTTAGGTTAAGATAATCAGATAGGGTTTGGGAAAGGTTTCCATCCCAACCTCTCTTTCTCTCTAGGATTTTGTCACCATGTACACCTCAGGTAGTCTCCACATAAGACCTAAAACCTTATGTTGAGATTATTCATGTATGATGGTCATATCCTCCTCGTATATATAGATGCCTACCTAGGATTACCTCCTGGAGTAATCCCCTATTTCCTCTTTGGGTTTCTTACCACGTGTAACCACACTCCGTTTCTCATAGACACACAGTATGAAATGAAATCATTATGTATTTGTTGCCTCTTGTTTCTCACACCAAGCATGAATCATGTGAGTTTAGAGGAAACAATGACCATGAAATCCTCTTGGGGCCGCCTTTGTGTGTAAACCCCCAGAACCCTATTCTGAACTACATGGACAGTGATCCTTTCACTTTCTAAACAAGGGATGTAGGAATCCTCCCCGAGGTTCAATCCTGACACACATCTTTCTTGTCCATTTTCTTGTTAGTGCATCCACATCCCGCATGAAACTAAACTATATGCCCCTTTCGTCCCACATGACGTTAAACTGTACTATGTCAAACTATGTGGGTTTTGATCCCTATCTCATAAACTGGGTAAGTAGGAATCCTCTATGAGGATCAACCCCAAACACTAGTAAACTTTGGTGTCCCATTATTGGGACCCACATCCTTGTTCTATCGCTTAGTGGTGTTAGAACAGCTCCTAGGAAGATAACCATGGATAATCCTTACACTCAACTCATAATCCTCTAACCAAGAGTGTCCCTATTGTCATGGGATTCTAACCACATGTAATCCCCAACATGTATTCGGGTCACTGTCCTTGCGTACACCCCGATTTTATGACCCATCATGAACTAAATTTAATTTTATTCCTTTCTAAGTGGATACGCAGGAAGCCTCCTTAAGGTTAATTCCTAACACTCATGTATCATCCTAGTCTCTCCATTTATCCTTTGTGTTTTGGGAGTGTCATTCCTTAATCTAGAGGGTCTATTTCCTCTTGGTCCTAGCCATGCATCCATTTTCACAGGCCACATCCTTAGGTGTGCCATCACCCCACTAAAATACATGTACTTTGATTCGATACCATGGAGATACATAGGAAGCCTCTATGAGGTCCAATCCCTACATCACTGTCATCTTCATGATAGTTCCATCCTATACATTATCCACGTCATTCAACCCTCTATCATCCATCCTGGTTCTCACCTGAGTTTCCACATCGAGGTACGATCTTCCCATCCACTTGAGCTACTAACCATGAATAATCCACACATAATCCATAACAATCCAACCCCGAGTTCCCCTCTTCTGAATGGACACTAATCACACATAAGACACATCATGTCTTTTGGTTAATGTCAATTGTGTTCTGTCTGATCCCATGATTCACTCTCTCAAAATACATGGGGTTTTACCCCTATCTTCTATATAGGGTACATAGGAGGCCTCCACAAGGTTCAATCCCAGCCAATGGTAAACCATGGTGTCCCCTTTTTCAAGACCCAAGCATCCTTCGATCTATCTTCATTGGGCGTTTTGATCCACTCATCTAGTAAACCTTAAAGTGTCCCCCCTCTTAAGTATGTACCCATCTGGTCCACTCTCATCAGTGTTTCGATCAGTCCAATATATCTCTACTAGATGTTAAACACGTGGAATACCCCGGGTTAAACATGGGAAGCTGAGGAAATCCTTGGGAACATTCCTAGGGAATATAATTCCCAACCCTCGACGTGGGATGCCATTGAATTCCCCACACTCGAGAAGCTCTATCAGAAGGGAAATAAAATCTAGGTGTTCCAGTGTTTCAGTGTCCAGACACACCAGTGATTCCCAACATGACTACTCCCAAAACCGATGGTTTCATTGCTGACTTGAACCTTTAGAATGTCCTACTAGAAGAAACATAATCAACCAGTGTCCATAATGATTTGGCACTGAGAATAGTTACATGAAAAAAATCTTAAATTTATGAGGGATAGCTGGACTAGGTGATGAATTCTGAGGCGGAATCCATAGAAGGAAAAATTGACATCCCATTATTTCATTTCGGTCAAAGAGAAGAGGTCCCTGAATAAGCGATGGATGCCACCTGCCTTTGGAAAAAGGAATGCAGGAAAAAATCTAGCGCATCGAAGCTTGATGATTCACACAATATAGAAAGCATATAAAACATTGATACATGATCATGTTAGATTATAATTTTATCCCTTAGTACCCCATCCAAAATTTTCCCACTTTCATGATTTTTTCCATGTTTTATTTTTGAAAATGTAAGGACCCAACCATAGTTTCCCGAAGCCGATGACTTATTTTATTACATTATCATATAAAAAAGGAATATTCATCCCAAAGGACTGAGTATTTTAGTATATTTGGAAACGAGATACATACATAATATGAACATTAAAACTTGAAATTAAATACAACATATAAGATTTTTGGGAACATCCACAACTATAAGTTTATCCTTGTAGGTCAATCATAATAAACTTCTTTATGTCCTGAGAAAATGAATTATAAGAAAGGGGTGAGCTCAATCACTCAGTAATGATAAGAAATACAGTGAAAGATATCTGAAACACAAACATTAGGCATGGTGAATAACTAAAAACACATTCCATTAAAAATAAACTTGAACTCATTATGGAAGGAATAAGAGATGAATAAATAATGCCATAATAAAACATAATCAAATGTTTTATACTAGTCGAATAACCACTTAAACTATCAATACTATTTTGATAATGATAGAATGAATAATGAGGGAAATCATAAGTATACCGTCAAAGCCTTGTTCCATGACCATAAATATCCATTTTGTCAAGTCCTCGTGCCAAGACCATAGTTTGTCTCATGAGAGCTACTGATGCACTGAGGGGTTATAGTGTGACCCACCCAATAATTAATAAGTCCAATACATTGATAATATGCACAGGGATAAAAATAAACAACATATACATTCATATTGAAACTAATATATGAAATATAAATAAAATTCCTCAAATATTAAGCATATACACTAACCATTTGGAGAAAATTGGTGAATGGTTTTAAGATAGCACATCCATAAATAAAATAATCCCAAACCATTCAATTAAATATGGTAGATGATATCATAAAATATTAATCCCAATTATACATAATAATCAAAAAAAGTTTTGAAATAGATATACTCTTATAAAATCATCAAGTAATTCTTTTGATAAATACAATTTTACATTGAAAAGATGTTTTATTTTCGAAAAGTCTTTTTTTAAACCAGAAGCGAAGTAAGATAGTATTTTCATAATAAAATGAGAGACTTTATAAATGTAATGGTTTCAATAAATATATTATAGGTTTCCCTTGAAAATTGGTAACAATTTGATAAAATTTCCTTGAATCGGGCTTGTATTACGGGAATTGTTTTTTGAAATATCATTTTCAAATATATAAATCCCCATAAATAAAAGTAGGATTCTAGTTTTTACACATTGAGAAAACATTATAATAGAACTTATGATAAATAAATATGAATAATTAATAATTTAATTTCGGTATGTTGAGAATAAGAGTAACTTGAATGAAAGTTGTGGTTTGGGTAGAAAACCATTACCTTAAGTCAGTTGGTGCTCCTCATTTCATATTAATGACATCAATAATAAAATGTAGGTTAAATTTTTTTTATCAGAGAACATCTTCTACATTTAATTTAGTTTTAATACAGTTTTTAGGTTCATTCCTGGCCTTTTGATGGGTTAAAAGATCTAATTTCATTATTTGGGAGTGTTTTCATCCTTAGTTTTCAAGATCAGTTTACTTATCTTCATGTACTGATAGACATTTTGGAATGACAATGGTTGTCCAAAATAGAAGTTGTAAGTTATTATTTAAAAACCAGAATGTTACATGGTATTAAATTCATATGGTTATGGGGAGTGAATACGAATCATTATATAAAACTTTAATGTCAATTATTTGGGTTAATTAGCAGTTCTTGATCACAGCAAACTCTTTTTTGATTTATAAATTAATATCATCTGTAAATAAGGATTATAGAACCTTAAATAATTTATAATACATATATTTTATTCTTATTAAACCATATAAATGTTTTCATGACCATAATTGAAAATGGTAATAGAAATTGAAAACCTATCATCATTGAATGGGATAAATTAACACATCTCTTATGGTGTTTTCATTTCTTGTATAAAAGAAGGGAAAAGGAGAGTGATGATGAATTATTCATTTTTCGTAAAACAATTACAGTATGTATAAGGTACAAGATTCATCGAAACATTTCTATTAAAGGAGGTGATGAAAGAAAAATAAAATAAAGGAACTTGAAATAAAATAAATGAAAGGAGAAATTTACCTCTTGAAGTACTCTTCCTTGAGAGCCTCTTTAGGGGAGAGGTTTGTGTCCATCTATGAGACCAAAGGCTAATGGATGTGAGGGAGGATCTTGGGAGGAGATTTAACAATAATTGAAACAAGGAATAAGGATTTATAAGAGTGAATAGAAGAGGAAGTGGGGGGGGGTATATTGGAGGAGAGGGGTGGTTTCTGATTATTTTGATCATTATTTTATTATTTGTCCAAAACAACCAATAATATCGATTTATTAGACCCATAATAGAAATAAGTGCATGTTAGTTCAAACCCAGTGGGATTATATCATCATTACTTCACTTATGACATAATAAATCATGTATTTAACATTTATTGTAAATTATCATATTTTACTATTCACCTAAAATTCAGGATTTTTAGAAAAATCCCAAAAATTTACCCGAACCATTTTTTGACGTATAAAATTCCAAAATAAAATCTATTTTTGTGAAAATAATTTTCTAAATATTTTTAATTTAATTTTCAATAAAATCAATAATTATTCCAAAAAAAACTTTTAAACTATAACTCATTTTATAACACCTTGACAAAATCATCATGGTCCCATAAAATTATCTTATAACCATAAGAAAATAAAGTAACAATTAATGATTAATTTTATGGAAATAAATTTCCATTTTAAATTACTAAATTAATCAGAAAATTGTTATTAAAATATTTATTATATACAAAAAAACCAATACATATACAATGATCATTTTTCACTTATAAGATATCTAAATTGTATTTATAAACTCATGGGTGATGTTTTTTTGGATGATTTACTATTAATTACTATTCATATGAGTAAAGTTACAATTCATAAGGGTATCTTACTATTCATAAGTGTATGTTATTATTCATCAAAAATTATTTTTTTCTAATCAGACTATAAATATCTAACTGAACACTATCGTGTATGCCAGTTTTTCAAAATTCAAATCATAGATATGAAAAATTATGTTTACTGACTAGGTTATAACAAAGTGGTGTTTTGTAGAAACTTGGTGTTTCATGCATTCAATTTTAAATTTATTTTCAAAATATTGGGTTGTTACATTATCCCCTCCTTTTAAAATTTTTTTCCTCCAAATTACAAGAATGTAACCTCACAAAGAGATTTGTTTAGTTCTTCATCATAAGCTCCTCAGGCTCCCATGATGCAACTTCGATTTTATGATTTTTTGAAAGTATCTTTACCAACTCATTCATATGATTCCTTAACACTTGTTATATAGTGTCCAGAATCTGGATAGTCTCTTCATAGTAAGATATGTCAGGTTACAATTCTATACCATCAAAATTGAGGACATGTGTTGGGTCTAGCATGTACATTATCAGCAATGAGACATGGAACACATTGTGTAATTTATACAGGCTAGGTGGCATATCCAAACAATACACAACAACTCCAATTATCTCCAAAATTGTAAAAGGGCCTATGTACCTAGGGCTCATCTTCCCTTTCATCCCAAATCTAATAACACCCTTCAATGGAGATACTTGTACGAAAACATGATCTCCCACTTGAATCTCAAAATCCTTCCTTTGATTATCAACATATATTTCTTTTGTCAATTTTGAGGTTCTTTAATATTTCCTTTAATAGTCTTTACCTTCACTATTGTTTCCTCCACAAGATTTGGGCCATCTAGGTTCATTTCAACAACGTGATTCCAACATGTTGGTGTACAATATCTCTTTTCATACAATACTTTATGTGGTGCTATTTTAATACTGGAATGGATACTATTACTGTAGGAATACTCTACCAAGGGTAAATACTAAGCCCACATACCTTTAATGTCAAGAGAGAATGATCTCAACCTATCTGCTAATGTTTGGATTGTCCTTTCTGATTTTCCATCATTTTGAGGATGATAAGCAGTACTCAAACAAATATCAGTATCCAAATTGTTTGAAATACTTTTCCATAATTTCAATGTAAATTGAGGATTGTGATTATAAACTATTGAAATTGGTGCTTCATTAGGTCTTACTAATTCATTGCTATAGAGTCGTACAAGACGATCAAGTGCCAAATCCTCCCTTATAGTACAAAAATGTGCAGATTTTGTAAGTTGGTCTACAATTACCCATATTGCATCATTACTTACGGGATTTCATGGTAATTCAATGACATAATCCATGGTGATGTCATTCCGTTTACATGTAGCAATAGGTATAGGTTGAATGACTCCTTTAGGATATTTTCATTTTGAATTCACTTAATGATAGGCTAGAAATCTTGATATATAATTAGCAATTTCACGCTTTAGGATGTCCAACCAAAAGTTTTCCTTCAAATCTATATAAATTTTACTGCTACTAGGCTGTATAGAAAAATTTGAGCTATGATAATCATCCAATAACTCCCATTTTAGCTCAGGTGTCGAGGTAACCTATATCCTCTTCCAAAATATCAGAATTCCATCTTCACATACAAAGTCACCCAGCTTCCCATTTTTCAGAACATTAATTTTTTTTGAAGGTTCTCATCATCAGTCTTAGTAATTTTAAACCATTCAATGAAATATGGTTGGTAAACCAATTTAAAAAGTACGGATTTTTCACCTTTATTGATACTTCTCTTATCTATCCTTACTAGATCCATGTACAAAGGATCCTTTTCAATCCACATTTTGTTGAGAACTACATGATCCTTCCTGTTGAATGCATCATCTACCTTATTTTTCTTTCCAGGGTGGTAGTGTATGGAAGAATCGTAATCCTTGAGTAGTTTGAGCCATTTCTGTTGACTCATATTGAGTTCTTTCTCTGAGAATATATACTTTAGACTCTTCTAATCCGTATATATCTCACATCTTTCACCATAGAGATTGTGTCTTCATATCTTCAGAGAAAAGATTTCAGCTTCTATCTTAAGATCATGAGTATGATATTTTTTTCATGAATTTTTTCTTCCATGATGAATATTCAATAACTCTATCATTATTCATAGGGTCACAACCAAGTCTTTTCATTGATGCATCACTATAGATTACAAACTCGTTATTCCTCGATGGTAGAGTAAGGATTTGAGAATTCACTAATCTTCTCTTTAATTCCCTAAAACATTACAAAAAATATTTTTTCCATACAAAATTAACCCCTTTACATGAAAGATTTTTCATTAGGTTGGATAAATAGGTGAAGTTCTGAACGAAATATAGATAATGACCTAATAAATAAACAAAACTGTAAACCTTGGTTTTGTTCGTTGGAGTATGCCATTCTTTCATAGAATTTGTCTTTGTAGGATCTACAGATATTCTATCCTTATAGATAATTTATACATGAAAGGAAAATTATTGAAGCAAAAATTCACACTTTCTAAACATCATATATAATTCATTTCTTCCAAGAGTCTTGACAATAGTATGTACGAGATTTTTATGATATTCATAGATTTTGGAGTTTACCAAGATATCATCAATAAATACCACCATAAAGTCATCATGATATTCCTTGAAAACTATATTCATTATATCCATGAAAACCGAGGGTGCACTAATCAGTCTGAAAGGCATTACTGTAAACTCATAATGCCCATACTTGAATCAACATGTTGTTTTTTTGGAATGTCTTCCTTCCCCAAAAGAAACTCATGACATATAGATTCGAAGGTCAATCTTTGAAAATTATTAATATACATAAAGTTGATAAAATAAATCATCAATGATAGGTAGGCAATACTTGTTCTTTATTGTTATAGCATTTATCTCCCTATAGTCAATTCACAACCTCATAGATCCATTTTTCTTCTAAAAAAAGGACAGGGGCTCCCCATATAGAAACACTAGGGAAAATAAATCCTTTATCACTAAATTCCTCTTGTTTTTTGTTCAATTATACTAATTCCATAGTATCGATTCTCTAAGGGGTCTTTGATATGGGCCTTGAATCAAGAATTAAGTCAATGGAAAACTCAATCTCCCACTATAGAGGATGTCTAGGTAAATCCATTAGAAACACAACAACATATTCTTGATCAATAGATAAATACGCTATTTGAAGTTTACTTTCCTCAACTATAGTAATTTCATTCCCTTCCTCCACAATAATTGAATGTGAATCTTGATAAGAATCAACTAGTAAAGTTTCTTCCCTAACGATAAGGGATTCCACATCATCCTCAAAAATTTTAAACATCCAATTCTTGTACTAAGTTTTTGCATCATGGTTCATAATACAATCCATACCGAGGAATATAACAAAATAAATAATTATTATGAAAATAAAATCAGCTGATAAAGTACATTTATATGCTATAATGGGGACTTCCTCACACAAATTTACTTTAAATATACTTCCCTTATGAGTTTTGAATGACAACTCCCTTATTAAATGAAATTGAAAATATCTAATTTTATTAGAAAAATAATAAGATATGAAAGAATATGATGATATTGAATCAAATGAAGCATTGTCTAAGTTTGTGGAAATGATTAACATACCTTCCACCACATCTTTAGGAACTTTATTCTCTATAGCATTGACTGTATAAGCCTGGACGGGCTCTTTCAGCCTTATTTGGGGAATATTTCCCTAATGCTTTAGAAATTCATGTATATAAAGTCCCTTCTACATGAAATTGGAGCATTGAACAATGGTATCTTCTTTCTTCCCCATACAATCCCGAGATTGGTGGTATTTTTCTACACACTTATATCTAACTCCTATTCCCTTCAAGAAAGTGCAAGGGTGTTTCTTTCCGCAATTACCGTAAAATGGAAGGTAAACACTCACCTTGTTCCCCATTTCCATATTACCTTTTCCAGAGTTTTTTGAAATCCTCTTCTTCTCTCATTTTCCATTAATGTCATAAGAATTAGAAAATTCATTTTCCATCTTGATAGTACTTGACACAGTATCTTCATATGATGAGAAACTTTAAGGGACTAGGTCCCTATAGAAGAATGGTTTTAAACCATTAAATAATGGATCAATATTTGTACTTGGATTACGTACGTAGTCCATGACATTTCTTTCTATCCATGTAAAGTTAGCATCACACTTTCCAAAAATTTCACCTTCCTTCTACCTCAGATTCAAGAATTTCCTTTCCATATCTGCTCGTTGTTCGAGGGAAAGATATTTTTCTTCGAATATTTCCTTAAAATCCCGCTATTATAGATCTTGTATTTCTTCCTCCTAAATTTTTTTGGATTAATGGACACCACTAATTTGCCTCTCCCAATAGATGATAAACTTATATGACAACCTTATGTATTTCATTATATCCCAAACCAAGGAATATCTTCTTTAGAGAACATATCCACTACTCAACTATAAATAGGTTTATAGTCCTATTGAATGACGGTGGTTATTGTTGAATAAAGTGATCCAACATAGCCCCCCACATTGTGGATCAGGATGATCCATATAGGTAAAGTTATTTTTCATAACCTGAGTTAGTTTTCCTAGTACATTTATATATTTCTCAGCACTAGTCATAGCACCAGATCCCACATCATTATCTTGCAATGGAGGGAAATCCACACATAGGACACACAAGTTCATTTAGTTTCCATTCATTCCACTAGGAACCAATTTTAAATAATGGAATAAACTATATTAGGTTATGAATTATAAGGTATAATCTAAATATAGAAAAATACTTAGCATAAATTGAAATTTTATACATATCTAATCCCATAATCATAAACATGGTATCTTTGTGGAAAAAAATAAATTTAAATCCTTCATAATGGATTATAAAAAAATGTGAATTATCCTAAGCATAACCCCCATTAGTGTCAATATAGGTTCGTAGTAAGGCCAGTTTTTGTGTACCAGGATCCCCCTGTTCAATTCCAAAACTCCTTGTTAGAGTTTTCACTCTTAGGTACATCTATGCTAGAATGACGTCGACTTTTAGTATCCATACAAAGATGTATTTTCTTGAAATATACACATAATATTTTCCTTACAAAAAATTCTTGTATGTCCTTGTATGTTTTATGCTAATATACTATCTTAGGGGTTTCTTCCGTAATACACATCCTCTAAATATAGTTTCCTGGTTTTCTACAAAACTTCCTTTGATACCAACTATAAGTAACTAAACCCAGTTTCCCAGAGAAGGTGATTTATTTTATTACATTAGAATATAAAAAAGGAATATGCATCTCGAAGGACCAAGTGGTTGTGTATATTTGGAAACAAGATATGTACATAAGTTAAACATTACAACATGAAATTAAATAGAACATATAATTTTTGTTTGGAACATCCACAACAATATGTATATCCTTGTAGGTCAATAATAATAATCCTATTTATGTTCTGAGAAAATGAAACATATGAAAGGGGTGAGATCAAATGATTAGTAAGGGTAAGATATAAAACTGAAAATATCATAGACATAAACATTTGGCATGGTGAATAACTAAAAACACATTCCTCTAAAAATAAACATTATCATATTATAAGAAGAATATGAGATGAATAAATTATGCCATAATAAAACATAATCATGGGTATTATATTAGTTAAATAACCACATGAACTATCAAAACATATTTCATAATGAGAGAATGAATAATTTGGGAAATCATAACCATAACGTTAAGGCCTCATGAAAAGACCTTAAATATCCATTTTGTCAAGGCCTCGTGCCAAGACCATAGTTTGTTTCATGGGACCCACCGAAGAAATGAGGGGATATAGTGGGCCCCAAAAGACACATAATAATTCTAATTCATTCTTCATATGAATGAGGATAAACATAAAAAACATATACATTCATATTGAAACTAATATATGAAATGTAAATAACTTTCCTTGGACATTAAACATAAATAGTAACCATTTGGAGTAAATTGGTGGATTGTTTTAAGATAGAACATCCACAATAAAAATAATCAGAATCCATTTAATTATATATGGTAGATTATATCATAAAATATTAATCCCAATAATACATAATAATCAACATGAGTGTTGAAATAGATGATGATACTCTTATAAAATCATTGAGTAATTCTTGAGATAAATACTCTTTTACTTTGAAAAGAAGATTTCGTTTAGAAAAAACATTGTATAAAACCATAAGTGAAGTAAGAAATTATTTTCATAATAAAATAATATATTTTATAAATATAATGGTCTCCAAAAACATATTATATGGTTTCCTTAAAAATCGGTAAGCATTTGGGAAACTCACTTGCATGAGGCTTGTATTACGAGAAGATTTTTTTAATAGTCCTTTAAAACAAATAACTCCCCCTAAATGAAATTAGGCTTATGGTTTCTACACATATATAAAAATTTATCATATAATATATTAGGATTAAATATGAAAAAAAAAATATTTTAATTGAGGTAAGTAGAAAATAAGAGTAACCAGAATGAATGTAGAGGATTGGGTAGAAAACCCTTACCTTAAGTCTGTTGGTGTTCCTCACTTGATCATAATGACCTGAATAATAAAAATTAGGTTCATAAATTAAGGACTGTAGAACCTCATATACATTTAATTTATTTATAATAACCCTTTTAGGTTCATTCATAGCCTTTTGATCGGTTAAGAGATCTAATTTCATTGTTTGGGAGTGTTTTATTCCTTGTTTTTCATGATCGATTTACTTATATTCATGCATGAATAAACATTCAGAATTATAATGGTTGTCCAGAATAGAAGTTTTATGTTATTATAGAACAACCAGAATATTACATGGTTATAAAATTTATTTTGTTATTGGGAGTGTAGATGAATCATTATATAAAACTTTAATGACAATTGTTTGTGTTAGTTGGCGGTTCTTGACTAGAAAAAACACATTTTGATTTATAAATTAATATCAGTTGTACAGAAGGATTAAAGATCCCTAGATTATTTATAAAACATATATTATAGTATGGTTCAACCATCAAAATGGTTTCATGACAATAATTGAATACGGTAATAGAAATTGAAAATCTGTCATCCATGAATGTCATAAATTTACACATATCAGATAGTGTTTTCATTTCTTGTATAAAAGAAGGGGAAAGGTGAATGATGAAGAATTATTAATTTATCAGAAAAAAAATTCAAGTACATGTAAGGTACTAGATTATTCACAAAATTTTTATTAAAGGTGGTGAGAAAATAAAAATAAAAGAAAGGGACTTGAAATAAAGGAAATAAAAAAGAGGAATTTACCTCTTGAAATAATCTTACTTGAGAGCCTCTTTAGGGGAGAGGTTTTGGTCATTCAATGAGACCAAGGGCTGATGGACCTGGGTGAGGAACTTGGGAGGATATTTGGACAGAATTAAGATAGGTAAAAAGGATTTATAGGGGTAAATAGAAGAGAGAGTGAGGGGGGGGGGGGTTATAGTGGAGGAGAGGAGGGTTTCTCCATTATATTAATCATTGTTTTATTATTTTGTCAAAGACAACCAATAGTGATGATTAATGTGACCCATAATAGTAAAAATTTCATTTTAATTAGAACCTAGTTGGATTACATAATCCTCAACTCACTTATGAACCAATAAATCATGTATTTAGCAGTTATCGCAAATTATTTCATTTTACTATTCACCCAAAATTTAAGAATTTTTTAAAAACACCGAAAATTTTACACAACCATTTTTTGATGTATAGAATTGAAAAATAGAATCTATTTTTTTGAATATAATATTTTTAATTTTTATAATTTAGTTTCTAAATAAAATCACGATTTATTAAAAAACAACTTTAAAACTACAAATCATTTTATAACAGCTTGAAAAATTAATGAAGGTATCATAAACTTATTTTATAACCATAATAAAATAAAGTAAAAATTTATGAATACATTTTATGAAAATACATTTCCATTTTATATTATAAAATTAATCAAAAAAATTTAATTAAAAAATTTATGACGTTCAAAAATACGAATACTTATACTATGATCGTTTTTTCACTTATAAGACATCTAAATTATATTTACACAATAATGGGTGATTTTTCTATTTTTTGGTCGATTTAAAAATCATTAATATTTATACGAGTAAAATTAGTATCCATAAGGGTATGTTACTATTCATAAGTGTATGATACTATTCAATAAAAATTATGTTTTTTCTATCAGACTCTAAATATCATACTGAACACCAGCGTGTATGTCAGTTTTTCAAAATTCAAATCACAGAGGTGCAAAAATTATGTTTATTGGATAGGTTATAACAAAGTTTTATTTTGTAGAGACTCAATGTTTCATGAATTCAATATTAAATTTATTTTCAAAATCATGGTGTGTTATAGAGAAAGTAAAAAATAGATCAATCACATATAAAATACTGAAAATATATAAAACTATAACATGAACATTCCTTTAAGAAAAACTCATGGAGTTATGGTATTGAATAGGTAAGGTGTTATATAAATCAACCATACATCTGGTCAATGGTAATTATAAAAATCATATGTTTTAGTAATCTGTGTGGAAACATGAGGATTTTCTATAAGAAAAGTACCACATATTGTTTTTTGTGTAATAAATTTTAGAGGATATAATTCATTTATGGAAGGTAAAATGTATCAACCTCAAAATCTAGACATTTAAATAATTATGGTATGTTTTATATCTTATGTAAAACATTAAAACAAATGATGTTAAACTAAAAAAAAAGAAAAAAATAATTTTAAATGTATAATAATAATAAATATCATAAACCATTAAATATTTATATGCTAAATAATTTTTATGAGTTAATATTGAGCGAAGATTATTTTTTATACAACCCTTTTTATTGTTTATTTTGTATTCCATTATAATCATACACATTATATAATTTGAATTTTAAAAAATATAATTAATCTTTTTATTCCCAAATTAATATATATTTCATATTATGTTTTTAGGTTTTAGGAAAAAATTTATTATCAATTGAAAATACAGTTTCGGTTAAAATTAAAATTTATAAGATTTTATCATTCTGTTTGGATATCCTAGAATATTTCAAATTATTTAATGTAAAAATAAATATTTAATTAATAAATAAAATTATTCAATTTAAAATATTATATGAACATGTATTCCAATGAACAATATTTTTTTACTAAAATAAATTTTTCCCTTAATAAAAATATGTTTTCAGTATTTCACATTAATTTTATTTTTAGATGGTAAAATTTAGTTATTTCTAACATCTAAATAATTTTACCACTAATAATTTTATAATAAATTAATTTATATCATTAAAATCAATATACATGATAATTCCATATAATAGATAAAACTAAATCTTAGAAATGTTATTTTTAAACAAAAAATCCATGACTAACTGGGTTAGTTTTAAAATAAACTATTCAGCGCATAATAAATATTATTTTTTAAAATTATTTTTTAATTTGATATCATATGATTCAACTTAAATAACTCGATCCAATCATTATTTTTTCCATTATTGTTAATTTTTAAGGATAAATATTAATCACCAAAGTAAATGTTAATTTTGGTTAAAGGTTAAGAGTAAAAAAACCTAATCCATAAAAAACTCTTAACATGTCTCAAAATAAAAATATGGGAGGAGATTCAACCTTATCCTATACTACACCACCATTTTTACCAATTTTGATCCATTTACCCATGAATAGTTTCATAGAATTATTTAGGAAATGTTTTGTGTTTCTAAAAGTTCTTATTTATTCTCTTATAAAAGGATAACACAACCGCCCTTTAAAAATACAAATAAAATTAGATTTAATCCTTAAAATAATAATTTTTTATCCTACTATAATTATATCTCTTATATATATATATATATATTATGTTCATCTTAATGTTTCTAAATACCTTCACATAAAAGGAGTTTTACAAGAGAAAATCCAAAATTCGATACCCAGTATTTCATTCACATAGTTATTTATTTCACTATAAATTATCCCCAAATAGATTATTACCATGTTAATATAATTAAATAAGTATAATTATTATAAATAAATTTTATTTTTTCAATTATTCTATAAATATTCAATCATTTCTATCCATTAGGGAAAAAATAACATCAACTGATTAAACATGTGGACTACCACCTCCACGAGGTGATGTAGTTTTATTTCCATAACATACTCTAAAAGATTATATCAAGGATTGATTTCATGAATAAATATTTTTATCATGAGAAGAAAAATATGAAATTATAATTTTTTTAACCATCATCCATTTCATTCATTAGGAAATTGGATTGTTAAACATTTCAATATGTGGACTACAACCTACATGAATAAAAAATTTCATTTTTCCTAACCACCCATCATGGATAGTTCTAATAATTAATTTAATAATTATATTTGATACATATTTTATATTAATTATTAATTAAAATAAGTATTAACTTTATAAAATATCGTACTCTTACTCATTCAGTCATTATTAAATACTTATTTTGGTCGTTTTTTTCACCTATACGATTAATGGAGTATGTTTGTTCCATAGACGATTAAGGACTATTATGTTACAGTAAAAACATGAAATGATAATTTATTAAGTATATAGAAATGATTATTTATTCGAAATATCAATGTATAATTATGAAATTATCTTATCACCATTTACTCATTAAATATTGAAAAATGTTATTGCCGTTATTTTCATAATGAAAAAATATAACAAAAAACACATAAAAATGAAATTATAAAATGTTGAATTGTTTTAAAATATCTATTATAGTTCCTCATATAATTTAATAATGAATAAAATTGGGATAATAATGAATATCATCACCTCTGTTATAAATTGAGTTTAAAATAACGATGTTTTATAATGAAATATTTTGAAATAAATGATAGATAAATAATAAAAATGCATATAATATTTATTAAATATTTATATAAAAGTATATAGAAATCAATAAGGTTATTAAATAAGTTATTAATAAATTTAATTTTTTTATTCCATATTTTTTTGGGCATTCAACTAAGAGGGAGTAATGGTAATCGGTTATTGTGACTGAAATACTCCCTTTTGATCATAATCCATATAAATTGCCAAAATAAATTCAAGAATGATCACATCAGACCAATGATTATTTTATATTTTAAATACACCTTATCTAATGGTTAAATCATGCTTCACATCAAGTTATTCTTCTTTAATAAATTTATTATATCACTTAAATGAAATTTTTTTGACAATAATTCTCTTCTCTTTTAATGGATTCTTCCCTACAAATCCCCAATTTTACTTACCACAAGTTCTATACTTTATAAAGTAGAAACTCAAATTTTTTATCTCTAATGATACTTATTTTTTAATTTACTTTAAAAATAAGGTTTCAATACTCTTTTAATGATGTGGGTTTTTGATAAATTATTTTTGAAATATATAAAATTATTTCTAATTCAATAATAATATATTTTTTCACTCTACGTCATTGTTTGAAATATCATTTTTTTCCATATAAATATATATTTATTTGATATTTTTTAAAAAATAATTTTTTTAATAAGATGAAAATTCATTTTAAAAAATTTATTTTATTGGAATGTGATGAAAAAAATCATTTTTTATGATGATATAATGTTAGTTTTTTATGAAAAATAATTTACTGATTTAGTATTCATTTTTAAGATATTATTCTCCAAAAATATAATGGCTCATAAATCAATTGACATGTTATATTTTTGTGTGATCATGTTTTTCTTATCAAATGAAACTATTTTATTTAGGTGATACCAGTTGAAAATATTATGAAACTCAATTTTCTTTTTATGGGTTATTTTTGGCAAGGTAAATGATTTGAGTTTATGTGTCACTCATATGTATGGATGATGATTGGATAGGTTGAATATTTCCCACCAATATATATTTTAAGATTTTATATCTCATAATATAATGATACTATGGAATTAGTACATATTCTCACAAATCTAATGGTCTAACATATATATACTTTTTCTAAAAAGTATATGTTGTACATACTTATATTTAAACATAATATTTTTTTGCATATGTTTGTGACACGATTTCTCTTAAATGACACATTTGTTTAAACTATGATAAATATTAATGAAAATTAATGTTTTAATGATATTATTCATTCTTATGTTCTCTACTTGTTCATTATATGATCCGAATCCATTTTTTGATCACCATTCATTGGTCTCATGTTCTTGTGTTGCGATCTTTAATGATCACTCACATTTTTTATCACACGTGATCCCATGATATTTATATCTTATATTACTACCTTAAAATTTTTTCCATCATATTTGAGATCTAAAAATTATAATTAATTGATAGTTTCTCATTACTGATCGTTAGAGCTCATACATGATTATTTTTAATTCCCTGGGTAATGATAATGAATATGTAATATGATGTGTGTAGAAGAGGTTCTTGAGGAGAATGGTTATAGAGAAATTTTCATAAGTGTTTTTATAAAATGTTTTTTAGATGGCCCCAAATATAGTAAACTATTTTAATATTGGGTTTTCTGATTTTTTTAGAATTTATTTATTATATAATGAAATCGACGTATTATTTATTAACAATTATCATGGGTGTCTATAAATTTTTCATAATTTTATACTTCATACCATCCTAGAAAAAATTATCCTTTAAATACCTATTCATCATTATTTCACCTGGGTATATAGAAAAATTTAATGTATGTGAATCATTTAGATGTTCTCTCTCCAATTTTCATACAGATGGAACCCATGAACTCTTCCCAAAATTCAACACTCCATCTCTCTTGATGAATTATGAACATTTCCCATCATTCACCTCTTTTATCATCGATTTTATACTCTATTAATCCTAATAATAATTAACTCTAATTTATAATTTGGAATTCTTAGAGATTTCTAAAAAAGGGAAGATAGGTCCCCTTATCTGAAAATCACAATATCAGTCATTACTAGATATATATATAATATCCTTGCTAATAATTATCCTAGTTATAACTCAATATTTACTCATAATCAATGCATCATCCACATTTTTTCCTTCACAGGGATGTAATTTATTAAGAAATTTTAGTCCACAGGTAGTTCCAACAATCTTCTTTGCCTCATGTTTAGGCAAATATAAATATGGAAACAACAAATTCATTTCATAGATGAATAAAAAATTTAAAATCAATCCTTACCTGGTGGTAGTGTTAAGAAAATTTCATTAATAATTATGTTATTAAAATATTCAAAACATTCGTCACATTCTACTGACCATGTGAATTTAACATTTTTACGTGTTATCTTTGTTAAGAGGATGACCAATAGTGAAAATAATGAACAAACCATCAATAGAATACTAATAATACTAGTAAATTCATATCTCAATTATTTTTATCATTTTAGGTTGTTATTTTAAAATATTTATATTTTATGGATAAAAATATATCCAATGCTTGGAGAAAATATATCATAGAAAAGAAATTTCATTGATCCTAAATTAACAATTACAATATTTCGCATATAATTCATTTTCTCTAAGGGTCTTCTAAATTATTTAAAAATTACTATCATACTATTCATAGACTATATAGTATATAATGACATCATCAATTAAAAAAAATCTAATTTTTATCATTATAAACATCAACTAATGTATACATTAGGTCTATAATGGAAATATTTTAATTAATCTATCGATGATGCATTACCATAAACACATAATGTTTGTACCTTGTTTGAAATTAAATATTAGGAATAACATCTATATAAACCCTTAATAACTGATAAATAGAGAATATATCAATCATTTAAAAGTATTAATATCATTTAGGATGATCAAATAATTCCAAAATGAATGGTAAATGATAATTATTATTTATAATTCTCCAAATATCTCTTTATAATCGATCTAAAATCTCCAATACCTATCCTTATTTTTCAGGAATAAAATAGGGCCACTATATGGTTATAAACTAGTGTTTATAAATCCCCAATCACTCATCTCATGTATTTGTTTATTCTAATCTACCAACTTAACTTGTTTCATTCTATAGGTAGTACCATATACATGTCTTACATCAAGAATTAGTTCAATAGAGTTCTCAACTTCCCACTATTTTGGATAACCATGAAATTATTCTTGGAAGGCATCAAAGAATTTTTATACCAATGGTAAATTATACCATCCATTTGATCTCTTCCTTATCCATAAATCAATCTTGATCTTACTATATTAATAGAATTTCCTTTTGGAGAGAAATTGTTGGAGGATCCAGACATGATTAAGATGGTGATGTTTCCACTCGCAGTAACAAAGTTTCATCCTCACTACCTCAAATAATAATTTCCTTCTATCGAAAGTATTTGTTTTCATTATAAAATGAAATCCATATCATACAAATTATTTCATAAAATTCGTTAATAGGTATAATAACCATTTAAAAAATGGTATTACTATGTATCATTATTGGAACTACCTACCACCTATTGGTTATAATAAGAATTCCACATAATGTCCAATTTTATAATTAAATAGAAACATTTTGAAAAATTTATCTAATATTTTTTAAAAAAATATGTAATATGAAATAGAGTGTGATGATCAAGAATATAATTTATCATTATCTAACATTATGTGTATGATAATTATACCATCCACCACATCATTAGGAACATCGACACCAGTTTTGTAATAAAAAAATACCCCCCATCCATTTTTTAAGTTAAATTACCATGATGATTGTGGGATTATTTCAAATAAAATCTCTTCAACCTATTATTAAAAAATTTAACATCAACCTCTTCCAACTGTCAATTTATTTGGTGTTCTGGATGGTCTATTTTTATGTACTTTTAACAAGCCATGTTCTCTTCCTATAATCTGTAGTTTATTTTTTGTAATTGTTATAAAATGTTTAAAATTAAACAATTCCTTTATTCCCCATTCCTATAGAGATTTTCCCATGATTCTCATCCAACGTCTTCTTCTCTTTATTTCCTTTAATTTTATATGACTTGGTGGACACATTTTATCTTTATAGCACCTGATACTCTGATATAATATAATTACAAGGTATGAGTGAACTTTACCCTTAAATTATAAACATTAAAACATCATAGATATAATAAATATTTATTTCTTATCTACATATATCCTCTAAAAGATTTCTAGATAATCTTGTAATTTTAATTTCATACTAGTTATCATTTTCCTCCTTTAGTTGATGATTGAGAAAAAATAACTTCCATTTATTATATTTTATCATGAAGATAATATATTTCATTGAATAAATCATTAAAATTTTCATATTCCATAAACATTATCTCATATTACTCTTTAGATTTTTAAATTATTGAACAATATTTTTCTTTATCTCCCTTTAGATGATAGATCACCATAATGATTTATTAATTTTTAGTACTTCTAAAAGTGACAAACGTATTATCATGGGACATGATCCATTGTTTGGCTACCAATAGATTAATATTTACACAAAATGATAGAGTTTATTATCATATGATATGATTTAAACTAAATAAAATTTAATTGGGATTACTATTTTTCCCAATGTATGAGATATTATTTATCCTTATATT
This sequence comes from Viscum album, assembly GCA_963277665.1. Lineage (NCBI taxonomy): Eukaryota > Viridiplantae > Streptophyta > Magnoliopsida > Santalales > Viscaceae > Viscum > Viscum album. The sequence continues at coordinate 1,302,655,063 of OY728129.1, forward strand.
TTTTAAATTCCCTATTATGTTTATGTACTAATTAGTCTAAAATTTAGAGTTATTAACTTGATCATGGGGAATTAACAAAATTTACTAAGGGAATTGATATTGTTCCCATTACTCTTATTATTTCCATATTTATACAATACCATAGAGATAATTAGTGTAATGGATATATTGTTTCCCTATATAACATTCGAACAATTTAATGAATATTTTTAGAGGTAGGAGTGGATTCAACTTGGGATTCCCAAGACTAGGAATCCCCATTGTTGATATAATAAAAATATTAAAAATATTATATCACTCATATGCACTATTTCTTAAATAATGGAATATATCTTGCATTATGGTTTACAAGGGAAATATGAGTCTACCTTAAGTCCAAAATACATGTTTTACCCGAGACACGACATAAAGTTTGTGGTTTTTGGGAATTTTTTTAAGGGTGGTCATGGATGAAATAAAAAATAAATTAATTAATTAACTAATCAGTTATTAAATATTTAAATCGAATTAATCTAAAATATAATCATAATTATGGGAAAAATCTAGGCGTATATTCATAACCCTAAGTATTTGAGAGGAGTCATAGAATATATATTCTCACAATGGAATTGTATTCGTGTGATGGTGATCATTTTGACTTTGATAACAATGTTATTAGGTCATACCAAAGATAATGGAATAGATATTTTCTTTATCCTTGATTGATCCAATATCAATGAAGGATGTTTTTATCTTGGATTATTCCCTATTAAAACTATCAATAATAAAACACTAATTAATTCCATTAGTATATTAATTCATGGATAGATGTTTTTGTATAATGGTGATGTTTTTTTATCTTCATTGATTTATGAATTGATATTATTTGGTAATAAATAGTTATTTATTTCTTTTGATGTTATGTACATTAGTAGATTGAGGGCATCTTGAATAGTGGAAATCATTTGTTTGTCAAATTTTGGTTTTCACTTTCCTCCCATCATTTATCGAGAATTCATCTTCAATATTCCCATTTGACAGGTTATTGGACAATACCTAGAAACCTGTCATTTCATAGTCAATCTATAGTGAAGCTTATCATTTATATGGTTTAATATTCATTATAGAGAGCAGGAATGAGGCATGATGTGGTATGAAAGGATATCACATGAGGAACATAGACCTTTAGTTCATGGAACTTGTCATTCAGTGATGCGACAAGATGTGGATTGAGCTCATAATGGATGGGTGGCTGGAATCCAACAACCAGTGATATATCAGGCCCAATCCACCCATGATATATAATTTTTGGATTTGATTATTGGTGGAATTGGTAGTGGTGGACTCATGAGAAAGATACATATAAAAAAATTAATTTTTAGAATATTATGAGTCATAGGACATGAAGTTCGGATGGACACATTCCATGTAGTCCCCACCCATGGCGGCTAGGGTTTATGTATAGAGATGGACCTGACATTTCATGTGAATGTTATTGACTTTTTGACTAAAAACAAGAATCAAAGAATATACTAATATTTACAAGCGTATCAAAATGACCAGGTACATGGCATAACCATGTACATGGGCTTGGCTTGGTTACATAGCCATGACTAGAGTATTGGGGCATGTCATGTGTACATGGGAATGTTAATATTTCACTTTTATGATCTAGAGGACATAATAACAACAAAAAAATCCAATATATGAATTTAATTCTGTATACAAAACATTTAATGTTTCCATGGAAGGTTTAATACCATGTTTTGTTTACTCTTGTATGTTCCCTTCATCCACCCATATGAGTGTATATTGATTCATCACATCGTGTACATGGGATGAGTGATCCCCTCTATGTGTTAGTCTCATATACAGTGATGTATCCATCCATGTGGCTGGAGGCTTGATCATATATCATTTCCCTATATGTGGGGCCAGGTATCTCATTTCCTACTAGTATAGTGTGTGATCTCCATTCTTGCAGGTTTAATTTGTTTAGGGTTAGTTATTTCCCATAATAACTAGGTGTGATCCACTATCTATGTACATACAACTTACAAGTTCAAACATGTACATATGCACATAAAGCTTCAACAAGCAATAACTCTCAAACAAACACCACTATTGTTATCATGGACCTAGGATTGAGTTCTCTTATATAAGCCTTATCATGGATCCAAAGAAAAATCATAGGGTGATAGTTTCGATGTGACCTTCATAGAGACTTCATTTATTTCTTGATTATATCCATGTTGATGTTATTATTTCTTATGATCTCATCCTCCCATGATGGTTTATGTTTAGTGATTTTAGGGTTTTCTTCTTATTATGTTTTAATCACCCTTTATGTCCTATACTCACACATTTTTTTTCTTATTTAGATGAATGGACTTACAATAGAGTCTTCGGAAGACCAGGACAAAGAGGAAAATATTCGAGCTTAATGGAACATAGTTGGTTCCAATGTAAAATTTGATATTAGTCCCCTCCTTTATAGTAGGAAATACTATTTTGATGTTTTTATGGGACTATGTTTTTTCCGAAACATTCCCATACTTAGGTCATAAAATGATGTGAGATTTCTCTTCATGCATGCATCCTAGTATCAGTTGTATCATTTATTTTTTCTTTATAAATGTGTGTTAGATAAGTGTTTGTACATGTATTTTGGGATAAATCCTCCCATGTTTTATATATTATTAATTAATATTTTTCATCATTCCATGGCCTATTTATGGTTTTATTGGGTCATCTCATTCATCAAATTTCTTTCAATGTGGGGCATAATGGGTCTGGTCATGATAGAGTTGTATGAGAGAGGGGATATTAGGACTAGAGTTAAGAGTTTTTTTTTGAGATATGAGGTTTTTTATTGGTAATTTCTGAATTAGTGTTAATGAGTCTCAATATTAGCTCTCCGACTAGGGAACCCAGTATTACTGTTTTGTTAGACATATTTGTTAACTATGAATCTAATATTCTTCTTGTTGACTCAGTACTTGTTGAAACTAGTAGCAGATAAAACATGTGAAAATGCATCATATAGGAATCAGTTTTTGTTTTTGTTTCCTTTCAGTGTCATATCCCTATAAATATTCCTTGACCATGGTGAATCTTGGATTTAATAGTATTATTCCTAATGAAATCTAGATATAATTCCACAGTAAGATCATGAGGATGATCAACCAAATGATGAGGCTTTATCTTAGGGGCTTGTAGAGGAGGTGGTACCTCAGGGTGGTTTGATGCTATTACCCCTTCCAATTGAGAAAAACTTTTCATCAGTAATATCAACAAAGTATGTAGTGTATATTATTTCATTTAATGAATTATAGATATATATACCCTTCATGTTTCATTGAAATCCAGATCCATAGGTAGTATAGTAATGGTTCAAGGAATTTGGTTTAGTTTCCCTTCTTATTTGGATCCCCACTAATCATATGGTGGTCCATAATGAGAGAATTATCCATGGATCAACAAATCAATGGTGGAGTTTGGTGAATCATACACACAATGAGGTGAATCTATCTTGGGAAATGTCTAATAATCTCATCATAGAGGAGTTATACCTAGCTATCATGGGAGTCAAATGTATCTAAGAGCTTCTGGATCAGAAGAATGGAAACATGATACTTACACAATATGCATCAAGGTTCATTAACCTCTCATAGTACTCCATTGATATATTTTGTGATAATTAAATTTAAGAACATACCTTTTATGGTGTAATGCATCATGATATCTGAGCTGGTGAAACATCTATTTTCTTTCCTACTTATACAAGGGTTCTAGAGAGTACCTTAGTAGTATAGTGCTTTATTGAAAACTATATGTTGATAGTTGGTCCTAGTTGTGGGAATCATGGGACAGTGACTTTGATATCTTGTGGTCGATGGTAGACTCAAGGATATAGACGTTTGATATGTTTATAGAGAATGTATCAAGATAGAAGTTGTGGGGTGAAGGGATCTCCGGATGGTCCAAATCTTCCAAGAAATAAAAGATTCTACTCTTACAATGGGTAGTGACATCTCACCCATGATTTCCTAACCCACCATATGGTTGATAGATAAATTTATCATGGAAAAACTAAGGAGAGCATGTGTCTAGGTAAGGTAGTTAGGTATGGATTCATAGGTTAATGAGGCTCTAGTATAACAATAGAGGGTGGTTGTTGTTTTGTTATTTTCCACCAATGACCTTAGATTTTCCATGTTAGTTTTAGAGAGTTTTCGGTCAATGGTAAGGGGAGCTATAAGAAGTACAGTATATATCTCACTACTTCAGAAGTAATATTTTCAAGAATAATAGTGATCCAATATTATCCTTTTATATACTTTGTTATAGATCTAGATATAATGGTGGAACCCTATGCTTGAACCATTCATTTAGAGACACGTACTAGGGTAGATTTAATAATAACACACTTACACTAATGGCATGACATGAAACATAGTGGATAGATCTTTATGTGGTAACTTTTTAAATCTATGATTAAGTGTTATGAAATCTTTCAAGGTACGCACATTCCATCCATAGTTCAGGTCCAAATTGTATTTTTAGGCAGTGTTAGTAGTGAATATGAATTCACAGGACTTGGTTTTCCATCATCTGTGAAAATAATTTTCCAGAAAGTATTATGTGACCATACGTAGGTAGACACAACTGAAAAAACATTAATAGAGTAGTATTACCCTTAGAGAAGTATATTTTATGAGAATACAACATCCTTTGGTTATTTTGGAGTATGAATATGTCTTCCATGATTATTGTTTAGGCCTACCTCTTCATGTAGAGATAAACTACTACATAGACGTACACCTAGGTACTACCCCTATATATATTCCTACATATTATATGGATCCTACAAAGCTTCAATTCATAAATGTGTATTTGTAAGATATTAATAGGAAGGAAATTTTCATACCCAATGTGTCTCCTAGGGGAGACACAATATTGTTTTAGGAATTAAATTGGGAGATTTAGGTTAGGTGTTTTTATTATCACCTAAATCAGGAGACAATCAATAATAAATATACACTTTATAGAATTGATGACCAATTCATTTAGTTTGAAGTGTTATGGTGGTTCATAGAGATTGACCTGAGAGAGGGATATCACAATATTAGAGTTTGAGACAGAGATATATAGGAGTTTTAATTTTGATGTCACTGTAGGAACTATGAGTACTTGGTTATTCCCATTAGAGTGACGAAATATCCATCAGGGTTCATGTGACTTATCAAAAATATATTTAATCCCATCATATATCAGTTTGTGGTTTTTTTCATTGGTGAAACCCTAGTTAAATAAACCTCATATAAGGATCATATGAGACATTTGGAGATGGTTCATGACATAATATGAGAGGAATAGATTTATGGGAAACTCTCATAAGGTAAGTTAGGATTCAAGATCTCCACTTCCTATTTCTTGTTATCTCATAAGATAATTTTTTTCGACATGGAAAAGGTTAAATCAATTCTTACTTGGGATCTAAACAAGGTAAGATATATGTTGAAAATAATCCTTCAGTTCTCATTTTAATATTATATATTTCTTCTTAATTTCTCTAGTATTTTAGAACCCTTGACATTTTGGACCCAAAAGAGAAATCCATTTTGGCAATGGAGAGGTTCCAGGAGAGAGGATTCCTAGAGATATGACACACGAATATGAGTACCTCCATATTAATAATTCTAAATGAGTGTGTTGAGTATGTGGTCTTCTGTGATGACTAAAAAACTGGTATTGGATTTTCTCTAATGGAGTGGCTAGTGTTTATTGCTTTTAAATCCCAAAAACACAGACCCAAATATTAGAACAATGTGTCCCATGATATTGATCGGGTAGAATAGGAACTCACCTTAATGATTTTACAACATTAAAATATCGGTGATTAATTTATTATCTATTATAACCATACGAGTCTCATGTATATGTTTTTTTTAAAATGATATAAATTGTGCATATATGTTCTATTAAGAGTTCTTTTATGGTTATGAATTTGAGATAGTCTATACTACTTAAAATTTGAATGTGGTGGCTTGTTCTCTATGTAAAAGATCATATTTATAGTTGGCGATAATGTCTCTATATATGTTTGACCCATTACAGTTGAAATTAGTAAATTAGGAATGTTCTTCTTACCACCATTTCATGGTTTCTCATAGAACTATTCACTATTTTAGGTAGTCCCATCTTGGAGATATCGACTACAAGACATTTTGTGAATAGATATCACGTTGATGTGCTATAGAAGGATTCCTTGAAGGTGGAGAGCCTGTCATCTATTTTGAATGATGTAAAATGGAACCAGTTACACTACAAGAGGATGTATGGTTAGACTTTCACAAATCCCCCCTTAGGAGCACAATAAGGAATGACAATATTTTACCAGGACCATTGGTGTCATTTATGGTTTACATGGATGAATATGTGCATAAACAAGCCTATCTCTCGATTACTTATATGTTTGTAGGTGAAGACTAAGAACATGGTTCTATCGGGTTTGGATCAACCCCTTCAGGCAATAGAGTGAAATTATAATGGTATATCTCGAGAAATTGTGAAATTTCTTCCATGATAAGCTTGTGGTCACGATGTCATTAAGGTGATAATCAACTAATACACCATGTTATCCGACATTGTAGACATCCATGAGTGGATTTTACCATAGTATTTGGGGTGAATTTATGTATAAGAGATTGTAATGATTTAGTGAGTTCCTTAAATACTCATTTCATACTTTGATTCTCACTTCACATCATGATTATTAATAGAATTAGAATTGGAATTTGCGACATAGTTAATTGGGCACAAAATTAAAACCATAGATAGATGACCAGACTGAGAAGAATATCAGGGTTATAGAGGAGATGCATCATGATTGATTGTTAAAAAAATCCATATATGGTAGTATCAGCTACCATTGTCATTGTGTTTGTAAAATAATAGTAACCACTTCACCATTAGTATGATACCATTTTTGGACTTGTACAAGAGACTTGTCAAGTCACCGATATACTGGAAGTATCCAGGGGATTCAATACTCATGGTATCAGAGATAGTGTGAGAACCAACAAAGAAGGTGCAGATCTTCAGAGATCATAAGAGGACCAACCAGTAATATAAAAATCATTATGAGGACCAATTATGGGACCTTATGAGTTCTACTAAAGTGAAATTATGTTCCGAAAGGTCCCACTTCAAAGAGGATTATAGAAATTTGACTAGATATAAATGTTTTCTACGATATTTATTTTCCCCCGTTAGATACTTTGTAGGGTTGGGGAGGTGGTGTGAAACTTTTCATAACAACCATAGTTAGATATGGTACACAATGCCTTCAATATTTCATAGATTAGGAGGTATATATACGACTCATTTCATGGTATCTACTACAAAAAGATGAACATCATGGATGGACAAACAATCATAGAGTTTCATATTAAGATCAATGATTTGGAGGAGAAGTTCCTTCATGGGTAAGTTATTCCATTGGTGTGTGTTTGGAAAAAAAATGGAATATTCAAGAGAGAGTATGGGATTTTGAGAGATAGATGTGATCTCATTATCCTCAATATTTTGAGTTTTTTTTGTGGTAAAATCTCTATGGTTTATAGAATGAAAGGACTCTATTTATTTCTTGTAAGACATTAGAATGATTAAAATAGTAAATTCAGAGATAGGCATGGAGTCATCATTGGATTTTGGGGCCCCAGGTGCCTTATTTTTGATACAATAAAGCTATTTAATATATTATATCACATAAGTAATGCTTTCCTATAATAATATAATATCCTTAAATTGTGGTTCAAAGGGAAAATATGATTTATTCATTAAATCAGTAATATGTATTTTAATGAAATAATGAAATAAATTTCTTTCACATCATTTTTTCTCATTCAGATTTGGCATGAGTGTAATAATAATTAAAAAAAGAAATTTACTAGTTGTTAAATTGAATTACTTAATTCTTACTCTATATAATCGATGTTATGAAAAAAACTTGTTTTACTTATATAACCATATATATTTAAAAATATCCATAGATGGGATAATTTGATGAAAGTCAATGAAATATTGGGATGATGATCAATTTTTCACTCACAAATGATGTTATTGGATCTCATAAATGACAATGATAATGAACCATTATTCATCAATGATCAATCAAATCTCTATGTATAATTTTTTTCATACTAGATTGAATCCTATTCTGAGTATATATAATCAATCATTAATTAATCCCTTAATATTAATAAATTCAAGTGTTATTTTTTTCAACTATTGAATGATTTTCCATGATTTATGAATTGATAATGTTTTTTTACCCAAGATTATTCCTAACATTTTAAAATTTATACATCAGTTGATTGAGAAGAACCTAAAAATAGAAAATAATAATTCCTAACGTTTTTGGTTCATGGTTTTCTCCCCACATTTATTGTGGATTCATTTTCAGTATGTAACACCCCAATATTTCATAGAACGTTATTTCTTTAATGTGATTCAATAACTTGCACTACAAGCAACACTTAGTTCAAGCACAGCACGACTTACCAAACTTGCCGTTCAAAAAAGGTTATGAATAATATTAACTAAATTTTGAAATTTATATAATCCTTATAATTATAGAATCCATATTATGAGTTTTTTAGACATAATGTAAGAACAAATACATTTTTTTTAGATAAAAAAATTATTTTTCAAAAAATGTAATTTTACTGCCGTTTAGTGGAAAACCTTTTTTTAAATCCAATATTTGAAACTTTTATATATTAAATTTGACATAATAAACTTTTTCTTTAGAATTGGGACATAGTAATTTAGTTTCTATAAATATTTGGTGCTTTTCTGATCACTTTTATATTTGGGTGAATAGTAAAAAATATTATATTTTAACTAAAAACAACTTTTTTTAATCAAAATAATTTATATTGTTAAGTTATACATTTTAATGGTTTGGGAGTATAAATAGATTATATTTTTATCATTTAATCCAATTCTGGTCATTGTAAGTAATGTTGCTTTGATATTAGACATAAACAAGTATCAATCTTTTGATAGATATTGTTTCTTAAAAATACGCCTTTTAGTTTTGATAACAGGAATTAATTTTAAATTAAAAATAAAACTTATATGTTTTTAATTTGGTAAAATATACTTGATTTTTGAATTCAGAATATCAAAATTATCTTAGAGTGAATTTTTGGTAACATTCAGTTTTTGATGAATAGTGAAAAACAGTAAATTTTAATTAAAAACAACATTTTTAATAAAAATAATTTATAGTGATAAATTATACTATAGATTGGTTTTAAATTATAATTATAATATATTTTTTCCATTTAATACAATTTTGGTCATTGTAAATAATTTCAAATTTAAACTGAACATAAGAAAGTGTCAATCTTTTGATAGTTATTATTTGTTAGAAACACACTATTTGTTTTGACAACAAGAATTAATTTGAAATTAATTTCTGCCACTTCTATGTTTTCAATTTTGAAAAATGGATTCCATATTTAGAATCAGGCGGTCAAAATTGTGTAAATAGGTAACTTTTATTTTTAGACATTTTGAATAATTACTTAGGGAAATATTTTATTTACATTGGTTAAAGGGTAAATTCGGTAATTAAGGGTAAACAAAATAATATTATAATAATAATAAATTACCCTAAAACGTGTCCTAACCCTATTTTTTGATACATTTCTGACAATATTCATCTTTGGGTCGATTTGGGGACCTCATGGAGCCACTTGTAAGTGATAATGACAGTTTATATTAATTAAGTTAAAGTAAATAAAAAAATGACATAAGCATATATCTTTTAGAAAAACAATTTTTACATAGGGTTTTATATGTTATATTTTAGACTATAAATATTAATTATAAATATAAAAGGATTTACTACATAATGGGATTTTACTTATAATTTTTAGACGTTGAATAATTAAATTTATTTATGAGAGAATAAGGATGTAGTATTTTCCTTATTAATGACAGAATCAAATAATTGGTATTATAAATGTTCAAATAAATATAATTTGAATGTTTTGATGCAATACACAAATGTTTCTGGTTAATATGAAATTTTTTGGATTACTTAAATGAAGTTGTTTCGAATTAATATCATTTTTAAGACTTTGACAATAATAAATTATTCAATAGTGTCAAAATTGACATAAAGTAGTTTTTAAAACAAATATTATATTATTAATTGATATTATGTTCTTAAAAATATAAATTACGTCCATAGGACTTATATAATGATAGTTTTATCATTTATTGACCACTTGGGGGTCTCTTGGAAGTATGTAGTATGTTTATTAACTATATAATATAAAATACAAAGAGACATGGTAAATGTCAAACTATTTAACTAAGTGTTAAATCAAAATGATAAAGTTAATATAGTGACCCAAACCTGTATAAAACCTATTGGTTGAGTGGTTTTCGACCTATCCCCACCTTATGCTTGAAATAATCTATTTTGAAGAAATTATAAACCGAATAAAAATTTATTATAAAATAATACTTTATGTTTTTCTTAAAGAGCCCCTCCTCCCCTTTATAAAAGGACACCACTTATAACCAATTCCTCACACCTATGAAGCCTTTTGGCTCATCCAAACTCTTACCAATTAAGATCCCTACATCCCTTTACTCCTCCTATAATCCTTACCTTAGGCAAAAGGAAATTAGAGAGTCCTTTTGTTTCAAACCAAAGGGAGTTAACCAAATTAAAGGTAACGATTTCTCTTAACATATTTTCTTTTATTTTACTTCTCTAACCCCTAAAATCTTTTTATTATTTTATTTTGTGAAAACACCAGTATCCCCAATATACTATAATTTTGTTATTATAATTATTCAAACTAAAAATACACACACCTCCATATAATGGGTGAAGAACATAATGTTTCTGTGGATGGAAACCAAACGCCTCACGAAACGATGATTGTTCAAATTATCTCCTACTGCCTCTCATGGTGGTCATTATGATGGAACTGTAATTAAATATGATATTTATGATATTTATTTTATATATAAGCTTCTATTATTCCATTTTATAGCATACAATTATTCTTTTCATGTTGTATATATATACGATAATTTTATTTGAGGAAGTGTGGACTACTGCCCCCTCAAAGTGATGTGACTCGTTAATACAATACATGGAATGTATAGAGGATAGTGGTAATGAACATAAGTAACATATATAAAATATTATATTATAATATAATAATAATATACCTATGTATCATTTGTGTTTTATTCCTTTTAGAATGAAAAATGAAATGGAAGTAGCGTTCATGCGTAGGTAAAGACTAAGGTCTCCACGAACATGATGAGATTATTTCCCCATTGTATCCATTCAAGAATAATTTTAATTTGATTATTAAAAATAATGTTTAGAGTCTTTATATGATTCTTGATATGAATAATATACATCCCATACATAACAAATATGACTCATATATCAAAAATATAAAGGAAAACGAATCCGTTAACACCCGAAATGACAATAATACTAAGATGTTATTAACAGAACAATGTTAAAAGATAATATATGATATAATATTAATGTATATGATTCTTTTATAATTTAATAATTATTATTTCAGCATTATATATGATTTTAACCTACCCTCGACCAAGGAAAAGTACAAAGTAAGGGTTAATTTCACAATCTCATTATTGTCTAAGATTATTTTTACATAAGTATCTACTGGGACCTCTTTATCATCCACATCCATGTTTCTTAAAAATGTATTTCAAAACATTATTACTATTTTATAGACTATGGTTTAATGTCATTTATACCCTTTTTTAATTTTTATAAGATTTTTATAAATTAATCTTTCCATCATTTTCCAAACAAGGTCCTTTTAACATTTTCGACAAAATTATGGTAAGAATGTCTTTTTTTAACTTATACAGTAGGTGCGGCTATTTTCTGTAGTTATAAAATCATCAAATTATACCTTAAAATCTTATAATAATGTTTTCAAATTAAATGTTTTCTTATACAATTATGTGCCTTTTAAATGACTTCAAAAAAGATATATTTCTCTCAAATAGTTTTGATTTAATCTATTTCAACATCCTTTGATGGATTTTAAGCTTATTTGAAGTTGATTTATTATGATACAAAACATCCATATTTTATTGTAGATTTTTTGATATGTTTTAATGTGGATGTGTTATTTATAAAGCATTCATGGTTTATGGATAAAGTATTCACATTTCGTATGCTAGTTTTAATACGAATGTTTATGTTATATTTAAACCTATTCATATGAGGAATGCATTGGACTTAATCAGTGACGGGTGGAGCCCGCTATAGTTCCACATTGCATTGGTAGGTCTCATGAGAAAAACTAGTGTCTTGGAACAAGGCCTTGACAAAATATTTTTTTTAGTCTTGGAACAAGGCCTTGACTACGTGGTTATGATAGTATGGAATTATGCATTCCATCATTATGAAAGTGGTTATTGATATTTCATGTTATAATTCGACTAGTAGAATATCCAAGTGAATAATTAAATGGAATTATTTCATTTTATCTTTTCTATATTATGCTAATGTTCATGTTTAAAAGGCTTTTGTTTTAGTTATACACTGCCTTAAATGTTTATGCTTACATATGAAAGTTTCTGCTATATTGTTATCCTTACTGAGCATCTGAGCTCACCCCTTTCTGTGTATTATTTTTCCTAGGATGTGAAGAATTATTTTATGACTGACCTACAGGGATAGTCTAAGGGGATATGAGTGTGGAATATGGAGACTATGTTGTTGTAAATTTTCACTTTATGATGTAATGTAAACCTTATCAATGTATCTAGTACTTCCAAAGCTACTAAACTAATCAGTCTTTCGAGAATTGATCTTTTATGATCATTCCAATGTTATGTAATAATGCACTGACTCTGGGTAACTGAGTTCGAGGCATTGCATAGTATTTTAATTTGATAGGACTTTCAACAGTACCTAGAAACTGATCATTTCAAAATTGATTGTTGGCATAATGTATCGTTTCTTCTAGATTAAATTTTGTATTTAAAGAATGTGTGAGGTGTGATACAGTGTGAGATGATATAAAATGAGGTACATAGAACTTCAATTCATGAGATATTTCTTTCAATGAAACAATTTTATGATAATTTAATTTCTAATGGATTAGAGAATGAATTCTATCCACCATAGATGTCTCGGGTGTGGTCAAACCAACATCTGAGTTACACAGGCATGATTACTAGTGGAAATGGGAGTAGTATTGGTATAGTCACACCATGATGAAAAAAATTATTTTCAAGAAAATTATGACATAAATTACATGTTTCTCATATGAAAACACATTTTTTAGGCCCCTATTATGGTGACTAGGGTTTACAAGTAGAGATAAATATCACATGCCATGTCAAATTTCAAAGAAATTATGACCCAAACCTGGAGACCTAAAATTCAACCTTGGGTACACAGGTAGATAAACTACCTAGTAAATAAAAAATATACGTACATAAGCATTACCATGATGCATAGGATTGACCGAAATACTTAGACACAATCAGGGTACAAGGGCCCTACTAGAGCACATGGGTACGGGCCAAAGCATACGAGTGTACCCAAAATATTCATGACATCCAATGTTAATTTTTTTATTTTAAATCACTTTTAAGGGAATAAGTGAGAACCCTCAAACCTTACCTGATTTAGCACCAAAGGTCACAACTGATTTGTTAAAGAATATTTTAAGCTGATTCGAGCCAAGATCTCTAAACAATATCAAGGGAATAGACTTTATCTAGATGTCAAAATCATCCTTTAGAACTCTTTCACAGAGATTTGCAAGAATGTCCCAAGATTGCAAGTGTTCCTCCTTGCTGATCTTTCCTATGTTGCATCCTCTAAGCAGATTGTGGGCCTGCTAGTCGATCCACTTACCCTGCTCCTTATTAAAGGTCACCTGAAGCGGCCTCGTCTTATTTAACTCTTGAATATCCAAGGTTTTGTTAGTCATTTACTCATCAGAGTTCAAAAGTATGTCCACTTGATTTAGCATTGAAAGTATCTGTCGCTGTGAGTTATAATTAGAATTATTCTGACATTTTTGCACCGAGCTCAGAGGCCCCTTTTCACCCTCAAGGATAGTAGGGACAATAACCTCACAACCAGCCTATTGAACCCCCTCGACTTCCATAATTTTGGCCTTTTTTTCCTTTGGTGTCCCGACATTCTTTGCTGATGGAGTCTCTATTGGCCCAGGGAGGTAGGAGTAGTCCTTGCGCCCCTTTGTCTCTGCTTCTTGGACACAATGCATCTTCCAGGTTCTATGATTTCCTTATTACCCTTCATTATCCTTGGTCTATGTAAGCCCTGTAGAACCCCTCTTATAAAAACATCATCCAGGGGATGGCCATCTCCATCAGATTCGTCTTTAGTGGTACATAACTGGTTACAGTCTGAATTCCCCTCGTTGCTCAAACAGTCAAAGCTGTTACTTAATTTGATGCTAGTCAACGTTCCCCTCGAGTTGCGATAGTTACCAGCATCATTTAATTTTGACACATGTTCTGGGAATCCATAGGTTGACTACATCCAGCGATGGCACTACCACCTGCACCCCCCGCTTGGCCATAAGTACCTGTGATTGGCACAGTACCCATACACATTAGACCCCCACCTCTGAAGGTCTCCCCAAGAACCTGCTTATCCAGGTTAACAATTGTTGTTGTAGACCCTATAGGAGGATCAGGTACAGCCTCCCCGGGGTCCCTTGCTGCAAGGAACAAATGTTCAGGTCCTTCTTCAAACGAGCAAAAACATCTGAAACCAGTGGCCCCAACTCCTGTGATATGGACCTTTACATTTCAACTGGAAGGGTCTCACCACCTTGGTGCACCATTTTGGAACACTGCTCAATCAACTTCGGACCCTACTGGGAAGAAGTCCCCAAGGCAACCCTGCATCCCTCCTTTGGATCATGGACATAGCAATCGATCTGCTCATTCGCCTGAGAAACCCACAAACCTTGGTGAAGTTTGAGCACCCTCTGGAATCTGGAAGAGGAGTGGCCAAGCCTATGGTAGTGTGAACAAAACACTGGCCTAGATTCAAATACCACCCTCTGTTTCCATCGCAACTCTTCTCCAACCAAAATCCAAATCTAATCCATAGGTGGTTTAGAAAGATCCACCTCAATGCAGACACGAGGATTAATCGGATGAAAAATTACAAAAGTGTGACTATCAACACACAGGAAGCGGCCTTCTAGGTTCCCCAACGTACCAAGAATTGAAGGATTCTGGAATGGAAGAGGCAGTTCTGGAAAGCTTACCCAAACAGCTATCAAAGGCACATCCTGCTTCAGGTTGAACTAGAAGGACCAATGAAGAAGATGAAAACAACAATCGTTGAAAGAGTGAGGGGCACTGGACCAAGCTATGATCATATCTTCCTCCGAAGAGAATTGTATCATCATTTGTCTCCTATTGATAAGACCCAACACCGATTGGTCGTTCATACCCCATGAATCAAAAATGAAACTGTCAAAAGAGTCAACCGAGGGTCAACGGCCTCTAAATCGAGCAACCAGTGTCGCCTTGTGAAGTTTCGAAGCATTGTTGAATTCCTTTATCAAAAGAAAGAGCTGAGGCCATCCGTTGTGAAGGACTGGGACATTCGGACTAAGGAAAATCATTCGAAAATTAGGAAGGGAGTTATGGTTAGTGAAGGGAGTGAATGGTCGAGCCCGAGGGTAAGGAGGATCAGGTCCCTCTCCCTCCTCTAGGGAGGGAGGGGCCGCTGCCACCGACATCGCCGCTAAGGCATCGACACCAAGAGAACCAGGAGCCTCCTAACATGATATTTGTTACTTATAATAATATTGTACATTTTACAAGGTTGTATGAGTACCACATTCTCTTAAGAATAACCATGTATGAGTAGGGTATGTTCGCTTCATCCACCCCTATGAGGGTAAATTGTGGCATCTTTTCCTGGTTATTGGTTGAGTGATCCAAAATATGGTCCTGTCTTGGAAATATTTATGCATCCCTTAATGTATCATAGTCTATAATAGTTTATGATTACTCCAAAGGATGATCTTTGTGTAACATTACAATCTATAAGGGCGTATAATTTATATCCTAGTTGGTTTTCTCTGGGCAGGTTTAGGTACACCCTATATACCCTAAGTGTGATCCCCAAAAAATTTTCTAAAATATTCTAAGTTTAAACATTCACATCTTCATGGTGATCCCCAAAAATAATGACATTTTGGATGAATCCGATATGTGTTATTAGTATCCAAGGAATTATTTTCCCAGATGAGAATTTCCTTAGATCCTAAAAAAGATTCCATTGTTGTATGTGTCGTTGTGACTTTCATTGAGACATTATGTCTATCTTAATTATACATAGCTTTATTCTATTCCATCTTATGATCTAACCCTATCTAGATTATTTTTTTGATGATTTGACGGTCTCCTTCTAGGAATGTTATACCCACACATAGATGGGATCAACCAAAAATTATGTGTCTAATATAGATGAAATTCGTTAGAAAAGAGTCATAAATATACTTAGATTAAGTTGAAAATAGTTGATAGAGTCAGACCACATTTGGTTCTTAGGAGATTCATTTTATATTAATCCACTCATTTTTAAAAGGCCATTCTATTTTATAGTTTTGGTGGGATTGTTTTTTACCCTTTTCATACATGTACTTGTGTAATATTGAAATGTGGGATTTAGTTGTGTTCATTCATCTATTTATTAGTTGTGTCATTCCATTCTACATTATACTAGTGTTTGGAGATGTGTGTGTGTATATGTATCTTATGGAAAGGCCTCCTACATGCATGATTTGACATATCAATTATTATCACAAGACCTATTACTATTGGAGGAGGGTTTTGGGTGTATCAATTGACTTATTGATAGCCATGTGGGCCTCATTTTTATGGTCATGAAAGTTTTCTAATGAAATTTAATTGTAAAATCTATTTTCTATTATGTTTTCTGTAGTATTAATTAGAAATATTGATTCATATTCATATTATCTATCCTATATCAATTGTTTCCTATATATATTATCCATATATATCCTAATAACATTTTTTATTACAAATAGAACATCCTATAATCTATAAACATAGTGGTGGTAGATATATTATAATATTGCTACAAAATAAATTAGTTCCAATTGGATCAAATAGTATAGTATTCATAGAAGTCTAGATACATATATACATACATATATACATTATATTTAAAAATATAAGATACAATATGAAAACATTGTAAAAATTTTTTTATCACTTCCATCATATCCCTTAGAAATACATATATTCCTCCAATAAGATTCCTATGGAATATAAAAAAATAATGGTGAGGTCAGATTTTTTGGGGGGAGTATCATATAAAAGAAAATTTCATAACATTAACATGGAATTAGTGATTTTTAATGAATCAAATAAACAACATGAATACATTATCTAACATTAAATAAGAAATTATATATCAAAAATAATAATCAAAATAGTGGTTAACAATAATCATTGATCACATACTAAATGAAGGCCTAATTATAGACATCAAAACATATTGTCAGGGCCTTTTTGCAAGACAATATCCTTCTATGAGAAGGGGTATGCAACAAAACCCAACAATTTTGGTATCATTATACATGTCAATAAATTTATGGGATATATAATTTTTACCCTCATCCATTACCTAATTATGTCTAATGAGTTCCCATAAGAGTTAACAAGACCTTCAATACCATCCCCTAAGGAACCTCCCAATGAATAAATATTGGATATCCATAAAATGAAAAATATTGAAATAAAAAAGTTCCCCATTTAATTTAATAATTTTAATTTCTTGAAGAATATACCTCAATAAAATTAAATGATGTAGTGTATCATCAATGGAATTGGTAGTACCTTTACTATTGAAATTTATGAGTGTGAATATTTTTAATGTACTTGATTATCCATAGAATATAGTACTTTGGTATAATCATTTTTATTATATTTAGTCCAAGTAAATGGTAAAAAAAATAATTCTTCTTGGTTTAATATGTTCATGTGAATATTCAACATCATATCCCTCAGGAGCATCTTTCCATGTGTTCTATCTTGGGAAAACTCAATGTGCATTATAGTATTGATTGAGTGGAATTTCAAAAAACAATTTTGAGGGTGATAACCCCTAGGAGGATGTATGAAAATTCTAGATTTACATTCATGTATCCAAGATGGGATATATTTTTTATGAAATAAAACATTCATATACTTTTTCAAAATATCATATGGGTTTTCCCACCATAATGAATATTGAGTTTTACAATGGTTTTAAAAACATTTAGAGAAAAAAATACAAGGGAAGGATAATAATATAGACATGTAAATCCCTTAAATTTCATGAGTAATATGGTAAATGTTTTCCATGGAAATAAATTCACTATAAAAAAATAAAATCCCATTGAATAAATCATTAGTCCCAAAGAAATAAAATTTTGGATGGAAAAACCCACATGTGGATTGTGAATAAATTCAATATAAATACCCTAGAATATATGGATTGAAATTTATCAATATATTCCATGAAAAAAATCATTCTATGATATAAGATCTCATATAGTAGTATTATACATTACATAATAGAAACTAGTTTTGTAATACCGAACATGTCCCAAAGTGGAGAATTTGAGACCGAAAACCATCAAATCTTATCTAGACTTTCACGAATATGGTTTTAGTGATTCATGGCAATCAAAGGTTGTGTTCTTAATTAATTAAATAAAAAATGGTTATATTATTACAAGAAGAAAAAAATTATCATATACACATTTATATTATATTATATGAATATTTGTGTTCCCATATTAATTCTTGATATAAATTCATAGTATTTTTCATGTATTTGGTTAAAACGACCACAACATGAAAAAGACATGATTTAATTAATTATTATATTGAATTTTTTGATAATATCATTATAATAGAGTAATAATGTTTTTATTGGTTATTTATTGTTATCATATATCATAATTAGAAGGAATTTATACAATATATAATTGACACTAAAATAATACACAATTTGAATAAAATTTTTACCTCTTTGTACACTGATATTAAATGAGTAGATTAACTTTGATAATTTCTTGATCATATCATTAATGGATTCTATAATATTTCATAAAAAAATAATAATATAATAAAAATAATATTTATCCTTTAATAGAATACCTATACCCATACTTTTAATGTATTATGGTTTCAAATTCTACATGAAGCCACAAACGGCCAGATTTCGAAACTCCAAATCCATTAACTGACTCAACAGAGCATTCTGATATCATGAAGGAAGGTGAAATCAAGTTTTGAGGTGTGAAAACATGGTTTAAATCCACATTAAATTTTCCTTCATGCCAAATAAGATGTATGTTGTATCCTTTCCATGTAGTCTATGAAAATGTCTATGTTAGGTGCATGAAATAGGTATGTACTCAATGAAAGAAGACCAATCATGTGAATGACTCTTGAATTCCATATTAAAAGTCAACCATTCCCTTGAGAAATTGTTCACTAAGGATAGGGGAACATTTGTGTAGAAAACCACTTCCATGATAGAAATATTATTCGCCATCACTATAGGCATCATCAATATATTGTAGGCCAACCCTTTCTTTAGGGTGATCTTCCAAAAGTTGAATTTCCTCTCCTTTGCATGTAAGACTGAACTTCCATGACATCGTCAAAGCATGGAACCCTCAAAATAGAGATCTTCCATGACATTTTCCCTGTGGGTCCTCCTTTTAGTGTTACCATAGTTTTGTAATCTTTTACCATCCACTTTGATCATATGTTAGGTATGCACAATGGATCCTCCTATGCACAACCTTGACCATGCGCACAATACTCCAAATTTTTCTGCAAGTATTCTTCATGTACGCAAGATCCCTTTCTAGATTGATCCCCCTATTTAATGCTCCATGGATTTAATTTTTATCAAATAACCATGTTTGATCCCACTTTAAATGAAACCCCCATGTCATTCATGTAGCCCTTGCACGCAACCCTCCAAATTTTCACGCAACAATTTACTTATCCCACATAAGTTTTCCCCTATTCCCCTAGTGCTTGAATTGTTGTAACTTTTGATTTTCATCATAAGAAGCCTAATGAATTTTACTTTTCATTATAGGAATGCTAATTTTGACTTTGTGACTAACCACTCCTCCACATCGTTACACCAGAACATTTCTAAATCTATGCCCCTCCCATAGGTGCATGTGCAATAGTTATTTAGGCCCATTGGGTGAGGAGTGGCTCCCCCATGTTCACGCTAAATGACAAAAACATTACTAGCACCCAATTATTCAGCACATTATATTAAACTTTAGTCTTACCACATGCAATTCAAATGAGATTCCTCATGTACACTCATCATGGGATGCCTCCCTCTCCCACCCCTGGCCCTAAGCCTCCCATTTTGGACAGCTTTGATGTGTAATCCACATACACACCCTTCAAAGGATGATCCATGGATGATTGAGAGGGAATAAGATCATACTCACATGTAATTAGATCCACCTCACACTGAATAATATCCTCCTCGAGTAGATCCCATGCATAAGCCAGAAACATCCTCTTGTTTGAATTTTTTTTACAACTCGACTATTAGGTCAACTGCTTTCTCCTGTTTCTGGCACAGAGTTTGATTGACATGGGTATAGAGGCTAGTGATGACCATGAAATCCATCCAACCTCATTTGTATTCCTCTTTACCTATAAGCCTCAATTCCCCCTTTTAAACTACATGGGTTTTGATTCCCAATCAACTAGGATACATAGAAAGTATCCCTGAGTTCAGAACCCTACTTTTTCATCCATTCCATCTATCCAATCCAAACACTCCATCCACATAAAAACTAATTTCTCTTAGGCCACCAAAAATCATAAATATCATTACATCCACTTGGGTCACTACTATGTGTGTTCCCTATCCATATCATCACTCCTCCTAGTACCACCCACTCATCTCCCATACATATTTCCTACACAATCAGACTAATAGAAATACTCTCGCGAAAGGAAACATTCAAGCTTAAGCCCCATACCATCCCTTGTTGATGCTCATTTTGTTATGTGATCTTCCATACCACACGACTTTAAACTACATAGACTGGTCAAGTGAGATGGCACTAAAAAAAGTCATCGAACAATGTGGGTTTTGATCCCTATCTTATAAATAGTATACATAGGATTCCTTCCATGAGGTTCAATCCCAACCAATGGTAAACATTGGTTCCCCATACTAGGGAATCACCATCCTAATTCACCTCTAAGGGTGTATAGATAAACATTCCAAGTGTGACATATTCCCTTTATGGGACAAACCTTTTGAATCCTCCTTTATGGGGTGTTTTAATTCTCCATTGATATACCTTTCAGGTTCTCCCTCATATAAATGTGACTCACCGTTTTTCTTCCATGGTGCATTCTAATTAGTCTTACCCTCTCTCCAGAATACATTAAGATCATGACCCCAATAAGATACCCCACACTATGAATGGGATCCATGAGGTGAAATCCTTGGAATATATGTGCCTATGTCATCAACTACCTCTTTATAAACATAATATTCCTAAGTTGAATGACTTGGAAGATATTCATTGGGCATTAGATACCTCATTATCAACACATCTACATGATATTCCTTGGGTTCCATGCCTAAAGATGTGCCCATGAGATTCCAAACTATGATAAAGATACAATTAACCAATATTCATAGTGTCTAGACATACCAGTGATGACCAATGTATCTAGTCTCCTAAACAAAGCTTCTTACCCTGTCAAGAGACCTTGGAATGTCCAAAAAATAAGTAGCATAATTAACTATCATCCACAATGGGATGTATCTTGGAATTAATTTCATGAAGATGAATTAATCTACAAGGGAGACCCAGTCTAGGTGTTGAGTTCCAATGAAGAATCCATAGATAGATAAACCTCCATTACATAATCTTGTTTGGACCAAGGGGTAGACATCACCAATGAAAATGATGAATTCCACCCCCATTGGAATTAAAGAATGTGAGGCTTCAAAGTGAGATACCAATTGCATGATTAGAAATTTTAGGCAGTCAAAACTCGATGAAAGAATTGAAAAATTGTGAACCCAACAAGAAAAACTTCTCCTCAACATCGATATTATTATCATTTGATATATCAATTGATTTTCATGTCATCGGATTCCACTATCCTATGCTAAGACACACCAATCAAATAGTTTTCCCGACATGGAACTCTCCAGAAATTGGGGAATTAAAACATTGGGTATTTTGGTATGTGACATCATTAGTACAAATATCTATCATCATCGATGGATGATTGGAAATCATTGGGGAATTGGGTATTAATTTCTTTTTATCGATAATGACATTTGAATATTCATATTTTACATGACCCATGTTTAAGGGAACCAATATACTACCACACACAGACACAAGTGTAAGGAAATGTCAATGTGACAATTCTGTATAACTCCTCCTCCTCTTTAACATTAACCACGAATACGGCTACTGGGTTCCCACACACTATCTCACCCTTGGAGATCATTTAGTGGAGGGTGATGAATGCCCTCATATATCGATATGAGCAAGAGGGAGTTATCACACATGGATTATTAGTCCTATAGAACCTGAGGCTTTTACACCTCACTGACACTACCACTCCAATGATCTGTAGAGGGTGTAACTACTCCCTACTCTAATAGTGAACCACTTTTGGAGCCTCTCCCCGAAGAAATCCTATAACTTTCTCCCCAATGCCTAGGAGGTGGGGGGTGTCTCAGTCACCATGGATGTGACTACTACCTGGGATCCACCAAAGAGGGCTTCCACTAGGCCCCAACAACACCAGCATAAACTTGTTTTCTAGGCAGAGGGATAGGTGGATTACATCCCTTTCATGCCAGCCCCGATCCGAATGACCGAACTCGCACATTAGTCCCAAGCTTAGGAGGATTCCTGAAAAGGGTTATCAACTTCAACAGCTCCAGTGGCTCCTACCACCACCAACACATTCCTAATGATCCCTTCCACTTTAAAGTAGGGACCCATTAATTACCATTTGGTATCAAGACCTTAGTCACCCTATAGGATTGTTTGATTAATTCTATCAACCGCTGGTATCATCGATAGGCATCAAATGCCAACACGTGATGATCAAACTCAATACAAAGGCCATCCCCATATTATCACCAATAAATGTGGTTTCTCTCCCTACTTTCACCACCAACATTGAGGTACCCCACATATTTTTAGTGTTGGTCAAAGAGGAGGAACTCCTTGCATTATTGACCACCAGTACGAAGGTCCTCCCAATACTTCTTTTACCAGTCAACACTGAGGCCCCCCTCATGTCATATTATATCAGCATGAAGGTATCCCTTGCGATGTTCCAGTATCAAGAAGTGTCCCTCCATGTTTAATCACTAATCAATTATGAGGTCCTCCTTTCTTCATTAACAACCAGTATAGAGGTCCTCCCCATGCCGCTTCCACTAGTCAATATGGAGGCCCTCCCAGTGTCGCAACCCGCCAATGTGAAGTTCATACTCATACTATTTCCATCAAAAGCAGTGGTCCTCCTGACTCTAGCAATGAAAAAAGTGAAGGTACTACTCACTTCATCACCATCCAACCTAGAAGTACTCCTCATTCCACAACAACCTAGAGTGGAGGCACTACCCACTCCTCAAATGGTCAATATAGAGGCCCTTCCCATGTTTCCACCATATATAGAGGATGTCCTCCCCATACATATAAAAAATGGTACGAAGGTACTCCATGTACTCCTGATTATCAATATGGAAGTTCTCCCTGTGTCTAGTTCGATAAGTGTAAAGGTCCTCCTCGCACTTCAGCTCATCAATGTGAAGTTCCTTCTCGCTTTCATAATCAACATGAAGGTCCTCCCCATGTTCCCATAAGTTAATGATGATTCCCTACATACCCTGAAAGCATCCCATAAATAGGTCCTCCACATATACCAAATGATTAAAGTGGAAGTCCTCCTCAGGACATCACCCACCAGCATGGAGTTTATCCCTATAACAATGAGTGTCTTTTCCCATAGGAACCATTCCAGGGTCGAAGGTGCAACCATTGATATTGATGAAAAAATAAAGGAAGCACCAAGAAATTGTCAATGTCATATGATTAGCAGAATATAAGGTAGAATGTGACCCAATTATAGAGACTTCACCCCAGTCATCTTCATTAGAGTCTGGGGAGGGGCCTGATAAGTGAGGTTCATCATCCTAGAAGTTGATATCTACAAAATTTCCAAATAACATTGCAGGTACATGTAGGTTGATAAATATTTGACTCCCTTATAGGGTGTATTGTTGCAATCACCTCTTTCATCTCCAGTTTCTTTCTCTACATCTACTCAATATCATAGAGAGTTATTCTAGATATTGATAGATGAAGGGAAACTGGTAGACCCATCGATGACTATATCTACCCTCGCACATGAGGAAGTGGTAAGAACCAAGTCATACAGTGATGTAATGATGTGGATTTAAACACCCATTAGATATGACCTAACTTGTAGTGACAAGACACCTCAACCAACAGTTCCTCCACCATCCAGTCCACCACCACACAGATCTACATTTATGTTGTCGCTAGTTCCTCATCCAGTAATGATCGAAGCATGGGTTAACCATCTACATGGACCTGCTTCCAAATATGAAATCCCCTAGAATATGCTAGTTATTGATCATCTTCCCATCAGGTTCTAGCTAAATAAAAATCCCAACTTTGACATCATGGATTCCCACAATGGGGACCAATTCATGTGTCTCTACCAGACCATCTTGATGAAACAATTTAATATTTTTGACCATCAGTTGGTCTATCCAGGATGTTGGGAGCATTTTGATGACATTGATCATCAATTCTGAAAGGTTGAGTTGGTATCACTCTCAGTGGACCAAAACCATGCATCACCTAGCTACCAGCATACCCCCCAACTAGGATGCATTAAGAGCTACATGGTGCTATGAATAATCATTGACGTGGAATCTCCACATTTATAGAACTAGTGTTTGGGATAGTACACTGATCTACACTTCAGTCCCATCCCACAACATCCATAATTGTATTTGGATATTGAGGATATACCTATGAATATCATTAAAATAAATATTGTTTTCCCAGATATATCCCAGAAATATGGGGACTCGAAAATAGGTTCTGACAAATATAACCCTCTCTCAGAGGTAGCTCAGCACCATGTGAACCATCATACATGTGTCTGCACTTGGTTGCAGCTCTAGATACTTATCCCTGGGAGCCATCTACATTATTTTTCATTGGTAAAAACACTGAAAATGATAATAAGATGTTTATAACCTCTAATCCCACCAACCCATTTAATCTACATGATACGGCAAAAAATAAATGGCTTGATACCGTGATTTATTCCACTCTCCTGAAGGTCATAGACTATAAGATAATTATTGATGATTTCCTTTCCAAAAAGTGACTATTGAGCTCCTAGATAGGATCATGCCCCTCCTTCAATAGGGAACCAAGGTAAATAGGGGTAGACATCTGTTTTCATTAGCTAGTTTCTCCCATTTGAACCCAAAAATCCCACACATCCTGAAAGGGTAGAGACTAATGATTGTTGAAAACAACTCTATAATGCATTGTAGAATCTGTCCAAGTAGTGTGATAACCTCTATCGATACCCATATCAAGATGATCCACAGGATTCTCAATGAGATTCTATGATTTTAAACTATTTTGATGGAATTTCAACACATTGGTGGTTATAAATAATCTTCAATATCTGATCCCCCTCCCTGACAATCAGATTTTCACTCTCACCACTTTCCTTCTTTTGAGACATAACAATTTTTAATATCACCTGATTGAAAGATCTATTCAACATGTGTAGATGATAAGTGAGTAACCCCATATTTTAATAATCCTACCTTCTTCCCATTAAATGAGATGGGAGACCCACTGCAGCATCTATCCCACATTATCATCAGGTGAAAAATCATGATGGGAACCCGAGAACAGTAGAAAGAAGCCAAGATCTGATGTTTTGTTCTTACATTGGTATTTCCTGCATTCATCTGGTATATCCAATTTCAAATTGGGTCCATTACTAGTCAATAAGACCTCTACAAGTAGTCTATCTACCTGTTCAACTCCACCACACCCAAGAAAATGATTACCTTCTTCTTCAAGTGCAATAAATTGACTGATGAGTGCGTCTCAAAATTCTTATCCTAGTGAAAGGGTCTCACATATTCACTCAATATATTGATGAACCATGAGTAGCTTCTATTTATGTTCATGGGAAATTTCAACACTAAACAGGTTCCCAACCTCATCTCTTAGAACATCTCAGGTGGATTTTAGGTTTTTTCTGGCAAGGCTTAATACCTAGAGGAAGCCTTGAAGAAACCCAATAGGGAATTTCTATTTCCTATTCCAACTATTTCATGAAGAAACAATATATAAGAGACTTCTTATGCAGTACAAGTATAGGATAAATAACTATTAGATCTATTTATGGTATAAACTCACAAAACATAGCCTCATTGAGTGAAATATAACCAATCTCAGCCTCACACAGCTGTGAATTGTTAGGTGCTACCTCATCAATCACCACCACCTATAAGAGACAATTTGGATCCATCCTCATTCTAGGGATAGGCTCCCAGAGTTCCCTTACTAAAAAAATGAACAAGACCTAATCTGTTAAGGATTCATAGGTCTTTGTTGATTTTTGTATTGCCTTGTAACAGGGGGTTCTGAAGATACTAGATTGGAAGAAGCCCAATTAGGCCAAGATCACTAATCACCCCGACCACCACCCTTAGAATAAATCATTGAAAATAAAATTACTAAATTCTATGTGTTCATGGATTGGATCTAGGACCATGTGGAAAATAGTGCAGTCATGTTGGTCCATGTCCTATCATAGATGTCACACATCTTTTCTGAGCTTGACAGTGGAAGTGAAGGTGAATGGAAACAGGTTTCCAATTACAGAGCTCATATGAATGATGTCTAGTTGACTCATAGAGTAGTCACCCACACCCATGAAAATTTTCATTCCCACCTAGGATAACCTAAACCTCTTGAAGTTTTCATTCCTTCTATGGCTACAACTTCTACATCCACTTTGTTAAATTCTTTATCTTGTTATACTAGGTACCGATTGTAGATGGAAAATAAAAGTCCCACATCAACACAGAATACATTGCACACTCTCAAATAGTTCGTTCCTATAGATATAGGTATTATTCTCATATCCCACCCAACATTTTAAGATTCCTCTAATGATTTCCAGAATTATGCCTCTGTTAATACTATCGAATTGGTGGACCCCCATATGGTCCTCGATGATGAGGAATATCAAGAAGGATCTCAAAGTACCTTAGTATGACACTATCATTATGGTGAAAGGTATGAAAACCAAAATAGTGATTCAAGAAAACTATTTCATGATACCAAGACCAGACAGTAGGTGTTTAGTAGGTCATATTAGGTACAATCTTCGTTGACTATTCTGTCACACTCTCCCTCACTGCTATTCGTGCTCCATGACAAAGAAGAATAACTAGGATGCCACCAGCATCAGCCAAGTCCAGGTAAGGTAAGATCTCATCCTATATATAGTCATCTAGTTGTGGTTCTCGATGAGTTATCTGATGAAGAGCAAGAAATTTCTAGCACCAACCAAAATATGGTGGTTCAGCAAGTAGTTCTTGTGATGCATCCATCAAAAGAGAAATCCCCTACAGGAAAAAATATTCTTCTGGAACGGATGTTTAATGCGATGAAGAAACTATCCATATTTATTTTAAATATATCAATACTTGGGGCCATATTACTTTCAGAAGAGGTATATGAGGCCCTTATGGAATTATTGAAAATCCCCCTTTAGTTCGAAATAGATCTAGTGACCACCAAGACCTTCTATACTAAGGAGGTCAAGTGAGAAAAATTTCAATACATAAATTCTTTCTCTAGCTAATATGAAGGATCCCTCATGTAAGGGAACATATACCTGATCTACATCAACAAATAGTTTAATTTCATGGATATAAATCGATGTCTAGTTGAAATAGGTTCTAGGGTTGATCTCATCATTATAGGGATGCTCCGTAGCTTCGTACTGAATAAAAAAGACCTATTCCCCTATAATATTAAAATTCAAGTTTATAATATGACCTATAAAAGGCTATGTTGAAAAATTCGGTCGAATATTCAGTTCAGTGGCTCAATAGAAAAAAAATTAATTCATGGTTATATCATAGGATACCACCTAAAACAAATTAATGGGAAGGCCCTATATCAATCTTCATGAAAGATTCTCATCATCGTATCCCCAATGCCTCAAGTAATCCATCAACGGTTGGGTAGGTTTGTTCCAAAATGATTCATCCCCATTTTACTCATGTGAGTCCCACTATCTAGATTTTGGCCAATAAAAAAATATCGGGAATTGATTTTCCATTTATAGAAGAAAGGGGCATTATTTCCCTAGGTTTAATGAGTGTTGAAATATTACCTCGTATTCCTAAAATGTCTAGGATAAGGTTATTCCAGAATCCCCTACCCCCATAAGATATCAAGATGTTCACCCCATGGATACAAATATTCATTATACTCACATGTTCCTCCAGTCTAGGTTTAACTTCTAAAAAATAACCCACTACCATTACATTAACATTAGACATGGGCCTCACCATTGAATGCTTGATGAAATTTGGTTGATATCCTCTGTCACTATAGTATAAGTAGGGATGGATTCTACCAATGGGGGTGTCAAATCCTCCTAATAAGGCACCAGTGTTCCCTTAGAATCAATCATCCTAGGTGAACCATCTCCTTCCACTAGTTCCCAACCTCAGTCAATAAATAGTACTTTGAGATTCCCCTCCAAAAATTTAAAAGGAAATCTCCACCATCATTGATGAGTCTTTTTAGGTAAACCCTGTTACTGAGGATGACCAGAGGCCAACATTGATCAAAACATCCATGTCTCTATAGGAACATCAGTAGTATGACGATTTCTTAAAGTGACATCATGATGGATTTTTTAGATGTTATGAAGAGATTCCACAGATAGACCCTTGGGTCACCAAATATAGTCTTGCTCTCCCAGTGAATCATCATGGATTAAATTAGCCTCCCAAGAAGATGCACCCTTATCATGGTGCCATGTTCAAAGCCAAAGTTGATGATCTCATAAAATAAAACTTTGTCAATGAATTTAAGCACCCCAAGTGGATTTCAAACATCGTTTCAGTCAAGAAGAAATACAGGAAAATAATGTTATGTATCTTATTTCTAGACCTCAAAAACCAATCTCGGAAGGATTGTTTTCCACTTCTAATGATACAGCTGTTGATCAATGCCACAACTGGTTTGCAGGTCCTTCCTTCAAAGATGGGTACTCTATATACAAACAAATTTATATGGACCCTGTGGATGAGGATTCAAACACCTTCAACGAACCACAAGGGACATTCTACTATCAACTAACTCATTTCATATTGATGAATTCATGAAACACTTACCTGAAATCCATGCACCCAATCTTCAAAATGATTGTTGGGACACTAGTGGAATTCTACATGGAATACTTGGTGGTCAAATACCAATAATATCATTACCATCTCAGAGATGTTTAGAATGTGTTCGACTTCTCTCACACCCAGTAGTTGATGATGAACCCCTGGAAGTGTGACTTCACGGTGACCTATTAGATGTTTCTCATCTTATTTGTTACATACAGAGGCATTGAGATCGAACAAGATAAAATCAACTCCATCATCCAAATGCCTCCTCTATGAATCCTAAGGGATATTTGAGGATTTCAAGGCCACATGGCATACATAATCTGATTCATTACGAATCTTCCTGAAATTCAAATCCCTTTTCCAAGATCGTGAAGAAATGTACAATCTGCGAGTGTGATGAAGAGTTCCCCACCACCTTTTAGGAGATCAAGCATTATCTTATGCAACCTTAGGTTCTGATTCCACCCATCTCTAGGAAGAACTTGGTCTTTTAATTGACTGCTAAGGAATTTTCCATTGGATACATTCTTGATCGAGAGAATAATGAGGGGACATAGAATAGTTTTTACTATCTTAGTCTCATTCTCCTCAACATAGTGTCCAAAAACTCTCATATTGAGACGATATTAATCACACTAGTTTTTGAAATGTAAAAGTTTTGACATTATTTCAAGGATAATAAGATATAGTTGGTGTCCCGTGTGGATCCCCTAAATTATGACATAAATTTCATAATGTTGATAGGAAAGTAAGAAAGCTGGGAAGTGATCCTTCAGATGTTCAAAATCAGGTTCGCTCTGCAGAAATCCATCATGGTTCACGAACTGGAAGAATTTCTGGGTTCCCATATAGCTTATGAAGAATCACCTATGGATGTCTAATTTCAGATGAATCTATCTTCTTAGTGGATCATATTGTTCCATTTTGGAAGATGCATTTTGATAATGCCTTCCAGAGGACAACCTGTATAAGGCTCAATAACCCCAAGCTCAATAGAGTATGTATGGGGATCATCATTATCTCTCCTACACATGTTGTTCTTCACTACTCATTGCATATATTAGAAGGATTCACCAATAATGAGGTAGAGTTTCAGGCTCTTATCATTGTTCTTGAGTTGTCCCTTGAAATTGTTATCCCCCGTTTTCATGTGAATGTAGAATTTGAGTTAGTCATCAAGAAAATTATTGGTGATTATAGTGATAGGAAGCCAAATATCATAACCTTATAAAAGATAACTCATTATCTAATAGCCCATTTCTTTTCACATCAAGAGGTGACTTATGTTTCCCAATCACAAAATGGTCAACCCGATACAATGGCTAGTCTAGATTCTTCTCATGTAGATCTTGACCCGAATGATTAGTTCATTAATGTAGAGAATCGAAGGTTTATTCCTCTCATCATAAAAAATGATGATGAAACCCCATAGGTAATACTTCTTATTGAAAATTCATCTACATGAAGACCTTTAGATCACCCAACAGCTATAGAAATACTTGATTGGACTAATCCTTTCATTGAGTATCTATAACACATAGATATTTCTCTAGATCGAATTGAAGGTGATCGAATATGTTGAAGAATAGTGTATTTCAACCTCATGAGTGGTCCTAACCTAAGAATTCTCTCTATAGAAGTTTGTTTGATGGAATCCACCTCTGATTCATTCATGTATATGAGATCCCCCACATTATGTAGGAAGTTACTATAAGGTCTTCTGGTTCCCATCAAGCAAGGTAGAAGCTATCTCACTAGATTCGGGGTTTGGGATACTTCTGGCCCACCATGGTCAATGAATACATATTATTTTCCATGATTTTCCATGTGTTTTAAATCCATTACAACATTGTGCAACGATTTCCAGAACCCCTCTATACAAATATGTATTATTATCCCTTTATAGTGTAAGGACTTGATGTTGTTGAACCGTATCTACTAGTGACAACATGTCAGTGTAGGTTCATTCCGAAAAACTCTGTTTCTTCTCTATGTGGGAAGAAGTGATTCCTATCAAAGAAGTTAAGGACCAATCAATAGTTGAAATCATGAGCTCCCACATCATTTCATAATTTAGTGTCCCTCACACCATTCTCATGGAAAACAAAACAATATTTTCGAATGTCGAGATAATGAATTTTTACTCTATGTAAAATATTAAGTCTAACTATACTAGTCACTACTATAAACAATAGAATGGATATGTTAAGGAATTCAAAAAAATATGTCCAATATTCTAAAAGATAATGGGCCAAAAAATAAGTTTTGGCTAGAAAAGCTCCCCAATACACTCTGGGATTATCAAATGATGACTTGAAATTCCACCTAGGTGACTACATATTCTATAGTTTTCTGAAATAGAGGTAGTCCTACCCATTATAATTTGGTTTCCATTGCTCCAAAAAACTATCTATGAAAAAAAATATGTCATGAATAATTGATGAATTGTATCTATATGAGATGGAATCCCACAATGAGAACACTAATCATGACTTGAAAAATTATAGACAGGCACTAGAAGAATATACATAGAGCGTTCAATAAGAAAGTTAAAATTTAATCTTTCCTCAAGGGTGGCATGGTACTAGATCTCAGAGTGCCAATTATACATGATAAGAAGTTTCCAAAGATGGACCCAAAGTGGTAAAGGCCTACATAGCTCAAAAGTTCTATCCTAATGGTGAATACTCTTTGATCATTATGGATGAAGATATAATCACTCATCAAACCAATTCCATGATCCACAATCAGTAATTTTCAAATGTATTTTAGCATCATATACACACAATGATAAATGGGAACGTGGTCCAGGATAAAAAACTTTGAATAGGATGTTCATGTCCCTAAACCATGAATTTAAACTAATTGAAAATCATCCTTAGGATATTATTGTGAAATACTGGTCTCCTTGTTCCTCATTCACATTAGTTCATAAATCTCACTCCATGAACATTCCTTTTAGGAAACCTTCCACCTTATTATTCTAGTCGCATGACTATAAACTATGTATCACCCAGTATTCTTACCACACAACGTTAAACTGCATGGAATGGTACTCTAACATGACCTTAAACTATGGAATCCATTTCCAAGTTTGATGATGTTAAATTATGTAGCAATTATAGTCCTAGGAACATTAAGAGAAACTGCACAACATCGTGATGTTCTTGCTAGAGGTTATCACATCCGACATCGGTCATTTACCATTCCATATTGCGAACTATGTATGGATTTATTCTTATCTACACAAGATACATATAGACTCATGGAATTTCTATCTTGGTCTATCCCAGAAAACAAATAACAAAAAAACAAAGAATGAAAGAACAAAAAAGTCCCCCTCCTTATGTACTGGTCAAACCTACACATGGCTTTCATCATTTTGAATTATGTACGACTTGATTCCCAACAATATAGGATATGCAGTGACACCCGAAAATCCATTCATGGGCCCAATATTGATACTAATTTTTTCAAGTAAAGTTATCATCATTCTAGTTGTATGAAATTAAACATAATATCTATCATTATCTTCTTTATATGATTTTAAACTACATACTTAGTCTATGAATTATGACTTTAAACCGAATTCGTGATTTCTTAGAATGTGTGGCATGAAAGTAGATCTCCTTGGACAGCATTCATATTAGTTTGGTCACTCTATCATGCCAAATATTCATGTTCATGGAATTATCCTACTTATGGTCTAGAATATATGACCTTAAATGGAGAGCTAAGGGTCTAGAAAACATGAAATCAAACTATTTTCACCAAGTCCAAGAACCACAACTTTAAACTATATGTAGATTTTCTTAGGGGTGTTCTGTGACGTGTTGGGACTCCATGGCCCTCATTCACATCAATTTTTTTATAACATAGTACACATACCCACTAGATAAATTCCCCCTCATGTTCTAAACTCTATAACTTTAAACTAAGATCTAAAATTCACTACACATGATGCTAAACTATGATCATTACATGAACAGGTACAGGATGACTCACAATAATCATGGGATCCTTAGTTCCATTACAAGAGTGGATTTCCACACAAATGTTGGTCTCCTACCACATTGTTTTCTATAACTATGTGTGTCTTGATTACCATGATTATGGGATATATAGGGACACCTAGGAATTTTATCCCCATGCCCAACTGCAAATTTATCAGTCCATCAGACCCTTGGCCTCGGTTATTTTCCATCCCTCTGACCTTAAACTTTAGGTAATATATTTCAATGTGTATAGGTGATACGATAGACTCCACATCTCTATTCAAGTTGGGTTATGCTTCTCGTATTCCATACAAATACCTTAGAAATAGACCATTTACTATTCTACAAGTCAAGACTTTAAAATTCCCACCCTATGGTTCATATCGTATGACTATAAATTGAACACAACCAACATCAGTATTTCTTCTTGTGGTGATAAGCCTACCCAGCTCATTAACATCATGTTTTAACTCCTACACCACCTAAACCACTTTGACTGCCCCTTTCTTTTTTATTCCATCCAATATGATCTTAAAATATTTTCAACAATTCTACGCATTATGAAAATCATGTATTTTCCTCCCCTGTAGTGTGAGTTGTACGAAGTAAAACTAAATAGACTAATTTCCTCAAAACATGACAATAATCTGTGGTATTACCCCCATATAAAATCAACATGTCTCATGTTACAGGTAGGGGATGATTATATTTTATTACCCCATGCGATGAACATGAGATGCCTCATGATAATTGAGGGATGAATCGTTTAAAATTCTATATATGATCATCCTTACCCTTGTTGGTATCATATCACACATTGTTATAGAACTATGTGTGGCTTCATTTCCATCCTTATTGGATACATAGTGATTCCCAAACCATTTTTTATTAGTACTAATATAAAATCCATTAATTCTTCATCCCCTTGGCCTCAATTACATTCCAATCATTATAAAATCAAGCTATATATAGTACTTATTACTGTATGTTTATAGAATTAAAGCCTCTCTAGCCTTATTCATGTTGATTTCTACCTCCCACGTGGCATGTGTATTCCTTAAGAGTAAACATTTCTCTTGATAGTACAAACTACACATTTTTGAACTACTTTTCATAGTCTAAGAAACATGACTTTACACTATTTTCCATAGTTCATAAAACACAACATTAAATTATTTTCACTATCCAGGTCTAGATCCCACTTTTTGATATGATCCTTTCCACACTTCATGTCTTCCTTGATCTGGGTTTTCATCACCATTGAATTCTAGAAGGACCCCTTAACATTTTTGTCTCATGCCATTCAATCTAACCTCTTTCCCTGGGCTAACACAATAATGGATCTACGATAACATTTTTTAGATCCCATGTTTTGGATACAATGAATAGTTGATCTTGATTTTTCTCACCCCATTCTTGACTGACATGGTCATAGTCCCTATGTTTCAAACATGATCAATAATTGATCCCTACCAATCAGTCCCCACAGATCTAGATCTTGAAAATATGGACTTACATTATTTATATTTCCCAATATCTTAGTGTAATTCCATTAAACTTGGTGTCACCCCTATTGTGAACTTCTTCATGGTGGGAGACCCTGTTACCTTTCCTTAGTTATTACATCAAACATGAATCATTTTGGCTTATGAATTTGACTAAGGTGTGCACTGACATGGTCAATATGGTGAGAGAAAACCTTTTTCCAAACTCTATGACCTTAATCTAGAAACCTATGTCAATGAAATTATCATTTTAAATTGTTTGATAGTCCGATAGGAATGTGTGGTGTGGTGATGGGTCTCCTTGTCCCACATTCACATTTGGTTTGATTATCATTTACACTACACATGTCTATTTAGGATATCATCAACCAGGTTCATTTTTTTTACCATAATTTTGGAAAAGAACCTAATTCCATGAACCAAGAGTTTAAACTAATTTCCACAGTCCATGCGATATGGACTTAAAATATGTACACCATCTTAGTCAAATGATGACAAATTGTGAGGAACATACTGATCATATGATGATAAAACTATACAATGAATCATCCTTACCATATGAAAATTAACTACATGTCTATCATACTCATTGTATGACATTAAACAGAAAATTATCATAGGCCCTAACTCGCAAGGTATTCCTCTCGACTTCTATTCATCAAACTCATTTTTTCCATTTTCAGCTATCACTAGACATCTGAGATATTTTTTCCGTGGAATATGGGTTTGAACTTTAATCATACCAACACAGTTACTTAAATTTTTTCATAGACATGTTTTCATAATTTTTTGAGTGTTGTAATCTATTCGAACAGTACATTACTCCATTCTATAACTTCATGTTCCCTTTATTTGGATCCTTATAGTTTTACACATAATAAAGGACCCCCTAGAGGCATGTTCCCATTTCTTTTTTCTGGAACACCTACGCTAATGGACCAACATCCCCATAGATTTTGGATGAAATTCCAATACATGTTTTCTATTTTGAACATAGTCAGTGTTCAACCCTCATTTGTTTATCACCATTTCAGGCAAACATTATAGATTATATGTTTCCAACATGGTCTATAGTTTTCCTATATCATTATGCTAATATCATTATGTTCTAAATCTTGGGAATCATGATTTTAATCTCTCCATTCCCCTATTTTCGAATTGAATTCAACCCCCAAGAATTATCCCACATGCTCACTAGATCACATTGAGAAACTCAAGTTTTCTATTCCGAGAACACTATTTTCTAGCCCCAACATCCCTTAGAATGAACACTCTCAGTGGTAAATCAGTGGTAACAGACCTCAAGTGTTCAATGGCTATCTAACACTATCATAAAAAGTTAAAAATTATGTGGTATTTCCTTTATTCTTAGAGTGGGCATGACGCACATGAGCTTAGTGACTTATCATTCGTTTTCTTATGAATATGATTAATGTTAAATTATTAAAAAAATTAAATAAATGTGTCTATGAATGTAGAATGATTGAAAAGAAAATGGGAAAGTCAAGTAAAATAATGGTTTATCCACATACTAGATCCTCTCATGGGTGTTTAGAAAACAACCCCCATGTATCTTCTCCATTGATCACGTACTACAACTCTGCCACCTTCTCACGTGTGGACTCGAAGATTTGCTACCTCTTCCCAAGATTTACTTCCTCATTATCAGCTACTGGACAAAGTGCATGAGATCAGGTCTATTAACAGCCCCACTAAACCAATAGGTCAAAAATTTGAGTAGTTACCTAATTAATTTTGTTCCCATCCTCCTCTAGTTGAGAGCTCAGTTTGATGATGACCTATAATTGAAAACTAAGGAAGGCAGAAAACTTTACCTATTACTCCTCTAGGTACTGAATATACTGGTTGAGTTCTCGAAGCATTCAAAATATGATAGACTTATCCTAGTGCTAGGATAAATTTACTTGTTGGATCCCCTCACGCATTCATATGGCAACATATTCACATACTAGCTCAAGAAGAACTCAAGAATCATACCTCTTGTGCACTAATTGGGTAGCCAAAGATGAAGGGGCCCCATACAACCCACTAGTTGTAGCTCCAATGTCTAGTCAATAAATCATTGGATATAATTACATGACCTATTCTAGATGATGTGATTCTATTTACCCACATCAAGATTAGATTCATATATCCCTTCAGGATCTCTGGGATCATACACTAGAAAAGAAACAATGTGTTAAACAATAGTGTCTTATTCTTGAATACTTTCAGTTGGCCTAGAATCTAGGTTATGGGGACGACCATATTTACATGAATCTTTCTTAGTATCCTCACCCCCTCCAAACTTGAGTTCTTCCCCCTAGTGGCATCACTTCTAGCTGCAACATCCAATTAATCTAGGACTAAGTCTAGATCATCTTTGGTAACTGAAACCTTATGATCAGGTGCATACATCAATACAGATCCCACAAATTCCCTGATATTTTCCACTCAATAAGATTATAGTTTTATGAGAATTTCATGGAATAAACGAACCTCATTTAGTATTATTAGAAAATTATAGGTACAACACTATGAAATCAAGGAATTACAGAAGCTGTGCTCCATCAAGTTGAGCTCCTGAGTCACAACAAGGACTACTACCATAGGATACCCTTCACCACTAGTTATATCAATGATTTAAACTAGTTCTACTTATGTTTTTTGGGTAGAATCTACATGGTATAAGAAAAAATATTAATGAAAATGTTCTATGAAAACTCAATTATGAGAGGATAGTTCATGATTTTTTCTAACATTATGGTGGAAAAATATAGATGATGATCCATCTTGGGTATGCATCCTCGATAATAATGGGCTCCACTGCATGTATGCCAGGGCATTACCCCCATTTAATGATAGGAAAGACATAGGGTTCGGAGGTTTCTAGTGAATCCTCCCCTTCTGCCCCATAACTTGCTGATTTAGCCATAGAAATAGGCCCTGAGACATGCTTTTACAAGCTAGTTGTCACACCTTCACCCCCAACAATAGGGTCCCCATGTGTTGTATCATGGTTCTCTTTTTCAATAAATACATTAGTTATTGAATCTAGATAGTAAGAGGGAATGTTCCAAGATATATGTGAGTGAGTTAAGGCTTACCAAAACGTACATAGTCAAATATTCTTCAAATACTGAAATCTCACCTCTTTCTTAGGGTGTCCCTTGATGAGAATCCATCCCCTAAAGTTCCCTATCATCCAACTCATACTTCTATTCTTATTTTTCTTTTTTACTCTTTGGGTGACGTCTCCCCCCAATCCAACTCTTGACCAAGAATCATCTTTACTAGGGTTGGGGTTATTCATACTAACCTCACTGTCTTGTGTAAACATCCATAGTTTTTTATATATGAATGTATTCAAGGAAATTTCACTATGTTTTGGATGTAGATGCTCCTGATGTCATACAATTCAATTCTATCATACTTAAGCTTCTACCATAGGTCCACTATCAACACTGTCCTCCATAACATTCTCCAGGAAGACCAAATAGATGGAAAGATAGCATCGATGACTTGTTTTAGAAGATGCTACAATGTTTTCCCATGATCCTATTTTACGGGTCCATGGGGTTTCTTCTAAGACCATTTTCTTATCAGAAGTGGGGTAAAACTCACATTGTTCTTTCCCCACTTCAGTGGTTCTAGAATTTTTCACCCTAGATACGTAAATATACACTCAGGGGGCCTCCCGTTTACTTCCTCACAACTCTTTCTCCCCACCTTTTTCAATTACCCTGATATTCTTCCAATGTATTTCCTAAAGTTATGATAGCACCATGTTGTTGGCATATTCCTTTTAACTTACCACATCAACATTTGTTGGTGGTAGCATGATGGTTTCATCATAGCCATCATTTACCAGCATTCACCATAGTTAGTGAAGGATATATGGGTTTTACTATAAATGGAACACAGAGTAGACTATTTATTCCCACTTGAAAAGACATCCAAACTTCCTAGAGATACAAGACAAAATGTATGACTCACAGAAATCATTTTAAATGATTCAGGACACCATCACTCCACCCATAATGCATTTTAAGTACTCCCTTTGCTACCATGATCTTTTCATGTTGTACACCATCATACCAACTAGATTTTCAAACTGTTGGAAGATGAATTTTGTTGGGTTTTGATATCCAAAGTATGATATCATCTTCACAGAGTGTGGTAAAATGAACCCCAACTATCATCAACAGTGATGGAGTCATACATGAATTTAGAGTCCTGTTGTTATTTAAGAATTCGTAACCCCCAAGATGTGATAAAATCCAATCATCCAAGAAAAATAATGGACCATAATTTCTCATAGGCATGTTTCCCCTTATGAAGCAGCCTAGCAGACTTTAATATATTTCCATCACATTTACCCCCAGGATGACCATGTTACCAACTTCTTGGATCACCACCATTAGCATTATTCCCAAGATGATTCCCATACATGTTTCCCTCACTAGAAGAATATAGACACTCATAAAAGTGGCATGGAATGCAGCATAGAGAAGTAGTGGGTCTAAATCTCCCACCCTTTTGTACCCAGACCATTGGTATTTTTACTTCCTCTAGGAAAACCAGTATTATCTAGACATCCCCTCTGTGACATGACTGAACACAAATTTACCTGACCTAACATCTTGACCTTGTTATCCTACTTGAAAAAATGGTAGAACCGTGCTTGGAATGATATTTAATTTTAGAAGTTGTGTGTGAATTTTAGCTTCTCCATCACCAACTCCAAAATATTTTGAGCTCGGATATGTGTTCCTTTACAGTTCTTACATGTATTTTCTATTGAGAGGAACTCATTGTATTGGGCCCCTTGAGTGAAATACCCATAATGTAGTGAATACACCAAAGATTGATTCCGAATTCCCCATGATTGAGGTGAAATGTGTTCGTATCTGGGTACCATTGGATGAGGAGATCCGTCACTAGCTCCTCTTGATGTTAAAAATAGAACAGAGACATCCATACAACATTGTATAATCCAATGTTTCATATCTTTTACCCATATAATTAGAATGTGTAGCACAATCAGTATGCCCATTCCCACTCACTAGTGAAGTTCCCACCAGACCTCAAGTCACAATACTTGTGTCATCCTTTACTATTGTCTCTCATTCTTCTTTGGAATGTAGTAGCATAATAGAATGGGAACTCTTCCAACCCAGGATAATCCCCTATGACAATCCTATTATGCCCTTTCAGTTCATAAATGATGATTTGCCTTTGATCTATGGAAGCATGACCTTGACCAGTGATGATCCAATGTTGAAGATCATCCTTGCATATGAACCACAACTATGGTGAATCAGCCCAAAACACCGAAATGATCACTTCATCTAGTAGCCCAAAGTTCCATAAGGGAAGGTAGTCACTCTGAGTATAATCCTTCTACGATTATTTCATCATTTCCATCAAAATTTAGTTTTCTGATACAACCCTCATGGCTTGATGAATATGAGAATTGTTTTTCATTTCATCCATCTATGTGGTAGTAGAAACTTCAATCTGAGTAGCATATTGTTGATCATACATTTTGACTATGTTTTGAAGGTCCAATGATGGAGTGCACAAGATTGATGTTTTGGTGTGTAAGGTGTGATGTTGTGTTCAAGATTGGGTAGAGGTGGCGATGAATCCAAATTTATTCAAAGTCCAAATCACAGAAGAAGTATAAGCAGCATGAAAGAAGCACCGAAAGCACTATTTTTTCATAGACAAGAATCGAATGTATGTGTTTGAGAAAATTTCTTATCACACCGAATGTCAAGGTGTCATACACATCTCGCATGATTATTTATAGGTATGGAAATGGACTTATTTTCATGAATAAGGAGTTTAATTTTCCCACATATGATTTTCTCATGAAATCATTTTATTCAAACCTTATATTCAGTGTTTCCATTATAAAATGACCTTTAGGTTCTCTATCAGATCATATTTTAAGAGTATTTGAATTTTTTGGCATTGAATTCCAATTGAAGACACATAAAACAAGATTTGGAAAAATAAAGCCATCATCTAACTCAGTAGATAATTTTGATATCATGAAGGAATGAACTTCTATGTTTTGAGGTGCAAGAACAAGGTCGAAATCCGCATAAAATGATTTTCACTCCAAATATGACATATATCATATCATTTTAACTAATGAAATGAAAATGGCCAAAATAGGTGCAGGAAAGAGGTCTGTATAGAACACAAGAAGGAAGAGCACATGCGAGGCTCTTGTGGTCCAAATACGACATAAACTATTCTCTTAAGTAATGGTTCACTACATTTAAGGACACATTTGTATGGAAAACCACTTATATGATTGAAAAATTGTGCACCATATTTGGAGGCTTAATATTTATATTGTAGGCCACCCCCTTCTTCAAGGTGATCCTCTAAAATTCAAACTTCCACTTTACTATGCAAAAGTTTGATATTCCACAACATCGTGAAAGCATCAAACCCTTAAAAAAGAGATATTACATGATAGGATCCCTGTGGGTCCTCCTTCGAGTGGGCCCATAGTTGTGTTGTAATTTCTCAACCTCGTTCAACCTATGTCAGGTGTGTGCAAGGGATACTCTTATGTACAACCTCAATCATTCATGAAATACTCAATATTTGTGCGCAAGTCTTGGCATTTTTCACTAGATCCCTATCATGCATGTACTCCCTCTATGATGCTCCGTGGATTGACTTTATATCAAACCACCATGTTTGAGACCCCTTTTCATGAAAACCCCATTTATTTCATGCACCACTTTCATAAAACCCTCCATGAATGTGTGAAAAATTTTCTTAGTCTCGCCTGAGGTGTCCCCTATGCCCCTATTGCATTAATTGTCATACCTTTTTTCTCTAACACAGTATGTTAATGCCTTTTCATTTTCATCTTAGAAATGCTAACATGGATCTCGTTATAGAAAAATCTTCCACACCATAACACAATATCTTTTCTAAAGTTGTGTGCCTATTAGAGGTGTATGAGCAGCGATTATGTAATCCCAAGGGGTGAAGAGTGAGAAACCCACATCCATGCTGCATGAAATAAAAATTCCTACCATCAACATCATAATAACATGGAATTAAATTGTAGTCTTACCCTGTACACTTCAATATAATGCCTCATGTATGCTAATCATGGGATTCCACCCAATCCCACCACCAACCGTAATCCTCCCATTCCAGGCATCTTAAATGCCTAATCCCTATACCAAACCTTCATAGGATGATTTGTGTATGAGTGATATGGAATGAGATCTTTATCATATAGAATTTGATCCCTCACAAACAGAATGAAATCCTCCTCAGTCATCTTCCATGCATAATCCCCACATCATCTCTCATTAGCACATCTTTTGTGGCATGAATATTAGTTAAACTACTTCCCCTTGTTTCTCACACAAAAATTATTCACGTGGGATTAGAGGATAGTAATGACCATGACATCCATTCATAATCATTGGGACTCATACTTAGGTGTAAGTTATAAAGGCCATTTTCACACTACATGGTCTTTGATTCCCAATTAGATATGAAACGTAGGAAGCCTCCCTATGGTCCAAACCCTAATGATTCATCAATTCCAACCACCCAATCTAAACCCACAATCAATATATACCCTAATTTTTTCTAGGTTCCCACGTCTCAAAAAGACCATGACATTGTCCTCGGCTGCTCCTACATGTAGGCCCCATCCATATTATTTCTGCTCCTAGTAGCACCCAGGCATCTTCTATATGTAATCCCTACACAATCCAGCATGAGAAATCCTTGTGTGAATGGTTTTTTCACACATAATAAACATACCATACCTAACTGGAAGTCTTTTTTCAAAAAGAGTGTTCTTATTACATGATGTTAAACTACATGGACCAGTCCAGTCACATGACCTTAAAATGTGGAAACTAACTATGTGGATTTTGATCCCTGTATTATAAACAGTCTATGTATGATAGTTCCCACGAGGTTCATTCCCAGTAAATGGAAAACCTTGTTTCCCCCTCATAAGGGTGCACCTAACTGATCCACATCCAAGGGATTTCAGATAAACCTTCAGGGTGTGGCAACTTCCTTTTATGAGGAATAGCTTCTGAACACACCTTTATGGGCCATTCCGATTTATCCATCATTAAAACTTTTAGGTGATTCATCATAGTGACGTGCCTTTTCAATCCACATCTATGGGAAATTATGATCTGTCTCACTTGGTCTTGATAAGGCATTAATATCATCATCCCAAGAAGATACCCCATCTTATGTATTAGATTCTTGGGGTGAAAACCATATACGATATGCGCCTATGGTGTCAGCTTCCTCATGCTAAACATGCGACACCTAAGGTGAAAGCCTTGGAAGATATAAACTTGGCTTCAGATACCTCATGATTGACTTTGGATTCCTGGGGTTCGACACATAAATATTCCTCCATGAGATTATCTTCTATGAAGAAGATACACATGACCAATGTTCCTAGCATCGGGACATTCCAGTGATTCCCAAAATGATTACTTTCTTGACTGATAGTTTCTTTTCACTCAAGACCCCTTGGAATGTAAAAAATATATTCAGCGTAATTAACCAAATTTGTAAATAGATGGAACCAAGAATGAGTTTTGTGAACATTACTTAATCAATGAGTGAGACCAAGACTATCAGACAGGTACCAAGGATGAATTTATGGAATGATAAATTGAAATCTCATTACCCCATTTCGATCAAGGAGTAGACATCTCCAATGAAAGTGATGAATGTCACCTACCATTGGAAAGTAGGAATTGATGGAAACTATATGTGACACCATTTGTTTGTTTATACACACAAGGAGGTCATTTAAAATTGAATTAATTTGAAACAACACAATGATAGAAAGTGAAACACATTTCTTCATGGAGGCGGTAGTCCACAGAACACACAAACATATATTTTGTTTCTTATATTGGATGGTGTTTATGAATAATAAATCATAATAAACTTAATATAATATTATTAATGTATATAAAAGATAATAATATCATTATTCAGGTTTGTGCGG
Organism: Viscum album; assembly: GCA_963277665.1. Lineage (NCBI taxonomy): Eukaryota > Viridiplantae > Streptophyta > Magnoliopsida > Santalales > Viscaceae > Viscum > Viscum album. Next base: position 1,302,699,235 of record OY728129.1, read on the forward strand.
AATAAATGTGAATGATTATAATTAAAAGGAAATGATAAATATTTCATAATACTCATGCTGAGCACTTGAATTTTTCTTTGAAGTCTCCCTAGAAATAAAGGATTTATTCTATGTAATGATGAACAATTATTCATAAATAGATTTAGTGTTATAGGAGGATAATAATGGAATTTTTTCAAGGATAAATTTAATGATAAGTTATTCTTGATGGGTTGAGAGTGTGACTCTTTTATAAGTGAAGGGATGCGTAGTTTTGGGAGTAACCCTATAATTTTGATTAATGTATTGTTACTATTCAAGTTTCATTGGCCAAAAAATGGAAAATCTTGGTAGGGATACTGAATATTGGTTGAAAATAACCTCAAACATCCTTTTTGAGTCATATTGGATTGATATAGGGATTATGAGTCAACATTTACCTTTTACCCTAGTTAACATATTCCTTGGTAATTAATTTTTATCATCAGTAAATAATTTTGATAAAGAATATTTTGATTATCCTTTTTACATAATTTAACACTTATAATTCTAGATTTTAAAATAAATTTATCAAATAAAATTTTTCATGGTTGAAATTTCTTTTTAAAAATGATCACATATAATTGTGTAAAATCCATTTTTAAAAATATACCATTTTTAATATATTAATGTACATATAAGATAATATTTTCCTAGATAATGATTTAATGAAATAAATTTATTTATTATAATGATAAATAATATATATGATTCATTCATGGTAATCCAATTTTTAATATCCCTTCAAAATATAGCACAAATGAATTGATAGAAAGTAGTATCATATTAAATTTACATTTTAATTAGATCTAAAAATGTTGGACATATGATATATAATTTCAAATAATATTTTCAAAATTAATATATCATTTAAATGAATTAATAATTATTAAATAAAGGTATTTATAAACTTATATGTCATTCATATACAATGAAAAGGTCAAAAAAACAACAAGTACTGTGAAAAATGATTTTTTGAGTAAAAATATCCTTTCGAGAAAATGTACAATAATTAATAATAATAAAATATAATATGATTACCTAAAAAATAATTTTATAATAATTAATTTTAAATTTTAAAATTTATTTTTACCAAATTTCATTAATAAATTCTCTTTAAAGGATGAATTTTGTGACATTTAAAATTGTCGTTTTTACCTGATATAGAAGGGTCTCAGGTATTACATCCTCATAAATGAATCTACAATTATAATTTTTTATAAATTATAAAATTTTTATTAAAGAATATTTTTAATATAAATATATTAAATTTCACATTATTCCACATAGTTTATGGAATTAACTATCACTTTTAAAAGAAAAATATAAAAATATTACATTTACCCATTGGGTTAGAGGTTCTAAATATTTAAAAAATTAATATTTTACCTATTAAATAAGAATTTATATGAATCTTTTTGAAATATTAAACATTGAAAATTATGGAAAGAATGAGAATTTCATTTTAATTACCTTATATTAATATGGATTAATGATGTTTATGGAATTGAAGATAGTAAAAAATTTGAGGCTTTTTTTTACTATTTATAAAGAAACTCTAAAATGGGACCGAATTGAATATCAAGGTATTTACGGTTGGTGACTTTTTTTATAAATGTTTAAAAATGATAACCATTACCTATTTTAAATTATATTTCATGACATATTAAGTATTATATGAAAAAAATAGTTTATTCTATTATTTTTTGAAACTATTAAGGATCATTTATGATAGATTTTTTTCCCAAATATTTTCTTTATGTGAAAATAGTTATCATAAAATTATATTAAAAAATAAAAAGTGTATTCATTTCATATTAAATAAAGAAATACTAAATCATCATATATAAAGTTAAAGAATTAAATGTTTTTAATTCTAATGTAATGAACAATCATAAACTCAAGGTGAATGAGGAGGATTCATCTACTAAATTTGAGGAAGACAATAAACATAATGATGTGCATGAAAAAATTATGTCTCTTTTTATACCAGTTTTTAAAATAGAAATGAAAATTAAAAATGTAAATTAGTAATTATATTCTTGATTTTTTGATCCTTGAGGTATATTTTTTATACTACATAAAAAATATTTTTAAGTAAAAAATATGATTATCAGGATAATTTTTATCCATGGATGAAAAATAAAAAATATTAAACTCAAAAATTACTATGAAAATATTTAATGAGGATCTGATATTTTTAATATAAAAAAGGTGTGTCATTTTCCAAGAGGTTGTAGAAGAGGAATATATTTCCAATGATGGGAGTAAATATAAAGATAAAAAATATAACAAAAAATAAAGAACATTCACAGACCATGTTGAAAAAAAATCATAAAGTGTTGATAATGATGAAAACAAAAGATGATGAGGTGATGAAGAAGAATACTCCCTATGTAAATCCAATTCATAGATTTTCATGCATAAAAATTTTAAACTGGAGAAAGAAATCAATGATTTTAAATATTGTTTGTGAGAAATGTAGTTGTAATTAATATAAATTTTGTATTAATTATTCTTAATGTATATATAAAAATAGCATTTGAAAATATTAAATTTATTTTATTAATGTTATTAAAAAGGATTTCAATAATATTGTTATTATAAATAAAGATAATTTTTTAGAAAAAAAAAGTTAATAGTTAAAATAATATAAAGAAACTAAGAAAATATTTTCTCAAATTCGAATGAATTTATTGTTTGATCAACTAAGGATATTAAGAAAATAAAATTATCTCCCATGAAATAAATGGAATTTTTAAACCTTTAAATTATTTATTTTGATGGAAATAAAATTCACAAATTCATAGGAGATATGTTTTTCTCAATATTTAAAATAATGTATATAATATTTATGTAAAACATCCAAAAAAAATTAAACTATTTTATTTAATTAAGTTTGTTATATAAACTAATTTTGTGAAATAAGGTGTCAAATAAATGGGTAATTTATCCACCTGTATGTCAAATTATATTGTAAATTCTATTTTTATAACAATCTCTCTAATTAAATTATAATAGGTTAATCCTTATATCATAATCATGTACATAAAATATTTTAAATATATCATCGAATATTTCTAGATAAAAAATTTAATAGAAAGGAGTAGTTGGTTTTTTATTCTAAATTTTGTATTTCTAAAAATATTGACATAAATAATATCATTTTAGTAGAAATATAAAATTTCAAATGGGAAACAGAAGTACAAAATTAAGGAACTATCTAATTCAATTATAGAAAAAAAATTAATAAAAATAAATATCATATACATACATATACCATATTTAGTTACCTTTACAAATCATATGAGATAGTTGACATAGATTATCATTGTGTAATAGTTTCTTTTAAAATAATATCTAAATAAATAAATAAAATATAGAAACTATACCTTTATTAGAAATAAAAGAATTTAATTTTCTTAATGTTGTAATGTTTGATACGAATGATATAAAAACTATATTTTAATCATTTGGACTAGTATTCAAATATTAAATGAAATAAAAATATATTAAAAAACATTGACTCTCAAAGTGATGATTTATTATCTATTAGAAATTATAGTGCATATATAAATGAAGATGATTGTATATGATAAATAGATACTCAAAAATACAAATAATTTGGTTTTAAATTTTTATAGAATTAAATATAACATACTTAATTTCTGTTAAATATGTAATTATATAAAATAATCAACAATTTAAGTAAATTTTTTATTATAATTATTTTAAATTACATAAAATATGGTACAGAATGTGAAATAATAACTGAGGATTTATTTCAATTTTTTAATTTTTAAGTATATTTTTTAATTAATTCTAAATGAGTATAATAATATATGGATTATTTGACAAGGACACCTGTTCCAATCAATCATTGGAAAAATCAAGAGGATGAAGTTAGGTGAAATGATTTTTAATTGAGGAGAGAATTAAATTTTTTTAAAGACATATCAAATTGGGGATAAAGTTTAAGGAAGTAAAATGATAATTGAAATTTCATATAAAATACCATTAGAATTAGTTAATTAGAATTTATATATGTTAGTAATATATCAATATAATAATTTTGAATAAAAATTCAACATAATTATTTATGATTATATAAACAAATAAATTGAATGATTATGGGTCACAAATTAAAATCTATTTCAAAATACATAATTTTTAGAAATGACTTAGAGAAAGTAATTTGGAGATTTTGTATGGAATTCCAGATAAATAGTGGAAATTAATTTTCATTATTTAATTATTAAGGGTTATTTTATGAATAATATATTAAAACAGCTTTATAATATTTCATATATGTTATAACACATGTAATCGTGCATTTTGAAGTTTAGATTGAATTCGATTTTTTTCTTGAAGTAATTGATTTTTGATGAATTGGGAATCTGATCTAAATTATGTGAGTTTCATCTTCTGATGGAGGTATTTTTTTATATCGATTGTGGTTTGAGAGAGGGAACATTTTCTTATGTGATGGTTAATAGAGTTTTGGTTGAATTTTAAACATATGGATGAGGGGTTTCCCCTATTTTTGGTCAAATATTTATTTGGAACTATATGTGGAACTATGGGAAAAATATTGAGGGTTTATTATATATTGAGTAATAATCACACTATCTAAAACATTTTTTAAGATTAAATTGTGGGGAATCTCTTTGTAGTAATGGTTTTTCATAGAGAAAGTCTCACAATTCCATAAACTGCATCATAAACCATATGATTTCGTGTAGATTGAGGTAGTGTGAAATTCAATATTGGGTCATGATTTGGAAAATTATACAACTAAAAAAGTTTTCAAAGAAGTAGGTAAAATGAAATGTCTCCCTCGATAATTTAATACCTCACTCATTTTTTCTTCAATATCCTGTTTCCAAACTTTATATCTCTCTCTTCCCTCTCCTGTTATTACTTTCTTCTAATTATGTAAGTTTTTTAGATATTTTAGAAAATATTTATGTGAGTTCATATGCATCACCATATATTCCTCCTTCCAGTTGTAGTATTCAATTTTTTTGTGATTCAACATAGTATTTAGTGATGACATCCACTATAAAATAGTTGAAATCTTGTTATATGATGGTTTTTTTATCATGGATAGTATACATCCAAACAAGATTAATTCATTTCGTTTCACACCATTTCATTATTAGTTTGCATCCCTATGTAATTTTCTTCACTTTTTATTTAATTAGATTTAATGGGACATCATTTCAGGCATGTATAATGAAGATTTTTTTGTTTTATGTGTCTGAGTGACTGGTAGGAATTGAACATACCCCGTTTCACATGGTTTCAATGATATAATGTTTCTAGGTAAGTTTTTTGGTGCTTATTAATATTTAGATTAATTTTTTTGTTAATTATTATTTACCTTAGTTAAATTAGTTGGGTGTTGTGACTTCACATATGTGCATGAGATCTTATATGAGTGTGGATAATTATTGGATGGTAATATGTTGTAGTGATCATACATTGGTTAAATTGAATGAATTTGAATTAGGTATGCGGTTCATGATAATCTCCCTATGGTTATTTATGATGGTTATGTGCCATGTGATATAAGGTATCATTATATTTTATAATCAATCATTTCATTTAAATTAATTGTTTTGTTAATATATTTTTTTTTGAGTATCAACCATATTCAAGGACACGATAAAATTTTGAGCACTAGCAAGGTTCCTCTAATTACAATGGGTGAGGGCTCAATTATAAATATATTCCTCAAGATACATGGATTAAGAGGTATACCAATGTGATGAGAATAACATCGCACACCTGAGATAGGTGCCATAACTTGCTTATGTAGGGTTGAGTGGTGGACTAGTGATGATTAAAATGAGGTGGCCATGATGTAATTTTGAGATATGTTATATCCTTATATCTAGTTGATATGATTGTTTGGTTAGTGTTCATCTCCCATTAGGTAATGAGAAATCGGGTGGATATATTATGGGTGATTTTTATAATAGTTTGAGTGTGTGGACAGACTTTAGATGGCTTGGGAATTTTTATGGAACTTATACCATCTTTACTAGTGTAATTCTAGGATGAAAATTATTTTGTGTCCAATGAGGCCATGAAATTATTATATATATGATGAGGGATGACATTACCTCTGAAAAACTAGGCTTGACATATGAAATTGAGAGAGAGGATTCCAGGTGGGTGGGGGTCTAAACTATGATGTGGCTTATGGGATCACATTAGGTTCCTTAGAATTATGAATAACCCATGGAATTTTTGTGTAAATAGTCTAGTATGATGATAGACCTTGTGTATGTGATAATGAATATATGTTGTTCTCTCGAGTAGTCAAGACAAGAGTTTTTTGTTAGTTTTTATCATGTTTCCATCCAATATGAGGAAATTGATTATTATATGAGATTTTAAATGGGGATTCTAGACATATATGTTTATATGAGTTTTTATTGGGTGGATATTGCACCCAGAGTTTAATATAATATTTTTTGGAATGGTTACAATTCATTCTAATTTCATTTATCTGAGATCTTCAGGGGTTATATCAATCCCCCTATGTGTGTTATATACTTGAGATCACATGGTGGGATGCATATCACCTTTTTATGTGTTATTTACTTGAGATTCTGGGTAAGGCTATAATTCTTCAAATTTTATTTATATAGGATCTCTACGTGGGTATCTCTTCTCCCATTCATGTTTTATATAAAAAATATTGTTGATTGGGCCTCTCTTCTCCCAATGCATGTTGTACATATATGATATTTTAGGTGGGATCTCTCTTACCCTCTAGTGGCATATATCTTATAACAGTGGTCGGTTCTCTCTTCCACATAGAATGTTTTCTATAAAAAATATTTCTATGTGGTCCACTCAGGAACTATTCATGTGTTACTGATATGATATTTGGGATGGCATCACTTTTCATTATTTTATGATTTTGAAGTAGCACGCTCTTCACCTTGTGAGTGATGTATATTTGATTACCTATGTGGACCAATTCCCACCATGAGTTATCATATATACATAATTATACATATTAATGAGTTAATGGGGTATAAAATTTATCCGATGAGTTTTATTTAACATCTTCATATACGTCCAACACTATACGAAGGTGGTATAGATGATCTTGGGGATCACATTAGAACCCAATGAAGAAAACAAGTGATTTTATAACGCTTATGTGTAACATTTATTATAAATAACATAAAAATGTGAATAAAAATTATATTTATGTTAGTGACTTCGTTATTGGTGGCCTATTAAGTTTGACTCACACCTGGTTTGGGAGGCCATTACACTTTGGTAGCCAATCAGGTCTCCTAATCGTATGTACATATAGGGGTGAGGCCTATTATGGGATGATCAAGATAGAGGGCTTGGTTGTAGTATATAGAGTGTGTCATTAATGGGTATTTTATTAGATCCTATTATAAATTTTATTTTTTTGATTTATTTTTATATATGATCAATCGAGTGGGAGATTATTTGGGATTTTTGACTACATGATCACATTAATTTTGTTAATGAAATATTGTGTTGTTTATTTTCTCCACTATGATGTTAATTTATTTTCAGTAATTTTATGATTGGTTATTTGTTTATGGTTTTACCCTATTATTAGGTTATACTCTCTCCAAGGTGACACCTTACACCAATTTTACCAATAGGAATCTTCTAGTGCATGGGATCGCATACCTGATGTCCTCTAATAAATCTAGTCACCACACTGGGGATTCATATAGGCTGGTGGGTAATTATAATTTTTAGGGAAAGAATATTTTTATTTATTTTACTATTTTAGTTTTGTATATTGGTATTTTATATATATTTAAGATTGTACTTGACCCGATGTTGGTGGATAATGAACACCCTTTCTATTAGGAATCCTTGTTTACCAGGGTTCTGGGATTGCTATTTTTTGATTTCTCTGTTATAGTTTGGATTTTTTTGAATATTATTTGTTTTTGCTGATATTTTTATATTTATTTATTGATCATTTTCAATTGTAATGATTGATTTTTATGTGAATCATTCATTGTTTGTATGATTGAAATGACATAAACATTCCAACAAGTGATTTATATCACTAATGATAGAGTGTTCGACTATTTAAAAAGAAATAAATGAATTATATGGATATTTATAAGAAAATATATAGGTCATAATAAACGTATAATAATTATGATATATTATCTTATTATGATGGAACATGTGGAACCCGATGTGGGATATTCACTGGTAATGAAAATATAATCCCTTAAGGTAATGTTTGTATTATTACCTAAGTGGGTTATTATATTAATTGGGTGCCTTATTTTATAAGAATGTGTGGGTGATTGAGATACTATTTCATTTACATAATGTTTTAATAATAACCTCTATTTTTTATGTTTTATCTTATTAGTTTAATTCTACTTAATCATACCATATTACTATGGTTTTACTAGATAAAAATATTTATAGGATGATGTCTCTATATATTGATGGATGAGATAATGGTTATCAAGGGGATAATATGTTTTGATAAATCATGGTGAATATTATTTAGCTAGTATGAACATGTTATTTTTAATGAGTTTCATAATGAGTATATATATAAACCAAAGAGTGAGTGTGATGCTATGTGAGTGGATTTGGGATATTTTATGTGAGATTAATGATGTTTCCAATGGCTGATAACATATATGAGACCTGATTTTTGGTATATGTGGTAGATCTTAGTTATTTAAACATGTATCACTAGATATTGGTGAGTTGGTAACTATGATTGAGTATTAATGAATTTGTCATTTTCGGTTGAGATGATTTGTGACATATGAGGGAAACCTATGATAGGGGTTAACCCCAACTTTGGGGTTTTATTAGGGATAAGACACATTTGTAGATGGATTATGATTGAAATTTATGCATGCGATATAGTCATGGAAATGTCTTCGTGATTATATGCATGGAATAATTGGTTTTGGTTAGTCTTTGATAGGTTTGAGAAGCATATGAAGAAATTTCATTGTGGTATTAGATTAGTGAGCCTATGATTGATTGGACATGACTCACAGTTCCCTGATCCTGATGGTATAAAAGGGTGGAACCATTTTGTATTCTTTCCGTATGTTTATATTTTTTTGTAAAATGGTCATACAACACTTTTTAAAATAAGGACTTATGTAGTGTACCAACATGTTAATGATTGGATTAAATGTCAGATATACTATTGATGGCTCATGAATATGATGTGTTTAATTTTTTTCATGAGGGGATGATAACATGAGGTTTTAATGAGAATTTTTGGTTTTCCAAAATGGTGATAAGAAACCTCAAACATTGTTTTCAGTTCCATGGTGTAGTTAATTTGACTATTTTTCATGATAGAGGATTATTGGATGGTTGGTAATTTCTCTAGCAGGGTGACATGTTTGTAATATTAGAGATTGTCAAGGTGTCATTCTAGGAGTTGTGTATGTTAATCTAGATAATTGGAAGTGAAATGTTTTCCATTTGATGGTGTGGGTATTATTAATGATTGAAATTATACTGATGGCTAGGATGGAATTCATGGTGATTTGAGAATTATTTAATATTGATGTTTCATGTTATCAATCATGTATGTGTGGGATTTCCTCATGAAATAATTACACTGTAATAAAAAATCATGAGTTGTAGAGGTAATACACTCACTTGGTTCAGGTCAAGGGTGTAATGAGACGGGCCACCGGTTTGTCATGATATCACTTTTATGTAGGTAATTATATTTATTAGGTTTTTTCTGGTTCCATGTAGAATGCATGATTTTAGATTTTGATTTGTTGGAATGAATTAATGTATTTGATTCTGGCTAAGAATACAGTTGGTATTATTTAATCATAATACATATTATTGAAATGTTGTTGGATATGGTGAGATCATAGCTGCTGATTTGGATGCTTGACGATCCAACTGTGTATTTATACTAAATGTTGGGTTTTAATTTCAGCATTAATGGTTAGAAAATCACATGATTCCATCAAAGATTAAAGAATCTTGATCAGGTGAGAAGATAAATTTTCAGTTAATGTGGAAAATAAATTTCAAGAGTGGGAAGCCCAAGCAGGAACAATTGATGTTGTGGATATTTATTACGAAAATTGGGCAACAATCCCTAAATAATAAGTCATTGTACCACTTTGAATGCATTCCAATGCATGATTTCAATTATGGGTGTATGAACTAAGACTTCACTGTATATAATACTTAAATTTATAATATTTTAAATATAATGTTTGATAAAATATACAAAACTAGGATAAAAACTTTATATGTTTTTCTAAAAAATAATGTTATCATTTAAAAATATTCATTAAATTAAGTTGAATAAAATAAAGTAACCATATTAAAATATAAATAAATAATGTAGGAAGAAATGTAATCTGCATTTGGATGTTATATTTATGATTCCTATTTTCTAATCCTGTATGGGAGGTAGATTCGTAAATGTTTCCCTTATAAAAATCCCAAAAAATAAACTTGAGTAGTTGTGGTTGGAGAAAATCCATATGTGAGAGAAGTTTTAGCTCATGGAGACTCCCATAATATTTATTCTAGCTAAAATTCCACTTGAAACTACAACAAGAGATTATGAGATTCTTAGGTTTCATATAGATATGAAAGGTACTATGTGAGTTTAAATAAAAATTATATACATATGTAATAAAATATTTATATGTGTTGATATATCTTTAAATTCTATACATATTAAATGGTCATTTTTTCTCAATTCACATTATGCCAGAAAATATATTTTCTTAAAAATGTATTTTTATTGTATATAACTAATTTAATTATATTTTAATAACAATATGATATATTTATTGTTTAAAAATAAAGTTAAACCTTGAAAAATTAATAATTTATAGGAAAAATATTTAATATACAAAAAATTATTTCTATATAGAAGTTTATTTCCACTCTACATTATGTTTTTAATAAAAAATATAATTTATAAGTTTTAAATTTGGAATTTAAAATCATTATTATTTTATTAGTTAAATATTATCTTAAGATAAATTATTGAATTTTTTCTAAAAATGATTTTTGGGCATAGATATTTATATTTTTTTAAAAACTACAATTATTTTTGTGGATGTATTTGTTTATAAGAAGAATTTCAAAATTCTAGAAATATTTTTCTAGAAAAAATGATATTTATTTTTCATATTATAAATATGAAAATATATATCATTGTTTAGAAACCAATATTAAATTTTTTGAACATATGTAATTTTATTATCAAGAAATTGTGTCTAATAGATTAAATACATTTTATATAAAAAATAATTACAATCACTTTTATAAATTGATTAATATTAAATGGATTTCAAATTAGTAATCAGTATGTATAAATTGTATAATATTAGTTATTTTATATTTATTAATAAAGGATAGGTTCTGAAGGTAAAAATTATTTATCGCCGGAAGTTAAGAAATTTTAAATGTAAAATTATATGATAAAATTACTATAAACATATTTACCCAATGCGTGGGAAATTATTATTAATAAATTTATCAATATTATCACTATTCATATCCATTATATCTCAACTTTGGATCCACTCTCCTTGAGAGTGATTCCCCATTATTAAAATGTAAGGGGTATTTAAAAAAATTTCATCTTATTTTGCTTATAAAAGGGGATCTCTTCTCCTCACATACAATCACATTTCAACACCCAAAATTGAATCCAAAATATTACCTATCTCTCTCATCATCACTCCTAGAATACTTAATTTTTTTTTATTCAAAATTATATTCCATCTATTAATGGTTTATCCCCCTTTATAATGGACATATTCCTTGTATTAAGGTATAAATATCTTAATGATCCATTCTAAATTCTTATTTTATTATGTGAACATATTTTTCATCAAATTACATTACACTATCATAAAATTATAACATCTTAATCACTTGTATACTAATATATTATTACCTTTATGATATAATCATGAACCACCCTTCCCTTTTCCATTATTTCAAAATGTGAACTGTGCATGTGTGTATAGTTTCTCCACTTCGATTAAACATGTTTTGTTTTCATTCATTTCATATGATGGTAATTTAGAAATGGGATTTAATGTATCATTATAAGGATAATGAATTATTTATGATTATGAAATGATAAACCTTATTACATCTCTAAATAATTCTATGAAAATGGAATCATCATCCAAATTTAGGTGATGACTACCGCCTTAATGGATTAATGTATTCCATTTTCCTTACCTCCTTAAATGGTTTGTCCTTGGAATGGTTTTAAACAATAAATATTATATATATGTTTTGAAAAATGTTATCATAATAAAAAATGATTATTTTATTATTCATTATTTTGTTTTTTAGATATAATAAATATATTATGTTATATTTATTCATTCTTTTCTTTGTTTCTAAAATATTTATTATGGCCTCAATGTTTTTAGTCTCTTACAGTGTTGATTAGGATTAATTTCAGGGTTATTAATCTCAATTTTGAATCACTTGAGGCATACTTATTATTTTACATGTTATTATTATTGTAATTTTTTTCATTTTCATTTTCATTCTCATGGTATAATAAACTTATATATCATATGGTTATGCTTGATGTCAAGAATCCATATATGCTGTTTTTATTTAAACATTCCTTGATATATAGTGGACATTGGTATATAGAATATAATTATTTGAATTATTATTTTTCTTTATTAAATTGACTTTCACTATCTTCAATGTTCAATGATCATCATTTTCTTATGATGTAAACATTTTTCACTCGGGGGAAATTGAGTTCATAATTTAAGACACATTCCATAATCTCTTTTATTTTCCATTAAATTATAATATGTTTTTAATGATTCTGATCCACTTAATTGTTTATTTATCTTAAGTTTCTATTACATTCAAGATAATTTTTTCAGTTATCAATGATATCGTTTATTATTTTAAGATTAAATTATCTATCAATTCATGAGATATTTAAACTTTGATTTTAAAAATAACATTTAATACACTATTTTAATATTTGGGTTAGGTTTTACTCTTTAATGGAATTTATTTTCCATGATGCTAGATTTTATAAATCAACATCTATATTATTTTATGATGTTCCTATATCATTTTATAGAATTTTGGCATCATTTGATCCATTTTATATATTTATTTTTGTGATAAATTTTAAATGTAATGTGAATCCCATTCTTAATTTTAGTTTTTAATTATATAATGAATATATGTTAATTAACGGGTGGGCCCTATATATACCATCAGTGTTTGGATATGGCTTTATACTTGATGAGATAATGTTGAAATTAATAATGATGCTTGATCTAAAATTATAAACAGGTTGAAATGTTTGATCCCCAATGGGAACGATATTGTTATTCAAAATCGTATATGATAACCGGATTGTGAATTCTTAATCCGATGTGGGAAACATGTGGTCACTCCAGATCAAAAGTGTTGTGTTTATATTATTATCATGGTGCCACAATTAATTGATATATGCCTATTATATGCTTCTTAACATATGATTTAAGGGTTATGTTTTTTTATTCTATAATCCAGGTCATATGTTTGATCTTATGAAATTAATTGTTCTCTTATACTAAAATATGAACCATTTTTATTATTCAATTATATTTTAATCAATTATTTATTTACCTATTATGTTTTCTCATGTACTTATGATCTCACCTTTTGTAGAATTATGATATGTTTATTTCTTCCATACTTTTAATTTTACCATTTCATATGATTTATTTTACATGGTATTGTGGATGAATTTAACATGGGATATCATTTAAAGAATACCTATTATAATTTTTTATTTAACGGTATGGGAGAAGTGCCCCATTATTTTATTAAACCAATGAAAGCAACCTTTTTATGGGGAGTGAAAAACCATTATATTTCCAAGAAGAACCAAAGCAATACATCCCAATTACATCTACATATAGTTATGAACATAAGTTACTTCCAACAGCACCAAGACCACTATGTGTCCTTCTTCCACTAATCGACCCCTCAACACCGTTACAATTTAGCATGATTTCATTTATTGAGGTTACTCGGTCAAGTACCTCACAATAGAAAAATAATTCTTTGAGAATTAAATTTATTTCCACATTGATTTATGATGAGTGGGACAAATACTACAGACCTAACTACACACCAACATGGGATATGCATTTTTTGATCATATACTCTTTATGAACCACTATGAAGGTTTAATTTTTTTAATACATTAAGGGATAAGGTTATGGAGAATGATATAACCAAAAATAATGAATCATATGTTATTCAAATAATGATATTTTTTGAACTAAAAAAATTATAGGCCAATTTAATGATTTAATGTATTTTTAAAGGATGTTTTTTTATGATTATTCTCTCATGTTTTTAATGTTTTATCACTCATGTTAAACCTTTTGGTTTTAGTGATGGATGGAACAAAAAGGAACTGAGATAACAATTCATGAGAGGGACATTGTAGTGATTGATCCAATGATAAACGTCTTAGAATTTGATATAGATAAATAATTTTGTAATTATACCAAATCAACTATAGAAAAATATGATTAATAATCTATCCATAATTGAAATATTAAAATAAAAAAATAATATAATGGTGGATAATCATGAAGATTTAGGAAATAAACATGATGAATGTATGCATATTCAACCACAAATAGGTCTAAAATTTGGAAGAATATCTAATATTATTGCCTCAAGGGGACTAGAAAATTCATTTATTTTGGAAGAGTTGGTCATCATGATTTGAACATCGATGGGAAAATAATGTGTCCTATTAAAATAATTGGAGGGGAAAACATACATCTAAAATAACTAATAAGGGTCCAATATCATCTCTGTGGAGACCATTTTCATTGTATAAGTCACTACCATAGTATAAGGATGATAATGAAGATAGGCACGATGAATAACCAACACCATGGTAAAAAAATGGAGCTTGTTCAATGACTAATAAAGAGGATGAATTTGAAAGCTATCTCATCGCCTTTAGAAGTTTTAAAATTGGATATTTATTCTAGGTAAAAATCTTCCTATATTTTGTTCTAAGTGTACCAACCTGATGATCTTTATCAGATAAAATATATAGTTTTATTTTTTTTTTCCAAAATTTGATTTTATTGGATTATAAATAATTTTATGGGTTATTTATTTCAACATGAACTGATTCTGGAAATTAATTTTCTATTTCAACAAAGACCCCATATTCAATGATCATGGTTTTATTACACAAAAAATCTTAAATTTATAAAAATGGATTTTGATAGAGGTGAAAACTATGAACTGCCATGTAGAGATCATATCATCACTATGATAATATAATAAAGAAATTTATTTTCTTCATCAAAATTCCTTAATGAACAGTCTATACATATAGACCATAATATTTATATAGAATTCGAAAGAACTATACTAATGGTGGATGTAGAATACAACCCCAGCATGGATGATAGTGTAAAGTTTTATAATTATTAGAACAAAATGGAGGAGGCTTAATAGTAACTTTGGGGATGAAAAGAGTTAGAGAATCATGTTATATACCTTAAGAAATATGGTCCAATGTGTCATTTGAAGGAAATAGTTTTTCTCTAGGAAATCCTTATTAGTGCACATGAAGAGTTACTTGGATTGATAATGTTGGGGAATACATTAAACACCAATATTTATACTTAAGGGATTAATGGATAATTAAATAAAACTAATATTGAAATAAGAGGATATAGATATGGGTAGTTATCTACTAAAGTTGGAAACATGTGATAAGGGTATGATTGAGTGAGTAAGAGCTATTTTAGTGGAAGTGGAAGCTCTATAATGGGTCAAGATGGGTCAAAACGTGGATATAAAAGAGCCTTACACACATGAGAACTATTTTTCATCGACATCGTAATTAATGTTTAAAAATAAAATAACACCGTCATGTCAATAAGCACAATAGATTTGAGAGATGAGTGTTTGGTTTATTTATTTTAGAAATAGTAAATAATATTTCATACTCCAAATCGATGAATAATACTATGTCTGTTACACACCAATATTTTAAAATTAAATTTAATATTGAATTCCTGAAAAACTAAGTCTCTAAAAAACACCATTTTTTTATAATATATCTAGTACACATAATTTTACCTCCTTTGTGACATGAATTTAAAAAAACTGACATAAAACATTGCATTCAGTAGGATATATAAAGCCTAAGAAGACAAACATAACTTTTTTGTTGAATAGTAACATGAAAATATGAATATTAATATGAATAGAAATATGAACCTTATTAATAGTAAATAATATAATTATTTTTTTTCTTAAGGTTATAATATAATTATATCTTGATTAATTTTTCAATGTTATATTAAACAAATTATAGTTATAAAATTGTTATTTTTTGAATAAATTATGAATTTATTTAAACAATAAATTAATAATATATATATATATAGAAAATTATTTTCCAAAAATAGATTTCATTTTTGAATTTTACACATCAAAAAATGGTTTAGGTGATTGTTTGTGATTTTTATAAAATAATCAAATTTTTGATAAACAACAATATATGGTAATTTCTTTAATATATACATTATTAGTTAAATGAAATATTACTATAATCATGGCTATTGTAAGAAAAATTTGATAGAAACCACCAGAATATATTTCTATTCTTGTTCAAAAGAATAAATACTATTGGATGTCTTTGGCAAAATAATAAAATAATAATTAAAATAATGGGAAAACCCTCCTCTCCTCCACTATAAAACCCCTCTCACTCCCTCTTCTCTTCACACCTCTAAAGCCTTTTTACTTGCCTAAATTCTACTAAAATATCCTCATAAGATTTTATCCCACTTCCAAAAGCCCTTGGTCTCATAAAATACCAAAACCTCTCCCCTAAATAGGCTCTCCTGGAATATTACATCAAGAGGAAAATTCCTCTTTTCATTTCTTTAATATCAAGTTCCTTTATTTTATTTTTCTTTCCCCGCATCCTTTAATCCAAATGTTGTGATGAATCAAGTACCTAACATGTAATATAATTTTTTTTATGATAATGGATGAAATATTCATCATCTATAAATTTCCCTTCCTTTATACTAGAAATTAAAACACCACCCGAGATGTGTTAATTTATCACATTTAAGGACGATGGGTGTTCAATTTCTATTACCATCATCAATTCTAGTCATGAATCAATTTTCATGGTTGAATCAGACTATATATATGTATTATAACATATTTAAGGGTCCTTAATATTTTTTACACATGATATTAACTTATAAATCAAAATGAGTTTGTTGTGATAAAAAAACCACCAATTAACCCAAACAATTGTTATTGAAGTTTTATATAATGATTCATCTTTACTACTAATAACCAAATGAATTTCATAACCATGAAATGTTCTGGTTGTTCACTAATAACATAAAAATTCTATTATATACAACCATTCCCATTCTACAGGTTTATTGATACATGAATATAAGTAAATCGATCAGGAAAACCATGGTAGAAAATGCTCCCAAAAATGAAATTGAATCTCTTAACCCATAAAAATGACATGAATAAACATAATAATGTTATAATAAATCAATTAAATTTATATTAGCTTATGGAATAACTAATTTATTAAACGAAATTTTATTATTCATGTCATTAAGATCAAGTGAGGAACACCCTTAGACTTAAGGTGAGGGTTTTCTACCCAAACCTCCATTTTCATTGAGGTTACTCTCATTCTCTACTTACCTCAATTAAATTATTATTTATTCATATTTAATCCTCCAATATTATATGATAATTTTTTATATATGTGTACCAATATGAATCATAACTTCATTTATGTGGATTTATATGTTTTAAAAGGATCTTCAAAAAATTCTACCTGAAATACAGGCCCGTTTCAATGGAATTTCAAAAAATTCTTAACAATTTTAGAGGGAACTATATAGTCTATTTTAAGAAACCATTATTTTTATAAAATCTCTCATTATATTATTAAAATACTATATTTTTTAACTTCTGTTTTTGTACAAAAACTTTTTCAAAAGAACACATCTTTTAAAAAGAGTATTTATCTCAATAATTACACGATGATTATATAAGAGTATCTTCATCTATTTCAACACTATTTTTGATTCATAAAAATTATTGAGATTAATATTTTAAGATATTATCTACCATATTTAATTGAATGGTTTATGATTAGTTTTATTTTGTATGTTCTACCTTAAAACCGTTCACCAATTTTCTCTGAATTGTTAGTGTTTATGCTTAATGTTCAGGGAATGTTGTTTACGTTACATATAATAGTTTCAATATGAATGTATCTATTTTTTATGTTTATCCCCATTCATATGGGGAATTAAATAGACTTATTATGTGATGTGTGGGTCCCTATATAGCCCCTCGAGGCATCGGTATGTCTCATGAGACAAATAGATATTGTAACACCCCGACCCTAGTTACCCAGAGTCGGTGCATTATTACATTACATTGGCATGATCACAAGAAAGATCAAATTTCGAAAGACAGATTGGTTTAGTAGCCTTGGAAACACTAGATATATTCATAAAGTTTTACATTACATTACAAAGTGAAAAACTACTACAACAACATAGTCTCCATATTCTATACTCATATCTCCACAAACTATCCCTGTAGGTCATTCATAACTTACTTCTTCACATCCTGGGAAAAATAAAACATAGAAAAGGGGTGAGCTCAAATGCCCAGTAAGGATAACAGTATAGCGGGAACTTTCAAAAATAAGCATAAACATTTAAGGCAATGTATAACTAAAACAAAATCATTTTAAACTTGAACTTAAACATAGTATGGAAAAATAAAAATGAAATAATGTAATTTACTTATTCACATGGATATTCTACTAATCGAATAATCACATGCAATAATAACCACTTTCATAATGATGGAATGCATAATGCCAGACTATCATAACCACATAGCAAAGGCCTCGTTCCAAGACTAAAAATAAGATTTTGTCAAGGCCTTGTGCCAAGACACTAGTTTGTCTCATGAGACCTACCGATGCATCGAGGAGCTATAGCGGGCTCCACCCGTCACATATTAAGTCCAATTCATTCCCATATGAAAAGTTTTAAACATAACATAAACATTCGTATTAAAACTAGCATACTAAATATCAATACTTTCACCATAAACCATGAATGGTATAAAAATAGCACATTCACAGTCAAACATATCACAAAACCTTCAATATAATATAGAAGTTTTGTATCATAATAAACCAACTTCAAATTAGCGTAAAATCAATCAAAGGATGTTGACATAGATGAAATAAAAACTCTTTTTAGAGAAATATGTCTTTATATTTTGAAATAATTTAAGACTCATATATTTATAAAATAAATCCTTTTCTTTGAAAATATTCTTATATGATTTTAAGGGAAGCTTCGACGATTTTATAACTGCAGAAAATAGCCGCACCCACCGTATAAGTTAAAAAAACATTCTTACCTTAATTTTGTCGAAAAGGTTAAAAAGTACCTTGTTTGGAAAACGACAGAAAGATTCCTTTATAAACCTCTTATAAAAAGTCAGACAAGGTTATAAATGACTTTAACCCATATTCTTTTAAATAGTAAAAATGTTTTGAAATACATTTTTAAGAAACATGGATGTGGATGATAAAGAGATCCCAGTAGATTATTACGTATAAACGACCTCGGATAATGAAGAGATTGTGAAATAACCCTTACCTTGTACTTTTCCGTGGTTGGGGTAGGTTAACCTCCTGTATAATAGTGAAATAAATGTTATTAAATTATACAAGAATCGTATATATTAATATGATATCATATATGATCTTTTAACATTGTTTTGTTAATAATATCTTTGAATTATCGTCGTTTCGGGTGTTAACTTACTCGTTTTCTTTTATATGTTTTTTTACATACGCCGTGTTTTTTATGGATAGGTTGTATATTATTCATATCCATAATGATATCAAGTCCTTAAAAATCATTTTTAAATCATCAAAAGATAATTACACTTTAATGGATATGATGGAGAATGAATCCCATCGCGTTTGTGGAGACGGTAGTCCGTACGTACGCACGAGTGAGATTATCATTCTTTTGATATTAAGATAATATATAAATGGATGGTATATCATATATACAGAATCATTAACATGTTATATTTATTATTTACATGAGTTACACATCATTAATATACCCATCCAAATAATAATATATTGAATAACAATTACACCACGACGTGGAGACGGTAAGCCGTACGTATTCACGTATGGTGACATGTTATTCAAAAGGTGGATAGAATACTGAATATGGTTGTACCATATTTATAATAACATCACATTATATATAAGATACTGGATTTATTATTTTAGAATGGTAATAACAAAGAAAGAAGAAGTGGAAGAAGAAAGGAACTTGAAAAGGGGTGGTGAAAACATTATCTCTTCTTCGGGTTCTTCCTTTTGATTTGATCAAATGGGCTCCTTAGGTTGGATTTCTGATTATACTAAGGCCTCTAGGTTGTAGTGAGGGAAGTTGGGAGAGTATTTGGGCAGATTTTGGCCGAACCAAAAGGCTTTGAATGTGTTAAGAAATGATAAGTAAGAGTGTTCTTTTATAAGAGGGGTGATGGGTACCTTTGG
The DNA here is from genome assembly GCA_963277665.1 of Viscum album. Lineage (NCBI taxonomy): Eukaryota > Viridiplantae > Streptophyta > Magnoliopsida > Santalales > Viscaceae > Viscum > Viscum album. The sequence continues at coordinate 1,302,719,951 of OY728129.1, forward strand.
AAAAGATAGAAATATTAATTTATAATAAATTCATATTCGGTTTCTAATGGCTCCAAAGTTGATTATTCAAAGGTTAAGGTGAGTATAGGTCGAAAAACACTCAACCAATAGAATTTAGATAGGTTTGGGTACTTATATTAACCTTATCTTTAAGTATTAACTCTAAGTTAATTAGTTTCACTTTTACAATGTCTCTTTGTATTTTTATATTATATGGTTAATAAACATACCATATACATCCAAGAGACCCCCAAGTGGTCCATTAATGATGAACCTATCATGATATAATTCTTTTGGCCGGACCTTAGATTTTTAGGAATTTAATATAAATTAATAATATAAAATTTGTTTTAAAAACTCTTTTATGTCAATTTTGACACTATTCAATAATTGATTTTTAAAAAAATCATAAAATAATGATTACTTAGAAAAGAGTTAATTACATAAATCCTAACATGTCATATTAACCTATAAATTTAGTTTAATTCCAAAAAAGTCTCAAATTATATTTATTTGTGTATTTATAATATCAATTATTTTAATTTTTCACTATTATGGTAATTACTGCATCATCATTGTGTCATAATTAAATTAAATTATTTAAAGTCTAAAAATTATAAATAAAATATCCTTATATAGGAAATAGTTTTATATTTCTAATGAATATTTACAATTGAATTTATCTTATGTATAACCCTATATTAAAAATGTTTTAGTAAATAAACTTTGATTTTAACTCTTTTAACTCTTCTTTGAATTAAATAATAATAAATGTCCTAATCTAATCCAAGTGGACCTAAATGATAATATTTTATTCCTAAGGCTGTTTGGGTCGACATACACGTTTCCAATAGAATTAGTACATGTGTTAGGGTAATATTAATATCATTTTTACCCTTAATTACCCTATTTACTTTTAACTGTGGTAAATAAAAGTAAAAAGTTACTATTCACCAAAAATTATTTTATCTCATTGAACCACATTTTACTTCATGATATTAACCGTGTCTCTTGGATTTTTGAAATTCCATTCACAGAAGCAGTAAAATTAAGTTTTATGAAAAATTCAGTTTTTTAACTATCACTTAGTAGTTTCACTATTCATCAAAAATTGAAGTTTTTCAGAACAATGCCAAAATTTCACCCTAAGCTATAATTGATATTCCGAATTCAAAAATGATTTCTATTTTACAAAATTCCAAAAATATAAGTTGAATTAATTAATTTTATAATTAATTCCCGCTGTCACAACAAATAGCGTGTTTTTAAGAAGCAATATATATCAAAAGATTGATAATTGTTTATGTCCAATTTCAAAGTAAAATTAATTCTAATGAACACCATTGGATAAAATGGTAAAAATATATTCTAATTATACATTAAAACCACTCAATAATATAATTTATCACTATAAATTATTTTTATTAAAAAGGTTGTTTTTAAGTATTTTTCACTATTCATAAAAATTGGAAGTTCTCAGAAAAATACCAAAAATTCAACTTAGGATAATTTCGATATTCCGAATCCAAAAATGAAGTCTATTTTGAAATATAAAATATATATAATTTCAAAAAGTAGGTATTACTATTCATAACGGCTAGTTTGATTGGTTGTGGTGTGTGTTAGAACTCGAAGTTGCGTACAACACATGCTACTGTATTATTCAAAGTAAAGCGTACCGTGGAAGCTTGGGATGTTTCATTTTAAATTTTTTTATGTCCCCATTTAGTAAAAAAGTTTAAAATATTGTATTTAAAAAATGGTTCACTATTAAAAGTTGGTAAAAGTGCAATACTGAAAATGAAGTTGTTCTTACATTATGTCTAAGAAACTCATAATATAGTTTCTAAAATTATAAGGATTATATAAAGTTTAAAATTTAGTTAATACTATTCATAACCTCTTTTTAATGGCTTGTTTGGTAAGTCATGGTGTGCTTGAAATCGGTGTTGCGTGTAGTGCAAGTTATTGTATTATTTTGAAGAAATAACACACTATGAAATCTTGGGGTGTTATATTCTCCCCTCCTTCAATAAATTGCGTCCTCGCAATTTGAAATTGTTCTTAGAAAATAAAAGGTTGAAAATAAAGAATATCTTTGTGGGAAAACCCACATCGGAAATTGGGTTTCTAAAATTTAGTCTTAATTTTGAGGAAAAGAGAAATGAAAGGGTCACCACAAAATTATGATCTCGATTAGGAGAACATTGGTGGCAATTAGAGATATATAATTGGAGGAAAAACATAAATATTTATAGGTAGTGATTGAGGTCATCAATCACAAAAAAGTTTAAAATTGAGGTCCTTAAATTCATCAATCTACGATGATTTAAAATACCATCGATTCAACAAAACATAAGGTATTAGGATAACACATTTTTGATGTTTCAAAATATCTTAGTTGAAATCCCACATCGCAAAATGAATTAATGAGGCCACTATTTAAAATAAAGAGTGGAAAGTATGAAGATTACCGAAAATAACACATACTAGGGTTCCATGTAGGAAAATATGGATATGGCAGAGAAATATAACCATCAATTATCTGATGGAGAGTGGTATAGAACATGGCTATGAAAAGGCCAACAATCCCAAAGCCATAAATTAGTGATGATTTAAGGTACCATCTAGGACAACATTTTTGTTCTAAGTTCCTTTTCATAATGTTGAGGAATTTATTTATGAGATTGGCTAAGATCATAAGGAGATATACTTACTTAATAATTAGAGTTTTATCCATTAATAAATTTCTACCACAAACTCATATTTCACTAGTAAAAAAAATTTTATTTATACTATTCGTACAGGGTTCCAAAATAAACGAATTTATAATTCATCTACCAGATCTTTTTAAAAAAAACTACATTATTTAATCCAGGAAATCTCGTGGGCCGGTGGTAGGTGATACACCCTTGTCGCCCTTCGGTTGCAGGTTCAAGTCTCGCGGCCTTGCAAGTCGCGACAGGTTGTCGCCCGACCTCTGGGTTGTCCTTTTATGGAAATCAAAAATTAATCTCAAACTAGAATTTATCCAAAATACTTTTGTCCAAACTCACAGTCCAATATTTATAAGGAAGTTAAACATAATATAGATCCTTTTTACCCCGTAATAGCATATTAATACCTTCATCATGTATTCTTTTAAAACACTGAAACATCCTGAATTACCATAATACTTATTGATTACATTCATGCTCCCTTATTCCATATAGAATGCTGGATATACTTCATCAATCCAAAAATGTTTTAAACGCCAATACTGATGGAATATACAAATCATTAATAAGCTTCAAGGTAGTCAATAATATCCAATATAATTTATCCAAATCAATCATGTATTATTCTAAAATCACTACCTCGGTATCAGAACCATATTATGGTTTATCTTTCTCTCAACAATATATTTTCCAAAAATTTAACCTATTATTGAGTCACTTTTCTTTGTTCCACAGAATCTTAAGTCCTTAATGAAATAGTACTGCAGTACAATCCTTATATACTCCATAATTATTATAAAAAGTACATTATTGATACAACACTCAAATGACATAATCAACATAAGAACTCTAATCATTCCCCTTCATCTATGGTAGTATCATAACATGATTATTATCCAATAGCATCATTTGCGGCATAGTCTAATTACTGGGACATAAGTTCTCGTAGTGTCCAAACTCCTTGCAAATGAAGCATTGTACATTTGAAACCATTATCTTACCCTTGCAGTCACGTACTTTGTGCCCTTTTCCTCCACACTTATAACAAACTCCCATTCCTTTCAGACAAGTTCCAGGGTGTTTCTTCCCATAGTTATCACATATGGGAAAATTCTTATTTTCCCTCTTCCCTTTATCCATCGTTCTCTCTTCCATCCTTTTCTTCTCTTGCTTCCCTTCAAAGCCATAGTACTTAGTAAAATCTTTACTTATCTTATCAACACATGATATTATTTCTTCATATGATGATAATACAAGGAAGACTATTTCTCTTATAAATTCTGGCTTAAGACCATTAAAGATATGATCCTTCTTTCTCTTTGGATCATGTGCATTGCTGGAGTTCTCATTCCTTCTACTGGGCGCCATTTCTAAACAATGGCATACACTAGATTAGTTTATGAATAACAATACCTAATCCCAAACATGTAAGACACATAACATAAATTAAATATTTTATGGATATAATACATAATCATAAAAATTTCTCCTTTGAGGAATTAAATCCACATAAACCCTTCATAATGGTTTGTAAAGAAAATGAGAATTATCCTAAGCATATCCCCAGGGAGTGTCGTAACCTAGAGTGTAGCAAGGCCCGTTGTCGTGCACCAGTTCCCGTTCGAGTCTAGCTCAAAGAGGTGTTTTCAGGTTTTACCCCTAGGTGCATCTGTGCTAGAGCCGCCTCTACCTGCTTGTATCCAGACAGGGATGTATTTCTCGGAAAACTCACAAAATCTCTACAATACCAAAATTCTAGGAAGTTCTTCTATACTAATCCTCAAGGTTCATCTTAGGTCTACGTGTTCTAATAAGAGTTTATCTAAATCTATCTTCTAAGGTTTGTACTAAACTTCCTCTGATACCAACTGTAACGCCCTGACCCTGGTTACCCAGATTCGGTGCATTATTACATTACATTGGCATAATCACAAGAAAGATCAAATCTCGAAAGACCGATTGGTTTAGTATCCTTGGAAACACTACATATATTCATAAAGTTTTAAATTACATTACAAAGTGAAAAACTACTACAACAACATACTCTCCATATTCCACACTCATATCCCCACATACTATCCCTACAGGTCATTCATAACTTACTTCTTCACATCCTGGGAAAAATAAAACATTGAAAAGGGGTGAGCTCAAATGCCCAATAAGGATAACAATATAGCGGAAACTTTCAAAAATAAGCATAAACATTTAAGGAAATGTATAACTAAAACAAAAGCCTTTTAAACTTGAACTTCAACATAGTATGGCAAAAGAAAAATGAAATAATTCCATTTACTTATTCACATGGATATTCTACTAATAGAATAATCACATGCAATAATAACCACTTTCATAATGATGGAATGCATAATGCCAGACTATCATAACCACATAGCCAAGGCCTCGTGCCAAGACTACAAATAATATTTTGTCATGGCCTTGTGCCAAGACAATAGTTTGTCTCATGAGACCTACCGATGCATCGAGGAGCTATAGCGGGCTCCACCCATCACATATTAAGTCCAATGCATTCCCATATGAAAAGGTTTAAATATAACATAAACATTCGTATTAAAACTAGCATACGAAATGTCAATACTTTCAACATAAACCATGAATGGTATAAAAATAGCGCATCCAAAGTCAAACATATCACAAAACCTTCAATACAATATATAAGTTTTGTATCATAATAAATCAACTTCAAATAAGCGTAAAATCCATCAAAGGATGTTGACATAGATGAAATCAAAACTATTTTTAGAGAAATATCTCTTTCTATATTGAAATCATTTAAGAGTCATATATTTATAAAATAAAACATTTTCATTTAAAATATTCTTATAAGCTTGTAAGGGAAGCGTAGATGATTTTATAATGGCGGAAAATAGCCGCACCCACCGTATAAGTTAAAAAACATTCTTACCTTAATTCTGTCAAAAAGGTTAAAAAGTACCTTGTTTGGAAAACGACGGAAAGATTCCTTTATAAACCTCTTATAAAAAGTCAAACAAGGGTATAAATGACTTTAACCCATATTCTTGTAAATAGTAAAAATGTTTTGAATTACATTTTTAAGAAACATGGATGTGGATGATAAAGAGATCCCAGTAGATTATTACGTATAAACAACCTCGGATAATGAAGAGATTGTGAAATAACCCTTACCTTGTACTTTTCCTTGGTTGGGGTAGGTTAAACTCATGTATAATGGTGAAATAATTGTTATTAAATTATACAAGAATCATATAAATTAATATGATATCATATATGATCTTTTAACATTGATTTTTTAATAATATCTTTGAATTATCATCGTTTCGGGTGTTAACTTACTCGTTTTCTTTTATATGTTTTGTTACATAAGCCGTGTTTGTTGTGGATAGGTTGTATATTATTCATATCTATAATGATATCAATTCCTTAAACATCATTTTTAAATCATCAAATGATAATTATACTGTAATGGATACAATGGAGAATGAATCTCATCGCGTTCGTGGAGACGGTAGTCCGTACGTACGCACGAGCGACAATATCATTCTTTTGATATTAAAATAATATATAAATGGATGGTATATCATATATACAGAATCATTTACATGTTATATTTATTATTTACATGAGTTACACATCATTATTATACCCATCCAAATAATAATATATTGAATAACAATTACACCACGACGTGGAGACGGTAAGCCGTACGTACGCACGTATGGTGACATGTTATTAAAAGGGTGGATAGAATACTGAATATGGTTGTACCATATTTATAATAAAATCACAGTATATATAAGATACTGGAGTTATTATTTTAGAATGGTAATAACAATGAAAGAAGAAGTGGAAGAAGAAAGGAACTTGAAAAGGGGTGCTGAAAACATTACCTCTTCTTCGGGTTCTTCCTTTTGATTTGATCAAAAGGGCTCCATAGGTTGGCTTTCTGATTAAACTAAGGCCTATAGGTTGTAGTGAGAAAAGTTGGGAGAGTATTTTTTGCAGAGTTTGGCCAATCCAAAAGGCTTTGAAGGTGTGAAGAAATTAGAAGTAGGAGTGTCCTTTTATAAGAGGGGTGAGGGGTACCTTTGGAAAATCTAGAAATATTAATTTATAATAAATTCATATTCGGTTTCTAATGGCTCCAAAGTTGATTATTCAAAGTTTAAGGTGGGGATAGGTCGCAAACCACTCAACCAATAGAATTTAGACAGGTTTGGGTACATATATTAACCTTATCTTTAAGTATTAACTCTAAGTTAATTAGATTCACTTTTACAATGTCTCTTTGTATTTTTATATTATATGGTAAATAAACTTACCATATACATCCAAGAGACCCCCAAGTGGTCCATTAATGATGAACCTATCATGATATAAGTCTCTTGGCCGAACCTTAGATATTTAGGAATTTAATATCAATTAATAATATAATATTTGTTTTAAAAACTCTTTTTTGTCAATTTTGACACTATTCAATAATTGATTTTTGTAAAAAACATAACAGAATGATTACTTCGAAAAACGTTAATTGAATCAATCCTAACATGTCATATTAACCTAGAAAATTAGTGTAATTCCTAAAAAGTCTCATATTATATTTATTTGTGTATTTATAATATCAATTATTTTAATTTTTCACTATTATGGTAATTACTGCATCATCATTGTGTCATAAGTAAATTAAATTATTTAAAGTCTAAAAATTATAAATAAAATATCCTTATGTAGGAAATCATTTTAGATTTCTAATGAATATTTACAATCGAATTTATCTTATGTATAACCCTATATTAAAAATGTTGTAGTAAATAAACTTTGATTTTAACTCTTTTAACTCTTCTTTGAATTAAATAATAATAAATGTACTAATCTAATCCAAGTGAACATAAATTATAATATTTTATTCCTAAGGCTGTTTTGGTCAAGATAAACTTGTCCAATAGAATTAGGACATGTGTTAGGGTAATATTAATATCATTTTTACCCTTAATTACGTTATTTACTTTTAACTGTGGTAAATAAAAGTAAAAAGTTACTATTCACCAAAAATTATTTTCATCTCATTGAACCACATTTTACTTCTTGATATTAACCGTGTCTCTCGGATTTTCAAAATTCCATTCACAGAAGCGGTAAAATTAAGTTTTATGAAAAATTCAGTTTTTTAACTACCACTTAGTAGTTTCACTATTCATCAAAAATTGATGTTTTTCAGAACAATGCCAAAATTTCACCCTAAGCTATAATTGATATTCCGAATTCAAAAATGATGTCTATTTTACAAAATTCCAAACATATAAGCTGAATTAATTAATTTTATAATTAATTCCCGCTGTCACAACAAATAGCATGTTTTTAAGAAACAATATATATCAAAAGATTGATAATTGTTTATATCCAATTTCAAAGTAAAATTATTTCTAATGAACACCATTGGATAAAATGGTAAAAATATTTTCTAATTATACTTTAAAACCACTCAATAATATAATTTATCACTATAAATTATTTTGATTAAAAAAGTTGTTTTTAAGTATTTTTCACTATTCATAAAAATTGGAAGTTCTCAGAAAAATACCAAAAATTCAACTTAGGATAATTTCGATATTCCGAATCCAAAAATGAAGTCTATTTTGTAATATAAAATATATATAATTTCAAAAAGTAGGTATTACTATTCATAACGGCTAGTTTTATTGGTTGTGGTGTGTGTTAGAACTCGAAGTTGCGTACAACACACGCTACTGTATTATTCAAAGGAAAGCGTACCGTGGAAGCTTGGTATGTTTCATTTTAAATTTTTTGATGTCCCCATTTAGTCAAAAAGTTTAAAATATTGTATTTAAAAAGGGTTCACTATTAAAAGTTGGTAAAAGTGCAATACTAAAAATGAATTTGTTCTTACATTATGCCTAAGAAACTCATAATATGGATTCTAAAATTATAAGGATTATATAAAGATTAAAATTTAGTTAATACTATTCATAACCTCTTTTGAATGGCTTGTTTGTTAAGTCATGGTGTTCTTGAACTCGGTGTTGCGTGTAGTGCAAGTTATCGTATTATTTTGAAGAAATAACACACTATGAAATCATGAGGTGTTATAGATATGGACTTGGCCGAGGCCTTGTCCATTTTTATATATGGTTTTAGCTGATTCCATGATCATTTTAATATGTATTGGTCGAGGCTTTGACGGTATGTTTTAGAATGTCTAGAATATGCATTTACATCATTAAAAAGCTATAAATTACATGATTAAGAGGTTATTCGACTATTATAATACCCATGATTATGTTTTATTATGGAAATATTTACTCATCTCATATTATTTCTATATTATGTTCATGTTTTTATTTTAAAGGCATGTGTTTTCAATTATTTCCCATGCCGAATGTTTATGTTATCTAAAACTATGTTTTTACTATTTATAAGAGTCTGAGCTCACCTCTTTTATATGATTCATTTTATATGTACATGAAGAGGTTTATTATGAATGACCTCCAAGGATAAACTTATAGTAGTGGATATCTCCAATAAAACTTATATGATGTATTTCATTTAAATTTTCAATATTTAAATTATGTTGCAATATTGTTTCCAAAAGATACTAAACTAGTCACTCCTTCAAGATGCATAATCCATTTTTATATTCTAATTTAATAAAATAAGGCACCATCTCCGACCAACTGGGGTAAGGTCCTTATAGTTGGTTTTAAAGGATGTTTAGTAGAAAAATTGGAAACTAGATTTATAAAATGTGTATTATGGAACAAACCCATAATATAGTCATTAATGATAAACATACAAGAACATCATGTAATTTTGGTAAGGAATAGATTATGTGGATATTTCTAGAAATAATCCATGTTTGGATACTACTTGTGGATGTGGTTCTGGCACAGATGTACATAGGAGTGAAAACTCTGACAAGGAGTTTCGGGCATGACCTAGTGTATCCTATTACACGACAACAATCTTTACTAAGAACCTAGTTTGACACTCCCAGGGGATATTCTTAAGATAATTCACACTTTCTTTACAATCTATTATGAAGGATTTAAATATAAATTTTTCCTCAAAGACACCATGATTATGATTATGGGATTATCCATGTATAGGATTTGAATTTATGTAAGTATTTTTTACTATGTTGTGATGGTACATTATGATTCATAACCTAATCTAGTGTATGCCATTTTTTAGAAATGGATTCTAGTGGAAGGAATTGAAACTGAATGAATGTTCATATCACATGTAGGACTTCCCTCAGGTAGAAGATAAAGATGTGGGCTCTAGAGCTTCGACTAGTGCAAAGAAACCTAAAACTATACCAGGAAAACTTACTTAGGTTATGAAGAATTACTTTAGTTGTATGGTGCATACAGATACCAAATGCAGAGGAGATATTCTGGATCATTTTATGAGACAACAACCTCTGCCATTTAATGGGACTATAAATACTTTCTTAATGGTGCGGTGGATAATTTAATTATAGAAGATATTTCTCGCCTAAGGAAGTAACAAAAGGGAGAAGGTTATCATGGGAGTTTATCGTCTGTCAGGATATAATGATCAATGGCCTTCACTAATTAAAAACAAAACGGATGATTAATAGATATAAAACATGGAATGAAGTCAATTTAAATAACTTTTCTTAGATAAATACTTTCCTCATGAATAGAGAGTGGATATAGAAATGCAGTTTCTGAATTTGAGACAAAATGAAGATAAGAATGTAAAAAATTATTAAGGTAACTTCTCAATATTGACAAGGAATGTTAAGGACTATATACATAATCCAAGGAGAAAGATTGAAAAATTATGTTATGGAAAAAATCCATTCATCTGGTGAGTGATGGTGTGCCAAACATTCTCATCATATGAAGATATAGTCTCATGTGATATCAAGATGAAAAAAAGATTTATCTATGTCTTATGAATTTAATGGAAATCAATGGAAAAAAGGGTTAATGAAATCTCTAGAAAAAGAAATATTTAAATAGATAATAAGAGAATAGTTCACTTTCTACCCTATGATAATTATGGAAGGAAACACCCAGATTCCTGCTTAAAAGAAAAATGGGTGTGATACAAGTGTGGAAAGAAAGGCCATCATGTTGGTTTCTTCATGGGGGATAAAGAATATATTAATGTTAAATTAAATAATTATAGGGACATTGGACACTATTCTAATTATTTTCCAAATCTTCAATGAAATGTGCCTCAGAAAATAATAAGAGAGTAGGGATAAGCTTATGCGATCACAACTTCTGATATTGAAGTGCCTAATGACGTGGTGGCAGGTACTTTAATTGTTTCCTCAAACATAGAAAATTCTCTGTTTGATTCTTTATCATCACATTTTTTCATATATTCATAGTTTTCCGAAAAAATTAGATATTTCCAATTTAATTTAAAAAGGTAGTTATCAATAAAAACATCTAATGGAAGTATAGTTGTATCAAAGTTGTGTCCAGAAGTCCCCATTATGGCATATAAATGTGATTTATCTATTAATTTTATTATCATTACCATGATTGAATTTGATATAATCCCTAGTATGGATTACCTTTTGAAACTTGATGTGAAAATTCATTGTAAGAAGAGATAAGTAATGTTTTTTGAGAATGGTGTTGAATCCCTTGTCTTTTGAGTAGAAATATTGCCAGCTGATTCTTAGCTAGATCCACCCCCAGAAGCGATACTGAATTCAATTACTGGGGAGGAAGGTAATTCAATAACTATGGGTAAGGAAAGTAATGTTAAAATAGAGTATATACCTATTGTGTGTGAATATATGGATGTGTTTCCAGAGGATTTACTTGAACATCCTCTAGAGAAGGAAATTTAAACATCCATTGAATTAATTTTTGGTTCAAGGCCAATATCCAAGACTCCATATAGAATAAACACTATGGAATAAGTATAATTTAAGAAATAACTAAAAGAATTCAGTGATAAAGGATTTATTCTCCCAAGTGTTTTTCCATAATAAGACCCCTGTACATTTCGTTAAAAAGAAATATGGATCTATGAGGTTGTGCATTGACTACAGGGAGATCAATGTTATACCAATAATGAAAAAGTATCCCCTACCTAGCATTGTTGATTTATTTTATCAACTTCATAGAGCTCAGTATTTTTAGAACATTGACCTTCAATCTGGAAAACATCGGTTTATTATGTGGAAGGAATACATTATAAAAATATAATTTCGAAATAGGTATGGGCCTTATGAGTTTATAGTAATTCCTTTTGGACTGACTAATACACCCTATATTTTCAAGTATCTATTGAATAGAGTTTTTAGGTAATATCATGATGAATGTTTGGTGGTATTTATTGATGATATTTTGGAATACTCGAAAATTTAAAAATAACATGAAAATCACTTGTGCACTATTATGATGACTCGTAGAAGAAATGAATTATATGGGATGTTTAGTAAGTTTGAATTTTGGATTCAATTAGTTTCCTTTTTTGGACACATTATCTCTAAGGATGGAATATATGTTGATCCTATGAAGTCAAGGAATGTGAAATAATGGACTAATCCAATGAACGCAACCAATGTATGTCGTTTTATTGGTTTAACAGTTTATTATGGGTATTTCATTCAGAAAATCTCCCATTTAGACAACCCAATGACCAAGCTTACATGAAAAGGGGTTAAGTTCGTATAAAGAAGATAATATGGGTAATGTTTTTAGGAACTTAAGAGAAGATTAGTGAATGCTCTGATCCTGACACTACTATCGGGGAATGGTGGATTTGTGATATATAATGATACACCAATGAAAAGACTTTTTTGGGTCCTTATAAAAAATGAGAGAGTTATTGCTTATGCATTTAGGTAGTTAAAAATTCATGAACAAAACTATCATACTCATGATCTTGATCTAGAAGATATAATATTTTCTCTGAAGATATGGAGGCATTATCTCTATGGAAAAATATGTTAGATATATAGGGATCATATGATCATGAAATATATATTCTCACATAAAGAACTAATCATAAGGAAAAGAAGATGGATTGAACTACTCAGGGATTAGGATTGTTCCAGACACTACTATATAAGAAAGGAAAATAAGGTAGTTGATGCATTGAGTTGGAAGAATCACAGAGTTTTAAACAAAATAAGGATTAGAAGAGACCGTGCGTTTATAGATCTAGTAAATATGGATTTGGAAATTATTAAATATGGTAAAACAACACTACATTTTCATTTGGATTCCCAATCATCTTTATTAGAAATGATTAAAATCTCTCAGCCTGATGATGAGAACCTGCAAAAGAAAATCAATGTTGTGAAAGAGGAAAAGTTGGTTAAATTTGTATGTGATGGTGGAATTCTGTAATTTGGGAATATGTTGTGTGTTTTCTCTATACCTGAGTTGGAATGGGTGTTATTGGATGATGACCATATATAAAAATTCTCTATTCACCTAGGTAGCACAAAAATGTATAGAGATTTGAAAAAAACATTTCTGGTGGGACAAAAAGAAGTAGGAAATTGCAGATTATGTATCAAGATGTTTATTCTATCAATATGTGAAGGCCGAAAGAAAACATCCAAGAGGAGTCATGAAAACTATAACTATTCCTACATGGCAATGGGATGACATCACAATGGATTTTTTCACTGGATTATTCAAAACTCCAAGAATGAAAGATGTGATAAGGGTAATTATGGACCAACATACGAAATCTGCATATTTCCTCTCCATAAGGGATGATTTTATACTAGATATCCTAGAACAACTCTATATCAATGAAGTTGTGAGACTTAATAGAGAACCCCTATCAATTGTTTATTATCTTGATCCCTGATTTTCATTAAATTTATGTAAAATTATTTGGAAGATTTGGATACTGAGATTTGATTGAGTACTTCTTATCCTTGAAAAACTAACGAGAAATCAGAAAGGACAGTCCAAACCTTATAGGATATGTTGAGATCATGTTCACATGAATTTGAAGGTATATGATATCAATAATTATCTTTAGAGGAGTTTTCCTACAATAATAGTTTCCAATCAAGTGTTCTAATGGCATCATATGAAGCATTGTATGGAAAGAGATGTTGTATACCCCCTTGTTGGGATGAAGTTGGAGAAAGGAATATTGTGGTCCCAGAGCATGTAAAGGAAACAAAAATGAAGGTAAAGACTATTTAAGGCCATATAAAAGCAGAAAAAAGCATAGAAAATATCTATGATGATAATCAAAATAAGGATTTGGAATTTCTAGTGGGAGATCATGTTTTCTTAAAAGTATCTCCATGGAAGGGTATTATAATATTTGAGAAGAAAGGGAAACTAAGCCCTAGATACATAGGCCCTTTTGAAATTATGGAGAGAATTTTTGCTATTTCATATCATTTGGCTATACCTCCTAGCCTATCAAAATTAAACAATGTCTTTCATGTCTCATTAGTGAGAAAGTATATGTTATACCCAACACATGTCCTCACTTTTGAAGTTATTGAATTGGCGCCTGACATATCATACTGTGAAGAGCCTATCAGGAATCAGGACACTAAATAATAAGATTTGATGAATAAAATGACTCAAATGGTAATGATAATTTGGAATAATCATAAAATCAAAGTTGCAATATGGACGTCTAATGAGGTTGTGATGAAAAACTACCCAAATATTTTAGTGATGTAACATTTTGGTATTTTCAAGGGTGAAATTTTTGTAAGGATGGGATAATGTAACACCCAATGATTTTGAAAATAAATTTAATATTGAATGCATGAAACACTAAGTCTCTAAACACACCTCTTTGTTATATCATAGGTAGTAAATCTAATTTTACAACCTCTGTGATTTGAATTTCGAAAAATTGACATACATGCGTGTGTTTAGTAGAATATTTTGATCCTAATAAGACAAACTCAAATTTTTTTCTGTATAGTAACATACCCTTATGAATAGTAATAGTAATATTATTATTACCCTTATAAAAAATAAATCATTATATTATTTTAATTTATTATGTTTATAAGGTAATGAGATCTTTATTAATATTTCTACGTGATATAAAATGAAATATAGTTTTAAAATTGTTATTTTTTGAAAAACATATCATTTGATTTAAAAAAAATTAATCATATTTATAAAATTAATTTCAAAAAATGGAGTTCATTTTTGAATTTCAAAGCTTGAAAAATGGTTAGGATAACTTTTTAGATTTTTATGAAATACTTTAATTTTTGATGAATAACAAAATATTGTAATTTACCGTATATATACATTATTAGTTAAATTCACTATTACTTGAATCGTGGCTGATGTAAGCACACTTGGTTCAAACTCACATGCACATACTACTATTATTGTTCACAATAATCAATACTATTTATTTTATTTGAAAAAATAATAATATAATGAGTGAATTAATCTGAAAATCCCCTCTCCTCCACTATAACCCCCCCCCCCCCCCCCCGCACTACCTCTTCACTTCACTCCTCTCAAGCCTTGTGACTTGTCTAAATTCAGATCAAATATCTTCCCAACCTCCTCCCCCCACATCTATCATCCCTTGGTCTTATACAAATCCCAAAACCTCTCCCCTAAAGAGGCTCTCAAAAAAGATTACTTGCAGAGGTAAATTTCTCTTTTCATTTCTTTTATTTCATGTTACTTTCTTTTCTTTTTCATTTCTCAACTAATTTCATGAAAATGTTGTGATGACTTAAGTACCTTACATGTACAAGAATTTTGTTATGATAAAGGAATGATTCTTCATCATCTCTCATTTCCCATCTTTTAATACTTGAAATGAAAACACCATCCGAGATGTGTAAATTTAGCACATTCAAGGATGAAGGTTTTTCAATTTATATTACCATCTCCAATTATGATCATGAAATCATTTTTATGGTTTATCAGACTATAATATATGTATTATAACTTATATAAGATTATTTAATCTTTTTTTACACTTGATATTAATTTATAAATAAAAATGATTTCGTTGTGATAAAAAAATCAAATTAATCCAAAACCTTGTCATTGAAGTTTTATATAGTGATTCATCTCCCCTCCCAATAACAATGAGAGTTTTGAAACCATGTAATATTATGGTTTTTTACTAAAAACATAAATATTATATTTTATACAACCATTCTCATTCTATATATTTTTCCATACATGAATATAAGTAATTCTATCATGAAAACCAAAGAAGAAAATGCTCCCAAATAATGAAATTAAATTTCTTAACCCATCAAACAGACATGAATAAACCTAATAAGGTTCTAATAAATCTGTTAAATGTATAGGTGGTTCTGGAATCATTAATTTATGAACCTAAATTTTATTATTCAGGTCGTTAATATCATGCGTGGAACACCTTTAGACTTAAGGTAAGGGTTTTCTACCCAAACATCGATTTTCATTCGGGTTACTCTTATTCTTTACTGACCTCAATTAAATTATTATTTATTAATATTTACTCCTCATATGTTTTATGATAATTTTCTATATATGTGTACCTAAAAGAATTATACCTTTATTTATTGGGATTTATATGTTTTAAAATGACATTTCAGAAATTCTTCCTAAAATACAAGCCCATTTCAAAGGAAATTCTCGAATTCTTACAAATTTTCAAGGGTACTCTATAATATGTTTTAAGCAACCATTATTTTTCTAAAATAACTCATTATATTATTAAAATAATTTTTTAATTCACTTATGGTTTTATAAAAAAAAATTTCAAAAGAACTATTCTTTTCAAAAATAAAACAGTATTTATCTCAATAATTACTCGATTATTTTATAAGATTATATTCATCTATTTCAACACTCTTATTGATTCTTATGTATTATTGGGATCAATCTTTTAACATATCATTTACCATATTTAATTTAATAGTTTATAATTTTTTTTATTTTGGATGTTCTACCTTAAATCCATTGACTAATTTACTCTGAATGGTTAGTGTTTTTGTTTAATGTTTGGGGAATGTAATTTAAGTTTCATATGTTAGTTTAAATATGAATATATATGGTGCTTATGTTTATCCTCATGAAAATGAGGAATTGATTGGACCTATTATGTGATTGGTGGGGCCCTCTATATCCCCTAGATGCATCAGTAGGTCTCATTAGACAAATAGATATGGACTTGGCTGAGTCCTTGACCATTTTTAGATATGATTTTTCCTGAGGCCTTAATCATTTTTATATGCCTTGGCCGAGGCCTTGATGGTATGTTTTATAATTTCCAAAAAATTAATTTCCCCATTACGATTCAATAAATTTAAAGTTCATGAGGTTCTTTGACTAGTATAATACCAATGATTATGTTTTATTATGGTAATATTTACTCAGCTCATATTCATTCCATATTATGTTCTCATTTTTTTTAAATGCATGTCTGTTAAATTATTCTACATGACTAATGTTTTTGTTATATTCTATTGTTTTTCTAACTCTTACTAAGCATCTAATCTGACCCCCATCTTATGTTTCATTTTCGTAGTACATTAAGAAGTTTACTATGAATGGCCTGGAAGGATAAACTTATAGTTGTGGATGTTCCATACAAAACTAATATGTTGTATTTCATTTCATGTTTTAATGTTTAACAAATGTATGTATCTAGTTTCCAAAGCTACTAAACTACTTGGTCATTTAGAATTCATATTCCTTGTTTATATGCCAATGTAATAAAATAAGGCACCGTCTCTCTTTAACTAGGGTTGGGTCTGTACAATTTAACTTCAATTTTAACCATAAACTCAATGATAAATGATACAAGTATTAGAACCAAATAAATTATAAAATGTTAAATCAAGGTATTATATTGATGTTTTATAATGTTGAGTGTGAATTTGAAACCTAATGTCATTGTCTAATAGTGGTTCATAGAAATCAAATATCACAATAGAATAGATTGATATTTAATCAACAATCTCCATTTTAAAATGTGTTTCCACCACCTTTTTCATATAATTAAGGAATGAGTTGCATTTTTAAGAAGATAATTTGCAAAATTTAGCCATCAAGTCTTTGGGGGAGGAATTTTAGATAGGGTATTGCATGATTTAATTTATTAATCCACCATATCCATAATTCATTCAAATTAAACCCATACATAATTCCATTCAATTGAACATTAAATAGAATTTCATCTATTGTTCACCATATCTCTACATCAAAAATAGTTCTTTTTCAAATTAAATAGTAGGAAAACATTCACATTTCCCTGATGGGTTTAAATACACTGAAACATCCCACAAGCTAAGTGTACTTGATTTCATTCCATTATTATTTGATTTTATCCATGATGTAATCCATATGCTTCATCAAATAGACTTAAACACAAGGATGTTTTTACTCTTTACAGGAACCCTATGATTGGTCATTATATTTATATAAAACATGTCACTATTCAATAAACATATTTGGATGATGGTGACAACATTTAAATCATTATAAATATTATCAAGACCAATATGGGTATATATAGGTTTCTTAAGAAAAATAAGTTTATTCGATGATGTTGTAGAGAAAGAAACCACCACATTTATATCTATAAGGTCAAAATTTTCTTTTAAATCATTTATTTCTTATTTTTTAAGGTCTTTAATTTGTTCCAATTACATTATTTATAGACACAAATTTATGAAGAAATATTATGAATATAATTATAGATTGTTGTTAGAAAATAACACTTGATGAAATGGTTCTGAATGATTTCATCATCGCTTAAATAGAGATGGAATCTTGGGGTAATAAATATTCCTTTTCAGATGATTATGAATAGGGAGTCATCATTTCTAACTTTTCATTATTTTTAATAGATTTTATATTGAAAACGTGATTTAATTTTATTAATTAAGTTCTTTTTCAACTTAAAAATCCAAGTGGTCATATTTGTATCATGGGAACATTTTTTCTTATAATAGTACATAGTGTGGAGATTTCCAATAATATCATATTTTTAATATTAGGTTTCATTTTTTTAAAAATGTGTATATTTGTATTTATAGAATGATTTTCAGAGGTAGTGTCTCGAAATATTATCCTTAATTGTGGTTCATATAATCAGTTTACATTTGTTACCTAATTTTCAGTACCACTGCTATCTCCTTCAGGGGTCAATGTGACCATATGTTTCACCAACAGTTCATATCAGACTACCCGGGAGAAATCAATTTAGATAAATTCATATGAATATGGTTTAAAAAATAAATGGTTGGATAAAAAAATGATGATCAATACCATATATATCCATTCTGTAACTTGGTGTTGACCATGTCATTAAGGAATTCAATAACTCCATCATGTGACATCCTCATATTCAAAGAAATTATTTCAAGTAGATATTTATTCAATTTATTAAGGTCATTATTTCCCAATGAACTCATGTATATGTGTTTATTGAACTCATTACATGACATAGAAACCATAATCTTTTCATATATACATAAAATATAAAAAAAGATTTGCATCTTCTGCTGGAGGGTTTTAATATTTCTTTTATACCATGTATAAATGGATATGTCATGTAAAAACAATATTTTTGAAGAAAATATGACAAAAAATATCTCATCATTTATGATATGTATTTTCCATTACACATAGAAATTTGATTTATAATCCTAATAGAATTTATTTTCTAGATGAAAGCTCTTAAATTTCCACCAAGATAAGTATACAACAAGGTATTAATGGGTAAGGATTACCTCTTAAAACCAAGGGTTCTGTAGACACTATTTTCATGATATAATATGATTTCATTACAATAGTCCCTGAAAGGAATGTTATAACTTACTGATTATAATTCCACTATTTTAATGTGTCTTGAGATCATTTTGAGTGAAATCCTAGTCCTATTAAATCATTCCCCAAATAAAATAATTTCATTGTGTATGGAAGATGTGAGGTACCTTGCATGTTTATTTCAACTTTTATATACATGTAAAATCCATATTAGACAAGGTCACTAATACATCAGTTCTTTTAGTCTATAAATATAGAAAACTGAAATCTTATGATAGGGTATCCCTATCACACACCCATGAAAAACATGAAAAATCATCTTATATATCCATTGATGAGAATCGATAGTCTTTAAATTGTTAACATAATATTAATCATATTAATAAATTTATTATAGAACTCATACATTCTAAGGATAGTTAGGATAAATATAGATTTTATTCTATCAAAATCCTTCATGTTATCAATCTTAAGTAAAAATTTCTCATTATTTTAATTCTTCCTCAGAATGATGATTCTTTAAAAGGATATATAAAAATAGGCTAGGATACTCCTAATACGGAAAAAAACAAATTAAGTGTAGTAAAGTTACAAAAATATCTTTCAAAACTCATGTTCTTGAATTTTCAAATAATCAAGGGTATAGTTTTCCCAGTTTAAACTAGTCCAAATTCCATATTTACATTGAATTTTTCATCTTGGGAATCATAGAAATTAAGTTAAATTTAACACAATTCTCTAAGGTGGATAAGATTACTAATTCCCTAACATCACTCATAGAACAAACATGCATGATTCTCTAGTATAGAATAAAAGTTTTTGGATGAATCCATCATGTCTTACAACACTTTGGAATTTTTAATGAAGAGGTTTTAATAGATATCATCTTAAATAGTGGATTTATTCACTAATGTTTTATAAATCTATTCAATATAGGAGAAATTATGTCAACCAACTAAGAAGTGTTTTCACTTCCATAATCATTGTATGTACATTTAAATTAATCCACCATAAAAATTGAAATATCAATCATAGAGGTGAATAGGTAGTCATTAGTCCAAATGAACATTTCTCCCCGAATTAAAATTTTTCCTTGTACAAGCAATAAAAGATCTTAGAGTTCCTATCATTATCATGAAACCATTAAATTTTATATTGATTTTAAATAAGACATCCCATGATAGAAATATGTGTTTCGAACATGGAGTGAATATTATTTACACTTCTATGGATACATTATATTATTGATTTCTAACCTAACAGTAAGAAAGTTTACTCTCAATAGCCTAAATGTCATCATACAACATGGAAAATTAGTTCTTTATCCATATAATCAATAGAGAACTGATTTTATAGTGATTCATATATAATATATAAATGCTTCTACCAATAAAAACATTATTCATTCCATTGATAGTGACTTCTTTTCATATTTGTATCATTTTTCAGTCGTTGTTGAATATAAAAGGTCAAGGTTTTATCCTCATTGATCACAATAGGATCTCAATTGTTAAGGAATTTTTATTATAGTAAAATTGATGAATATTGAAACCAAATAAGTTAGTGGATTCACTAATATCATTAACTTCAAATATGAACCTATCTAATTATTTTACCTAGTTTCTGTTAACAGTGTCATGAACAAACCCTAATGGGTACTCTTAGCTAGTAGTAAGCTATGTGTAACACCCAAACTACCCCTCTAATAAACCTTCATCTAGAGGAAGGAACCAAGTATTCATATAACACACATGAAAGGTAATAGCCTCATGTACCTGTATGAATGTACACTACAATCTCTATAAAAAAATGTATAGATAAACATAAAAATAAAAATATAGAGTTTAAAACATGCATGACAAACCACTAGGAATATTATTAGAGTATAATAAAGGTTTAATATTTATAAATGTGAAAATATATTACTAGTTAGGAAAGTGTTTCCAACTATTCAACATATGGAATAGTATTAATAAAGGAGAGAGTCAAGATCTGATCTTCTAGGTAAACAACCATACATGGTCAGCATCAAAAACCATTGCACACATCGGAAACCATTTCCACCAATATGGCCTTTGATATACCTATCCTATTAATAAGATAAAACTAGTCTCATACAACCCCATGTTTCAGGGAGTATATACATACCCAGTATGTTCCTCAAAAGATTCAAATAAAATGAATCAAGAGAGAGTGGTCATATGACAACAAGAATTTATGACAATCATAAAACTAGTCAATACCATAAACATAACCATACCATATATTCTCAATAAGATACCCAAATGGGAGATAATGGTGATCTCCATATTCATAGTCTTTTTATAAATGATGATCTATCTATGTTCTTTAAATTTATATTTCTGATTCTTAGTGTCATAAAAAACTCACTAGAAACAAGGGGATGGTTTTACGAAACCATATAAGATATATTATAGGGACTATAACTCAATATAGTTCTCCACAGCTAGGGGGCATGATCACACTGTCATCCAACCCTGTTATTAAATGTGACACTTATGTAGGAGAACTAACTCAGTGTTTTGTATAACACCAATGGTTATCATTGGAGGATTTGTGCTCATCGGGCATGTCATGAGGAAGACCTCACTAAAACTCACCAAATAATGATTCTTAGATCAAGGATCCTAACCAGATCATATATTTGATACTATAATAACAATTTTGAACTCTGAAAACCATGATACAAAGATATTGGTTCACACTCAGACTGTCAGGGGACACTACAAACCCAAACTGCAAATATGGAGATCTTGAAACTCAGATTTGGGATCACACCAATGACTACCCAGGGAAACAAAAAACCATATTTGGAATAACATAATTGAGAGGGGATAAATTATTGGGTAATTTTCTAATTCCAAAAACACTAAATCCACATAAGTTATAAGAATAAATGATAGCAGATCACACTTAGGATCTCACGGAGGGATACACAAACTCTATATGAACAAATACCATATATGGAATCACATCTTCTACTCATGACATGATGAATTATAAAACCATCATGGGTATACACCAAGGGAACAAGCCAATCTGACACTAGTATATGAACATCAAAAGAAGTGTCTCACTATCAAATCCTCATATATCATCTCTATTTCCAAAACAAAGGCCATCATCATGATCTTCCTAGAAAACCACTTAGTATATGCTACTCACAGTCCTCAATTAGAGTCCCAAATGAGGTGATACATGAGAAATTAGAATATTAGGGGAGTAAATGATATTTCCTCAGAGGGTACATTGTGTTTGTTAGGAATCATAACCCTATCCATGTCCCCTTATAGTACTCGACATGTAATAAAATTATATAATGTTTACTGAGGTCCACACATTTTGTAACCTCTCCAAGAATATGGTGTGTCCTCACCCACAGATGTCTTGTACAACCATTTATTACTGGAAAAACATGTACTTGTAATACATGAAATTTATATTTGTCCAGGATCGAGTTTGTTACCAATGGGCCCTGTGGAAGTTCATTTTCATGTGACCCTGTATCAGGAACCATGCTTGTGTTCCTAGTAAATTTCTTAAACGTATGTGAACTGTGTGTTATAACTATTTAATTCTACATGGCCATTTCCTTTTTTTACATGGAATCAACCCATTTTATCCTCCTCGTGGACTTTTACTACTACATATCCAATACCGCCAGTACATGACATATATTCATCATATGTATTTCTTTCTCTGATGGGAAGAATAGACCACAAATATTCTTGAACTACACACAGTGTAATCAGAATTTATGAATGGGAAATAAAATTAAACCTCTAGAAAAACATTTTTTTCAAAATTTTCATTCATAATGACCCCCAATTCATCCTACATAGTCATTAAATGGATTTAAAACCTGTAAAAAATGATTGTATGGGTATCGATACATAAAACACATAAACTGAATATCTTTTTTCATAAACACATAAGATTTTTGTCCAAAGAGAATCCTAAAATTGATTTCACCCCAATACAGACTCAATTTCCATACATGAAGGAGTCCATTGGCACATCCTCTCACCCTTTATTCATTCACCATGCCAGGGAGAATCTACCTCACTTATTTTACAAATGATAGTAAAAAAATGAGGGGGTTATTAATTAAATTTAACTAATTAAATAAATTACCCATCTCTTCCGCAAATGTTAACCTTCCACCAAATAGTTGAAACTGATATCATTCCTGGTGTAAAATGTATATTTTCAATTTAGTGGTAGCCTTAGAATTCCTAACCAAGACACCATTTGAGTTTTATTCGATTTGTTTCTAAAAATTTTTGTGTGTGTGATAACATATATTTAATATTTTTAATATAACCTCTTCATAGAACATTGGGACTCATAATTTCACATCATCTATATTCCAACTCTGAAAATTTCCCTATGAATATTAAGAATTATAAAAGGAGAAAATAGGGTCATTACACTCTCCCCACAATAGGTTTTTTCATCAAGAAAAGAAAATTATCCTAGTCACAAGTGGGGATACCGAGCTATCATCTATGTTTCCCAGAACCATGGGTTCTCATGAAGGTTCTTATGCAATAAAAAAAATCACCCACATGAATGATAATCTCAGATCAAGTGTCAAATTAAAATGGGAACTTCAAAAACTAACTATACACTAATAATTCATCTCATCATCGTTGATGTTATTTAATGAGTCATGCACATAGTTCCACAGTTTTGATACATGGAAAAAATTTAGTACCTACTCACATTATGTCAACCGAGTCTTGTGGTATGCCACCTCTCTAAGATAGTGTAGTAACATGAAAATAATTTTCTAATAACCTCAATGATAGTCTATTTCCTGGACGAAATCATCATAATATTTTATTAAGTGTCATCTCTTAAATAAAAAGATATCATTTTCAAACACTAAATGCATTAATTGTCAATCTTCAGAGGACTCTGGATGTCTCATAGTAGACCTCATATGCAACTGAATGATCTTCAACCTCTATAACCATTTCGAAAAAATACTACAGGCCTAAATAAATTTTCTCCCATGTGATTTAACTTGTACATTAGTGACATATAGATTCTCCCATATGTAAAAAAAATTGGTACTTTGATGGTCGAGTGGTAACTATGGTTACCCAAAAACACCTTAAAAGTTTGTATGCCCTCTATGATATTGCCCAAAATTAACCTTAAATCCAGAATCACGTTATCCAAAAATTAAATGGTCCTCTTTACATAGAAATTAGAATGGGGTAGAAATTCCATTCTCAACCCCAGCTGACTCCCAAATCCTCCTACTTCCTCTCCATTAGAAAGATGTGAAGTGAGAATAATGATCTAAAACAATAATTGATGGAACTAAAAAAATAAAAACTACTTACATATTTTTTAGACATATCATAGTCTTCTCTTAGATCATCCCTATGATGGTTAGGAAGTGGGGTAACTTGGTTATTCAATTAATAAACACTCAGATTACATCATGACCCTAGACAGATTGTGGAATTCCAATCCTGAAAATTATTATTTTACCAACCCATTTCCACTTCTAGTCGGGCATCTCATTCTCCACCTATTGATGGGTGAGATGTTAATATATAAACTCAGTAACAATATGCAACATTCTTTTCCCACAAACTAGTTACAAAGGATCTCATTACAACCACTACTCTACTAGGTATAAAACTAACAGAAAAAATCTACTCATCACCAAGTATCGCAATGTGTCTAGTGTCATTATCCATCCTTATAATGATGAAATACACCCCACCATAGGAAAATCCATCAAGAAAATTTAAGTAGGATATATAGTAACATGAAATATCATAAACTATACCTATAAGATTCCCCTCCTTGAATCACTGATTAAATAGAAGGGTAAAAAATATTGACTAGAGATATGTGGTATTATCCTCACCTTCAAGAAACAACACTAAATAGGATATCTACTTTGATAATTAACTTCACAATAGTGGGTGTAATCTTCATTCCAAACATCCAATTCCACATTTATACCCCTAGGCATCTCTTATGATATCACTTTCTCCATCGTTAGTAGGTTAAATATCATTCCCATCCCTTAGAAGTCATAAACCTTGAATTATAACTCCTAAACACTAAATTTTCTTCACCAAAGAAACTCATAATATTGGTAATCATAAAGAATTTATCAAATTACTTTTATGTATATCATGTGAAACACCTACGATGTTGTGTACTAGAGGGTTATAATGAAGATTACTACAAAAAATTGATCCACAAAGGGATAAGGATCAGATTCATATGTCTCAAAAACACTACTAGGGCATCCAATGAAAAAACTTATGTCACCATAACCTCATGGTACCGTAGTAGGTTTAAGAATTCACAATAGTACAAAATCATATCAAACCTAGATCAAGTGATTACCTACCCTAAAGTCGACACCAAGAATAATCTTACCCCTAACCATTGGGAAAAAGAATTAATCGGTTATCAATGGTGAATACTCCTCCCTAACAATCACCTACTTTAGGTGGATTTAATCTAAACCTAACCCTGAGATACTATCTACATCCTAGGATAAATTCATAAGGCTACATAGGTGAACAAACTGAGACTGACAATCACACTTTCTCTAATCTTTTAGTTATACACTTACCAAAAAATCCTCAGTAAGAGCCATCCAACATGCTATTGTAGATATTGGGGAAATACCTCAGTGACAATCCATAGAGAATTATAAATTTTGTTTTATAGGTCAAAATTGATAATTATATAGAAAAAGGATCTCATCTCCACCACCACTGTAGTAAACTGAAATCTCATAACAACTTCATCCCAATGAAAAATAATAGACATCTCATAATTAATCAGTTGTATCCTTCTAAAAATGAAAAAAATCTTTCACGACCTGTGATAATTCATTTCTAAATGATGAAAAATCCATCACACAACATTATAACCATCACCAGTAATAGTGAAATATAAATTTATGGATGGTAAAAAGTCCATATTGATGAAAACATTATTTATTTCATACTCCCGACTGTTTTTATGAAATATTTTCTCTAAATAATATTACTTCTTCATTAGATTTAATTTCACAAAATCATGAGTTTGAATTAATAGAAAGATTAAATAAGTATAAAATAATCATTTTAACCTCTTTGGTAGGTTAGTGAGAATAAATATAACTAACTTATGAAATTTTATGGGGAATTCATTGGCTACGAATTATTTATGAAAAATATAAATCAATTATATATTTGCATTTTTGAATTTATAAATTTAGTGAATTACTATTAGTAAATTATGTTAATGAAATATATATTGTATATAATCATTAAAATATTTTTTATATTCCTCAAATAGATATTTTTATCATATGGTAGAAGAAACTATATTTGATGTATAAAAACCTATATTTTCAAAAAGGGAAATTATCTATAATTTAATGGACGAACCCTTTTAAATTAATATTTTGACACATTATTAATTTTTATATGACATAATATATATTCAATTTGTAATTGGGATATAATAATTTACATTAGTTAAAATTTTAGAATTTTTCTAATAACTTCTAAATTTTAATAATTAGTAAAAATACACTAAAATTTAATCGAAAACAACTTTTTCATCGAAATAATTTACGTAGATAAATTATATTATTGAATTGAGTTAATGTTTAAATAGAATATATTTTTATAGTTCATTATCATTTATGACATTATCATTTTTTCTACATTGAACTCATATGTAAAAAACATCTCAATCTTTTGAAAGGTTTTAACTTTTAAAACTCGTTCTCTCTTTACGATATAGGGATTAGTTTTAAATTATTTTTTTCAACTTCCATGTTTTGAATTTTGAAAAATTGATTCCATATTTGGAATAATTAGGTCCAAAATATGTAAATAGCTTTGTTTTATTTTTGGGAATTATGAATAGTAACTTCGGTAATTTTTATTAATATAGTAAAAGGGTAAATTGGGTAATTAAGCCTAATAATAAGATTATAATATTACCCTAACACTTGTCTAAATATCATTGTATTAGTTTTTTCAACCTAAATCATCATTTATTTGAAATTTTTTCCTTTGGAATACACATGGATGATATTAAGACATTTAATTTATTCTATTTAAAGAAAAATTAAATATGCCTTACACAAATTTTAATGACTATATGATTTTTATAAGGTTATACGAAAGATAAATTAGTTTATAAATATTCTGTGGGAAGATAAAATGTTTTTATTTATTATGGTAATTTATTATTAGTTTTTAAGAAAGAAATAATGTCCTTAAAGACATATATTTTGTTGATGTAAAAATTGATTAATTGATGAGAAATAAAGAAACAACTTTGGTTAAAATACTTATTACTATAAAAATACCCAAAAACATGAAAAAATAATAGGGTTTGAGTATCTATCAACCATATCCATACAAGGGGATAGTTAGTGATGATTTAAAGCCTTAGAGAAGAGATTGAGACACTTAAATTATCTTATTTAATGTGATGTTATAGTTATCACATTCATAATTTAATAATTATTATATTTTAAATGATGGATTTTTCATAGGATAATTTTGAATAAATACACTTTTATAAAATATAGTAGATTTATCTTCATCATAGTATCTTAATTTTATTTTTTTCAACAAAAAATTATAATAAATAATTGCACATAATTGATGTAGTAATTATTTTATTAATAGAGATAATAAATAAATGTTATTAAGAATATTTTAACAAACATAATTTGAGATAATTAATATTTATAATTAATTTTATAGTTGAACTTGACCACTAAAAAAATAATATATTTGGTTCGTGGTTTACTTGTTATATTAAATTGTTTTAAAAATAAATGAATTTAATAGTGTCAAAATTAACACCATTGATTGTATATCAAAATAATGTTTTATTAAATTACTTATAAATCATAAATAAATTTTGTAAATATATATAATAATTATTATATGGTATAAAATTTTCTAAGGATTTTATTTACAGTCTTATTGACATCAAATAAGTAAATATTTCACCCATTTAATATTGAAATATTTTTACCCAAGTTAAAAAATTAAATAGAATAACGAAGTGTTAATTAAAATGATATGGTTTAAATATAAAGATAAAAATTGTATAAAATATATTGGATTATGAGATTAAAATCCTATCTCATCTCATCTTAAAAATCGGGATATTATGGAGGTTTTGGATGGGTTTTATTTTTATTATAAACTAATATTTTTTGAGATCCCAAAAGTTTCCCTCAACTAAATTATAAAAGGGCGCCTTTTATCTCATCTATTCACTTCAATTTGTGAGTTAAAGATCAGACATAACCTACCCTTTTCCATTCCAAAATTTCCTAGTTACATCATAAAGTTTATGTTCTTCTTCAAATACCAACTCGAGTGCACTATGAAGAGATTTAGAGGAAGCACATTGAAGAAGAGGTAATCTCATTTACCTATTATTTCAAAATTATTTTTTCTTCTACTTCATCTTCATGAGTAGCTTCATTAAAAAGGAATAAATCTAGATTCACTTATATACTGATATGTTATTATGATTTTGGAACATCAATATTTAAATTTCTATCCATCTTATGAAAAACTAAATCACTACATGTGTGTACATATAACTTACCGTCAACACGTAGTGGTGTAATATTTTTTTCACCAACACTTTACATGGATGGGTGTTATAATGAAATTAATAGCTATATATGATTATTATAATAGGTAATTTATTCTTAAATATTATAAAAAATTCAATTTAATACCATTAAACAATTATGATAATGATATCATCGCTCGTGCGTACGTACGACCTACCGTCTCCATGATGCGATGTGATTCATTTTACATGATCATAATTAAATCATTATTATGTAAATTTATAGAATTTGTAAATATGATATATATAATGTTAATATCATTTTTGTAATGCTGAAACTATGACCTATTAATTAGAACCAAAACATATCCTACAAAACTTGCATTATAAAATGAAGTAGGTAATACCCGAATAACAAGTAATAATGAAATGTTATTGACAAGTAGATAAAAATATGATCAAATATGACATTATAAAAATTAATACGATTCTGAAATAAGTCAATGAAATTATTTAAATTATTATACATGTGGTTTATAAAATTAAAAATAAAATCCTACCTAAAAGGAAATGGATAATTTTTCAATCTCATTATTATCAGAGATTGTTTATACAGAGGTTTTTGGTAAAAAGTATGTGGAGAATGTTTTTTTTACCTTTTCTATATGAATAGATTTTTATGTATTTATAATGCCTTATTTCCCTGAATTTTTCTATACATGATTTCATGTTTATTTTCAAATAAATTCATTTTAAAAAAATTGGGGGGATTTTTTGAGAAAAGGAAACGTTTTTTAATAAGAAAGTATATTTTGTCCAAAATTAATTTCAATTATTATATCAAATTTATTTTCTATCTAAGATAGAATTATTTAATAGGGTTATTTCTCAAGTATGATATACTTATTTTTACTATGATTTTATTAGGTTTATGATGGTATTCTATATAAGAAATTCATGTTTTTTACATGGATCATGTTAAGGTGGAATGATGTTTAAAGAAACACATTTTATTCCATGGGTTATGATGAATGGTTTATGTTATTATGAAACATGTAATAATGATTTCGTTATGAGATGTTTGGTACATATATCTTCATCTAATTCATTGGGTAAATATTTATATCTATTTAGATAGACATGCATGAAATGGGAAATGATCTTTGTTCAGTAATACAGGGAAGTAGTGCGGAGTAAACATGGTTCAATAATTAGATTTTTCCACTATGATGGTCTTGGAAATGAGTCATTAATAATATGAAATGATATTAAATATTTATGTATAAGCAAAAAAATATCATTTCTTATGTTATGACTTTTGGTATCACGTTCATTGATTCTTATGAACTTTCATGATTTATCCAATGCCATGATATCATGATCTATAATATACAGGATAATATTTTAAAATGTTATGTTCTGATGTCTTATGATTAAGATATGATTTATATCTCCCATGATTACCCTTACTAAGAATATGAGCTCACCCTTTGATATGTTTTTTCCCCAGGTCATGATGAAGAGTATTGAGTATGATATGTCAAAAATGGGTCTAGTTATGAAAAAATAAGTGGGAGACAATGGAGATGCCTTATGAAGTAGTTTTTTATGTTTCCTAGTTTCTAAAGACACTATCTATACACTCCTATCATGGATTTGTTATTTTTTGTAATGAATATTCTTCAACTTTGAAGTAATATCAATGTATGTGCAGTATGGGGCATTATAATTTTCTCACTATAATTATAGAGATTTTCTATTGAAGGATCTAAAACTCATACCTGTGTGAGGTAAAACCAATGATAGATGAAGGTGACAAAAATTATCTTTATCGAAGACTATGAACATACTATTTGAGCTAAAAAGACAATTCTGGTAATGGTAGTTTTTGAACAAGGGACACATCTAGTGAAATGTGGTCAGTGATCATGTTCTAAAACTAGAAATGGAGGATAGAAGACACAAGTCATACTCCAATCACACCTAAAATAATTAGCATAAAAATACCATACAACATCAATCAATCCTATCTTTTTCCCACCTATTTAACAAAACTAGGGATTAGTCTGAAACATTAAAACATGAAGATGACCTCAAACATATAGGCACAAGGAACTCATCCACAAAATATCAAAAAAATATCTTTGGTTGGCACTAACTCACCTATACATGTTTTGATCATGTCAGAGGAACACATATTATTGGGGTAGAGTGTCCCTCTTCCTTGTATGCAGAATGAAACATCAAGAATAACCAATGCAAGGATTTATTAATAACCCACATCACCCAAGAGAAGTATCTTCACCTGGACCACCACCATGGGTGGTAATATATAAGCAGAACACCTTAACCATTGAACCCACCAGTCCATCACCCGAGAATGGGTACCATATCACTATAAATCCAGGGAGATCACTAAGTCTAGAAATCATGATACACAATCAGCATAGGTGCAGCGACTCGGGTTTCACCTTGTATGAATTTTGAATATTTCTAAAAATATTTTGAGTTAGGTGCTGGGACAGTGCATTATTTTGAGGCTCAGTGTGCTCGGAATAAGTTTTATAAATATATTATGTATTTTTATACTATGCATGTGGTGGGATTTGGTTATCACTCAAAAAGTATCTTTGATTATAAATCTAATGGCACAGTTGTGTCCAAAGTAAGTCATTTACCCTAGGCACAGTATGGCATTTTTGGGTGCATGCTTGATATAGAAAAAGTTATCCAGGACATAACGGTAATTAAAATAATTAATTAAAATAGTTTTATATTGAAATAGGAATCAGATAACATCCAAATGGAGTTTCAGATAAATATTATGAGACCTTGGTTGAGTTCAGAACTCCATTTTTACCCCAAGAGAGATATAAAATATGTCAGTGCTGGGATGGAGGTGATTTAGGACAGAGGTGTTGGAGGTTTTAAATGAAAAAAACCCATCTTCTTCCACTCCTCTCCTCGGTGCACAACGCAGGAGGCTCCTCCCCATTCCTCTTCAACTGATGACCAACCAATGTGCCTCTAAGGGTTTTTTTATGCCTATCAACACTATATCAAGAACCATATCATCTTGGACATCGTTCTACACTGGAATTGGGATTTAAGAATCTCATATCTAGTTTTATATTGAATTTGGAGCACTAAAATGTCCCTGATAATCTGTGTATTTTTTCCAGCGAGGGGAGGTCCAGCACGGTGGTCCGGTATGTGGGGCTGGTGGTCTAGCGGTGGAGGCCTGTCCAGCTAATTTGGTCTAGAGGTTTTTTAAACCCCCATAACTTGTGAACTTGGTGTCTGATTCACATTCCATATTCAACAACATAACCCTTTCACTGAGATGGAACCTTTGAGCATGTTTCGTGAATTTTATGAGTTTGGTTCATGTCCTGGGGCCATGAAACATTGAAATAAAAATAATATTTTATTATTATACATCATTGACCCGCCAAAACTTCTACACAAAGAGTCTGATTGACACACTGTCTATGTCGTTGTGTCCCTACTAGTAAGACAAACATTTTAATAAAAAATTTGTGTAATTAAACCAAAATTTAATTGTGGTCCCCATGAGGTTTTTTGGGGGGTGTTTAGGGTGAAACAATACATTATCATTGGGTGTCTGTTTTGGAAAAAAATAGAAATTTCTGTGTGTTTTTGAAAGAGAATCACAACGGAGTGAACCATTTGATGTGTTTCTGCATAAAGTCATTGTCCCCAAGTGATCTTTTCAGGCTTATTACAGTTAATAGTGCCCATTTTCACTGGTTCCCCATTTTGGGCAAGTAAATAGAATATCTAAAGTTTTTTTCCACGTAGAATTTGATGGTGGAGTCTGTTACACCTTGAGGGACTCCTCACTCTATTGGAAAGGGTATGTTACCTTTGGGTAGTTTAATTTAGGGTTGTTACTCCACTGATGGATTATGTTGTGGGTTTCTCCATGGTCTTTGCGTAGTTAGACTGCTCCCATGCCATTTTTGACATGGGATCTCCAATTTTGTTGGATGGTAGGGTTGGTACCCACAAAATTGATGGAGAAAAAGTCCCCAATCCTCTCAGTGGTTCTCCCCTACAATGTTAGGTTGTGGCATGTTAGGTTTTGGCTTCACACTTCTCAAGGTTGTACTCCCCTATTGTACCCGGGCGCGGGTTTATACATGCAGAGTAGTACTCCCCCATGTTCAAACTATAGCAGGGAGTAGGGACCCCCATGTTTCTTGGTTTGGATTTAGTGCTCCCTCAGTGGTCTGAGGCACGTGCCCCTCCAAATAGTCCTGAAAGAGGGTTCATGGGTTGGTTTAGGAACTACTAAATATCTTGACTATGGGATAGTGGTGAGGTGAGGTACTCTCTGCAGTTCTTTTGTCCTTATAAAGGGAACATGTTAGTGTTGGTGTCCCCTATTATATTGGGAATTAGAGTATAAAAATGTGCATTGTTACTAATAGGGCCTCAAGTAGAACATATTACTAGTGATGATGTTAGAATATCATGAGGCTTGGTAGCTGATAAAAGTATATCTGGGTATGTTTTGGGAATCTTAGTAGAATGTGTTATTTTGTTGACATGATAGGCACATCAAGATGACTATTCAGGTGAGGCCCTGGACGGCCTCGAGATAGAGTTTCTCTATTTGTTGGGATTTTCTCTACATGGGATGATTAAATTAATGCCTTTTAGTTTCCCCTTTTATTTTGTGGTTTTTGGGCACCTACTGAGTATTCTTATACTCACCCTTGAATGGGATTTTCTAACAAATGTTTTTTGTCTTGTGCTGAGAACATTCCCTTTGAAGGAGTACCACTTGGATCCGGAGTAGGTAGAGTGTAGTGGCTGAAATAACCTGGGTTTTCACTAGATCTTGGGTGAGGATCTTACCGATGGGAATTTGATAGTGATCCCCTCCTTCAGAGCAGGTTAGATGCTTTTATAGTTTTATTTTTGTGGGCCTTGTTTTATTCCATTTTATTATTGCATTACTCTAGTTTAGGATAGATGTATGGATACTGTTTTGTTTTTAGTTGTTGTATATATCTCTAAATTTTTTCATGGAGGTGTATGTGGGTTTGTGCAAACATATAAATTAGGCTAAATCTTCCTTGTGTGTGATGTCTGACTCGATATTAGATGCCATCCCCTATCTTATGGAGGTCGTCTTTGGTAGTTTCGGATCAAGCCCACTTGTGTTGGGTCTTGATAGAGTCGTATCAGTGTGGGTTCCACTTTCTGACCGCAGTCGTGAGTTTGGTTTAGGTTGCATTACGACAGTGTTAGGATGTTTCGAGTTTGGATTTCAGGCGCAGGACTCTAGTGTTGGTGCGGCGGCCGACATATCCATTAACCAATTATATGAAAACTTGCCTTCTGAATCAAGACATTAGGACACTAGTCACCAGTAAATATTGGTACATGAATCATATAGGTCTGTGTTATGGATTTTCCTTTTCCTTCATGAGTCATCTCCAAATATATACTCTCTGACCATGGTTTGTCATGATGTATTTTAGGATTCCGCCATGATGGAAACCATACAGGGTTTCACAATTGAATTAGGGGGATGATACACCATGAGGTGGGGCTTTGGTACACGGAATATATTCTGAGGATGGTCCTCCAGGTGGTCTGCCATTGGTGCCACCACCTACCGAGTAGTAGGTTATGAAAATAGTGCAAGATGAGGATACGCATAGACTAAGTGTACTGATCAAGTTCTAGAGGAAGCGAACTCTAAGGTTTCAGGATGAACCAGACATCCAGGTAGTTTTTTACTAGATTGTGGTTGTCACGCTAGTTTTCCACTTTGTGAGGACACCTGCTGACTAGATGGTGGTCCTAGAGGTGGTCCTTTTTCATGTTTTGGTCGGGCACTGATGGATTCTTGTGATAGGAACCCATAATGAAGAGACACTTACCTAGGATGAGCTTGATCAGATCATTAATGAGTAATTTTATATGTCCATACTATGGTTGGTGGAGATATTGGAGATTCTTCCAATTCTATATGGTGTCATGACCATGGAAGAGTACTTGATGATGTTTAATGTCTGGTCATGCTACTTCATGTACATGGTTCGTGACCCATTCTTTAGGTCCTGAACTTTCAAGTAGGGACTCTACAGAGATGTCTGGGTAGTTGTGGTCTCCTTGTGCCTTCCCACCCTTGAGGGGGTACTAGAGCTACTCTGGTTGTCGAGAGCTTCCTGAAGGAGGGAAATATAGACTTATCCCATACTGTGGTTTTTGAGGCTGATACATTTGTTGCAGCTGGGAGAAATAAGGCATTCAGATCAAAGAGTAGGAGGCATACTCATGCCCATACTCAGGCATGTGGGTATTAGGGAATGATATAGGAAAAGGTTCTGGTAGTAGCATGAGAGGCGTTGCTACACCTATGACTATTGAGGACATATTTATAGAGATTTTTTGACCCACCAAGCTACTGAGAAGGAGCCAGTTGAAAGGACGCCTTTACAGAGGTAGCATCTTGAGCATGGAGGTCCGTAGGGTGGTAGACATGGCGGCAGAGTTGGTGTTGTAGCAGGATGTGGCAGACAGTATGAGTTACCACCACCACACCCAGGTTGTCCTTTCCAAGATCATTGAGCTAGATAATGGGGGAGATGACAACTACATGCCGTAGAGGCCTTCGATCTAGAGGCTCTGTGGATGGATAGAGGTACACTCTACATTCTTTATACTTTCCTCAGTATTTTTTATAGACATTATTAGGTAGTACTCTTTCCCTAATTTTCTTGATTGTGGTTTGTTCAAGGAATCAGTAAGACCATGTGTTAGTGTTGGTCGACATTCCTCGAATTCACAAGGAAGATATATCATTCCACCATCGAGATGTTTTTTTGTGACATTACTAAATACGTGTGGGCAAGTGATTTCTTCCCAAAAGAGGATAGTGTTGAGGTGCGGTGGATGATTCTCTCTAACTTTTGTGTTCAAGGAGGGGTTTTGTGTTTGGAAGTTTTCATTAAGGGCTTGGTAAGACCCAGGGTGTGTGTCTGGGCCACCCTATTTTGTTCATTTATACCCTCATATGTTTGGCGTAATCTTGGTACGTGATTTTCTTGTGGAGGTCATGGTGCGGTTTGATGTGGCCTCATACACGCAAGAATGAGGGACACTTTCCCCACTAAGATGCGATCTTGAGATGTGATGAAAACTCATGCGAGTGAGTCAGTGCTTCCCAAAGAAGATAGTTTCAAGGTGCGGGGATGAGTCCCTTGTATTTTCAGAGTCGATTTGTTAGTCTCTATTCTAGTTTATAAAGGAGGAATACCACTAGAACCTATGAATATAGGAGAAAAGACGCTTGGTGTTTCTCACATATCATAGATGAGAAGACTTGTTCCCATTTTCATGATGTCAATGTGACAGCCCAAGATTTTATAAAAAATATTCTTTTTAATTTTATTAATGTCTTGTGTTGTACGCTACACCAAAAGGAGCTTGCACAACACGCATCCTTGACTTGCCTTGCATTACACGCAATCGCGACCTTCCTCGATAGCGTGTGTAATACGCAATACCGAGTTTCACTAAACAACGATATGCTATTAAAATATTATTAAAACAAGCCGGTATGAATAGTAATAACCACTTTTTAAATTTTAGAAATTTTAGCTCTCAAAATGGACTTCATTTTTGGATTTGGAGTATCGAATTTAGCCTAAGGTGAAATTTTGGTACATTTCGGATAACTTTCATATTCTGATGAATAGTGAAAATTACTAAATTTTAATTAAAAACAACTTTTTTAATCGAAAAAATTAATAGTGATAAATTATTAATTTGAGTGGTTTTAAAGTATATTTAGAATATATTTTTACAATTTAATACAATGTTGGTCATTGGTTGTAATTTCACATTTAAACTACACATAATCAAGTGTCAATCTTTTGGTATATATTGTTTCCTAAAAACACGCTATTTATTTTAACAACGGGATTTAATTATAAAATTAATTAATGAATCTTCTATGTTATGAATTTGGTAAAATAGACTTCATTTTTGAATTCGGAATATGAAATATAGCTTAGGATGAAATTTTGGCATTAATCTGAAAAACATCAATTTTTGATGAATAGTGAAACTACTAAGTGGTAGGTTAAAAACTGAATTTTGCATAAAACTTAATTTTACCGCTTCTGTGAATGGAATTTCAAAAATCCGACAGACACGGTTGATATCAGTAAGTAAAATGTGGTTCAATGAGATAAAAATAATTTGTTGGTGAATAGTAACTTTTTACTATTTTTACCGCGATTAATAGTAAATAGGGTAACTAAGGGTAAATATGATATTAATGTTACCCTAAAGCATGTCCTAATTCTATTGGACAAGTGTAATTTGACCAAAAACAAACTTAGGAATACAATATGACCATTTAGGCCCACTTGGATTAGATTAGGACATTTATTATTAATTTATTTAAAGAAGGGTTAAAATAGTTAAAATCAATGTTTAGTAAGTAAATAATTTTTAATATGGGGTCATACATAAGCTAAATTCGACTATAAATATTCATTTGAAAGATAAAAAGATTTCCTACATAATGGTATTTTATTTATAATTTTTAGACATCAAATAAGTTAATTTATTTATGACACAAAGATGATGCAGTAATTATCTTATTTATGAAAAATTGACATAATTGATGTTATAAACACCAAAATAAATGTAATTTGAGAATTTTTATGAATTCCACTAATTTTCTAGGTTACTATGATATATTAGTGTTGATTTAATCAACTTGGTTCGGACATATAATTCTGTTATGACTTTCACAAAAATCATATATCAAATAGTGTCAAAATTGACACAAAATAGTTTTTAAATCAAATATTATATTATTAATTGTTATTTATTCCTAAAAATCTAAGGTTCTGCCAAATGACTTAGATAAGGATATATGTATTAATAATAAACAATTTGGGGTTCGTTTGGCTTGATATAGTAAGTTTATTAACCTTATAGTATAAGAACACAAGAAGACACGGTAAAAGTAAAATTATTTAACTTAATGTTAAATCTAAATGATAAGGTTAAAATAGGAACCTAAACTTGTCTAAATTCTATTGTATGAGAGGATTTCGACCCATCCCCACCTTAGCCTCGAAATAAATCAATTTGGAGCTAATTAAAACCGTACTTGACATTATAATAAAATAATATTTTGAGATATTCCTAAGGTGCCCCTCTCCTCCCTTATAAAAGGACACCTCCTCCCCCTCCTCCTCACACCAATTTGAGCACTCAAGCTCGGCCAACCCCTACAAAAATATCTTCTCCACTTCCCTAGAAACATCCTAGAGGTTCTGGTCTTCCTAAAAGACCAATTTTAGTGCCCTAAGAGGAGGTCTCAAAGAGGTGCTTCAAAGAAGAGGTAATTACCGTTACCAATTCTTTCATCTTTATTTCTTCTTCCACTTCTTCTTCTTAGGTTGTTTCATTATGAAGTAATAACATCAGTATCACCCATATACTGATATATTATTATAAGTATGAAACAACCCTATTTCACCATCTATCCATCCTACGGAAAAAGAAATCACCGCGCGTGCGTACGTACGGAATACCGTCTCCACGCCGTGGTGTAATCTATTTTCCACCACCACCTTACATGGATGGGTATAATGGTGTAAAGAATAACTATACATAGTTATTAAAACATCATATTGATTCTGATATATTGTATAATCCACTCCAATTCAATTCAATATTTATAGAAATGATATCATCGCTCGTGCGTACGTACGGAGTACCGTCTCCACGACGCGATGAGATTCATTCTCCATGTTAACCATTTAAGAATGATTATAATGTATATATAAGAAATAATAATGAAATATATGACATTATAAATCTACTGGATTTATGTATATATATACATATGTATGTCATCTACTTACTTCCATTTCAAGACAATAAGGAAAGGAAAACAGTGTTCATGCGTACGTACGGACTACCGTCTCCATGAACGGTGTTTTTCATTTTATTCATCTACCTATTATATATATATATATATACTGAATATATATGATATATAAATCATATTTTATATTCTGTAAGTGAGTAAATCATGATATAAGTAATAATGATGTCAAGAACAACAAGTCAAAACACCTACGATAAATGAAACGATTTTTACCCAAAACGCTTCTTTAACATGGAATTTACAAAAGAACGGGTAATATAATGTCATAAGTGAACCATATATGATACCATAACAATTAATATGATTCTTTAATAAGTCAATAACATGATTTAAATCATTATACAGGAGGTTCGGACACTTACAAAGCAAGTCGGACCTAAGGTAAGGGAAATATCACAATCTCATTTTTATCCGAGATTGTTTATTCGTAAGTATTTACTGGGGTGTATTTTATCATCCAAATCCATGTTTCATCAATATTTAATATTATTTCCATCCACCTAAAATTTTTTAAATCCATTTTTACCCTTCGGTGAGTTTTTAGTAAAGAATATGAAAGGAATCTTTTGTCGCTTTTTCGTACGAGGTGATTTTTTGACTTTTCCGACAAAAGTACGAAGAATGTTTTTTTTAACGTATACGGCATGAATGGATTTTTAAAACATTATTTCCAAGAATCTTACTTTACAAGTTTTCACGTTTATTTTTAATCAACTTCTTCTAATTTAAAGTTTTATGACATGTTAAGAAAGGAAAAATGTTTTTAATGAAGAAAGGATATTTTCCTCAAGAATTCATTTCAAGTGTTTTTTTTAAACTATTTTTCCATCTAAGATGACGTTATTTGATATGTATGTTTCAAGTAAAATGTCTCTATGATTTAAATGGTTTCAGTTTTCTTATGATGAAATGATATCAATTGTTTATGGATTATGATGGCATGAAATTTAAGAATCCCATTTTATTACATGGGTTATGAAATGATGTATGATTTATGATTTTGTGGCACACATAAGAATGGTATCATTATGAGATGGGTGGGACCTATATCTCCCTCCAATGCATTGGGTAAAGATTTTATATCTCATGAGATAGACATGGCTGAAATTGTAGGTTATACCGGTTCAGTGAAACAGGACTGAAACGAGGGTTACTCGATTCAGAAAGGGACTTTGTCCACTAAGATAGTCTTGGCAATGAGTCGTGAATAACAAGAAATGATTTTCTATGATTATGTGTGCATGCCACAAAGTTTCAAGTTTCATGTTATGATTATGGGGATCTCATTTTCACTTCAATGATTTATCCCATGTTATGATATTATGAGCTCTTTTGCAGGTTAAGATTTCCAAAAGCTATGTTCTTATGTATATGATGTGATTGGTATTTCTTTTGTTTACCCTTACTGAGCATTTGAGCTCACCCTTTTATGTTTTCTTTTCCCCAGGATATAAAGAAAGGTTTTAGGTAAAAAAAGGAAGATCTTTATGGGAGATTTTGAAGATCTTTCACCATGATTAGAAGATTATAGTCCGAGTTTCCAAAGACACTAAACTATTATGGTCCTTGTGTGTGTGTTTTTGTAATGTACTAAGTATTCTGCAAAAGTAATGTAAAGTCCATGTACGTCAGGATTTGGGTATCTACAGTTGGTATCAGAGGAAAGGTTTAGTCAACCTTTGGAAACTAGGATGCGAAAACGCTAGTGAGATCCCTAGAGATATTTCTAAGGTATGTCTAGGGATATCCCTAAGAATAAGTATACGTATAGGATATAGTACTAGAACTATGGTAACGATCATAGAATTTAACCTAAGATGTTAGATATTGAGGATACTCCACCTTTATTATGTTGTTTTCCCTAGCATGATTTTTGCCTCTCACACTATTTTTTTTTGGGTTTTAGAAAATGGCTGGAAACAAGATGATTCACGATAATGGAGGATATGATGGACAATGGAATGATATTCTTCATAATGAGATGGGATTTGGAATTCCAAACATCATTATTATGCCGAATCAGCAATCTCATAATATGATCAATAAAGTAAAATTTGGTAAGTTTCCTGACTCGGCTAATAAGAGAAAGATGGAGTTTTATGATGATCATAGAGGAATGAAAGTTCAATTTCCCCTATGTAAATCATGTGGGAAGAGGCATCAAGGAGAATGTTTCAAAGGAACTGGAAGATGCTTTGGGTGTGGAAAAGAAGGACACAAAGCAAGTAAATGCAAAGGAAAAGGTTCAGTTAACAACATGGATGAGGATAGTGGTATTGCTACGACATCAACAATGGGTAAATGTTTTAAATGTGGAATGTACGGGCATTATGCAAACCAATTCCCTAAGGGAAAGTCTCATGAAGATAATCAGTATGGTCGTATGGGAAGTATTTATGTGGATGATGATGAAGAGACTACAAATGATATGTGAGATGAAAGAATTGTTGAAGCTCGGTCAATGGTTTAAGAATGTAGTGGAATTATTACATGTTTATCATGTGTAATGTTGTATAAGTAATCTCATGGCACTATGGAATAAAGAGAAATGTAAGGATTGTTACATTGTTGTCTGATTAATGTTACCAGTATCCATGAAAGGTTATTCATATATTTTTGGAAAGTAGATGATGTGCGCATAATGAAGGGATAAGGCGATAATGAGATGTTTGATTGTATGCATGAGCTCATGATTGATATAAGGACTAAGTGATATCATGGTTTGAGTATATAGAATTTTGAGGATTTTGGTATGTGGAAAGTGTTAACTTTTAACTGCATTCAAGTTTTCACTAAGGTTTAATGGGTATTCAAGAGAGTACAAGATTAAGTCCTTTGAATGTTTGGAATGTGTCCAACAAGATATATCTTATGATATATGGGGATCAACGATGGTATTAAATCTATGGTAATCGTTTTCACTATGTTATGAGAATGGACTGCAGTATTATGGATAGGACTAAAGATTGGAATGGATTATGTTGGACATAAATTAGTATTGTTTAAGGATAGAAGTTTTTTCGATATTATGGGATGTTATAGTATTATAGTTTTAGAAAAAGGACAACCTGCAGGACGGGCGAAAGCTCATCGCTTCGGACAAGGCTGTGGGAATCGAACCCACAACCGAAGTGCGACTGGCCTTTATCGCCTACCACTGGCCTACAGGAAGTCCCTGTTTAGTAGAAACTAGTTTTATTATATTAAGCAGTATGATATATGAAGTATAAGTCCATTTTAGGAACTATATATGATTAATCTCACTATAGATCGACTTATGTATATAATGTTTGCTAACCTTTTGTTTGAGACAGATGGAATGACCCATCATTCTATCACATGATCTGCTAACACTTCACGAATAACAAATTCAACTTCATTTATTTAAGAGATGAAGTGGAAATTGTTCTAGGCACGAACAATAGTGAGATTGTACCAAAATAAAGAAAGTATTTATTCCAATTCAAATTTTCAACTTTAGGGAAATGATCTTGAAAACCAAAAATGTTGTCCTAGTGATCTTATACCTGATGAATCGGATGGTACCTTAGATCGTCACAAATTTAGGGATTTTTGATTATTGGCTTTTCCATAGCCATGTTCTCTACCACTCTCCATCAGAACATGATGGTTAGATTTCTCTTCCATATCCATATTTTCACCTATGTGGAAACCCAATGATTAGTTTATTTGGGTAACCGTTACGTTTCATACTTTTGTTTTTAAATATTGGTTCTGGTATTCCTTTTTACGATGTGGGTTTCTATTAAAGAAACTTTCAAATAGTAAACCATTTATAACCCCGACGAATTTCGAGGGCGAAATTCATTTTAAATGGGGGTAGAATGTAACAGCCCAAGATTTTATAAAAAATATTCTTTTTAATTTTATTAATGTCTTGTGTTGTACGCTACACCAAAAGGAGATTGCACAACACGCATCCTTGACTTGCCTTGCATTACACGCAATCGCGACCTTCCTCGATAGCGTGTGTAATACGCAATACCGAGTTTCACTAAACAACGATATGCTATTAAAATATTATTAAAACTAGCCGGTATGAATAGTAATAACCACTTTTTAAATTTTAGAAATTTTAGCTCTCAAAATGGACTTCATTTTTGGATTCGGAGTATCGAATTTAGCCTAAGGTGAAATTTTGGTACATTTCGGATAACTTTCATATTCTGATGAATAGTGAAAATTACTAAATTTTAATTAAAAACAACTTTTTTAATCGAAATAATTAATAGTGATAAATTATTAATTTGAGTGGTTTTAAAGTATATTTAGAATATATTTTTACAATTTAATACAATTTTGGTCATTGGTTGTAATTTCACATTTAAACCAGACATAATCAAGTGTCAATCTTTTGGTATATATTGTTTCCTAAAAACACGCTATTTATTTTAACACCGGGATTTAATTATAAAATTAATTAATGAATCTTCTATGTTATGAATTTTGTAAAATAGACTTCATTTTTGAATTCGGAATATGAAATATAACTTAGGATGAAATTTTGGCATTAATCTGAAAAACATCAATTTTTGATGAATAGTGAAACTACTAAGTGGTAGGTTAAAAACTGAATTTTGCATAAAACTTAATTTTACCGCTTCTGTGAATGGAATTTCAAAAATCCGACAGACACGATTGATATCAGTAAGTAAAATGTGGTTCAATGAGATAAAAATAATTTTTTGGTGAATAGTAACTTTTTACTATTTTTACCGCGATTAATAGTAAATAGGGTAACTAAGGGTAAATATGATATTAATGTTACCCTAACACATGTCCTAATTCTATTGGACAAGTGTAATTAGACCAAAAACAAACTTAGGAATAAAATATGACCATTTAGGCCCACTTGGATTAGATTAGGACATTTATTATTAATTTATTTAAAGAAGGGTTAAAATAGTTAAAATCAAAGTTTAGTAAGTAAATCATTTTTAATATGGGGTTATACATAAGATAAATTCGACTATAAATATTCATTAGAAAGCTAAAAAGATTTCCTAAATAATGGTATTTTATTTATAATTTTTAGACATCAAATAATTTAATTTATTTATGACACAAAGATGATGCAGTAATTATCTTATTTATGAAAAATTGACATAATTGATGTTATAAACACCAAAATAAATGTAATTTGAGAATTTTTATGAATTCCACTAATTTTCTAGGTTACTATGATATATTAGTGTTGCTTTAATAAACTTGGTTCGAACATATAATTCTGTTATGACTTTCACAAAAATCATATATCAAATAGTGTCAAAATTGACACAAAATAGTTTTTAAATCAAATATTATATTATTAATTGTTATTTATTCCTAAAAATCTATGGTTCCGCCAAATGACTTAGATAAGGATATATGTATTAATAATAAACAATTTGGGGTTCGTTTGGCTTGATATAGTAAGTTTATTAACCTTATAGTATAAGAACACAAGAAGACACGGTAAAAGTAAAATTATTTAACTTAATGTTAAATCTAAATGATAAGGTTAAAATAGGAACCTAAACTTGTCTAAATTCTATTGGATGAGAGGATTTCGACACATCCCCACCTTAGCCTCGAAATAAATCAAT
This sequence comes from Viscum album, assembly GCA_963277665.1. Lineage (NCBI taxonomy): Eukaryota > Viridiplantae > Streptophyta > Magnoliopsida > Santalales > Viscaceae > Viscum > Viscum album. The sequence goes on from OY728129.1 coordinate 1,302,764,586, forward strand.
TTGGATCTAATTAAAACCGAACTTGACATTATAATAAAATAATATTTTGAGATATTCCTAAGGTGCCCCTCTCCTCCCTTATAAAAGGACACCTCCTCCCCCTCCTCCTCACACCAATTTGAGCACTCAAGATCGGCCAACCCCTGACAAAATCTCTTCTCCACTTCCCTAGAAACATCCTAGAGGTTCTGGTCTTCCTCAAAGACCAATTTTAGTGCCCTAAGAGGAGGTCTCAAAGAGGCGCTTCAAAGAAGAGGTAATTACCGTTACCAATTCTTTCATCTTTATTTCTTCTTCCACTTCTTCTTCTTAGGTTGTTTCATTATGAAGTAATAACATCAGTATCACTCATATACTGATATGTTATTATAAGTATGAAACAACCCTATTTCACCATCTATCCATCCTACGGAAAAAGAAATCACCGCGCGTGCGTACGTACGGAATACCGTCTCCACGCCGTGGTGTAATCTATTTTCCACCACCACCTTACATGGATGGGTATAATGGTGTAAAAAATAACTATACATAGTTATTAAAACATCATATTGATTCTGATATATTGTATAATCCACTCCAATTCAATTCAATATTTATATAAATGATATCATCGCTCGTGCGTACGTACGGACTACCGTCTCCACGACGCGATGAGATTCATTCTCCATGTTAACCATTTAAGAATGATTATAATGTATATATAAGAAATAATAATGAAATATATAACATTATAAAGCTACTGGATTTATGTATATATATACATATGTATGTCATCTACTTACTTCCATTTCAAGACAATAAGGAAAGGAAAACAGCGTTCATGCGTACGTACGGACTACCGTCTCCATGAACGGTGTTTTTCATTTTATTCATCTACCTATTATATATATATATATACTGAATATATATGATATATAAATCATATTTTATATTCTAGAAGTGAGTAAATCATGATATAAGTAATAATGATGTCAAGAACAACAAGTCAAAACACCTACGATAAATGAAATGATTTTTACCCAAAACGCTTCTTTAACATGGAATTTACAAAAGAACGGGTAATATAATGTCATAAGTTAACCATATATGATACCATAACAATTAATATGATTCTTTAATAAGTCAATAACATGATTTAAATCACTATACAGGAGGTTCGGACACTTACAAAGCAAGTCGGACCTAAGGTAAGGGAAATATCACAATCTCATTTTTATCCGAGATTGTTTATTCGTAAGTATTTACTGGGGTGTATTTTATCATCCACATCCATGTTTCATCAATATGTAATATTATTTCCATCCACCTACAATTTTTTAAATCCATTTTTACCCTTCGGTGAGTTTTTAGTAAAGAATATGAAAGGAATCTTTTGTCGCTTTTTCGTACGAGGTGATTTTTTGACTTTTCCGACAAAAGTACGAAGAATGTTTTTTTTAACGTATACGGCATGAATGGATTTTTAAAACATTATTTCCAAGAATCTTACTTTACCAGTTTTCACGTTTATTTTTAATCAACTTCTTCTAATTTAAAGTTTTATGACATGTTAAGAAAGGAAAAATGTTTTTAAAGAAGAAAGGATATTTTCCTCAAGAATTCATTTCAAGTGTTTTTTTTAAAACTATTTTTCCATCTAAGATGACGTTATTTGATATGTATGTTTCAACTAAAATGTCTCTATGATTTAAATGGTTTCAGTTTTCTTATGATGAAATGATATCAATTTTTTATGGATTATGATGGCATGATGTTTAAGAATCCCATTTTATTACATGGGTTATGAAATGATGTATGATTTATGATTTTGTGGCACACATAAGAATGGTATCATTATGAGATGGGTGGGACCTATATCTCCCTCCAATGCATTGGGTAAAGATTTTATATCTCATGAGATAGACATGGCTGAAATGGTATGTTATACCGGTTCAGTGAAACAGGACTGAAACGAGGGTTACTCGATTCAGAAAGGGACTTTGTCCACTAAGATAGTCTTGGAAATGAGTCATGACTAACAAGAAATGATTTTCTATGATTATGTGTGCATGCCACAAAGTTTCAAGTTTCATGTTATGATTATGGGGATCTCATTTTCACTTCTACGATTTATCCCATGTTATGATATTATGAGCTCTTTTGCAGGTTAAGATTTCCAAAAGCTATGTTCTTATGTATATGATGTGATTGATATTTCTTTTGTTTACCCTTACTGAGCATTTGAGCTCACCCTTTTATGTTTTCTTTTCCCGAGGATATAAAGAAAGGTTTTAGGTAAAAAAAAGGAAGATCTTTATGGGAGATTTTGAAGATCTTTCACCACGATTAGAATATTATAGTCCGAGTTTCCAAAGACACTAAACTATTACGGTCCTTGTGTGTGTGTTTTTGTAATGTACTAAGTATTCCGCAAAAGTAATGTAAAGTCTATGTACGTCAGGCTTCGGGTCTTTACAGTCAACCTCAGATGATCTAGACATGGGTGTGGTAGACCTAGTGGATCCCCTACGTGTGTGACTGTTGGTAGCCCAAGAACCTTTAGTGGCCTTTGTGGCAGTCTGAGTGAGATCGATTGTGTTAGAGTCCCAGTTGGGATCTCAACTAATTTTAGTGAACATAGCCTTTTTCTTTTAATGGATGGAAAGTTTTAAAGGTGGGAAGGATGTAGTGACTTTGTTTTCGCCTTTTAAGACTTTGGAATATTTTTAATAATATTTCTAGAGATAGGCATTGAGACTACATGCGTTTTGGAGACCCAGGCTGCCCGGAATAAATTTTATAAAAATACTAAGTTTTTTTATACTATGCACATGGGAAAATTAAGATATCTCTCAAACATTAGTTTGGATCAGAAATCCGATGGCACCGTTGCATCCAGAGTGTGTTTTTTACCCTAGGAGGGGTGTAACTTTTGCGGGTGGAGGCCAACCATACAAAAATAGTAATTGGGACGTAACCGTCATTAAAATTATTAAATAAAATTATTTTATTTTGATGTTGGAATAAAATAAAATATGAACATAGTATCAGATTGATATTTTGATATCTTAGTTGAGTTTAGAATAATGTGTTTACCCTAGGTGCGACATAAAATATGTTAGTGTTAGGAAGGAGGTGAGCTGGGACTGAGGTTTTAGAGGTTTTAAATGAAAAAAAGACATATTCATCACCCTCCCCTCCCTAGTGCACACAACAGGAGGCCACTCCCTCTTCCTATTAGATTGAAAACCAACCAAGGTTCCTCCGAGGGTCATTTTTGACATCGATCATCACTGGATCAAGAACCATCTCATCGTGGGTGTTATTCTACACCCAAATCTTTGGCATTTCATCTGCGAGGTATGCGGTTTGAGTTTTAAGATCGTACCCCTATTATTTTTCTTGAAATCATCATTGAAAATCTGATTGGAGTCTGTAGCAGTGTCGATCCGGATCCAAGGTTTCCAGATCAAGTTTCACATTTTAATTTTGTGTACCGAGGTATCCCCGCTGACCTGCGGACCTTTTCTGGCAAGGGGACGTCCGATGCAGAGGTCTCGAGGTGGCTCTAGTGGAAGTCTGATAGGCGGGTGCAGTGATATGGCGGCGATGGCCGGTCCAGCTAGTTTGGTCCATGGGTTCTTTAGTCACTCGTAACTTGCAATCCAAGCATCTAACTTTCATTCCGTCTGTGGTGACACAACCCTTGCATCGATACAAACCCCTTGAGCATGATTCAATAATTTTGTGAGTTGGGTTCATGTCTTGGTCCAATGTAACGTTGAAATGATGATAATATTTTTTATTATTCAAATCATCCTACCATAACATATACACAGAACATCTGATTTATAGGTCATCTATGGAATTGTGAGCTTGATGGAACGGCGGAAATTTCAAGATAAATTTTGGGTGATAAAATTGAAATCAAGGTGTAGTCCCCATTAGGGTTGTTTTGGAGCGTTCATGGTGATACATGACTTTTTTTATCGAGTTTCCATTTTGGATAGATGAATAAGGGTTTCCGTGTTTTTTTTTGAGAGAAATGGACTGGTGTGACCCATTTTTAGATCGATTCCAAGGTCCCATGTGATCTGTTCAAGAATGTTGAAATGAATAGTTCTATTTCCATTGGTTGACCGTTTTGGGCGAGTACACAACATGTCCTGAGTGTTGTTCCATAAATAATAGGATAGTGGTATATGTTTTGGCTTATGGGACTCCCCACACAATGGGAGAGGGCCTGTTACCTTTGGGTAGTTTCATTAGGGGGTGTTACTCCCCTGATGGATCAGGGTGTGGGTTTACCTATAGAGTTCGTGGAGTTGGGCTGCTCCCCTATCATGTTAGGGTGTAGGCTCTCCTGTCTCATTAGATGGTTGGGTCAGTAATCCCCTACCATGATAGGAAGTGTGTCCCATATACTTGTAGTGTTGATCCTCTACTATGTTACGGTGTGGGGTCATGTTTCACAGGGTGGTGATCATATATCGTGGGTACAGACCCACATCTCTCTCAGTGGTGAACCCCTATCATCGGAATGGGCCCACATCTCTCACAGTGGTTCTCCCCTACCATGGGTGTTGGTTCACATTTTCTATAATGATGCCCCCCTACCATGTTAGGTTGAGGTATCACACTTTTGAAGGTGGTACTACACTATCGTTCCAGGGCATAGGTCCACAAATGAAAAGTAGTGCTCCCCTGTGTTCGTGCTGTAGTGGAGAGTGGGCCCCTCCACCTGCTACATGTGTTTTTGGGTTAGGATTTGGTGCCCACTTGATGGATTGTGACATGGTTCCCCCAATATAGGGGTTAAATGGGGTTCATGAGTTGATTTTGGAGCAAGTACTCCCTCGACTATGAGGTAGTGGTGAGGTGTGGGACTCTTCACAGTTCTTTAAACCTTGCGCATGGTGCAAGTAAGCATTGGTGTGCTCTGTTGTTCTAGGTTCTAGTTTGGGTTCCATGCATTGTTACTGGTATGGCCTCAAGTGGAACATATTTCTGCTGATGAGGTTGGAACCTCATGATGCATGGTTCCTGAGATGAGTATATCTGGGTATATTTTTGTGAATCCTCAGGGAATGTGTCATTTCATTAACATGCTAGGGACATCATGCTGACTAGTCAAGTGTAGTAGAGGATGGTCTCAAGAAAACGTTTCTATATTGATTGGGGTTCCTCTAGCTGTGATGAGTGGAGTGATTACTTTTAGTTCCTCCTTTTCATTTGGGGGTTTAGGGAACCTACTGTGTATTCTTATACTCACCCCTACACGGGCTTTCCCGCACATGTTTTTGTCTTCTATAGACTGTATTCATTTCAATGGAGCCTAAGTTGGACCCAAAGTAGGCATAGAACTGTAGTTTGAATACATATGGTTTTCACTGATGCTTGGATGAGGAGATTACCATTTGGTGATTGACAATGATCCCCTCCTTCAAAAGAGGTTAGATGCTTTAATGTATTTTTTTGGGGGCCCAATTTTCTCCATTTTTGTTCAACTATAATCTGGTTTGGGATAGATGTATGAATGCATTTTTGTTTTTAGTTGATGTATATATATCTACATTGTTTCGTGGAGGTGTATGTAGGTGTGTGAATACATATACCTTATGCTAATTCCTCCTTGTGTGTGATAGCCTACTCGACATTTGACACCAGCCCTGGGTCTATGGAAGAGGGATTGGGTAGTCATGGCTCAAGCCCCTTTGGGTCATGTCCTAACAATAGGTGTATTGACTTCTAATACCACCAGAAATAACTATTGGTCCATGATGAATACTTATTGATATTTCAAACATACAGTCTGTCTCGATTTGAAAAATTGAAATATCTCAATCACTACCTCGATCCAATACTTAACTCCTTGAGGGTCTGGATCACCATGAAACCTTAGTGGTATCCATTTCTACAACACACATAATGTAATGAACCTATACAAATCATCACCTAGTCCTTCCAAATCTATGACTACTCAACACATAAGTCATTGAACAACCCCTATAATCATGATAGGGTGATATATTGACTACTCAATGGGTGGAAACAATACTATATGCTTTTTGGGTTGTATTATCTCATGAATATATCCTTGAATGGTGTCCTTATCTCTGAATTAGTTGTCATTATGACATTGTCACCAAATTCTAGATCGATGTCATCACCTAAAATCCTCAATTATTTTCACGACACACCATAGTTAATTGTAAATACATAATGACAACATAGGGGACATTAAAATACATAATCCAATATGATGAATTTACTATAGGTTCCATGAAATCGATGTATTCTTATAATTAATCGATAAGATTGTAGTTAGTGTCTTGGTGAATTAATACATTAGCTTCTACACCAACACAGGGATCCCTGTCTTGAAATCAAAACACATTATACATCAACACCAGGGATATATGTTCCAAGAATAGAACTCACACCATGTCTAACTCTACACAGTAATCTAGTGAAACCCCATTGTCAAACACCACTCTATCAAGAATCAACCCACAGGGGCCCAGCTGGTTAGTAGTAAGGTGGGGGAGACACCCTATGACTACATCTAATAGGATAGGGGAATGTGAATAGTGAAAATTATGCATATCATTTACATAGGATTTATTATCGTAAAATATATATAGGCACTCAAAAAATCATATCTAGGAATCAATGTAGAGAAAATGATAAATCTAAACATAAACAGTGTGAAAAATGTATGAACAACCTATAAGTATAACATCATAGTAAAATAATGGGGTACTAATTTATAAAGAGATAAATATTCTGCCAAATAATAAATAGATTCCAACCTTTTTGAAACTGTATGAATGGAAATATGTCATATAGACCAATTCTGATCTCTTAGGATGCCCACCATACACGGTTAGTGCTAAGAACCATTTTGCACCCCCAAAAAAAGGTCATCCAATATCAATGATGATATAGACTTATTATTTATAAGACAAAACATATGTAGGGAAAACCATGAATGGGTAAGTATATACATACCCATTTGTTTCCCCATAAACACCAAACAGAAAGAATCAATAGAGAGTTGTAATATAAGCACCACTTAGGTCCTTCAATCTGAATATTATACATTACAATAACAATAACTAACCTAGATATTCTATAAAAGAAACCCAAGTGAGAATGAAGGGGGATACATCCCTCCACAACCTAGATAAAATTTATGTTCTAACAAAAAGCTTTAATGATCAATTTCTGATGTCTATTATCATACTGAACTATACCATAAACCATGTGGTGCGTTTGTGGAACCACATAAGATAAAATTGAGGGTCATTGCCTCTACACTACACCCCACAATTTAGGTGTAATTATCCAAATAGAATCCAACCAAAGTCTTAAATGTAGCACTCATCCTGGATAAATAACTCTTTAGAACATATAAAACCAATGGATCTCATCCAATGAGTCAAGACCATTTGGGATTCCATGATCATGATCGCACTGTACGTAAAAAAATCATGAATCTTCGATAGTGGATCCCACCAATTGCCTCTAAATGATATAATAAACCCAATCTGAAAAATAGATGATCATGATACAGAGAGTAAAAATCTCACCCAGAACCATTTGTGGACACCAAAAACCCTAACTATAACTCTGTCATTCTCAACACATTGATAAGGGATCATACCCTGGACCAATGGCAGTCACCACAATATCTATCCGTATTAACCCTATATATAGGATTTCAATGACAATTTATGTTGGTCACATCAATACCACAAACCCCATTGATGGAATCAGAATAAATGGTAGAGGATCACACTCCAGGTCTGTCAGAGTGATACACAAACTCTATCTAGACTAATCATGTAGAGGGGATCACAGTCAATGATAAAGAAGCGATTCCCCGCACAACCATCATAGTGATGGACCAATGGAACTCTTCTATATGAAAGAGGTCAAAATATCCCTAAAAGATGTGTTCTTTTATAATATTTTTCTATAATATCTCTAATATCCAAAAAAGGCCACCATCTCCTTCTATGTAAAAAATGACTCTTGATAGGTTACTTGGTGGCCTCAAATATATTCTAGAAGATAGAGAAACAAGATAAAGGGTCCTATTAGTGGTGCACTTGGCGTGTTCTCCAAGGGTTCATGGCATGTATCCTGATGATAACCCATGGTTGGTTCTATTCATTATACTTAACATGTACGGAGTGTTTATGGAACGTATTAAGGACCTCATTACATGTAACCTCACATGGTATTATAGGTGTATCATTTATCAGAAACAGATTGGTTTTCCATGTCTTTCTAAAAAATATTTTGATGTAGCTCATGCTATTTATATTAGCCCCATACCATTATATTATCCAATTTCATGTCCCCATGCATATAATAAAAATGCTCATGTACTTGGAATTGTGCCATTGTTCCTGGCCATGTCTTCCAACCTATGTACAATGAGGGTTCTGGAAGATTACTTCTACATGACCATTTTATTTTCCACATTTCATCTTCCCATGTCTTCTTCCGAATGGAAAATTCCAATTATAAGGTATCCAAACAAAATACACACAAGGTATCCTTTATTATTATTTTTTCCTCTGATAGATAGATCACATGACATGTTTTTCCAAACTACATGTCATGTGATCTAGATTTCCTAATGGGAAATACTTGTGTTCATCCTAAGACAACCATTTTCCATCATTACACATAGACAGACCCCCATAGGATCCTAGTTAGTCATAAATGATATTTTATACTAAAACATTAATATATATGGGGATCAGGATATAAAAGACATAAAATTACCAACATCATGGGGCGAAACAAGAAGATTTGGTTCTATAGTGATGGCTGAAAGATGTTATACATCGATTCGGTCTCAATCACCATCATGGATGGAGTCCAGTGGTTTATTAAATCTCACTCAGTACCTCAACAACATGTGGGAGAAGTAATATCCCATCCTCTACACATGGTATTCCAAAAAAGGTGGGATATTCAATAAATTAAATAAATTAAATTAATTACCCATCATTTTTTCTAGCTCTCTCCTTCCACGGAACACATGATACCGACTAAGATTATGCCATGAATAGGGCAAAACCTATGGTTTAGATTTAATATATGTGATATATTACTGATTCAACACACCATTCTTGATTTATTCCATTATTTAAAAAATATTCCATGAACATGATAAAATATAATTAATATTTTTAATATCACTTCACCAAGTCTCTCCAGGACTAGAAATTTTACACCATTTCTATGTAAAACTACTAAAATATTAATAGTAATATTAAAAAGTAAAACATTAAAAAAATAGGGTAATTACAAATATTTTATCCTCCATGGTAAAATCATCTCAAGTGATGGGGAACTCAACAAAATTTCAGTGATCCGTACAAGTAGGGAATATATCAGAAACAATTATTATGTAGTATGATTTTATTTATTATATAACCTCAAAAAATGTTGAATTTACTTATAATTTCCCAGTTATCAATTATTTTTCTTTATTTCAATTCATATTACTTAGTGTATATATTCCCCTAGTATTTCATGTGAAGGAATATACAAATGGAATTGTGAAGGACGTTACAAGCATGATAATCATCATAGATATGGGATGTGATATCTTAATACCTGAAATGACAAGAATTTTATCATGCATCAATAACTCTAGGGTTTCCAAGGAATTATCATTCACATTATAAGAGACAAGGGTGTAACTATGGGTGGCCCAATTCAAGGATTTAAAAAATAAAATCTCAAACTATTTTCAACAATTTCAAAAAACATTGGCATGTTTTTATCAATATAGTGTCTAGGGGTTGAGATAGTAGGATTTTTCCCAAGGCCATGATAGTTTCATTACATGAAATAAAATTCTTGAAGAATTGTGTACCCCTAGAATGAGGTTTTTTCTCTTATGTAACATCCGTAAATGGACTTTTCCCTCCCCCCTTTACCCATTCTTTTTCAGAGTAAATTAAATTTTAGGTGAAGGTTTCTGTTCACACCCCCTATCCTCATCATTCCAATATTTTCTACTAAGTGGAGTAAAATTATTTTTAGACACAATGACCACTAGGGATGGATCCCAAAATTAATTTATTTTTCAACCCTATCCAATCAAAATGATCTGAAATTCACATCAGTATTTTTATTATTAGAGGGAGTCCTCTTTAGGGTACCTACTTAATATTCATCATGGGATATGCCCAATACAATATATCTAAAAAATCATTGATTTCCTTATCTTATTTAACTATTATGCTTAGTTTCAACACATTTAGGTTTCTATACTCCTCCCAAATAAAGGAAACTTATACTCGATTTAATTTGTCATGAATAACCAAGATTCCCCATTAGGAAGGACTTTTGTCATATACTTTATTAAATTCCACACTAGCATCATGGGTGATCCCATTGTTATACCCACCTTCATTAAAAATTTAAAAGGATCAGGATTTCTGGGAATGATTATTAAATATCTATGTTTTTCATTTATGATATTATCCTTGGGGTCCATGGCCTTTGGTCCTTAGTTTAGAGAGTTAGATTCATTAGGATTTATATAACCTGGTATGAGATTTAGGGAGCGTCTTCCATATAAATTTTCCATCCCTTTACCAAAATTCATATGGAAACAGGAATCATCATACCCTCAAAGATTATTATAATAATTGGACATCAATATTTTATAATAAAAAAGGGATATTAAAAAATGTTATATTTCATGAGTTCTTTAGGTCACATTTCACACGAATATTCAAATTGAGACAACCTAGTATTTTTGTAAGGAATACCACCTCAACCAATGTCGTATCCATGTCACATTTAAGTATAAATATAGAATAATATCCAAATATTTTATTTCTAATATCCATACATTTCCTGATGGGGATGCTAACCAAATATGTGATATCCCATAGTATTCATTGGTTCCAATAAATCAAGTTCAATTTACATAAGTGAATCTAGACATGAGTGTAACTATTCTTCACATTGATAGGATCGATGTTGAGATCCAAGTAAAAATTTATAAGGTGGTTCATATTTAGTGAGAGTGATCGTAGTTCCACAGATTCATTTTATAGTCATGATATGGGTACATGATGTTGTAATAACACCCCCCTATATAGTCTTCCCCATTTACAAAAGACCCTATATATATGTGTAAATCTATTTTATACATAATAAAATATTCATGATTCATAAAATTTTATTTTACAAACCTCCACAATGATGGATTATTTGTAGGGTTTAATCCTATCATCAATAACCTCATGATAAGAAGGGACATGAGCCACAAAATCGTTCATGATAACTCCTCTAGGATAGAGAGTGGTAAAGTTATAGTAGGATAATTATGATCAAAATTTCACAAAACATAATAAGTTATTATTTAATATAATGGTTTCTAGAGATACTACTCAATCAATAATATTCAACAAGCTAAGTTTGCAGATGTAGTAGTGATTATTATTTCCAAAAATATCTTATTGATCCATGCCTATAATTTGATTCTTGCATATTAGGTCATTCAAAAAATGATATCACATGAAATTGAAACAAGATCCTAGATTCATTCCTTTCTCATTATGTCCAAAATGATCTATTTATTCCATGTCCTGATCTAGAATCATTCAATTATAAGAATACAATGATAGATTTTACACACGGTTGCTATGTTCGCATGTTTCTCATCCTTCTTCCTCCATCCCCCCTTCAACTCCCTTAATATGTAATAATTTAAATTGTGAGAAAACAATTTAATTAATTGAGGGATAATATAGTGACTCAATAATTCATAATATGTTCTCTTTAATATAAAAATATATTTAATTTTATTTTTCATATAGTATACCAAAAAAAATAGAAAACATTGAAATTTTTTAACTATAAAATATGACAATTAAAAAACATATTTTTAATTAGAATATATAAATTGAATAAACCATATTACAATATTGACAAATAAAATATATAATAAATTAAATATTTAAGTTGATGTATTCTTTATCAATAGAATTTTCTATGCTCATAAGTTAGGTTTATTCAATAGGTTTTCCCTTTAGAAAAAAAATGTTCTACTCAGGTTATTACGTTTCGAGAAACCCATATTTGGGTGATGTTCAAATTCATATAAATTTTCATAATATATTTTATAATTATTATTTTAAGGTTACTCAATAATTATAAAAACAAATATTACATATTATTATATGAATATTTATTACATATCCTATTTATCAATTCCATAATAATAAAGGCTTATTATACTTTTAAAATTGGATACATAAACAATTGGTAAAAAAACTATCAACCCAATATCCTATTTAGTTCTTCAAAACTATCATCCTTCATAATCATATCATAAATTAAAAAATCCATCAAATCATAGTGATAATAATCAATAATAAATGGTAAAATGAAATGATCAATATGGGTAAAAACATTCATATAAATCAATGAAAATTTTAATCACTACATGAGAATAAATGAATGATAACGGGAGATATCACTTAAAAATAAGGAAAAAATATTCAAATAATTGTGATGAATAAAATATTTCATGAAATATCCAAATAAATTAATCATAAATGAATAATAGATCATGATTAATGAAGTAATAACATTTGAATAACATCATGTGATAGATAAGTGGAATAAAGGATGGAATAATCATAATTATGGAAATATTATGTTAAGGGTACACAGTAAGACACTAATCACATGTTAGTTTTTTCCTAACCACTCATGTACCTACATTGGTCAATGAATAACCTCCCCAAAACCCTTATTTTTCTTGGTATAACAACCTTTGGTCCCTCTTCTAGGTTTTTTATAACTTCCTATATACCCAATGATATTATATAACATTATTATTTACCCAATAAAATGGAGGTCAATAATAGTCCCACACATCCCATAATCATATTCTAATCATATATGTGTCAAAGATTAATAAAATCAATTATCCTTTTCATCATAACATATCAAATGTAAAAGAAAATGGTTTTTAACTCTATTTCATTATCATAATCATAAACCATCCAAAGATAGAATAAATTAGGAACCATTGGAATATAACCCTAGTAAATTATATAAAACATCGAAGGATGTTTTTATAGATGAAAATAAATTCAAAATATCAATGCATTATTTCTAATGGAAATAATATTTTCATTTTAAAATAACATCTATATAATATAAAAATTTATAGAATATTTGTAAAGAAGTTTCATTGAAAATAAATGTGTAATAAATTAATATAATAATAAAGTTAAACCAATGTTGTTACCATGGGAAAATTATGTCAAGTCGTGTGTGTTAATAAAATAATTCCTTTGACATTTTTAGTAAAAATTATAAACTACCTATTTAATAAAATAATAAGAATAATACCATTAAAAATTTCAATATAAACTCAAATGTGTATAAGAATTACATTATAAAATCATTGTTGAATGGAAAAAACTTTTTGAAAAAATAAAAAAAATATAAATATTACAGAGGCCCATACTTTTCACATGTAGATATTACATCATTTTAGATGAATATTCACTATATAACATAATGATCTATACAATAATCATAGATTTATAGTATCTTAAAAACATGGAGACATTAATAACTAGTTCATAATAAGTCCACATATTCTCCCACAATGGTCTTTAAAACCAGAACCCATATTATGAATATGATAATTTATAAATTTAATCAAAACCATGTGAATTTAAACATAAGAATGGGTGAGTTCATTTGATCCATATGGGTAATAAATGGAGATACCAATTACCACTAAAAAAATCAAGATCACATTAGTATGGGATCGTGGGTATAACATTTGAATATCAAACCCTACATATCAAAGATTTTTCTTATCGTTGATTGAAGATTAGTAGTTCATAATACATGAATTACAAAAGACTAAAATAACATAATCCATGAGATCCTAACATTGTCATAAGACAAAAAATTATGTAATAAAAATATGTATTGAAAATATTTTCCACTGTAGAAAATTATCACATCTTATACTATAATAGAGGACCAGGTTCACTCCCAAAAACATTGTAGTATTCATTGCTCACTCCCAATACTATCATGGTGGATAGAACCCCTTACATAACTATGTTATATCCCAAAACCAGTACTGTTTATGCCAAGAGATGTCCATATTTATCCAATCAATTAGAGGGATATATAATTCTACGCATAACAATCAAATAATGAAAATCATATTTATGTGTGATATAAGATCGTAAAACCTTACTCAGATCATAACCAATAAAAAGGAAAAAACATTCATAATAATATAATAACATGTTGAAATGAAATGTGATTCCTAAAAATTTCATCATTTCATCATAGCATAACCTATGGAAATGAAATGTTTGTCATAAACCACATTATATCATAATGAAAAACCAAACAAAGAATAAACAAGGATGGTATTATTGTATTACATCAACATTAATTATAAGGTAACATCAATGGATGTCATCATAGATGAAAAATGACTTTAACAAATCACCTGTGACATTTCTTGAAGAAAATAATATTTTAAAATTGAATTAATTTATTTAAGTATAATAATTGTGTATTTAGGACTGTATTAAATTCAATACAAGAAAATTACATAAAAAATATCTAGATCACAATTTCCTCGTGAATATATAAGTACCTCATTTAGAAAATGAAAAGAATATTGATTGTAATTTTTTTATGAATTCAATAATTGGTGAAAATTACTTCAAAAGATCATATGATAATATTTACATCATTCCTAATTTTTTAGAAAATATGGGAATGGAAGAAAATTAGATTTTATAACAATGAGAGTATTAAAGTCGATTTTACTTTAAAACACTCTTTTGGTCTCTCAACTTCTTTAAAATGGTTAATGAATGTAAAATATGTATTTACTATAGATATATAGTGGATAAAAAAATCATGAAATTATTTAGAGGTATGTCATGAACTTTTATCCTAAGAAATGTAATCGTAAATAATCCCAATAAACATTGAGACCATAACATAAAACTCTTAACTCAAGTTTGGCTTCCTCTCTATGTTTTCAAACAATATATATAATAAATAACAATGTATTATAAATTTATATAAAAAATATATATTTCAAGCCATATAATAAAAAATTATTACTTTTTATAATATATTTATTTATAAATGATTAAAAATTAATTTTTATTTGATTTTGAAATACTACTTTATGGATGAAGGACAGCCTATATACCATGCGACAACCAAAATAAAAAATACTTCATTCCACATTTTAATATGTAAACATTCTCAAACACTCGATGTCAATCCCTAGACACTGCTATCATAAGTTCGCATTGTTTTCATCACTATATGTCAATCCATCATCATCACCTCCATCCGACACATTAAACTTCAGAGACCATCAGACACTGCATTAGCTTCCATAAACATTTCTCTAATACATCATTAATCTCCATCAGCCATTAATAACCAAAAAACCAGGAATATAATTATTATAATCCATCGAACCCGGAAAAAATCATCACACCACACAAGAACATAATCATCTCCCATAGAAACAAGAATAAACTAGACACTAGTATAACCAAAACCACAAATAAAAAACCACCGAACATTAAATTGACATCAAATAAGAAGGAAAAAAACCTTAACTAATATATGAGTAAGCGATCTGAAAAAAATATGTCCCAAAACACCAATGTTACCACTACTCTAGATACGACCAGGATACACTACTAAAAAATATGTCTATAGCCACAATTTCTAGTCGTGGCTATAGGGTAAAACCTATTTCCATAGTTCCAACCATGGAAAAAACCCTATAGCCATGGTTTCAACCCATGGAATAGGGTAATGTCACTCATCGGGTATAGCCGTAGTTGAAAACCATGTCTATAGGCCTTCACATTTCCTACAAAACCAGCACCATTCACCTGTTTCTAGCCCCTTGCATCCTCCCCACCACCCATTGAAAATACCCCCCACTCTTTCCCTTACACCCCACCTATACCTTAACCCCCCCCCCCCCATGCACCCCTCCCCCTTCAGCCCCCCTTCCCACCCTGAAAAGCCCCCCTGGACGGACCCCCCCCCCCCTCCTAGAAACCACTCCTTCCTAGAAACCCCCATCCCCCCCAAACAACACCCCCCCCCACCGGGCAATACCGCCACCCCCTAGACAGCCCCCATCCCTCCCCCTGAATATACCCCACTCACCCCCTAGACAGACCCCCACCTCTTGGATAGAACCCCTCCCTCTTGGACACCCCTCCCTCCTGGAAACCTCCCCCCCACCCACCCCCTTTTCACCCCCCCCCCCACAGACAAACCCCAATCACCCACATGGACTGAGCCCCTCCCCCCTTTTGGACACCCCTCCCTCTTAGAAACCCCCTTGACAAACCTCCCATGAATCCCCTCTACAGACCAATGCCCCCTTGCACACCCATTACACCCCAATGTCCCCTTGTACACACCCCCTTTCACACACCTTGCACCACCCCTGTCGGGCAGCCCTTGCACCACACCTTGCACCACAGCTCCTGGACACCCCCACTAAACAGACCCCCCACCCTGGAAAGACACTCACACCCCCTGAACCCCCCCCCCCCCCAGATTGACACCCCCTTTCACCCCCACTACTGAACCATTCCCCCTTGCCCCTGCACAACCCCCTTTCCCCCCACTGCACAACCCCTGAACACCCCATGTCCCCTTACACACATGAACACCCCTATTGGAAACCCTACTACATCCCCCTAGAAAGACACCCCCCTTCACCCCCTGCACACCCATGCCCCCTTGCACCCCCTGCACAAAAAACCTTTCACCCCCCACCCCCCCACCCCCACAGCCCCATTACACATCCCTTTCACCCCCTTGTCCCCTAGAACGCCACCCTGCACCACACATGTTGGAAACCCATTGCACCACCCCTGGTGGACACCCCCACTACACATCCCCTTATGGATAGACCCCCCCCTTCTAAAAACCCCTCCACCTGGACAAACCCCCTCCCACTTAACAACCCCCCCCCCCAAGACATACACCCCCAGGATAGCGGCCCCCCACCCCCATGGACAGACACCCCCCTGCCCCCCCCCCCCCCCTCGTACACCCATGCCACCTTACACCAATTTGCATCCCCCTATCCCCTTGCACACCCCCAGCACACCCCCACTGCACCACCCCTGCTGAACACCCCTACTGGACCCCCCGGATAGAAAACCCCCACGCACCCCACTACACATCCCCCCTTGCACCCCCTGGCACTCCCCCCCCCCCCTCACAAACCTTCACACCCCCACTGCACATCCCAACTTATCCCCCTACACCCCCTTGCACCACCCCCACATACCCCTTGCACCACCCCTTTCACACCCCCTGTAGGTGGAACCTTGAAATGGCACTAAAGAAAGAATGATCTGGTGTCGTGGTATCCTGGTTAACAAATGGAGACCTCAGGTGAAGGGAGTCATAGTGTCCTAGGTGTGGTATCATGAATCAAGCCTAGGTGTAGTATAATGAATCACCAAATAACACAAACCACTACATTATGGCTTTTACTACATCATTTTGTATACTTTGGGGGTATATTTACAATAATCTAAAACTTTCACGTATGCATCATAGGTTTTATTCAAATAATTGAAAATCATTGTGAAATGATACAAATTCGTTTGGATATGATCATCATATAAACACCCTCAATCATTGGGATAAAACATTGTACCAAAATTGGTAGAAAATGGAATCCCTCTATAGAAGTTTTGGTGGACATATTAGAGTTGTGAAAGATGAGAATATATTGTTAAGAGGTGGAAGAATAAATAGTGATATGGCCATGGAGATGGTTGTTTTTCTTGATGATTAACTACTCAATGATACAATGTCAAGAAGAAGAGTATTTCATTGGGAGTGAAGTCCTGAGAAGCACTCAAAAAAATATAAAAATTGTGGTTATGTTGTTCAAAATTGATGATCGAATGACTTATAATGTCATATGAAAATGTTGTGCATAAGTCTTTCCTTAAAGTATTCAAATATCTAAAATATAAATTTTTTACTATGTGATCAAATAATATATGACAATATATTCTTATAGGTGGGATTAACACTTCCCCTACACACCACATGAACCACTACACACCCCATCCACAACCCTTTAACCATCCCCCTCCCCCTTGCAGACCCCCACCCCTTACACCCTCCCCCTTCCCCATGCACCCTCCCCCTACCCCTGTACACCCCTTTCACCCACCCCCTACACCTTACACCCTCCCCCTCCCCCTGCACACCCTTGGAAACCTCCCCCAACCCATTTCCCCAACCCCTGCCCTTACCCCCTGCCCCATCCCCTGCCCCTACCCCTGCCCCTACAGATCCCCTGCACCCTCCCCTCTTCCCCAACAGACCTCCTGCACCCCCCCCCCCTTGCACCTCATCTTCACCCTCCCCCTCCCCCCAGAAGACCCCCTACACCATCCCCCTTTCTCTATGGATATGATTTCTCTTACATGGCCATGTTCCAGGGTTCTCTACTATAGCATCACCACCTTCTACTATGCATGAAGAATCACCCACAATTAGTAAGATCTCATAATGTTTTAAAAATGAAATCTTTTTTCTATGATATTCTAAAAGACTTTAATAATTTTTTAGGAGACTATAATGAGATGAAACATGAGTTAAAATATACTATTGATAATATTATAGAACATAAGAAGTCCTCTATTCCAATGGTTGAGTTTTACAAGTTGGATGGGTTAATGACTACCCAAACAAAGTTGATTAGGAATATCCAATCATTCCCTACTATTGATTTTTTTTTCGAAAGTATGTTTCAAAGAGAATAATGATATGAATGGTCTAGTTAGATATTTGAAGGATTTTTATACTTCCAATTCTGAGTTCAATGGTCTAGGTGTTATGGTTGTATCTCAAAGTTATATGTTCCAAAATAATTCAATGGTGATATTGGACATGTCTCAAGATGTTTGTGATGAGGTTATGTCTTTCAGGACTGAAATAAAGGGAACCCTACACACTTTATAAATTATTTTATTAATCTAATTTGATTTTATCAAAAGGTTTCAAAACTATATAACTTCCACCTCAGAACCTTCATTTGTTCCAATTGTTTAGAGTGGAGTTGATCAATTTATCTCCAAGTTGAATTATGTATCCTTAAAGATTCAGTCCCTATAGTGTTATATGTTCACACCATTCCTTATGAAAAATTTAAAGAGGAATATTATGGGTGAGATCCGTGATACTGGAGAAGATTCCAGGAAGCTTGGTATTGGAACTAATAGATCTTTAAAATTAATTTATGGTCTTTTATAATGAATTTTATGGGAAGTTGAAGGAGACAATGAATGTCTCTAAAGATGATGAATATATGGTTTTAAGATCTCTTGTTCTAGTATCTAGAAACTACAATCATTTTTCAACCTCTTTTAACAACATCTATAAATTTGTTCAAGGGATATATTCATATTCTTCCTTGAGAAAGATAGTGGTTATTAGAAAACAATTTTTTAAAACAATAAAGAAATTATGGAAACAAGTTTTTAAAATAATCAGGAAATTGTATAATTCCAATTCATTGTTTAGGTAGAGGGAACCTCTTTCAACATCAAGGTGCATTGCTTTTGATGACAACAACCCAAATCTTTTTTTCCACTTGCACGCATTTGAAAAATCACATATATATATATAAGGACACCTAGCCTTTTTTACATATTTACATGGCCAAATATGCATAAGGGGGTCCTTAGATATGTGTTTATACTTTCATATACCACTTTACAATAACACACGTATTCATTTTTCATATCTATATATAATAACACAAAGACACAATATATATATTCATACTACCATGAGTGAATATACATAAAGGGGAAATTTATATATGCATGTGTCTTCCTATAAATACACATGTAATTCATCATCAATGAAGACTTAAATCCAACTCAACAAAATCTAAAACGCATTGCAGAAGTGTAAGGAACCCAAAATATGGGAATAATGTAAACATCCATCAGGACATAAATGTGAGAAATAGATATTAGACATTGTTCTTAACCTATAAAATTTATTCCTTGAATGTATAAAATACCTAAAAATCATCATGAATATATCCTTCAAGATTTTATAGATTTAAACCACATTTTTAGCATTTTATTATTCTATAATTTACCTTTATTCTTAGGTTATATAGTTTTATCAATTTTATAATGTAGATAATTTTACTTCTTTTATTCTTACTCAATATAATTGAAATTTTGAAACTAGATTTCTAATATGATTATACATTCTTTTTATGCACGATCTTCCTTCTTCTTGATTTTGTATTCCTTATTTGTAGAAACTTTTTCTGAACATGTGATAATTGTTTCGTCCATTTTAACTTTCAACTATTATTATTATTATGGAATCTGTCATAAATAATTTTGAATAATATCTTTACAGATGACTCTTATTAAATAACAATGAACCTTATATAACATAAGTATCATTAATTACTTTTCTAATATGTAGATCAATGAAAATCCTTATATAATGTGGATGACTCTTATGTATTGAACAATGAATCCTATAAAGAGTCTAATGACTCTTATAGTTTTCAATATGAATCTCATGGAAAATTGAAATGAAACTAACACAATATTAATGACTCTTATTACATTTTTAAGATTTTGATGATTCAATAATACAGATCTAAAATGAATATTTTGATCCTAATGGGTCCTCATGAATATTACAACTATCACAACTCATTAGTACGAAAATGTATATTAGGGAATCAGACTTAGGTAATTTCCATTGATACATAGTTTCTAGAATTGAACAAAAAATATTTAATAATTAAAATGGGTACTTTTAAGAGCACATTATACATATTGACTTTCATTTGTATACACATGAGTTCCAGATCTAAAAATTGACCATTATAATATAATTATAAGGGATCAAGTAGTAATGGGAAATAAAATTCTATAAATTGGATGTAGCTATACATTTTGAATTGTGAACATTACACATCATTGTGGCCTTATTTTGTGTATGTGTATGGAAAAGGATTCACCATTGATGGATAATAAAATATAATTTTCCACTTATTCACCACTCTCTAGATGAAGACTTATAATTTGGCCAAGGATGAAAGTAAAGATTCACATTTAGATAGAGATGATGGGGTGTAGTCTGATAAGACAATGTCACCTATCATAAGAAGTTCCCAAAAGGGAAAAGGTAGATATACTAGTAAATTTACATTGAAATGTTTCAGTTAGTGAGTAATTAAAAAATTTACTACATTTTTTCCAATTTTACAAGAAGAGGAGTATGAATATGAAGATATGTCATCAAATATGTTCTGTTGGATGAAGAATTCTAAATTCAGTAATAAGATGTAACCTTCTTAAGGAAATGGAAATAAATTTTTAAGTTTTTAGAAGATGTGTTATCATTAAATGATATTTGAATAAGAATACGATGACACTAAAATTGAAGATAATTTATTACCATGGGATCATAGTGTGAATTTTTAGATTCCTAAGGTGAATAAAGAAAAGTTATCAATCAAATGAGATAAAGAAGAAATAAAAATGGAGTTAATTTTGAAATTTAGATGGAGTAACTTATTAAAATCTCAACTAGAGAGGGGTAATAATAAATTAGTTAATATGTTCTCGATCTTATGGTGTCTAGGGAATGAGAAATTGAATTTATATATGAGTGAATTATATTAATATATATATATATCAATTTTAATCTAGAAATCTAGGTGGAAGATAACCCACTTAAAAAATGTTTGAGAAAGTGGTTGAAAATTTTAGATTTCATATAATGAATTAGTTTCATGTTTTGATTGAAATATATTGAATATATGATCAACTAGGTTCATAGGATAGAAATGGACATTCAGAAGGGTGTTGTAATCCAAACATGAAGTATTAGTCATCCCTACCCACTGTACTAGCCTCTCCCAAACTAGCCATGAAACAGATATGGAGTTAATTATTAAATTTAGATAGAGTGACTTATTAAAATATCAACCAAAGAAGGATAATAATAAATTGGTTAATATTTTATCAATGATATGGTGTCTAAGGGAATGAGAAAATGAATTTCTATATAAATAAATTATTTTAAAAAATTATTTCAATTTTAATATATAAATTTATGTGGTCAATAACCTGTAAAAAAATGTTCAGAAAGTGGTTTAAATTTTTATTTTTCAAACAAAAAATTAGTTTCATGTTTTGAATGAAATATATTAAATATATGATCTACTGGGTTCATAGGTTAGAAACCTAAATCCATAAGGGAGGTGTATTCCCAGCATGAAGTATAAGTCACCACCTTCCCCCTTTACTATACTCCACACAAAACAAGCCCCCTTTCCCTCAGTTATTGAGTAATTAGAAAATTGTATATATATTTCCCAATGTTACAGGAACAAGAAAGTGAATATGAAGATATATCATCAAATATTTTCTATTGGATGAAGAATTCAGAATTGAGTTATAAGATGTAACCTTCTTCGGGAAATGAAAATAAATTTTAAAATGATCAAGAAGATCTGTTATCTTTCAGTGATTTTTCAATAAGATTATAATGACACTAAAAGTCAAGATAATTGATTACCATGGGATCATAGAGAGTATTTTTAGATTTCTAAGGTGAATAAAGACAGGTTCTTTATCAAATAAGATAAAAAATAAACAGAAATGTGGTTAATTTTAAAATTTAGATGTAGTGACTTATTAAAATCTCAAAAGAGAAGAATAATAATAAATTGGATAATATGTTTTCAATGTCATGGTGTATAAAGGAATGAGAAAATAAATTTCTATATGAATGAGTTATATTAAAAAAATTATATCAATTTTAAGCTAGAAATTTAAGGGGCAGATAAGCCATTTAAAAAATGACCAAAAAGTGGTTGAAAATTTAAGAGTTCAAACAATGAATTAGTTTCATGTTTTGAATGAAATATATTGAATATATGATAAACTAGTTTTATAGGTTAGAAACTGACTTCCATAAGGGTGGTGTGATCCAAAAATGAATTATAAGTCACCCCCATACACCTGTACTAGCCTCCCCCAAACCAGCCCCCTCCCCCTAAACCAGTCCCCTCCCCCACAACCATCCCCTACCCCCCTGCACCAGCCCCAAACACCCCACCCCTGTACCAACCCCCCAGACCCCCCTACACCACCCAACACCTTCCCCTATACTAGCCCCCCCCCAACCAGTCCCCCCAAACCAGTACCCTTCCCCCACCACCCACCCCCACAAACACACCACACCCAGACCCTTGCCTGTATAAGCCCCCAACCCCCTAGCCTTCACCAGCCCTCCAACCCACACCCCTACACCACCCCCCAAATCCTCATGCACAACCCTCACCCATTCCCTTGTACTAGCCTCCCCCAAAGACCAATACATTACAATAAATATATTCATGTAAAAATTATAGCTTCTTAACATGCTGAACAGAAAATAAAATAACCATTTTGATTAACACCAAATCAAAAATCAGGATTAGTTTGAGAAAAAAAGGTCAAATATAAGTGATCACCAAAAAACATTAATATAAAGTAGTAAATATATCATAAAAATGACACTAATATTTTTATGTTCTTCACAGAATTGGACAAAAAGAATCACCATAACAAGGTTTCCCCAAACAGAGTGGAAGAAAGAATTTTGACCTTGTGGACCCACAGTGGTGTTGTAGTACCCCTTTTTCATCTCTTTTTCATCATTGTTAAATCATACCTATCCATAAAACCTAGTTTAGGTTTAACAACTTATCTTCAAATGTTCTTAAATACATAACACAATTTGGTGTCAGGAAAAGAAATCAAGAACATGGTGGGTAGTAAACAACAAAGATGGGGAGAACCGTGAAATTTACCATCGATTGAAGAGGTATGACCGACCTGTCACTAGAGATGGGTATAAATTGCTTTGGAGAGAAGTTTTCGAGAAAGTGTAACCATAGAAATATTTTCTAGTGCAAGGTTTGGCTCACACAGATCCCACTCATGGAAGGTCTCGGTTCGGCTGATGCACTGATTAGAGGAGGAATGCGCAACGAAGGGGTGGAGGAGGAGACAAACGTGCGATGAAGAGGATGGGAGGGATAGTGCGAGGGAGGGGTGAACTGAGGGGAGAATCCAGTGAGGATCGGCTGAGGGAGAATCGATCCATCAAGGAGAATGTTTTCTTTGGTGGGAGGAGTCGCGACAAGGGATATGTGGAGAGGAGATGAGTCGTGATAGAGTGAAACTGATTGAGGAGTTGTTACCATCAGATAAGTTTATCCATCAGTTTATCTGCTCTAAAGCCATGATTTTCAATTAATCGTGGATATATTTAGTTCTATAGCCACAGAATAATTAAACCATGGATAAAGGTCTGTGGATATAGGTCATTTTTCTAGTAGTGATAGGATCAGAAATATGTGAGGTCAGGGAAGAGGTTTTAATGGTCAAGGGCTCCAAATGATAGAAATGTTAATGAGGAATAAAACCTAGGGCCTTCCAAGTAGAAGAAAACTGAACCAGGTAGTTCCTTGAGACCCATCGACCACTAAATTACAAAACCCAAAACCTCTTGAACCACTGTGCCAAATCCAACCTAGAGGGGCACTGGGGAACTTGATTTCAGAGTCGTGGGAAGAACAACTGAGGGCATCAAAATCAAAAAACCAACATCATAAGGGAGGATAAGAAGTGTGATAGAGCACCAATGTGTCCCAAATCCACTGTGGCGGACTCAGGAAGAAACCATGGAAATGGCAGTGCCAAGACAGAGGAACATTAGGAGAGATAAACTAAGAGAGAGGATACTAAAGAAAGAATGTAAGATAATATGCGCACCAGAGTTCTGATGCATTTCCAAAGACATAGTGGAGGACTCTAAGAGAAAAACCCAGAAAAGAAAGTAATGATATAGAGAGATACCCAATGAGAGTGTGGTTCCATCCACTCTTTTTTTATTTATAATTCATTATTAAAATCACTAATCTAGTTGATAAATTCTTCTGTTTTTAGGTATTTTTTGGTTAGGTAGTTTTGGTCCTTGTACATTGTTCATGGTTTCATAATCTAATGAATATTAATCATAATATAAATATCATATATATTCCTTATTTATATATTATATTTATCCATAATAGTTAGAGATACAAAAATTAATTACATCGTTCATGGTGATGGTAAGTCATACACATGAACACTGTTTACATTTTTCAAATGATGGAAAAAATAAGGGTAAATAATAAATACCTTTTAATAAATAAATATAATATCATATATATTGATTAAATAAATAAATACTTCAATAAATGTATAAAAATAAAAAACATCAAATCTCCTCATGGATGTGGTAGTCCACACAGATGCACAAGAGACATTTTTGTTTTCTAGAAGAGTGGATGGTAAAATGTTAGAAGTGATCATATAATTACATTACTAAAATTATATAATAAATATAATATATATATAAATGAAATCTGACATTACATGTAGTCATTAGAGGAATTGGTGGAAACTAAATTACACTAGTTCACGAGGTAGTAGTTTTTTTACACACGATCGATGGATTCATTTATCAATTGATGGAAAATTATATGAATACTGGTCATTAGATTAACATAATAAGATAACATAAAATGTAATTTATTTTTTTATTATTTTTGAGGTTTTATGAATATTTTTAGGAGGTAGGTTAAGAAATAAAATAAAAAATTAAGTATAATAACTATACCTATGCTTCGAACAACCTCTTTATATTTATATCTAAAGCCTTTCATGGATATTATTATTATAAAAATAGGGAGTATAATTCATTTTGAGTTATTTTTTTAATGTTTATTTTTATCACTTTTCTAAATGAAATGGCTATTGGTATGTGGAGGGGAGATAAGAGGAGGCATCGTTTTAAAAGTTTGGGCGAGTTCCCATATGAAAATTTTAAAAGGAATGAAATATATTATTATCCTATTAAAAAACAATGGATATGAAATTATCCATTGCTAAATATTATATTCTATAGTGTCTCAATATTCCCAAAAAATGGAATTTATATATGTTTATAGGATATTTAACCCTTATCTTCTTAGTTTAAGAACTTGATAAACTTGTATTATCCCTAACCATAGTAATTTTTTTAAAGTTTTTACTATTTAATATTACCAAAAATAAATCCACCCAATTAAAAGTGTTAATTATGATGAGTTAAATGTTTTAATCCTTTTTATCAAATTCAATTAAAAATTTTAGAACAATATAGTTTAAAATTAAACTTTTAAAATCTATTAAAATCAGGTTTCCAATCAAATAGTTTTCTTAAGTAGAAAACATTTTTATATCAAAATACAACATCAATTTGATTTCAATGAACTAAATTGGGTTAATTATTGTACTATTGAACAAATATAATTAATATAATCATTTCAAAATATACTAAAACTTTTTATTTTTTTATAATAAAATTCAGTATTAAATAGATAAAAATTATTCTTTAATATTCATAGAAAAAAATAATATTTTCATAAAATTACAAAAAAATAACTCTAAGAATTTTTTGACATGTTTAATTAAAAAATAAACATTTTATGTCACATAATATTTGTAAAATTTGAAAAATAATTAATTATACTATTTCTTCACAAATAGAAATATTATATCTTTCATAGAAAAGGAATTTTTGATGCATATAAACTTTTTACTAAACATATATTTTCTTTATCTAAAAACATTAAAAATAATTTTGTAATATAATGTTATTCTGATTCATGTTACCAATTAAGTATCTTGTTTATAGACATAAACTATATTACTATCCATTTAGACAATGGATTTCTTGTATCACAAACTATTGAATAAATTATATCTATGGAAATAGAAATATATCATAAAATATTTGGGAGTCTCATTTTACCAACATTAAAAAGAATTATTACCTGGAAATTATATAAAAAAATAAGATATATATGCTTCATTTCATCATCATGTTCCCAATTAGCTTTTTTTTTATTTTTTATTCTCCTAGATAACATTTACCAGGTGGGTAGTATTGTTCTATAGAATATCATTTATATGGTCCATGATTTTTATTGGTTGTTATTAATAAGAGTAATCATACACTATAATTACATCATTTGAGTAAAGCACATGTAAAGGATTAGTTATATAATTCTTCAAGAGATACATATTTAAAACCTCATGAACTAGATAGAGGATTGGTGGGAGAATTAATAGATATGGTAAAACACGTACTCAATCAGGAATCATTAAGGGGCTATTATTCCATAGGATCACCATTACCTTTTTACTATATATTATAAAGTTCTTCCATGGGTAAATTCAAAGAATAACCTTAAAAAATATTTGAACACCAAATCTCAAAAAGTATATTCATCATGTTTTTTTCTATTAACTATGATATATCGTGATGATATTTTTAATAGGTATAAAAATATTTCTTATTTCATCAGTCAGACTCAATCACAATATCTTTGTTTGTCCAATATAGCAACATCGTATTTGATTTTTGAATCTCTAGGAATAGAGAGCATCATAATAATCCATATAAATTCTATAGTGATATATATTATTGTATGAAAACTCGACTAGAGGAAGTTGTTGATCCCAACTACACATGAATAATAGAGAACACGATCTCAACATATAATCTATGGTTTAAATATTTCTCTCTGAATGAAAATTTTAGTGAGGATGATAAACTATACTAAAACTCAACCCTATATCCATAGAATTGATGTTTTTATAAAATGACACAAAATATGATTAAGGGAAAATTGAATTTGAAAATTTTGAGTCCCTTAATTTCAAAGGTGTTGATTTTTTATCACTAGAATGGAAAAGATAAAATAAAAAAAGATACTTATATAATTATACATATAACAAAACTTGATTAGTGTTTCATATTTTTTTGATAATGGAAAAAAAGTAGATTTATAAATAGACAACTTTGTTATTTAGTGGAATAATGATGGGAGTGTTGTTACAATATGGAAACAAAACATGGGAAACTTTTTTTAGGTTGGTAATTCAAATAGATCAAGTTATCGGAGCTTGATGAATAAAACTCAGGAAACATATAAAAGGTTTTGATAAATGTTCCAAGGTAATATGTACAAGATGAAAAAGAGAGAATTTATTCACAAACATCATGGCGTATATATAAGAGGTGATTGATGTTGTAGTATATGATAGAAAGGGAATGTTAAAAACTTCTACATAAGAAAGTTGTGAAATATTATAACTACAAAACCCTATGTTTTTAACTAGGTTTAGGGAAAATTAATTATTTATAACTCTACAAAAAACTAGTGAAGTAGTGAATTGAGGTTGATCCACATGGATATGCCTCTAATATGTGTCTGAACAAGTAGACAAGAATGAACATTCATAAAAATAAATAAAGTAACTCGAATGGAATTGATGATATTATAATGTAAAGAGAAAACAACCATTACACAAGAAACAACACAAGATAATGAAAGCATTAATTGGATAATAAAGAATGATATGAAATTAAATTATGGGAAATCAATTTTGTTTATTTGAATATATTTTATTTTTCTATTTTTTCTCTATTACATCCCCCACAAATATTGATAGGTTTGGTGAAAATAAGATGGATAGTTCTTAAAAAAGACCAGCCTATAGAAAAATGTATGTTATAGTCTCTAAACATCGGCATTAACTAATCCACAAAATGGTTATACAAGTTTGTCATTCAAATAAATGTGTCAATGAATCCTAATGTGCTACCATCGATGATATCCTCAATTCATAAATGGCTTTTTAGATGACTATAAGTTTGAAAAATGAAACCAGGATAATTCCTTATTAGGTAATAAAAACAAAAAAATATTTAATAAATGATTAATTATAATGGATTTTTTTCCAGTAATACATTAATAATGGATGTTGTTATATTGTAGCCTAATAAAATACAACTCCCCAAACTCAGTTTATCCAATTATAAGGATTATATTTTGAAAAATTAAATAATCCATGAAAATAATTTAAAATAATTGAAATATTTAATCTATTCGAAAAACGATGTTATTAGTAGTATGGATTCAACTACCTCCTAGGATCCACTGGTGGTCTCTTTCCCTAACCTCTAGTGATCTATCCTTTAGAATCATTACTGATATATATTTGATGGATTATTCCCTCACTATCCACTCTGTTATATGGGTATTTAATCTTACAATGTAAAATAAATTATAATCCCCCCCAATTCCCCCATCGACTCTCACCATTGTTGCTCAAATATTTCATTTTTGACCTTTAGGTGGCTCATTCACTATTATTTTTTCTTCTCAAAAAGTGAAAAAAGAACATTCCCCTCTAAATAAAATGGATACTCATAGAAAATATGCACCATGAAAAAACTATGATAAAAAACTATAATTCTATCCATGCATAAATATGAAGAGTCGTTATTAATTTAAAAGAGAATAAATGAATATTCAGTTCGGGACTTATCAAAAAGAATAAAATAATATAATGATGACTTATATATGATATTTTCTAGTTTGTGAAATTAATCATTACTCCATACGGTCTCCTAATTATTTTAAATTAATTTTTCTTGGAATAAACCTTTTATTATTCCACTCCGATTAATTTACATTTTCTTATAATGTGTAGAAAATATTCATTTCTAAAAACTATTATTTAATTCCTTAACTCTTTATTAGTGACGTCTCATATTTGAGAAGATCATTAATCGAACTCCCAATGTTAATAAATGTGTTCATTGTTTCATCCTAACCATTATGGTTTCTATATCCTTGAAGATAAATCACTAATTTATAACTATATAATCCATACAAACTATCACTAATTAACCCCTAATACTTAACTGTATATGATTGAGGTTAAATATTATTTATCTTAGTAGGTTCAAGTTAACTTATTTTTTAAATCTATTATCCTGAGGAAATTTTTCTCATTGTAATTTAATCAAGAACACTATACACACATCATAATACCCCAGGATATAAATATATGAAGAAATTATATGCACCATGGTCTTCACCTGACACATAATATAATAACATTGAATTAATTTCAATATATCTGATCCTCCTCAAGAGGGTGGTGAGATTAAAAAGATGTAGTTTTTTATGTACTGTGGAATTTCAATCTTGATTGCATTGGGGATACAAAGATTCTTTTTTGCTACATAATAAATGTATCTATATTATCCTATAGTTCTTCATCTTGTTTCCAAATAAATGAATGCATGTCTTTAAATATTTAAATAACCGTCTCTTTTAGATCTAATCTGCAATCTTGGTCATCTGAGTTGTGTTAATCTATATAGATCAACTTGTGACAACTTCATATTTTATAAGTTTAATTATTATTTTTAGATCATCAATATCATCTGCACTTGGTAATGCATTTTTTCATTCATGGATTCATTTTTCTTCTACAGTATGTCTTGACTAGTTTCAATTGACCATTTCATTTTCTGAGTTTATTGAGCATGATATTTTGACAGGGGTGTCGCCATTCTATGAAAATACGTTATCAATTGGTTGGAAAGGATCTAAAATAAGTGGACCTCTTGATGTGGTGTTGTATAAAATGGAAGATGGTTGATATTGGATATAAGGAGTAATATTGGAATTTTGGAAGGAATAGTGGTAGTGGACACACAATGGTAGTAGAAGAAGAAGTGATGGATGTTGATGATTCTCAACTATAGTAGCCCCTCAATATTAGTAGAGTGAGATGTATAAACCCCTAAACACACAAATTGAATTGGACATGATTAAAAATGAAAATAATACTCATTTCCTATTTATTTATAAAAAACATTATTTTGAAAAAAATAACAGAAATCCATGGAATGTTTTGAAAAAAATTGAATTTATACATCCAAAACACTTGAATTAAATCAAAAATAAATTCCAATTACAGTAAATATAAATATTAAAAAAACATACGAAGAAAAATTGAAACTCATTTCTAAATTTTAATTCAGAGGGAAAAATCTAAAATAATTTATGTGTTAGAACTAATATTTAGGCATTATAACATGGGGTAATGAAATAAATTTTCCCAAAAATAAAACCCCATTATTTATTTAAAATAATTCAATTAACGGTGTTCTAAAAAATTTATTTTTAGAAAAATTAGATCAATAGATTTTCTCAATGATATTTTTTTACAGAAAATATGATATTAAAAAAATCTATAATAAATGTTATAAAATAAATACATTGAATTAATGAAATAAATGATACAGAAAATTCAAAGTCATCCAGATCTCAGGGAATTTTTTTGTTAACTTAAAAATGGTCATTTATTACTGTGAAAATTAAGATATAAACACACCCAATACATATATTTTTGAATCATTTTTATTTAATTTCAAAAAGAACCAAAATTAATAAAACTATGAAAATATTTCTATTTAAATTATAACCCATTATCAGAATTCCATATTTAATTTACAAAATATGTGTAAAAAGTGTAAAAATTCACATGATTAAAATTCCCCACACATGAAAACATGTTAATCCTTATGTAAACCATAATTTAACTATTGTATTATAAAACCAGATTTCAATTTGATTTCATAATGGTGAATGATAATAAATTTATTTACACAGTAAATTCATTTTATATGGGAAAAAATCTCTCAATGAACATTCAAAAAAAAATTTACCAAAAAAATTTCCTCTAGAATTCAATGTGACATATATTAATTCCCCATTGATATTTTTTATTCAAATATGATGCCACTCACTTTCTTACATCAATTCTAAATCAAGGATAGTTCCAACAGTTAAAAATGAAATATTTACATGAAATTAAAATCAAAATAAGAGGAACCAGTAATTATCACTCTCCTCATTATTCCAAAAACCATGGATTCATTTTAAAATTAAATGATAGAACTAAAATGATTATCTTATAAATTTTTATCCCCTTATACATCTATATTTAATATTCCCCTCATCTAAATGAACACATTTTAAAAAATATGGATTTTTATTTTAAAAAAATGAGCCAATGTTTTTAACATATTACTGTGAAAAAACGTATTGAATTTTTATTCTATTTTATTAAACAACACACATAGTGCATATTGTCTTAGAGAATCATAGTTGGATATCATTTTCTCGTTCTACTATAGTTTCATAGGACATATATGATTATAATTTGGGTTATCAATGTGAGGTGTGTTATTTCAAAAATAGAGAGTCAGCTAGTTCAAGTTTATGATCTAGTTTCTTATATTTTATCTCTAGTTAAAATAATATATCTCATATCATAGTAATTTTCCTAGTACTTAAAATAATATCTGTAGAAAAAATAGTCAACTTCAATCATCAATCATACACCCCTAATAATTTGAAAATAATTATAATTTTTTGAAACCATATTGTTATTACCCATTATGAATGAGAATATTAATGTTCATATTGAAGCATAAAGACCCTTATATATAAAAAATATTTATTTTTTTAAAACAATAGTATTGAAGAATGAAATATAAATTCATTAAAGAATATCTCATAATATTGAAAGATCTCTCTTCCCACATACAAAGCCTTACATTTTCCTCAATGTTAAATGCTATTTTGAGAGAAATATTTATTCAAAAAGTATTTTCAGTTTAGTAGTTTAATGATTATTAAATGGGTGATATGAATATTAAAAAAATTCATGAAAAAAACAATTTAATTTCAAAAAAATTTTAAAATTTAGGAGTTATATATATATAAATTAATTTTCATTTCAGCTTGAAAGTAAATATGATGAACCATGATGTAAAATAACTCAATTTCATTTTATTATGAATTCCAATTTTGAAATGTAGATCAATTTTATTTTCAACTATCTTATAATAAACAAGATAAACATCTAGGTAAGAAAATATGTTTATGTTTTTTAAAATCATTATGGACAATTCCATCAGAGATATTTCACTATAGTACATTGTACGAATATGAAGAATTTTAATTTTTTGTAAATAATATAATTCCTCCACTAAATGTAGAACATTTTCCTTCTCAGTTTAGTCAAGTGAATACTCTCATTTATTATTTAAAATTTCCCTCTTTTTATCATGTTCCATCTCCTATAAATTTATAATAGAAGAAAATTAGTATGCAATAAAAATATCTTTAGAAAAAAATTAAGTAGAGGTTGAATTAAGGGAAATTTTATCCAAATGATTTTTTAAAATATCTTATATTTTTCATAGAAATGAGATGAAATTTTTTACTATTGAAGTGTATATAAGGTTTATTATTTAAAAAACTATTTTTTATTTATTAGAAGTACAATTACAATAACCAGTGAGATGGTTATTCAGAAAAAAACAAAAAAAAATAAACCATGGGTTGACACTAATGAAAAAATAAATTCAATGAAATTAATTAAAAAATCAACAGTAGCTCAAATTTCAAAAAATGATATTTCATTGAATCCCTTGGGATGCCTCTAAAATTATTAAATTATTATATTCTCATTTACCATATGTGGAAATTATTCATCTTAAACTAAATAAATAGATCCATTGATATGAGGTCTAAGAATGGTGAATGGGTTATACCACACATTTCTTAGCTTTCCATGAAATAGTTGTATCATAGAATTAAATAAAATATAGTTTATCCAAACATGAATTACTTATCCTGGAGGATAAACTGCTGAATGTAATTTTTTTATTACTTCTAAATCAAGGAATTCTTTTAGGATTCTATACTAATTCGCTCTATCTCACAAATCTCAAGAAAAATTCTCTCTCAATATAATAGAAAATAATATTTTAGGTCCTTCACTACACAAAAAAGGATTTGGATATAGTTTCTACAGATGATAAAATTTATTTACACCGAGAATCATATAAGGAGAAAAGACTTTGTGAGTATTTTTGGATGTCCTGTAATCCCACAAAGAATTATCCATTTTATATGACCAATCCTTATTAGAACTAGACATTGTATTATACTGTTTTTTAATATCTATAATCAAAATGTCATATTTCTCACGATACTATGGGGTATTGTTTGTTTCCATTCAATGTTCAAAACCATATGCCTCTTTTAAAAATCGGAATCTATAATTCAAGAAATGAGTACCATTATAAGTGATGAATTATTTTTGTGTACTCTAAATCATAGGAATATGTTTTTATTAATAAAATTGAAATCACTAGAAGAAAAGTTACTAACAATAGAAACAACCTCAACAATAATATACACATAGTCTACAACCACATAATTATACTCATTTTTATAAAAATATAGAAACTTTTCTAGAAAATTTATTTCTAAAACATAAAAAACATCTACCTGCTGAATTCATTTTTATGGAATCTCTTCCCTTTTACTAACATTTCCAAGTCACTAAAATTTTTCATATCCAATCACCAGGTTACTTTAATCATTTAAAAATGTCGGTCTATAGAAAATATCCTACAAGAACTTCTAGTAATTCCTTTATCGACCCTGGTGTTACCCTGCGGAGATAAAAGACATATATAAAGGATGTGAAACATCACAACTTAGAAAAAAATATCTTCTAAATACAATCATAACTTCTGAAAAAAATAACAGGGTCATCAATAATCTCACTCTTTTTTTCTATTAATATTTATTTTATATAACACCAACTATAAGATAATTTTTATTTTTTCCCACTAAAAAGACTGCCCCACTAAGGTAGAAAATAATTTCAAATTTGAGAATGTGGTGTTAATTTATTTGGGATTATAAATTTGATTGATTATAAATATATACATTTTGTTTAGATTATTTTTAGTAAGCAGGAAAATAAAACCAGAATCATCTTTGAAAATGATAAAATGGACCCTAACCAATGTTTTATAAAATTATTTAGATAAGACATCATAGTATATAATTAATTTTACATTATATTTTAATTATTTCTATAATCATAAAATAGGTTTCTAGAATAAAAAATATCATGATTTTTTATTTAATTTCTCTACCTTAAAAAAACACTTATGACAACATAACTAGGATATCACATAACCTCAAAAGGGAAAATTCTATCAAGTGATGTTATAATGGGTGATGATTTTAGATTTAACATAAATAGGTCAAATTAATCTAATAAATTCTCATAAAGAAATTGTTTAATATTTAACATGTAGTGAATATTAAGGCCTGCTTATTTTGAAAAAACAATCCTTTATGAATATATATTAGAAACCACCAAGGGCCAATAATATTCTAATTAATTTCACATTAAGAGATTAAATCTCCCATGACTCCTTAATAATATAGTTTTCTAAGTATTAAAACAATTCTCATAGTGACCATCAATTGAAACATTTCCCATATTAAAACAAGGATTGTTTCTTGAAATCTCTATAAAAAAGATTCTATATATTAAAAAAATATTTTAAAATTACTTCTAGTTATTTATATTTCATACATGAAAACATAAAATATACTTTCAATAATGTTTTTATTAAAGTTTCATCAAGTATCTCTAAAATTTGGATGGCTCACCGTAGAAGAATGTTTGTATTCAATGGTATAAAAATGTCACAAATATAAATCTGAGTGTAGTGTCCTCATGATCATCAAGAGATATATAAAACTTATTTTAAATAAATTATCCATCAAGGATGTAGTAGATATCATTACCAAATAACCCCTTTAATTTGTTCTCTAAAATTGGCCTAAGGAAATATTATTTTAGAGTGAAAACATTCTGTTTACTCTAATATATATAGATTCCCCATTTGATTACTATTATAACATCAACTTGTTAATTTTTAAAATTTATAACAACTATGATTTCACAATTTTTATGGATAACTTAGACATGTATAACCCAAGAACATTATGAAATTAGTTAAATGATCCCAATATCCTACAATGTAGTCAGTTACTCTCTAACTATATCCGTCATGTTGGGACTCAATATTTTTTTGATTCAACTAATGGTTGATGGTCTAATTACATAGGAATTTTTTTACATGGTATGATGGATATATTTGAGTAATTGCATCAATGGATGAACCCATGATATTTTTAAATATCCTAATGATAGAAAAAAACTATTATCATGACTTTCCACTAAAACATTCAAGATAGTAATGAGAAATATAGGGAACTCTCCAAGAAGACAATATTTGAAATGATTGGTAAGATAATTAAGATCCAATTTTAGTTTATTTTCACTAGAAGGATGTATTTTTGTAGAAGGTCACCCAAGGAATTCAATATTATTTTTTATATGATTATAAAAACTGGAAAAATTATTAATTTAAAGTACATAATTCAATTTATCACTATTCTTATCTAATGTAGTCTTCCTAATATTTTTTGTGACTAGATCATGTTTTAAAATGTTTTATCATCAATGTGGCCAATTTATTCCACGAAAATATCCTAATAAAAAACCAAAGGATATAATTAAATGATTAAATTAGGGAAATAATCATTAATATCATCTAAAAATTCCTTACTCAATGATATAGGGTATTCATCATAAAGAATAGTCTTCTTAGTAAGATCAAAATTGGTGTCCACGGATTTATTTTCATTTTTCCTTTTCAAATTGGTTTTATTAGTCAGCCTTTGTATATTTAGAGATTTTTCAAGATAATGAATATATTATTCAAACTCATGAATCTCAAATATTGAACTATTTCCCTATTATATGGGTTCCTTGATATTTTAAAAAATATTAAATTCCTTTATTTATTCCCCAAGATTCAAAGTCATCTTACCCATTGAGAAATCAGTTATATCTCCCCCATAATATAAGATGTGCCTATATAAAATTATTAGTATTCTCATATCATGATCAATATAAAAAAACAATAGATGATCGAAGATCTTCCCAGCCCAATATATAATGTCATCTACCCTCCCAATGGGTTGAATAAGAGAACAATCATCTAATATAAGGGTAATTGTGGTGGGTTGTATTTATCCAATTCAAAAGTTTTGAAATATAGAGTAAGTAATAAAATAATTACTATAAAAATAATCAAAGATAAAATAATTCAATACACTATCTTAAAAAGTGGATGATAGTGAAAATATTCCCTTGGTATGGAGCTAAATAGGTATCCTATTTTGTAAGGAAAACACAACACTCCTCTATGATATTGTATGATAGAAATTATTCAAAGGATTTATTGTACGAATATATTTTATTTACAAATTTTTAATAATATGGAACATGAAATAAATCATTATTAATGTTATTTAAAACATTAATTTTTTTGAAATTCTTGAGAAAATTATGATGTTCTATATCACAAGTAACACAAATTACTCTTTTAATAAAGTGAATTTTTAATGAAAAATTCTCCATAATGGATGAAATTACCTAAATCAATTCCCCATGATTAATATTACTTATATATTAATTGTCTTTAATATCCTATCCCTTTTTATTTTCAATAGGTATAATGGGTATTAAAGTATATCAAGTGGGGCTCTCCTGATTTTCATGTTCTTGGTTCCCTGATCTAGTTATTCATTTTCTTTAACGTATTTTCTTTGAGATGGTTTTTGATCATTTTAAACATCATTTATATTTTTAAGACCACTCATATTGGTAAATAAAATTTAATTATCCATAGTATTAGATTAAGTGGTTCTCGGAAACATTACTTATTTCTCGTGAGTATGAATTATTTCCTGATTATCCAATTTGTACATCATTTTTTTTATCCTTATATATTTATTGGATTTATTATCAATAAATTGGGAATTTTATTAATCTAATTTATCCTTACATGTTTCCTCTTGATATTCTATTCTTCATAAAATAGTTTCCATTATATAAGTAACTTTTCCTTAGAAATTTCATTGGGAACTAAAATATTCATCTCTGTGTTGGTTTTTGAATTTTTTTTCCTATGTTATTTGAGACATGGGGGAGCATTACGTCTCAACCCCCAATTTATTCCAACAGAGATTTTTATTTTTTCGATATATCTGTTGTATTGTTTTGAGAAATTATCATCCTTTTGATGCATTATGGGTCCATAAAAAGAAAATGTTGCTTTTGTGAGAGAATGGATAAGATTATATAATTTGGGAAAATATGAAGTTGAATTACGTATCATTCCCCAATATTGAAATTTATCCCTAAGAGTTTTTTAGTATTTGCAATATAGTTAAATGAATATTGAACAATAACTTATTGGAAAATATCATACTAATTCATAAAAAAATTCTTCTTGTTAATCACTTTTTAATTCAATTATGAGCCATTATGTTAAAAATAAATTTCTGTTCTTCAGTAATTTTATCAATTAAGGTCCATATAGAATAATTATTCTCTAGTAATTGGTGATATTTGGTGTTAATGTTTTTAATGGAGTCTATAATATTTTTTAGAGTGAATTATAAATTTAGAAAAATCCAATTAACCCCAAGAATCTATCTCATGTTTCACAGATTAATTCATCGTAAGGAAGATAAAAACCAATGATATATTAACTTATTTCAGTAATTAATAACATAGAGTAAATTTTTTTACGAAATAAATGTTTATATGATCCCATGTATTAGAACTATTTGAAAAAAAAGAACTAGGATTTCTTTAATAAAAAATAGGTACACTCTAAGTGCAAATTCTTCCTGAGTCGGTCTTCTTAGAGGAAGCAATTGGACAATATAGTATATGTACCTAATGAATAAAAGAGAATATTTATTGTGTATTTAATTGAATTTTTTAAAATGTGGAATCAATTAATAATATTTTTTAATTCTTAGATCTTGGTGAAATCCAAATGCCTGATGGGTTATTAGAGATATTTGATACAAAAATTCCTTTAGAAATACCTATTTATTCTCTCACTGTCATGTGGATTTGGGTACCCATGTTTTTAATTATTTTTCCCACTATTTTTATTAATATCATTTATCTAATCATTTTCTTTCATTTTTAGAGAAAATTAAATATTTTATGGTTTCTTGAATAAAGGTATCGACATGTTTCCTACAAAACCATATTTGAATTAATGGATTGAAATGATTTTTTAGTATTTTTTTCAAAATAGTTTAGTTGGACTATATTTAATGTGTTTTTTATACTTCTATACGATTTTTTTCTTTTTTTTAATTCCACTTATGTTCCATCCCCTAAAACATCATAAAACATTGATCAAAACGAAAATTTGGTGGCTAACTATAATCATGGGAAATTAAATTTTTATAACACTATTAAAAATCATGAAAAGTTGTGAATAGGGGTCGATCCACAAAGAAGGACTAAAATATGTGCGTAAAAAATTATTAAATGAAAAAATAGTCTTTAAAATTATTAAAATAGTGACAAGGTAATGTAAGATAAATTGAATTTGAGTGAAAACAACTATTTACCATGAAATAATAGATGAAAGAGAGTATAATCATTGAAAACAAATGCATTATCCATTAGTGAAGTAAGAGAAATTGACTGGAAGGTTTTAAATTTTTTATTTTAAAATTTTATTTTCTATGTTCATTCAAGTACAAATATTACTAGATCTAGTGGAGTGATGGTGGTCAGTTCTCTTACATGAATAACATGTGGGTGAATGTATCCTATAATATGTTAACTATATAATCTTCTAATCATCACATTATATCTATTTTTAAATAAGATAAAAATATTTGTTCATCATAATGTTCTTACCTTGATGGTCTATCCTATTCTTAGATAGATTCACATTTAAATAGTAGTATGAAAAATTAATATGAAAACTATCTTCACTAGTTCCAAAAATTTCAAAAATAATTAATACTTGAAGAATGAAAATGAAGTTAGTTTTTATAAATATGATTGCAATCAATGAATTATACATTACTAACAATAGAAATATAATTCTGAACTATTTTAGAAAAAACATTTTTGTATTATCAGAATGTTTGAGTAGGTTTAGAAAAAACTCTATAATAGAGGAAATGGGGAAATTATTGTTGGAAATAAGTTCTCTTCAAGATATTTATAATTTCTTCTTAGGATCCACTTATTATCTACTTCCTATTACTCCAACGATATTTCCTTATAAATCACACATAGTGTCTCTCGGAAAGATGAATCCCCATCTCTCCCCTACTGTATATCTAAAATCAACCCACTGATTTCTATTAAATAAAAATTGATTTCAAATTCTTACCCTCTCCACTTTTATAGCTCTATGATTTCCATGATAGCCTTCACATGTCACTCTGAATATTCCATTTTCATCCCCCATAATGAAACAATATCAAGACCCACTAATTAAAATGTGACTCCTTGATATTACAAAATAAGAAATGATGATGATACCAATCCCTATTTATCTTTATGATGAATTATCAAGGGCCATGATTATAAGAATATATAGTTACTGAATATCCCTTCTTGGATTTAGCTGGATAAATTAGTAGAATAATTTTTCAACATTGAAACAATCTTCTCTATTTTAGGGAACTAATCATTTATCCTTGTGGTATCAATATTATTTTCATAAAATTTTCTATGAATAAAAAAAATATACTCACTTAATAATTTAATGGGTCATATGGAGTGTGTCCCATCATCATTTATTTAAACATTTCATGACATTCTTCAAATATGTCTTGCTCAAATACCCTTTTCCAAAACATCACTAATTGGAACCTCATTGTTTGCACCTGTTTTCCCCAATTCTTCCTACCCGACATTGTTTTAGTATTAGTCACTCTAAAGAACCAATAAAATATTAATAATTCTCAATGAATTATCTTCAATTAATGTTGCGGCCTTAACAACATTTAAAAGAGTTCTACTATTTGTATACTCTTATTGAGAATGTGAACTCAAGATTTCATTCTACCAGGTCAATGAGATGTTTTAGATTGAAATTTAATCATGAAGGTTATAGGTAAATCTTAACATCCTTATATATGAATTGAAAAAAAATAATTAATTCCCCATCCTCTTCATCAAGTTTATAAAATAATAAAATTGAAGAAAATTCTTTATATATGGTCGTCCTCACCAATGTGATGAGATCAATAAGAAATTCGTTTTGATCAACTGTTAAATGTCAATTTATGTTTCATTTCTTAATCCATGGAATATAATTGGTTACATCATCAATTAATCAGGGGTTGGTAAGGGTTTTTCATTTTTTCATAACAAATTAACCAAGTTTCGGAAATTAAAACATCCAATTATCATTTGGATCTAATCAATGGCATCGATCATATCGACTCAGTTCATAAGTAATGATCATGAGGCTCTGAAATAATTTTATATAAATTCTATATTTTTTATTTTCATCAATATTAAATTTAATTGGTACTAGATGGTTTCATTCAAAGATTTAGTTTTTCTCTATAGAAAGTATCGAATAGCATCAATAGAACATATATTCTTCTGGGTTCATTAATCCTAAAATTCTATATCGGTATCCTTGTCTGTTGAACATTTGGCTTCAATCAGTTTTATATGCTCAATGGTTTGGTGGGCCTTTTTAATTTGCTCCATGGAAGATAGATGATGGGTTGTAGCCAATTAAATGTGAAGGAATTTAGAATATGGAAGGAATCTAATAAATTAACACTCAATGTTTACAATTTCATAAGTTGTGATAGCGAGGGTTACTCAACAGTAGCAGAGACATAGATAGAAGAAAACAAGAAATGATAGATGATTGGGCCATAAAAAACCCAAAAAAAATTAGTATAACATTATTAAAAATTAAAATACTATTCTTTATCAAATCCTTAATCCATACTAAAATTAATTCCAAAAATTATTAATAAACTAAATCACTGGAATTGTTTTGGAAAAATTATTTTATATATCATGAATATTTTAATTTATTTTAAAATAAATTTCAGAATAAAAAAATTGAATAAACACTATATTCAAAATAAATTTAGAAAATCATTTCTAATAATGAATTAAAAAATAAAAAACCCAATGAATTTTAAATATTCCCATTGAATGAAATTAATAATTAAAATTTAGAATAATGAAATAGTTATTTGCAAAAAAAACCCTTTTAAAAAAAATTGAAACCCCCTAATCACTGAAATTATAAAAATATTCCATAATAATAAGATCAATGTATTTAAAAAATTAAAATTTTAATTCAAAATTAAATAAATAAGAAAGTAATCACATTTTTTTAAAATAATAACATGATAAAATTTATTTATAAAATTCACAGTCATAATGATCCTACATAAATTTAGGGTTCCCATAAATATTATAGATTTATTATGTAGAAATATTACGTAATTGAAACACCAAACACACATATTTTTAAAATATTTTAAATGAATTAGGACTACAACCTCATTTTATTAAATAATAATAAAATTTACATTATATACACATTACATTATGAAAATTCATTTATTTCATAAAAAAATTAAAAAACTTTGGAAACATATGCCATCTCAATATTCAACACATCTCTTAAAGATTATATTTTAATATATATAATAGCTTGTGAGAATGAAACAAACAAATAGAGATGATTAATTTTTTCTTTTATTGGATTTATAATTAAATTTCGTGTACTATGATATATAAACATATTTCTCGAGATCTAAAAATATTTAAGTGTTTCTACAGAGGTGATGAAAAGTGATGTGGTTATTGTGAAAATAAATTCAAACTAATAATGGTATTGATTATATTGATTTTAATGTTATATATGATCTTGAATAGAATGAAATTTGGGATGATATTAGTGAAATGTACATAACAAAACAAATTTTTGTTAGTGAAAAAATAAAAAGACATTCAATTGATATGGAACAAACTATATTGATTGAAAATTATACTTTTTGATAATTTTGAAGAAATTTATTAAAAAAGTAACATGTATTCCTATTAGATGTTTCCCTAGGAAAATAATTGATATGAATCCTTATCAGATGTATTTCAATGAAACTAAATGTGTAAGTCACCATCCTTAAACATTCTGTTAATAATTCATATTGAGGATATTTTCAGGTTTAGAGCTCTAAACAATTAGTTCATAATTTATACATAACAACTTGAATAATACAAGTAGAAACTTCTACTCACTATACATTTTTTTATAAAACAAAAACTATGAAAAAGAAGAAACATGTCTAGTTCCATGTTTTAGACAGTACGAATTTTCCATGATCCCATCTTTTACCCTATTCATCTTTAAGTCTCATGAAAAAAATTCAAAACTTGGTAAGAGAATAAAAATCTCAGTAAGGGATACATAAAGAATTAAAAACATTAGTTTTTCCTATCAAAATGTAAAACAGGAATACTTTGTCATAAAATAATAATTTTCACCTTAAAGAATTAGCAAAAACAATTCACTGAATATAAGATCATTGCTTACCATTATTTTATAACCAAAATTTTACCATAAAACCCATAGAATGAAACATATATCATATAAATAAAACTTAGGACAGAAACATAATTAAATAGAAAAACCATACGGTGGACTTCCACACATAATGCTAAATAGAATATCCATATGACAAACTTCCATACCCAATGAATTAGAGGTTTCAATGTAACCACATATCCATAGTTTATCATGGAACCATCCATTATTTGGTTTATCATGTAACCACCCATCAAATTTCCATGTTTTATTATATAATCATAACACATAAAATATTGAAAATATAAACATTTCACTAAAAAACATTATTTGAAATAAAATGATATCATTTCATGATATTAAAATAATCAATTCATTTCAAAACCCATTTTATATACTAAGTCACCCAAAAATGGAATAAGAGGTTTCTTTTTCTTTTAAAAATATTAAGTCTTATGGAGGAAGTCAAATAACGATTACAGTTGCGGAGAGGTAATTGTCAATGCAAATGTTAAAAACATTAATTTTTCTATTTAGTGAAATTCATCATATGAAATGGATTCACTTTGAATGAAAAGTAAAATTCAGAGGTTTTTATTATACATTGTGTGAAATAAGTATGAATATATTATCAAAACATGCCACAATGAAAGGAGATTGATATGAAGTCTGTCACCTAGTGTCCCACTTGACTCATTCATTATTTAATTTCCTTAATAATAAATATAAGTTAATTTACAATTTCATCAGAACCTTTTTCAATTTTATTATTCCTTTTATATCATTTATTACCATGTTATAAAAATTACATAATTATTTATGTTAATATCGATTGT
This sequence comes from Viscum album, assembly GCA_963277665.1. Classification (NCBI taxonomy): domain Eukaryota; kingdom Viridiplantae; phylum Streptophyta; class Magnoliopsida; order Santalales; family Viscaceae; genus Viscum; species Viscum album. Next base: position 1,302,808,805 of record OY728129.1, read on the forward strand.
TGTTTCGATATTGGGTACCTAGAGTCGAAAATAATCATGTTATAATTACAATTTGTCCATGTTGTAAAAATTACATTATCTCCAAAATATAATTCATATATACATCTTATATATCCCATATATATTTATTTATAATATTACATAACATTTATATATAAGAAATGAAATGCTTCGTTCATGGAGATGGTAAGCCGTAAGTACGCATGAACACTACTTTCATTTCTATTTCTAATTTAATGGAATAAAAACATTATGATAAATAGGTATATTATAATTCTAGTATAATAACACATTATATATATTTTATATAATTTCATTAACTCCATCCTTTATACATTCTATTTATGGCATGAATGATTTATATCACCTTAAGGGGGTGGAAGTCTGCACTTCCTCAAATGAAATTATCGGATTTATACAACCTGAAAAACATAAAGGTATGCTATAAATTAGAATTAAATAAGCATAGATATAAAATAAATATCATAAATATAATATTTAATTATTTTTCTATCATTATTTCCACCATAAGAGGTGGTAGGAGAAGATTACACAATCATCATTTTGTGAGACAGTAGTTTCCTGTCCACAGAAACAGTATGTTCTATGCCCATTAGACGGAGGTTTGTGTTATTGTAGTTCAAATAATTCTCATAAACAAGACCTATTATATTCAGGAAACTGGTTTTATTATGTAAAAAATAATAATATGTTTATAGGGAGTGGATAAAGAAAAATAATAGAAAATAACTTGGGAGAATACTTTACCTCAAATCAGGTAACTTCTTTTGATTTGACCAAATGAATTTCTTGAATCTCCTTCTTCCTATGGAAAGGCTTAAAGGAGAAATATAGGGATGTTGGGAGATTATTTGAGTAGTTTTTCGATGATCCAAGGGGCTTTAGAGTTTTAAGTAAGGGTTAGAGGTGATTTCCTTTTATAAGGGTTTGGAGGGGCTCTTAAAGAGAGTTTGAAAGTATTATTTTATTAAAAAATTATTTTCCCTTTCCAAAGGCCCATACCTCATTAAATTAAAATATAAGATGAATATTTTTTTAATCATCTCACCAATTTGTTTTAGACAAATTTTGGTATCTTATTTAACCTCATCTTTTAGCTTTAACCCTTAGTTAACTAATTTTACTCATACTAAGTCTTCTTGTATATTCATACTATAAGGTTAATACAATTACTATAAAATACCAAACGAACCAAAAGTGGTTCATTAATGATATTTTCAACTTTATATAAGTCATTTTTCAAAATATTATATTTTTAGGACTATTATATCATTTAATAAAATAATATTTTTAAAAAAAACTCATTTATGTCAATTTATATACTATTTATATCATGGATTTTAAGAAATCCATATCAACTTGATTATTTATAAAAACATCATTTATTGAAATATAAACGTCATAATAATCCGTAATTTTTTTTTACCACATACGAGGTTTCAAAATAAGTTTATCTTAATATTTATAATCTCATTTATTTAAATCATATATTAATAATGTAATCACTACATCACCATTATATCATAAGTAAATTTATTTATATAATATCTAGAAATTATAAATAAAATACCACGATATAGTAAATATTTTTGTCTATCTAATCCTTATTTATAGTCTAAAAGATAAATTATATAACTCCATATAAAATTTTTTTTACTAAAAGATGCATGTTTAGGTTATATTTTCCTTTACTTTAAATTAAAAGTAAATAAATGTCATTTTCACACAAAAGTGGCTCCATGGGGTCCTAAAAACGACCCAAGGTGGAAAAGGTTCAGAAATATCTCATCCAATAGGGTTAAGACATGTGTTAGTTTAATTTAAATTTATTATAATATTATTTTTTACCCGTATTTCACAGTTTTACCTTTTAACCATGTCAAATAAAATATTTACTAAAGTAACAATTCCTAATGTCTTAAATTAAAGGGTACCTATGTACATAATTTAACCTATGAATTAAAAATATGGAATCCATTTTTTCATATTTAAAACACATATATTTTATAAATTAATATAAAATTAATCCCCATTGTCAAAACCAAAAAGCATTTTTTAAGAACTAAAAACCACCAAAAGATTAAGTTGCGTTTATGTCCACTTTCAAAGTGAAACTACTTATAATGACCAAAATTGGATTAAATGATAAAAATATAATCTAATTTCACTTTAAAACCAATTAAAAGTACAATATAAAAATATAAATAAATCATATTAAATAGCCATTTTGAATTAAAATGCAGTAATTTTCACTATTCATTAAAAAATAAACTTCAGTAGAAAAATACCAAATTTTAATCCAAAGTAAATTTATATATTCCAATTATAAAGAATAATTTTATATTGTAATATAAATCATATAATTGTGTCAATAGATATGTTTAAAAAGGGTTCTCCATTAAAAAGAAATAAAACATCATATTTAGAAAAATACTTCTTTTATTTGAGAAAAATGAATTTATTCTTATATCCTATCTAGAAAACATATAATATGAATTTAAAACATTACATTGAATATATAACAAATATTTTTCATTAAATAAAAATCCATAAAGGGTGATATGAACACACAATTATTCTCTTTTAAATAGGTTTTCATAAAGTCACGTCCATTATATTCAATTAGTTTTTTATTACCATTTATAATAAAGTTGGTAAACAATGAATCCTAATTTAAAAATTTGTAATCCATATTTATAAAATTAGATGATACTACTCATTATCTCCATTCTAATGTCTAGGGGTTAACTACCATTTATAATATTATTATTATTTTTGTATTATTTTTTATTTATACTCAATGTTGTGTGCAATTTAAGATTTTAGAGAAACCTATTATTGCATTTCGAGTACGCTATCAGAAAAAGCATCCCCTTTAACTTAAAATTAATATATTATTCGTAAGTATTAATATAAATAAAAAATTATTATTTAATAAATACCTAGTTCATTACATCCTTCCCCCTTTTGGAAATTGTATCCTCGCAAATTTAAAATTAGGCTCGGAATCTTCATAAAATGTCATATATCAGAAAAAGATTCAATAAAAATATCACTTTAAAAGAAAGAAATAGAATTAAAAAGGTCAACCATGATAACTCATACTAGTATTCCATATAGAAAAACATGTATATTGAAGAGAAACTTACCATCATGTTCTGATGGAGAGTAATAGAAAACATGATTAGGGGAATGTTAACCACCAGAAAATCACAAACTTGTGATGGGTTAAACGGTCTTTGATTCCCCGGTAATAAAACTAAATAGACAATGTTTCTGTTTTAAGTTCCTTTTAATAGTTTTGAAGAATTTATTTTTGAGATTGACTAAGAATATAAGGAAACATACTTACTTGTCATGCTGACATTCATCGTTTACTAAATTTCTACCACAAACTCATCTTTTCTCCGAATGATGAGTATTCAAGCTAACTTGGTCACATAAAAAGTGCTAGAATCAAATTTTGGAGAATAACATGATAAAAAAGATTAACTATATATTATACAAAAATATTGTGGTTATTATAATATTAGATAATCCCAAAAAAGTATAATCTTTTATAAAAAGTAAATACTACACTTAATCTCCGAAATTGAACAAAAAATACCAAAATCTCAACAAATACCACTCAATACACAATTTTCCTTAAAAATATTCAATATAATCCAAACTAAGATTGAAACCCAAAACTTCAAAGAATTTAATCACATAGACTTCCATGAAAATCTTAACATTTATCTCCAAATAACATCGGTTACTTTTAAAGCTTCACACTGAAAGGTAATTCACCTAATCACATATTTTCTATGATAGGTTAATCATTTCCATAAATAACCCAAATCACTATATGTCCAAAATATAAACATAGATTCTTCCAAAATAAAATTCTCCCTTTACTCCTCAAATGAAATCCCATAGTATTCTATTTTCCTAAGGCATATAATGCTCCCTAAAAGAGAGAAAATCCTCCAAAACAACCTTTGTCACTTAATCACCAAATAATTTCCCTATAATACATATATCAATTTGATAACACGTAAGTTCCAAAAATCAACATATTCATGATCCATAATATTATTTAACTAAAATTAATTATTCATACTAAGTAGGGAAAACATGAAGGCCAGTGGTATGCGGTGATACCTTGTCTCCCTTCGACTGTGGGATTAATTCCCATGGCCTTCCAAACATGATGGGTTGTCACCCATCCTATAGGTTTTCCTTTTTTAGAACCATATCATTCTTATAACATTATTAAAAAATAAGATAATATCCCCAACAATAACCATAATATATTTTATTATCAAAGGTTATCTAATACCTTTCATTTTTTAACCCAAACTTTAATAACAATTTATCACATCAAAAGAAAAACATCATATGAACTACCAAGGTTATCCATTATGTCCACACAAGAAACAATAATTATTTATTGAATAACATTTTCATATATCAAACTTTAGTGTTACGCATACTAGAAAAAGTCTCCCATGGTAATATTATCTTCAAAAGATTCTTAATAATTTTATGAATTTCATCATCATAAAATCAATAATAACTCTTGAATCCCATATATGTAGAGTTATTACTCATTAACAATCATCCATGATCCATTAAACATTAATTTTCAACTTATTCTGTAATAGTTATTTCCTATAAACAATATCATGAATAATATCCTAAGATTCAATGATTTCATAACATTATATAAGAAATAATCCATACCATTCATTGGTCATTTTCATTTTCCTCATCCATGATTGGAATTAAATTAGGTATTGGTTAACAAATATTTGTATTGTCTTGATGATCACATTCCCAAAAATTCCTCATAGGAAATCTATTTGTATAATGACCATGCACACCACATTTAGAATATTCAATTGATCCCTCAAAAAGAATTTATTTCCCTTTATTGGGGTCAACTAGACACTTCCTTTTTACATGGAAGGTTCTTGATTTAAGACCATCATTACCACATCTATAGAGTCTTCTCATCCCTTTGAAGAATTTTCCTAGGTTTTTATTTCCACATCCTTGACACATAAGTTTTGAATATATATACCTTTATTATTGTAACCTGAACATATATAGGGATTTTTTTCTCTCATATACGATGACTGATAAAAATCACTAAGGTTCATGTAGCCAATCATGACTCCAAATAGTTAGTTGAGAATAACCAACAGAGTTCTCATTGCAGCTCCCATTTCATTCAGTTTCTTATTCAGAATATCACCGCAGTCTTATTCACATCCATTGTTACTTTGGTGCATGCTAGATCTATCCATTTACAAAAACCAAAAAGGACAGTGTTAGTATATCAGTAAAATCCTCATATAATATCTTATGATGAGGGAAAACACTAAGATATACATATTCATTTTATCTTAATCTCATTCAATTTATCTAAAATAACTATGACTCTTTATATTATTATAACCTTAATGGTTATGTAACTTATGCTTAAATAATGCCTTAAACTCTAAAGTTATCTAAATTGACCTCTGATACCAACTGTTAGGCCCCAGCCTTAAACAATACATAATATTGAATTATGTTAATAATTCTCTTTCAATATTTTTTCAAGTTTAGAGCACTAGAGAATTAGATCATAACATATACAAAATAACTTGAGTATTACAAGTAGACAATTCTACTCACTATCCATTTTTCCATAAAACAAGAACACTTAAAAAATGAAACATTCCAAGTTTCATGTTTCAGACAACACGAATTTTCCGTGATCCCATCCTTGACCCTATTCATCTTTATGTCTTGTGAAAAACATTTCAAAACATGGGACGAGCATAAAAATATTAGTAAGGGATACATAAAGAAGGAAAATTATTAGTTTTTCAAAACAATATATAAACCATGAATCCTTTATCATAATGTGATACTTTCCACCTTAAAAAAGTAGCAAAAACACATCATTTAATATAATCTCATTTCTTGACCATCTTTTGTAACCAAAATGTTACCATAAAACCCATTGAAAGATATATATTTAACATAAAGGTAACATAGGACATAAACATACTTAAATGGAATAAATATATGGTCGACTTCCACACATATCACTAAATGTAATAGCCATATGACTGACTTCTATACCCAATGAATTGGAGGTTATAACACAACCACTCATCCTTGGTTTATCACAGAACCACCCATTATTTGGTTTAACATGTAACCACCAATCTAATGTTCAAGTACCATTATATAATATTTACACATAAAATATTGAAAATATCAACATTTAACTAATAATATTTTATTTGAAATAACAATAAATCATTTCAAGATATTGAAAAAATAAATCCATTTAAAAACCCATTTTCAATATGAAAACACCCAAAAAAGGAATAAGTTATTTAATTTATTTTTTAAAACATTAAGTATTATAAAAGAATCCAAATAACGATTACAGTGGAGGAGAGGTCATTATCACTGAAAACGTTAAAAACATTCCTTTTTCATTTATTAAAAATCTTAATATGCAAAAGATTCATTTTGAATTAAAGTAAAAGTCATAGGGGTTTATTATACACTGTTTTAAATAAGGATGTGTATATTATCAAAACATGCCTCAATGAAAGGAGATTGAGACGAAGTCCCTTACATCGTGTCTAACATGACTTGTTCATTACTTAATTTCATGAATAATAAACATAAGTTAATTTTTAATTGAATTATAAAATTTTTTATTTTTATTATTTATTTTATATCACTTATTACCATGTTATAAAAATTACATAATTATTTAAGTAAATATCGGCGGTTTTGTCGACATTGGGTACTTGAGTCGAAAATGATCGTGTTATAATTACAATTTTTCCATTTGGTAAAAATTACATTATCTATATAATATTATACATATATAAATCCTATATATCAAGCATATATGTATTGATGTATTTCCATAACATTTGGAGATAAGAAATGAAATGCACCGTTCATGGAGACGGTAATCCGTACGTACGCCTGAACGATACCTTCTTTTCTATTTAATATTTAATGGAAAGAAAACATAATTATACATAAGTATATTATAATTATAGTATAATATAATATTTTATATATGTTACATATTTTCATTAACTTCATCCTTTATATGTTCCATGTTTGGCACAAATGAGACATATCACTTTGAGGGGTGGTAGTCCGCACTTACCCAAATAAAATTATCATATTTATACAACATGAAAAGCACAAAGGTATGTTATAAATGATAATTATAGAAGAATAAAGATAAAATAAATATAATATATATCACATATAATTATAGTTCCATCAAATGGAAACCATAATAGGTGGTAGAATAATATTGAACAATCATCGTTTCGTGAGGTAGTAGTTCTCCATCCATTGAAATAGTATGTTCTATACCTATTAGACAGAGGTGTGTGTAAGTGTAGTTAGAATACATCTCATAAAAACATCCTAGTATATTTAGGATATTATTTTTGTTATTTAAACAAAGAATAAGAAAATAATAGTATGAGGATAAGGAAAAATAATGGAAAGGAACTTGAGATAAGACATTACCTCAAATCAGGCAACTTCTTTTGATTTGAGCAAAACGACATTCTTAAATTTACTTCTGCCTAAGGGAAGGATTATATGAGGAATAGAGGGATGTTGGGAGCTTATTTGAGTAGAGTTTGGATGATCCATGGGGTTTGAAAAGTGTTCGTAAGGGTTAGAGGTGATGGCATATTATAAGCGGGAGGAGGGGATCTTTAGGAAAGTTTGTAAGTATTATTTTATTATAAACATATTTTTTGTTTCTAAAGGTCTATAACTTAATAAATTAAAAGATAAGATAAATATTGTTAGAAATATTTCCAAAAAATATTTTTTAGACTTGTTTTTCAATCATATTTAACCTTAAAATTAAGATTTAACCCTTAGTTACCTAATTTAACTCTTACTATGTCTTCTTGTATATTCATACTATATAGTTAATATAGTTACCATAAAATTACAATCAAACCGAAACTGGTTTATTAAATAAATTTTCAACCTTATCTAAGTCATTTTTATGAATCTTATATTTTTAAGAATATTATATAATTTAATAAAATAATATTTGTTTTAAAAACTCATTTATCTCAATATATATACTATTCGCATCACGGCTTTTAAAAAATTTATTACAATATGATTATTTCTAAAAAACATAATTAATTCAAAGATAAAAAATCATAATCACCAATAATTTTTTTTTCATGACATAAAAAGTTTCAAATTAAATCTATTTTATGATTTATAATCTGGTTTATTTAAGTCATTCATTAATAAATAAATCACTACATCACCATTGGGTCATAAATAAATTTATTTATTTAATCTCTAAAAAAATATAAATAAAATTCCATGATGTAGGAAATATTCTTATCTTTGTAATTAATATTTATTGTCAAAATTATAACTCATATAACCCCTTATAATTTTTTTTCTTCTAAATGATACATGTATTGGTTATTTTTTCATTAACTTAAAATTAAAAGTAAATAAATGTCCTTTTTACACACAAGTGGATCCATGGGGTCCTAAAATCTACCCAATGATGCCCATGATCGGACATGTCTCATCCAATAGGTCCAGGACATGTTTTATGGTAATATAATATTATTATACTATTATTTTTTACCCTTATTCACCAGATTTACCCTTTAACCCGTGTAAATAATATATAAACTGAAGTTACATTTCATAATGTCTAAAATTAAAAGTTACCTATTTACAAAATTTGGACCTCCTGATTCCAAATATGGAATCCATTTTACCTAATTAAAAACACATAAGTTGTAAAAATTAATTTAAAATTAATTCGCATTGTCAAAACCAAAAAGCATGATTTTAAGAAGTAAAAAATACCAAAAGATTGAAATGCATTTTTGTCCAATTTCAAAGTGAAATTACTTACAATAAACAAAATTGAATTAAATTATAAAAATATAATACAATTAAACTTTTAAATTAATTAAAATTATAATATAACTATATAAATAAATTATATTAAAAGTAGGTTTTTGAATTAAAATAGGGTATTTTTCACTATTCATTAAAAAATGAAATTTAGTAGAAAAATACCAAAATTTCATCCAAAGTAAATTTTCATATAATTTTTCTAAATAGAAAGTTTATTTTTTCAAATAAAACATATAAAGGTGTCAAAATTAGATTTGAATATGGATTTCCATCAAAAGACTGTAAAACAACATTTTTTTGAAAAATACTACTTTTACACAAAAAAATAAATTTATTCTTATATCATATCTAGAAAACATATAAGATGAATTTAGAACATTACATTGAAAATATATTATATATTTTTCATTAAATAAAAATCATTAAAGGGGGATATTAAAACATAATTACTATCTTTTAAATAGGATGGCATAAAAACACACCCATTATATCAATTGGTTTTTATTTCCATTTCTAATAATGTTGGTAACCAGTGAATAATAATTTAAACATGTTTAAACCATATTTAAAATTTTCTTTAATACTAATCATACAAGAAATTTTAATGGATAGACATTAGCTACAATTTATAATAATATTATTATTATTGTATTATTTATCAGTATAACTCAATGTTGTGTGCAATGTAATATTTCAGAGAAGCCTGTTATTGCGTGTCGAGTACGCTGTCAGAAAAAGAATCCATTTTAACTTAAAATTAATATCTTAATCATAAGTATTAATATAAATAAAAAATAATTATTCTATAAATACCAGTGTGATTACAAAATGTTTGAAAGAACTAATTGATTTTAGTAGACCCTATGTTATCAATGTCAAATGTGATAATTTAGGGAAGCTTAATCAAATATTTTTGTATAGAATATTTCATTTCCAATATCCAAATAGTGGTGGATACATGTGATTTAATAATAAAATAATAAATATTATTAACTATTTAGATGTTAATGTGATTAATATTTATTATAGAATGTTTTCATATTCAGATAAAAATGTAAGAGAAAGTGGTGATGATGTTTTTAGAGATAAACAACAAAACAATGTTTTTGACCAACTAAAATATTATGAAAATATTCAATATTATGATTCATTTTAGATATTTCATAATATTAGGAAAAATATCATTTATATCATCTTAGTATTAAAAAAAATTCATGTACAAAACATTATTAGAGATCAATGTAAATACAATCAAACTAAAAGAACATCATGGCTAGTTTCACATACATTGTTGTAATCATAGGTTGACCCAAGATATGTTGAAGATGTATTGGATAATAAATTGTTTATTGATGATATTAATGAATATTTGGACCCTATTGAGAATAATTGTATATGGGAACTCATAAAAATAAAAAAAATAAGAATGTGGTTTGAAAAAAATTTATTTTATGAATCAAGATAAATGAATAAGGTAAATTTATTAGAGACAAATCAGAAATGGTCTGTAAAGGGTACTCACATGATGATAGTATTTATTCTGTTGATAAATTTCCACTAGTATCATGTCATGAAATTATAATAATCAATCATGATATTGATACACAATAGAGATATATGACATTCTATATTGATATAAAGTCTCTTTTTCATAATAGATATCTTGGTGATGATATTTATATTGAAAAATTATGTACCCTCATACTCGATCAAGATGAATGTTTTGTGTGAATGTTTAAAAAGGTTTTTTATGGGTTGAATCGAGTTTAAAGATCTTTATATCAAAAATTCAATACATTATTAATGTATTTTAATTTCAATAAATGGAGAGTTGGTATAAACCAATATGTAATATAAAATAAACCAGTTTCACTCATTTTTATTATTTTATGTTTATGATATCATATTTGTACTAATTGGTGAATAAATGTTTTAAAAGTTGTATAAGGTGATGAATAAATAATTTGATATTTCAATTCTATGGAATATAAAATACTAGAACAACTCACAAATATCTCAATGGAATAAGAATATCATTTTTAAGGTTGATGTTTTATCATTTTGGTGATGACTGGTGTGCATAGAAGGGGTTTTAATGTTTTTAATGAAAAGGTTATTAGTTACTAATTTGTAGGAAAAATATTACTATATTTTTATGTTTCATCATTGACACATAGAGGTTACTCATGTATGATTAGAATTAATTGATAATTGTTCTGTTACTGGATAAAAACTGATTCCGTAATTCATGCTCCATGGTTTCCAAACAAATCCCAAGGGTGGATTGTTAATTCCAAGAGGTTATGAGTTGGTGTTTTGTAAAGAATAATATTGTTGATATGAAGGAAGTTTTTCTTAATTGTTGTATTTTTTTCATTATATAAATCACATAAAATTAATGGGAATTACATATAATGATAAAAATAGAGTTCATTGGCTTGAGTTAAATTAACTGAGTCAATAAGATTGTAAGATCCTGACCTTTTCCATAAATGTCTTGAGCTTATTTATAGGTACTCTTTTTCACAGTTTTGATTATTTTTTTGGGTTGTATTTTTTGTGCATTTGAGTGAAAATTGGAGAATGTTGGACAGAGTTTGGGCAGTTCATGGCCAAAACATGGTTTTCCCAAACCCTACACCCTACCCAAGAAAATAATGCAACCCTGGATAGATAGGTATTTCCTAGATAGTGCAATATTTTTCAAAATTTGAACCATTTTAGAAGTAATCATGCACCCCCTTGAACTGTCACATGGTTAAGGAGAATGTTTTGGAATATTGGGTTCTAATGGCAATGAAACAATGTGACCGATTATAATTAACCTAAAACAATTGATCTTAAATTCTCAAGACCCTTATACATTACTATAACTAAACCAATTTCACCCCTAAATTCATTCTCTAAATTTTAGAGGCACATGGATGGATTAAAAGTCCTTCCAACCACTGTTCTTGAGGATTCAATGCCCAGATTTAAGTTTTTTACCTCTCCCGGTAAGAGAATCTAATCCGGATCGGTTTGCAATCCCCTTCCAGTCTTCCTCTCAGATTATAAAGGGATGTCTTCATATGTTTTTGTGGAACTAGATCTAAAGTTTATGGATCCTGATTCATTTGAACATGGATTTATGATTCAGATATAAATATCATTCTTTTTTCTTATCTTAGTTGTTCCTCTTAAATTGGTGGTATCCTTTGGTGAGCATTTTTTTTGCAGTCTTGAGGTACAAGTTATAAATTAAATTCTCAAAGTCCTGAATTCCATTTTCATATACTTATTCTTATATTTCAATTGGAATTTGGAAATTGAATCTTTAATTGAATAAATTAATGGATTTACTAATTTATGGAAACATGGAATTTTATTAAATAATTTTCAAATTAATTAATAGGTTGTGTGATTGTGAATTTTATTAAATTAGAGTAATTAATTGTTCAATTTGTTAATGGGTTGTGTGATTGGACAATTTATGGAATTTGGATTAATTAATTGTTGAATTAATTAATGGGATGATGGGATTTTGGAAAAAAAATGTAATTATTGATTTAATTAATGAGATATCGAGATTGTGGAATTTTATTTATTAATTATTTAATTTATTATTGGGATATTGGGATTATGGGATTGGGATAATTAATTATTTAATTAATTAATTGTATATTGGGATTTTGGAATTTGATTTTTTTGAATTAAATAATTGGATATTGGGATTGTGGAATTGGATAAATTAATTATTGACTTAATTAACGGGATATTTAGATTGCAGAATTGGATTAATTAGGTGGTGAATTAATTAATGGATTAAAGTGTTATATGGTTTAATAGTGATTTTTTCATCGATTTGAATGTTATTAATATACTGAATCAGAAATTTTTTTGATAGATGAAATGTAAAATTATGATGTAAAATGTGATAAGATGATAAATGTTGATTAACCACAACAAATGTGATATTTTCATATATGTGATATACGTGTCTGGGACATGGTCTGCTGCATCAAAATCCTATAGTGATAAATTGATAGAAGTGTGTGGGACATGTTATGCTACTTCAAAATACCATAGTGATAAATTGATACATGTGTGGGGGAAAAGTTTAAGAGAATAAGAAGATCATAAGGACAAAATGGTGTGGGACATGTTGCACATGAGCCTCCGCCCAGTTGGTGAGGACTCTTTAAGTGCATCCAAGAGACCCGGGATCAAATCCAGGTGGAGACTAATTTCTAGGACTGTAGCAGGTACTGTAGTAGGTACTGTAGCAGGTACTGTAGCTGGTATTGTAGTAAGTACTGTAGCAGGAACTGTGCATACCTATAGCAGGTACTGTAGTAGGAACTGTAGCGGGCATTGTTTGGCACTGTAGAAGTCAGGAATATTCCCTCGTTTGGGCCTTCGGGCCACCGATTTGGTCCCCGAGTCCATTAAGGCCTTCGGGCCACCCAGGTCTTCAGGTCAGTAAGGCCTTCGGGCCACCTCATGGACTTCAGGCCACCAAAAGTGCAGATGAAAACCAGGAAAACCTACAAAGAACAAGCTTCAGAAGGAGGAGAAGCAAGGATCTTTCACCATAGCAGAAGCTAAACAGATTGCAAGAATTAGAGGGTATGGCACCTGCCATCTGGACAAGCATGTGCATGCATGGGAAAGCCTAGTCGAACAACCATGCGAAGGTAGAGAGATGATTTCATGATGAATTTGGTGGGTAGGAGCAGTTCCAAGTAGTTAGTCTAGGTTGTATGTAATGTTTGAATCTTACAGGCAATGAATTCCTCTAAGGCCTATGAGCCATGTAATACTTACACCTACGGTCCTTGTAAGGGTTCCACATCATCTCTTGAAAGGTGGACTATAAAAATCAATAAAAATGATAGCCTTCATGCCATTGGAGGAGGAGTGTGGGACATGTTCTGATAAATTAAAAGCCCACTTATGTGATTGATTGGTACTCGTGTGTTAAACATGTAATTCCACTTCCAAATATCATAATGATAAATGAGTTTGGGACAGAGACTGCTGCATCAAAATCCCACTTGTGTGATATGTCATTATTTAGGCGTAGGATAGGGACTAAGGCTATAAATATCCATGGGGTGTCAAGATGACATTCTACGCCCCAGAGTTAGCATTGGACTACGGTTCCAATTGGCTGTTATATGTAATGAGATGAAATGATAAATGATGACCGTGGTATAATGATATGGCTCAGTCTCTATCATGGACCAATGTTGGTATAGAGGGTTCTGGTGTCCTCAAGAACCCATATATTTATGTGTTTAATTAAAGAAGTATGAAATATGAAAACTTTTTTACTTTGACTACTACAAAACATGCCTTTAATATCTCTTTTTTAACATTGATAAAGGTTACCTTTTAACATGCCTGTATTTTTAGTGATAATAATGGGATCCTTTATAAGCAATTTTTTATCAATGATAAATTTTTGAATAAAATTAAATAATGAAATAAATAAATAAGTAAAATTAATTTATTAAAAAATATTTAAAATTTTATTAATTAAGTAATTATTGATAAAAATGAATAAATTGATTATATAATATAAAAAATATATATAATAATGAATAGTATATGTTAAATGTATACGATAAGTAACATGAAGATTAAATAAATACAAATTAAAAATATGTAAATTGAGATAAATGTTAAACATTTTATTAATTAAATAATTATTGATAATGTTAATAAATATTATATATTAAATATATAGACATATACATATGAATGTATATAAACATGATTTATATAATATAAAATATTTATGTTTTACATTAGAGAGTCACATATTTAGCTAATAATGGTTTATAATTAAAAATAAATATTAGTTAAAATTATTAACTAATTGCATCGAGTAATAAAAATAATTAAATATTGTTTTATTTTTAAATTTAACATAGATCAAACATGTGATATATTGATTTGACATATATGTAGTTAATAAATTTTTATATATAACGCACACCTGAAAAATTACCTAATTAATCAAATATTATATAGAAACACATACACCTAATATTTATGTAATTTATTAAAAATTTAGTATACATTTCAGAATCTTTTATAACATGATACATTTAATATAACTTGTCTTTAATCACTGTAAATTTTATTCATTTATTTCTATTTTGTAAATGTTTGGTATTAAATCATTTTTCATATGTTTTTTTATTTTTTATTTTTATTTTTTTATGAAGTAATCAATTTCTATTATTTTTATTTTATATATACTTATGTACTATGTTTTAATATTTTTAGTATGTATTCTTTTAAATTTAAATATATATCCATAACCTTTTAATAATTTCCATTTAATTAATAAAACTTATTCATTGTTTCAATATTTTTAATGTGTACTCATTTTCAATTATTCAATTCCAATCATTTTAAACATGCATGGACTTAAGATTTCATATTTTTTAATAATGTTAAAAAATATTTATATATAAATATATATTTACTATATTTATACATTAAAATATTTTTAATTATATGTAAATAATTATTATTTATCTAAAATTATTTATATATTTATAAAAAAAATAATTATATATATTTTGGAAACTATAAAGAATATAATAAATTTATTTAAATAATAAATATATTTACTCTATTTATATTTATATATATATATTAAATATATATATAAATATATATATATATATATATAATAAAATAAATATTTTTTGTTTTAGAAGAATTTATATAATTATAAATAAATAATTATATATTTAAATAATTGTAAAATTATAAAAAATATATTCAAATAAATAATATAATTACTATATTTATATTCACATATATTTATTAAATATTTATAATTATATAAATATTTTTATAAACTATTTTATTTATAATTATTATTATAATTCCTTTATCAACGCAAAATTTATTTGCACTGATAAAAGCCATCTATATCATTGCTATTTAATTTAGTGCTGATAAAAGTGATCATTATCAATGATTTTTTAGAAACACTGATAAAAGTGTCCTTTTCTATTTGAAAAACTCTTACCAGCCATGATCTCTTCATGATATCGGAATATTTATGCAGAATACACCCTCTTCCGGTGCTCCGCCAAGGTGAATCAAAGTTCGAATCAAAGACCAAATCAGGTCTTGAACAATTCTAAGGTTCAAATCCAAGGCACGAATGATTCAAGGATCAAATGAATCCAAGGATATAACTAATTATTGGTTTTTGATATCACTACTTTCTCACATACTTCATCACCTTTAAAATGATTTTTTAGACTCGATCTTTGATATGTATTGATTCATTCCATACCACACTAAATATGACTGTTTCCATTGATGATTGTTTTTTATATATCATAAGAGTGATGAATATGTTCACATTGGATAATAGGGATTAGAGGAAGTGCGTGCATGACCATACTATTGGAAACTAGGGGGAATATGTCCCATCTTTCTAACATGATGATGGAAAATGGGGACAAACAATTAGATATTTTACCTCCCATAGTTTAATGGTTTCAAACAAATTATGACCTATGTGTTTTTAGGCCTAATATAGATGTGGTTTTTTCTAAAAAGCTTATTTCTGGAGAATATCTCATTTATAATCCACCTTAACAGATGGATCGGATAAAGCATTGTGACTTTCATTCTTAGTTATATTATATAGAGTCTAAGGGACTCTTTCAACCATGCACGTCCTATTATGGATCCCAGGTTGCCTTTTCTATGATGGAGGATTTATCATTGATGTATTGTATTAACTATTGGAAGATCTCTATTTGCATCAAATGTGCACAACCACTTACCAGAGAATATCCAACAGGAAGTCTCACAAGGGGTATCCCAAAGGTTGTTTCATTTAAACCTCTACTATTTTTTAATTATTTATAATCTATCCATTACAATTAAAAAATATCTATAAATTTTATTTTATTATCATAAAAACAACTCATCCCAACATTTTTAAGTATTTATTTAAATGTCTCATTATCCAATATGATCAATTTTTCACTTCCACAAATCAATTTCTCCTTTCAAACACAATTCCTATAAATTTTTACAGACCCCAAATCAGAATACTTTTTTGATAGTTTTCTACACCTTTGAAAAAAAGCCACCATTGAAATAATTACCCAATCATTAATATTTACTTAAAATCAATTCATTTCCATAATAACACCTCTAATACACACCATATATTTTTTTAATTCAATCCATCTAAAACATATTATTCTTTTTGATTTCCTTTCATTTCCTACGTCGTTTTAAAGAAAAAAATTATATTAAGAGATCTCTCACTTATAAAATAATAATAACACATTGAACTTGTCAAAAATATTTAATTACATCAATTTACCAATCACATGAGATGAAAAACCAATTTCTAATATCAAAGGATATTTGTTTTGTAAATCTATTAGTCTGATATCAAATATAAATCCCCCCCACATTACATTTTTTCATATATTATATTTCTAATTATTTATTTCCATTTATCTATGTATTTAGATAATCCTGACAATCCCTCATATAACCATTTAATTTGTCACAAATTCAAAACATTTCATTCAAAGGTTGAAATCCATCATCCAATTTTATTTATAAAGATTCATCTCACATTGAAACTATTTTTGTAAGAGTGGGTGATATACCATATAACATAAAACTTCTATGTCTTTCATAATTACTATTATTTATCCCATTATGACTAAAATTTTATACTATGTTTTCAAAATCACCTTAGAAACCATAATGGTCCGGAATATGAAATTTTATTATAATGCTAACTCTTAGTCTACTTGAAAATAAATCTACTATTCAACATATCAAGATATAATTCATGAATCAATTTATTAAATACTAATTTTTATATGATTAAAACCATTTGTTTTGTTAGGTATAGTCTTTTCCTAAAATTATTTTTTCCATTCCTTATCAATTATTAATTTAAATTATAATTTTAAGTTATTTTCACATATTTGTTATAGCATTAATATTAAATGTAATAATTCCATAGGTTGTTATATCAATTCTTCCAAAAAATAAAATGGATGTTATCAAAATCAATATATTGTGTAATAATTATTAAAATTTATTTTTAGGTATTAATAATTTTAGTTCTACATGTATTGGTTCCACCCCTAGTAATTTCTGATTACAAATCATGTATATGAAATAACTCTTTATTTATTAATTTTTTTTGTCAATACTTTTTTATTTTTTCTATTCGATTTAATGAGAGTTTATAATTGTTATTGTTTATTATATTTGGGTTTCTTATTACTGTTTAATTTCCTAAATTATATTTTCATTTGTTTGGGGGATTTAAGAATGACTTGATGACTAATTTTAATAAAGGTAGGATTAGTCATAGTTATAGGATTGAAAGTATTAAAATTGATATATCTCCTATAAATATAGAATTCATGGAGGCCCCAAAGATTACTATATAATAACACACCCCTACTCAGACCCCTTAAATCATATAAAATAATGTTTATGCCCCCAAAATCTCACCATCAATAGGACATGTGTTAATAACTAGTTCTAATGTTGTAATTATGACTAATGAGAGACGTTTCCCCTTTTATAGAACACAATGCAAAGAAAATAAAATTTTCATTGTATTCATCTCCAAAACATTTATTATTGAAATTCATTGCCTGAGAATCATCCCCCATATCTTTTATGTTACTTTTACTAATCTGAGTCGTTTTCATCCCATGGATTACTACCGCTCAGGGTATTTCATTAAATATACTTGAATGTCTATAAGAGTTGAAAGAGGTGATTAAAACAACACAATCCAGTGAAAAATGATTGTGAGATAAGATAATGTGGATGATAGGTATCTATAACCTTCACCTTTTAATGTAATAAAAGTATAACACATACAAGAGTGGATTAATTATTTTCTTAAACTCAACAACAAATTTTATTCAAAGAATACTAAATTTATTTGAAATAATCAAATATTTGGTTCCCATAAAATTATAAATAAATTCCACCTTTGTTAATTAAAATATGGCGTGTATTTATTTATTTAAAGAAAACTAAAAATTTATGATCCCAATTGGATGGATAAGAATTGAAAATGGGTGGAAAATAATATTTTGACAAAATAGTATGAAGATAGAGTTAAGCAGTTCATCATGTTTGTAATAGATCATGCATAGAAACATTATCATATTATTTTCTCTATTTATGTTATTGTTATTTTAGACAATTTAGTTCAAAGAGTTGGAAAAAAATTTATTTATCACAGAATATACCAGAGCCATAAATTTTTTACTAAACACAGGAAAAAACTAAATGTGCTAACCGATTGGGATGATACTGTGGTTTATGGAGCATTCAATATTGATACGAGTGTAAAAGATGATGGATATTACATTGAATAAATGACAATGAAAATTTAATATAACCTTCGTAATTGTCAAATGTTTTTTTGAGAAATTCAATTTCTGATCTAAGAGACCATTCTATACCATTTGTACTAAATACACAACATTGGATGTCATTTTGAACACTAGTGAAGAAACATTATTTCACATAGGTTTTTATTTCATTTTAACATCGGTTAAAAACCAAATATAATAAAGGATATGTTGAAAATTGGTATTAGGCATTGGGGTTTTTAGAACTGATGCCCAAAATACAAGAAAATAGGTATTTGGCATCAGTTATTACAAAAACCTGATTCTAGAGACCAATTCTTTATGAGTTTTCATCATCGGTTTTCATGAAACACAATGCCAAAAAAACACTAAAAAATTTATATTTGATGTTGGTTTTAGTTAAATCCAATGCCATAAACTCGAAAAAGATCATCGGTGTCAGTTTATAAAAAACAATTCCAACAACATTGGTTGTGGGTTTTTTTAAAATATATAGTGAATGTCAAAGAATTTTTTTTAATAAAATTCAAAAAATGCAACCCAAAAAAAAACAGTGTTCCTATAATACAAAAAAATAATAGGTTGGAGTACAAATCTGTAAAAAAAATTGACAAGTTAATTAAAATACATTCACTTAGAAATATTTTAAACTTGATTTAAAAAAACATTCCTAATAAATTACAACATAATCATTAGTTGATAGATTATTAACATCGAACAACTGTTATAAAAAATTATTAGTTTTGGAAAACATTTTTAGAAAAATATAATATTAAAAATAAACATAGAATGAAACATGCCTATTAATTTAAATCACAACCATACTTAAAAATTAGTTCGCAAACATGGATTAAAGATGAGTAAGTTCATCTTATGTATATGAATCGGTTTCATTAAATTTCAATGTTAACATTACATGTTATTAGATGAAAAATATAATATTGTGAAATAAAACCTAGAATAGTTTATATAATTAACAAAACTTAATAAAATTAGTCATTAATCAAGTTGTTACTATCCTATACATGAATCATACAACATAATAACCACATTCAATGATTCCTTCATGACGATGTAACTGAAGTAACAAAACATTAACTTGATATTAAAAACCAACATATTTATATATATATATATATATCAAAAATTAAAATGTTATGTTATGTAAACATATTTAGCTATACTTTTCCATATTGGATTGGATTTGGTTTCTTTATTGACTAGAGATATTTGTTAAAATTTATCCATGATGTGCATTTTCATATATCTCAACTCATTAAATAGGTATAAACCACAAAATTAAAAGTAATGAACTTATAAAAAAGAAAAAAAATCACTTGTCTAAAAATGTTCATATTTTTTATGAACATGGACTAGTAAAGAGGAAAACCAGTGTAAAGTTCCTTCACTTGGAAAAAATATGTCGAACACCCAATTCCCTCCACAATAAAAAATGTTCACAATTAATGAAGTTATAATGATAATTAGTTCATAATTACATTAGTGTTTCTACCCATCAAGGAATGGTTAAAACCATCCAATATCTATTTTTGATAATCTATCAGATGTATATTTAACTTTATCAACAGTCTTCACATATTTCACAACAGTTGAAACGAATTATGAATCCATAAAACCATAAACACCATATCTCTCATTTTGTATCTAATGTGCTGATAGATACCTAATTAAATAAGTAAAGTATTAGGTCAATTAAAATCATCATTATTTAATGAATATTTTAAACTCAAACATAAATTTACTTACATGGAAAAAACTACAACACGGGAAATTTTAACTATTTAAACTCTATTAGATCCAAGATTTATTTTTAAAATATTCTCAATGGATAGTCTCTTCTACACATTTAATCCATAATATAAAACTCATATAAATTATCAGTTGAAGAAGAAACCTGTGATAATCTATTCATCCTGCCAAAAATAAATGTATCTATAGTTTTCTATTCCTAATCTTTTTATTTTCATTTGTTTTATTTATTTTGATTGTAGATACTACTATAAAAATTTATGTTTTGAAAACATAATAAATAATTTTCAATAAAATGTAATTAATATTTTGAAATAAATTATACCTTGTATATAAGATAATGAAGAAGGTTAGCCATCCAAAGTAAAAAATGACCCATACAATCCCAACTCTGGGAACATCCTCGGTATGAAATGATAGTGGAAAATTATGATCAATAATATCATGCACCAATACTCTGACATAACCTAGTTGAATCAGCTAGTTGTGTACAAAATCCCCAAAATATATACGACCTTATACACTACAATATGTACATAAGTATCTTCAACATGAAAAACACAATATAATGTTGAGTCTGAATGAATAAGTGGAGGATATTAATAGGAAAGCTAGGTGGGCTAGGCTAGCTGGTTATTCAATATATGTAGTACATCTGACTGTGAAGTCTAAGAAGACTGGGTGGTCAGGCCAAAATGAGGAGGCTGAGATTGTATCATCAATAGATCAAAAAAATCTTTGTCAACTGATTGAATTTTATAACCATGGACTATTTAATTTCATTTATCTCGGATTTTAAGGAATCAATTTCTAGATCTCTTAAATTCTTACATTGATTTCCAAAAACATTCCTAATACTAACAACCACATGATATCCTCTTACTTAGCCTTGGTGTACTTGCTCTCAAAATGTTGTAACTAGGATATCTATCCTTGCCTAAGGGAAAAATGTGTCTGGATCTCTTTATCCATAAGGTCATCCTAAAATATAAAATAATATTTATATATTGATGTTTTTAATTTTAAAAATCCCAACATCAATGAAAGATAAAAAATATATTCACTTAGAATTATTCCTGCTACTTTTTTAGCATGCTCTCTATGATACATTTCATTTTTCCTTCTTCTCTATCATTTCCATTTTTATTTTGAATGGGAGGAGATAGTACACCAAACTTGACCTCTTAAGAATAATAAATATATTGAGCCCTTAATGATTCAATTGTTTCTTCAATCATTTTCTCCTATAAAAACTAATACCCTCCATGTGATAATGTATTAGTGTAAACATTTTTCAACAGGATCTCTTGATGAGATATCCTAGAGGCATGTTATATAAAAATAAAGTAATAATTAATTAGATAGATATATATATATATATACATATATTAAATTTTACAATATCAAATAATTTGCATACAAGAAATTTTTCTTTATATCGGTTGTCAATATATTTCCTCCATGTATCTCTATCTATTAACTCATATATGAGGCCTAATTTTTCAATATTTTTACTTCTAAAATCATATTATTTTTAAATTTTGTTATAAAATCTCCCCATCAAACCACCACTAAAGAGAGTTGTCTATTCTTAATTTCTTTAATTTCCTCAATATCGAATGTTATCTATAATTTAATCAATTTAATATATAATTTAAAAAAGTTAATATTCAAAAAATGAGGTAAAATAAATCAATTGAGATATTTTAACATCTTGTCCTCCCAAAGGTGGTATTTCATCATCCTGTTAGTGGAAGTACAATCAAGATATAAAATTCTAATCTTGAAATTGCTCTACATTGATGTATAATTGATAAAATGAAATTCATTTGGTCTAGTTTCATAATTATTTTCATAATAACTAATATGAAATCTCTCATATCCATGAGCAAGTGGTATTTTTTGTAAACGTGTAATACCGTGTTTATGAACTTGAGAACTTGATTTTTATATAGTGACATGAGAAGTATCCTCCACTAAATATGCATCAGTAGTCCTGCAAATATTTTATAAAATTTAAGTATTTTCATTCATTCAATAATTATATTACTGAATATTCAATAATATGAAAAGATAGATATACCTTGATAACTACTACTCTCTCTCTCTATCTGAGATTGATACAAGTATGTGTAATAATATTTATTCTACTTTAATATCTTTGTAAAAAATAATATTAAGAAACAATGATGATAAAAATATGTAAAAAAACTGGCACACATTTTTATGTTTAAAAAAATGATGTCACGATTCTTATAAACAAAATATATGTAAGTTAACCATTTAAAAGTATAATTTCTACACATGTAAATTTCAAAAAATAAACAAAATATAAATAATTACCATAATAATTGCAAGACTAATTTAGTGTTTTCCCATATACATTCATCATGTTCATTATATAATATATTCACTATGATTGACTTATAGTCACTATAATCATCTAGAAATCACGTTATAGATTAATAAGACTCATGTAAATCAATAATATCCCCAGCATCATCCTCATCTCCAAAATAGTATATATTTACTTGAAAAATAATGGGATACTGATCATTTGTTTAATGATTGACATAAAACATCTACTTTTCATGTGTCTCAATAATTAATGGTTCCTCATTGTAATTAAATATTTTCAAATCAACCAATGTAAACCTACAATCGTCATGATTCACTCCACTATTTCTATAAACCCAATTACACATTTACATGGTGACTCAAAAAAATTTATAACAAAATTTTCATATATCCTAAACTACTCCAAAATATGGCGACTAAGAAGAAATTGGGTTTTTATCTTTTACGATCGAAAAATGAAATGCTTTAGTGATGACCATCACACCACTATTTTCAACGGTACTCTTGTCATCCATAATTTTTCTGTAAAATTTATACCCATTAATATCAAAACTATACCATGTTATCACATTAAGAGATGATCCACCTACCAACCATTTCACCATTTCTAATGTAGATATATCTGTGATCAAATTCTTTTTAAACGACGAAACAAATGTCTTTTTATGCACAATCATCAACCACTTTTCATTTTTTTTAGATATTGTATCCTTCATTCAACAATATGTGATGATATATACGATTTAACATCATCTATGTTTTTTTAAATGTATAAATGTGACTACATAACTTCATCACATTGAATTATCTTTAACTTTTAGCCTTGAATCCCTCTACATTCACTATCAACTATAAAATGTCAAGATATAGGGAGACCGATATGCCCCACTTAATACAAATGATTAGTACATAACTCAATAACCATGTTGATACATATTTTTTAACAATAAAGGCCTTCAGTCGATAAGAATTTTTATCACACCCCGTTAAAATATCATATACATTTCTAAATGGATACATTCAATATAAATAAATTGTCCCACATATTCTTATTTCCCAAACCATATAAATCACCAGATGAACCATTATATCCAACAAATGTAGGTGGAAAATACATTTCTAGTTGAAAAATTATAATAGCATATTCATTCTCTAACTCAACTAAAAATTTTGGATAAAAAACTTTGATACAAATGGATTTGAAAACATTATATAATTGGATGATATCCTTTCTCACATCTGACATCAATATACCACATAGTGCAACTAGTAGTAGTTGTAGCACCAATACATGACAGTAATGATATTTCGTACCAACTAATTTCCAATCCATTACTATCAATAAATTATTCACATTGTAATAAAATCCATTAAGTACTTTTATACCATACAAACACTGACATAAATTCAATTTATCACACTTTCTTAATGTGTGACAAGAAAGAGGTAAATATTTTCTATTTCCTTTTATGGTTGGAGATCACTCCCAATGTATTCTCATTTCTATCAATTCCAATCTAGAATTCAATCCCTCTCTGGTTATTCCTATTTTTTCTATCAAAGTTCTAATCAAACTTTCACATATATGTTTCTCAACATGTATAACCTCGATGTTATGTTTTATAAATTAAGATATCCAATAAGATTGTTAAATAAAATAGACTGTTTCTTCCTGGATATTGTTTTAAAAACCATAAATACTTTTCATTCCAAATGTCAAATCAATATTTTTCACCCAGTAATAATATTCTTCTAATGAAAATTTTTGTGGGGGATGATTATATTCCCATAAACTATTAAATTCATTTTTTAATCTATGATATGGATGATCAATTGGAAATATTCTTCAATTTCACATGTACATTGTCTTTCCTCTATTCTGTAATTAATAATATGAAGTATCTTCTTTAAAAATTAATAATTATTTATGTCCCTAAACATTGTATCTAGATAAGTTTCTATATGTGAGAAAGTCATTTATACCAAACATTATCATAACATGCAAAATAAAATACACTTTTTTATGCATAAAATTTTTAATTCCTACCTCCTATAGATGTTTTAAATCATAAATCAATGGTAAAATATACACATCAATATCGTTTTCTAGATATGTTTCTCTAGAAAACATCAGGAACATCAAAATATATTTTTTCTTCATACATAACTATGGGGATAAGTTTTAAACTACCGAAAAATCAGGACATTAACTATGTATTGTACTTAGGATCTCATATGGATTCATTCCGTCTATACACACTCCCATTATGAGATTTTTAACTTCACTTCTAAGATCAGGAAATTGTTTATCAAATCTTTTCCATTATGTTGAGTCTGTAGGGTGGTATAATTTACCACCAGTGATGTGTTCATCAAAATGCAATCTTAACCTTTTTATATCAATTGAATTTGAAAATGGACGTTTCAAACAAAGAATAATAAGAAGGTACCAAATTAGATTAGAAAGAGATTTTATTTCGGTACCTGATAATGAATCATAGTTAATTTATTAGAATTATATAAAGGGATTATTATAATGAATTGTTTGATTTTTCACGAGGTTAAATGTTAGTACCTGAGAATCAAGATGAATTTACCTTGTCATCCATCAAATAGTGTGATGTTACACACGTATGAAATTTTTATAAACACACATATTCTTTCTTATACAAAAAAAAATCATTGGTGGAAGGCATATATATTTTTTCACCCCAATCCCCTTGGGCAAAATATTTTTTCTCTCATAATTGGAATATTGAAGTTAGTTTCATTTTGTAAGTAGTAGTTTTAAAATCTCAACTATGTTAGAGAAACCTTTATCACTCGAACAATTTATTTATTTCAGGTTAACCAATCTTAAAATTGCTGATAATAATGTATATTTACTACAGCTTGGGAATAATGGTTTTTCAGAATCTATATACTATCATTCAACAGTTCCTATTTTTTCAACAGTTTCAACACCTAAATCATGAATTAATTCTTCAATATGATCCTTCATCCCATTATGAATATTGTCATCAACATTATATATTGAATTTATAGTACTTTCACCATTCCAAATATAACATGTATTGTTAATGCTAAAACCATAGACAATGAGATAATCCTCGACCTCTATAAAATTTTAATTTCTCATATTCAAAAACTTCACACATGGACATAAAATCAAATATGTGTTTTGAATATTTCATTTGGAAAATTCTATGAAATCATAAACTCCTTTTTTAATATTCATTAGTGGTTCTTCAAAAAATTATCTATTTATGATTTATTCAATACCTGAAATAATAATATAATTAGATAATATATTAAAATATATATAAATTTATAAATATATATAAATATATAAAATCTAAACATAAAAACATTCAATAAAAATTAATGGTATTCATGCATGAAATATTAACGATTTTTAAGAATTAAATAAAAACTAATCTACTCATATTAATTAACTTGTATGATGTGTCATGCTGATCCAAAAGTAAATGATTTATTTAGAATAAAAAATTAGAAATTTCACAACTAATTTCAACTAACATTTATAAATATATATATATATACAGATAAAGCATATAAATGTTTAAAAATATATTATAAATAGATAAATTTTAAAAACAATAAAGTTTAACTAAAAAAATTCTGATCTGGTGAGAGAAATCATTGATTATTAAGAATAAAATAAAAAATAAATTACTCTGGGTATTTATTTTATTTAAATAAATAATTATAAACAATGTTTGATGGCCATATTAAAAGAATAAAGATATTTATTTCAGGTGTAGATAGATTTTTTTAAATGACTATCTAACAAAACTACTTTTGTTATACTTAAATCTATAAAAATAGAAATCAATATTCCTCTTATTTGTAAACTAGAACAAAACCATTTTATACCCACATAAAATAAATATTTTATATAATTAAACAAACATTAAAAAAAATTATAATTAAAAGTTAAATTCATACAAACAAACGAAGGAGCGAATCAAATTAATAACTAAAATATATTGAACTTCACTTAAATGTTATTATAAACAACATTAAAAATTCAAGGATTTACACTTCTATATTGATCTGGAATATAGATAATATCCCTTGAATTCATAAGAAATAAGAACATTAAAACATCCAACTAAAACATTTGGAAAAAAAATAAAAAATAACATAAAAAACCTTTAATCGTATTGTCACTCAACAATAATAGGGTTACTGAAGATGTAATATATAGATAATTTCTTCTAGATTCAATGGTAAGAAAAAAAATAAAATGAAAAATTATAAAATTTCAAAAAAAATGAACTAGAAAAAATAACAAAACAATATAATCCGAGTGAAAATCAATCACACAAGATTTACACTGATGAAATAAAAAACCTAGATCACAAAACAAGGAAGAGGGTGAATAGTTTATGGTTAGTGATAATGAAAATATGATTCAAATCAAACAATATCCATCAAATTAGCCATTTTAAGGGTTTTGGAAGCTTCCAAAAACATCATAGGTCAATAAAAGAGAGAATAATCAAAGTAAGAAATAAGGGTTCCATTGTAGTTTTTTTAAAGAGTTTTAACAATGATTTTTATTAAACTGAAGTTAAAAACATTAAAAAAAATTATTTCAACATTGGTTTTCAAGAATACCATTGATAAAAAACCTAGTATTTTTTACATTTGTTATTAATAAAACTGACATGAAAAAATACATTATTTGAGCATTTTCGATGTCATGTTTTTTGGAAATCTGATGCTGAAAATGTATGTCCATATATTTCGACATCGATTATTATAATATCTAAAACCAAAATATAATTTTTTTTTCTCATTATACCATTCATTATGTGGAACTAATATTTTAAATGTGATCTAAAAATCAAATTTTCTTCTAGTGAAAGTTATTTAATTTAAAAGATGTAAACAGATGGAGTAACACTAGTTTTATAGAACTACATGGTCTCGTGAATGATATGATACTTGAAGAAAATTTACTACCATTTCAAACATTATATGATTAATAATTATATGTTCAATGAGAAATATTCATGGAAAAATAAATTATTGTCTAAATGAATGTATATAGTTTCACAAAGACCATGAATCACCCATAAAATTCCATAATTAGGGCATCGATATAATATGAAAAGTGAATCCAGTATTTAAAAATAGGTATTGTAATTTCCTTCCATTTCCTGGTTTAGAATACCATGTGGACTTCAAGGAACCATGAGACAATTAACATGGCCTCGAGATACAATAATTAAATATGGTAACCAACATCATCTAGTAGATTATCCACAATGGATGAAAATTTATTACGAGTATCCAAAATTTTGAAATAAGGTGAGAAATTTTCATCTTTCATTATTGTAAGAACCCAGATCTTCGTTCTAGGAATGCCTTTCCTTTTTCTAAAGTTTTTAAGAAAAATGAACTTTCTGGAAATTTTCGAAGTACACGCCGTGTACTTTCTGAGTACACACAGTGTACTCTTCTCCGTCTCCAAACCGTGTGTTGTCCATGTCGGGCCACACACACAGTGTGTAGGGGTGACTTGGAGGCAATTTTTAGTAGAGTACGGAATGGACCCAGTACATGCCCTGTAATCTAAAAGTACACACTGTGTACTTTATTTTTTTCACAAAAAGAACCGGGGTCGTGCCGGACGCACATAAGTGTCTTCTTTTAGGTTTTGTCCGCCCGAGAATGACCTGTATGACCGAATCTTCGACGAGTTCCAGCCTCTTCATCCGTTCTCTGATTTGAGAACGGTCAGTTGCATTGGATTCACAGTGGTGAGTTCTACCATATGCATGAGATTTGTTTTCTGATTTATCCTCGTTTTCAAGTTATCGTGGATTGAGAATTTTTGGAATTTTCTCAGATCTACAACGTTCTAAGGGGAATCTTTCGTCGTTGTTCACGTATATCGATCTCCTAGGATTGAGGTAGGTGGTTTGTGTCTTTCTTTAAAAAGTCATTTATTATTATGTGCAAATTCCACCAATTCCCTTGAATAGGGAATTGTGTGTTCCCTATTTTTCCCCGGCTGTTTTTCCTACTTTTCTTGATTGCTGTAGTAGAGGTTATGCTTGTGAGTAGAGTAATTTGTTTTGTACTCAGGTTGCTTTTCCATGCTTGTTTTGATTTTTTGTCATTTTTCAAGTTTCCATGCCTAGTTGTGGATAGTGTAACTATGATATTTTTTTGCTGTTGTGACTTAGAATGATAGACAAGTAGTTCTTGAGGTTTACTTGGATGATATACGCGCACTGAGCATGTTAGTTTCACACAGGACTGTGAGAACCTAGTGTAGTAGACCACAGGGAGAATAGATGTAAGGGATTCTCTAGAGTGTCTTTTAATATGATGTGAGACCACCGGGGGAATTGACAATGATTGCTTCCTCATAGAGTCTGTAGATCCTCGATGCAGGCCAGAGGGGGAATGAGATGTTGAGTGCTTCCCCAAAGATCCTTTTGCATGATATGAGACTATAGGGGGAATTGACGGTGAGTTCTTCCTCAGAGAGTCTATTCTTAGATAAACCAGAGAGGTGAGACTGTGTGTGCCTCATAGAGGGTTGCTAGTACTTGTAGGTTGAACCATAGCAGTTAGGTTGTGAGAGCTACCCAGAGGGTTACTTGTTTTCTTCTTGATACTGGTTGTTTATTTGTGCACATTATATGCTAGAACTGTGGACTGTGACTGCTGTGTATTTTTCCTGTTTATTGTTCCTGTACTTTACATTCCATGTACTCATTGACTGTTAGGCACAGATCTTTGGGTGGTTTCCTACTAAGACTTTGTCTCACACCCTGTTTGAGCCATGATTTTGGGCCCAAGCAGATTATGTTGTTTCAGGTATAGAAAAGGGCAAGCGCCCTTCTACTTCAGGTTCTTGATTTCACTGGAACTAGAGAGCATGGGACCGAGTCAAGGCTTGCGATGCTGAGGATTTTCTCTTCTATTTTTCTTTTTATTTTGTTTTAGAACTTTTTTTCAGTTGTATTTCAGCACGTTGGTTTGTTTACTTCTTTCCATGGACATATGTACCAAGTTTCATCAGTACTATTTTATACATTGCTTCTACTATTTAGTTCAGTTGTTGTATGTTGTTATTTTTTCCGCTATTGTGACTTGATGTTCTTTCGCTGTATACTTTACCGAATGAGGGTATAGTTTCCCCACCGACTCACCAAGGCCCTCACTTCTAGTCGGCAACCTCTGGCATTTGGCGAAATGCGCATGAGGTCATGTGGCGAACCAGGTACGGGGCACCAGTGGAGGGGCTCCGGATTCAGATCGTTACAATTATCTATAGATGGAATACATTTCTTTGGTTTACATAGTATTACTCATCATACATGGCCCATCATGTTAGAAAATTATAGCTTTCTACCATGGTAATTCATAAAGGGAAAAAAATCAGGTTGTCTATGCTTATATCTGGTCTAAAGAAACATGGTAATGATATTGATGTCTATTTGGATCCATTGATCGATGATCTAATATTGATGTGGGATATAGGTGTTACGATGTATGGTTATAATAGAAGTGAATAATTTACATTGAGGGCTAGGATGTATGGGTTGATAAATAACTTCCCCACTAATAAAAATTTATCAGGCTATAATATTAAAGGAATGTTGGAGTGTCCAATTTGTGAAAAACATGACAACTTAGTTCAGTTGAAACATTCATCAAATACTTGGTTTTTAAAACATTATAAATTTTTACCTCTATTTCATAAATACCAATCATGGTAACGTCATTCAATGGGAATATATAAAAAGGTTCCTCATTGTCTCTAGTAATGGGTGATCAACTGTTCAATAAAGTAAAATATACTGACACTATTTTTGGTAAACCATTTTCTAAAAACGTTTTGAAATCATGTAGGAAGAAGAGATTGATTTTCAATGAATTGCAATATTGGAATTGTTTTTATGATAGAAATTTTTTTGATTTCAAGCATGTAGAAAAAAAAATATTTCATAGTGTTATTTGAACATTATTAATTTTCATGGAACAATGAAATATGCAATCAAGTCTAGGTTGGAAATGATTGATATGGAGATAAGGGAAGAGTTGGTACCAATGAAGGAAAAAGGTCTTACTTTTCTTCCCTCAGTATCATACACTCTATCAAGATAAAAAAAATTAGATTTTTTCTTTTCCTTAATTGTGTAAATGTTCCATAGGGGTATTCATCAAATATCAAGAATGTTGTGTCAATGACTAATTTGATGTTACAAAGACTAGAATCACATGATTACTATCTATTGATAAAATATTTGATTCATGTTTAATTACATTTCATTCAACCTAAAAATTTATGACATACATTAACCATAATATAATTATTTTTCAAAGCTATATACAGAAAATTTATAGACCCGACAAAGTTTCCAATCATGAATATGTAGGTTGCACTCATATTATAACAATTTGAAATATTATTCCCATCATCATTCATTGATATAATGGTCCTCGAGATGGTTCATTTGTTTAAATAGGTTCCACTATGTGGTCTTGTCCATTATAGATGGATGTACCCCATTGAGCGGTATATAAAGATTTTGAATATGTATTTCAAGAATCAAAGTTGGACAGAAACATGTATTTTATATTGATTTATTATTGAATAAGCTATTGAATTATGTACCGATTACTTATCAAATTTTGAAAACATCTATCTCCTAATGTCTCATCACAATGGATTCCTTATGGGAGCATGGATTTCCAAAAGAGATGTTGTTACAATTACCTTGACAGATTGGGTGCAAGCACACATTTACATTTTACATAATAGTAAAGATTTTGATCCCGTCATTGAATGCAAAAATAAATTCTTAGATGTTTGTATCCATTAATTTCTAAAATATGGATATCAAATACACATAATAAACAGTTTATAAGATTGTTTTGGGATCAAATATATGATCATTTTTATAAAAAAAATATGAATTCAATTGAGGAATGGATTCAATGGTTGTTAAGGGGAATAAAAGAAAATGTTATATATTACACTGGTTTTGTCATAATTTGTTATATAATCTATACCAAAAAATATTATGAATATATATTGATGCAAAATAGTGGTGATAAGATTGTGGAAGAAGAGATGAACATAAATGGTTCCATGTATAGAAGTCCAATTTATGAAAATATTATAGAATATTACAATATATATATGATTTAGATTTTGAATAATTTCAAGTCCCAATTTTCCATTGAAAATGGGATTAAAATATTGTTGTAGATAATGTTGATGGAATGGGCCTCATAAAGGTTATTTTTAGTGTGGAAGAGGAATGTGATGAGTCGTTCATAATGGAATCACAATCAGTGTGACTATTTTATATCTTATATCTATAAAACAAGAATTGGTCGATTTTCCAACTAGTGACTAAAGAAAATGTTGGGTCAGATGAAAATTCAATAAAATATTACCCTTTCATTGGGATATCACAATTAGTTCATGCCAGTCCCAATACAAGCAATGTCTTGCAGGTAAGAGAGAACCACAAAGAGTGGATTTGGATTATCAATAGAGAAACCAAATCCCTAACACCATTAAAAAAAATAAATTGAGCTCAATGAAAAGGTAATTTTTTTTAATATAATATGTTTTCCCTCATAATATTATATGTTATCTACTATATTAATGTAATCTAAATTAAATATTTGACTAGTCATCCAAGAAATGAATTCTACACATGATGATGTTACCAATCATTCAGAATAAAAAATTATAATGAAGTAAACCCTTTGGGAATATGTAGAGGTAATGTTATGATATACTTTCTCTATTTCACTATAAAATTATGTAAGAAACATTGACTTCATTTTCGTTATTCAATGAGGATTTCATTTATTTTTGAATATTTATGTCCATCCTTCAATCCTTTCATCACAAAAACATCTATATACTTATTCTCCCTCAAAACCTTTTCACCCCTTTAGTGTTAGAACTTATCACTACCCTAAAAATTCCCTCAAACTCCTTTGTAGGAACAAAAAATATGCTACCTATAATCAATTATAGTTTTTATCCTAATGTTTTCATAAAAAATCATTTTCTATAGAATTAAATTACTATTTCATAATTGTGGTTAATTTATTTCATTTTATTGTTACTCATATAATAAGTGTTTTCTTATACATGTCGATTATTTTGTTTAATTTAGGATGTTTTGTTCTAAGATCCTAATTTTTACAATATATTGGACTTCAATCCTAAAACTAAGATAATGACTATAATAAATTCATCAAGAATCCATATTACCATCATGAAAATTTGATTTCCTTCTACATATCAAATTAATTTTTTCATCAATTTATATATTATTTATAATTTTATTTCTTTATCAGTTTAATCTAATACTTTTTAACTTTATTTCATAGATCTTTTGGTATGACATATTTTTTTTAAAATATCTACAAAAATAAAAAATAGATAAAATGTTCCTTTCTTCGGATGCTACCATGATTTCCATTGTCTTTCTTTGTTGAACTGCATCACTGCATATTCATTTGATGTTCTTAGATAAAAAAAGTATTTTATCAGATAACATCAAGTAAATATGCATATTTTGACTTTTGAAAAAATAAATCCAATGTAAAGAATATTAAAATTATTAGTTATGATTATTTAAGACTTGGGGTTGTGCAGGAATCAATCACACCTCAATCCGACACATGGAATGACTGGTATGACTCCAAGTGCTTGTTTTTATTTAAAATATAGATTAGTTTCAGTAAAAAAGGCAACTTACAAACATAAAACAAATAATAAATAGTTGTATTGTTTTTATACATTAATAAAATGATAAATAAGTCATTTTTGATATGTAGGAATAAACCTAACCCCAATTCAATACAAGATATGTCCAGTATAACTCAAAGTGTTCATTTTCAGTTTAAAAACAACATTTTAGTTAAAAAAGTGTAACTCATTGAAAACTATGAAAATGTTCTTTTATTTTATTCATAATTTATTAAAATAATTCAGAAATCATTTTTAATTTATTGGAATCAGTCTCACATCAAACCAACACATGATGTAACTGGTATGAGTCAAAGTGTGTGTTTTTAGTATAAAATGTCATTTTAGTAAAAAAAGACCTATTACATACTCAAAACTAAGAAAACACATTTGTATTGTTTTGATTATTTAGTAACAACATCTATATTTCATTTTGGACATGTAGGAATCAGAATCACCTCAATCTTAGGCATAGAGTGACAGATATGAAAACTAATTATTCTTTTAATTTAAAATTATCATTAATTTCTATAAAAAACAAAATTGAGCTACTTAAAACTAGGTAAAAAAATTAGGTTTGTTTTAACACTTTTATAAAATGATCCATAATTCATTGGTGACACGTATAAATTAGATTCTTCTTAATGTTATATAGGTTTAGGTTGTTATGACTCAAAGTATCTATTATCAAATTAAAATCATCAATTTTGTTGAAAAATTGTCACTCAATGAAAACTGAGAAAACACAGCTGTAATGTCATGAAATTTTATGAAAAAAATCCTAAATCCTTTTTGATTCCTAAAAAACAGCCTCACATCAAATAGACACACGATATGACCAGTATGAGTCAATGTTTGTGTTTCAAGTTTAAAATGACATTTTCATATAAAAAATATGACATACTCAAATCTATAAAAACAAATTAATTTTTTGATGCATTAGGATAATGATACATATTTCATTTGGAACATGTAACATCATCTGAACCACAATCTTATTCATGGTGTGACTGGTATGACTCTAAGTGTGTATTTTTATTTAAAATTGACCACAATTTTAGAAAAAATTGTAGCTAACCAACTCAAAATCAACCAAATACATTCATAGTATTTTCATTCTATAGTAAAATGATACATATATCATTTTTTATGTGTAGGTATTAGCCTCACCTTAATTTGATACATGTTGTTTTCTATATAACTCAAAGTGTCCATTATCAGTATAAAATTTACATTTTAGTTCAAAACGTGTTGCTCAATGAATACTAGGAAAACACACTCAGATTTTCATGATAATTTAAGAGAAAAAATCATACATCATTTTTTATGTGTTAGAATTAATCTCATGTAAAACTGATTCATGATCTGACCTGTATTAGTCAACGTAATTGTTTCCATTTTAAAAAGTTGTTTTAGTAAAAAAGAAAAGTTATGTACTAAAAACTATGAAAAACATTCATATTATTTTTATACATTATGAAAAATGACCGTATGTCAATCAAGATGTGTAGGAATCATACACACCTCAATAAAACATATGTTGTTACCAGTATGAGACCAATAGTATATTTTCATTGAAAATTGACATCAATTTTACTGAAAACAACAAATTACCTACTCAAAACTATGAAAAAAATTTCATATTATTTTTATAATTTATTAAAATAATAAACAAATTCATTTGTTATGTATAATAATCAGCTACACCGTGATCCAATACATGATGTGACTAGTATGACTAACTAAATTCGTTATTAGTTTAAAATTGGCATTTTAGTTCAAATTGTGTGACTCGCTAAAAAAAGAGAAAACACACTCACGTTATCCGGATATTTTAGGGAAATGATATGTAAATAATTAGTGAAATTTAAGAATCATTCCCACATCAAATTGATATATTATGTGATCAGTATGAGTAAATGTGTTTGTTTCTAATTTAAAATGACATTTTAGTTAAAAATTAAATTCACATACTAAAAACCATGAAAAAACATTCATAATTTTTTCATACTATATTAAAATGATCGATAATCCATTTGAAAGATATAGGAATTAGTTTCACCTCAATTTGACACCATGTGACCAGTAAGACTCCAAATGAGTCTTTGTATTTAATATTAACATAAATTTTAGGAAAAAGGATTTGTTACCTACTTAAATCCAAGAAAAAACATTCATATTGTTTTGATACTTAATTAAAATAATCCAAATTTCATTTTAAATTTGTAGGAATCAACTGCACTGTAATCTAATGCACTGTGAGACTGTTCTGACACCAAGGGTGGATTTTTATTTAAAATTGACATTAA
Organism: Viscum album; assembly: GCA_963277665.1. Lineage (NCBI taxonomy): Eukaryota > Viridiplantae > Streptophyta > Magnoliopsida > Santalales > Viscaceae > Viscum > Viscum album. The sequence continues at coordinate 1,302,845,368 of OY728129.1, forward strand.
TTTTAGTAGAAAGGACTTTTGAAATAATAAAAACTAATGAAACACATTTATATTATTTTTAAACACTAAAAAATATCCATAATTCATTTTTTATGTGTACGTATCAGATTACCCTCAATTCGATACATGATGTTATTGATATCAATCAAAGTGTCCATTTTTAGTTTGAAATTGACAGTTTAGTTCCGAAAGTGTTTGTCAATGAAAACTAAAAAATCTCACTCTAATTGTTTTGATAATTTCGTATAATTTTTTATAATTTTTTTAAACATGTAGTATTCTCTATCACATAAACCAGAAACACGATGGGACCGATATGAGTCCAACAAAATGTTTCTAGTTCAAAATGATATTTTTTTGTTAAAAAGACATATAACGTACTCAAAATGGAGTAAAATATTACAAATTGTTTTTATGAATTATTGAAATGATTCATATGTCATTTAGTACATTTTCTAATCATCGTCACCTCAATACAATTTAAAAAGTTACCTATATGACTACATATGCATATTTTTATTTAAAATTGAGATCAATTTTTATAAAAAAGATAACATACCTACTCAGAACTAACAAAATTTATTCAAATTGATTTGATACTATAGGAAAACAATACATGGTTCATTTTTTATGCATATAAATCCGTCACACAGAAATCTGAAACACAGTGTTCCTAGTATAACTCAATTTATCGATTATTAGGTTATAATAAACATTTTAGTTCAAAAAGTGATCCTCAATAAATTCAAGGAAACAACCTTAGATTATGAAGCTAATTTTGGAAAATGATTTCTTAAAAATTTTAGGCATGTATAAATTGTTCTCACATCAAATCAACACACTATGTGACCGGAATGATTCAAAGTTTGTGTTACCTGTTTAAAATGACATTTTAGTAAAAAAGATATCTGACTCACTCAAACTGAGAAAATACATTTGGATTGTTTTTATGCTTTAGGAAAAAATCCATAATTCATTTTTTATAAATAATAATCATATTCACCTGAATCTACTACATAATGTGACCAGTATGAATCTATGTATTTCATTTCTATATATAAGATTCATTTTTGTTTAAAATGTGCACTATATCCCCAAAAATTGGAAAATATTTATTGATTATTTTCTCATCATTATATATTCTATTACATAATTTATTTTCATTTAATTAGTTATATTATAATTTTTAAATTAATAGTGATAGAGATAATTCATGAAGATGAATAAGAAATCGTGAGATGTGCAACAATCAGCCTCAACTCAATCCAGTGCACAGTGTTCCTCGTATCACTCAAAGTTTAGTTTAAAATTAAATCTTCTTGTTAATTTATTTCATTAAATTATTAATAGAATAATATTTTTTCCTTATACAAGGGTTTTATTTTTATTGATTAGGGGTGGTTTTTCTAGAAATAGCATGATTTGGGGTAAGGATCAAAAGAAGAAGGAATATTTTAGTTTTTTAATGTATGTAATAATTTGTGCCTATGTCATTTTATAAACCAATTCATGAAATTTCTATTTTCTTTTATTCTTGTTGTAAATTTCATCTCATTTAAATTATCAATTTTTACTTTATTTTTTTGATATCAAGTGGTCTTTTAGTTGCTATGGTGCGTTGATACATCCCACTGCATAGGTGTTATATTGTACTGTTACAACACCCTATAGTGTACCCATTTATTAATGCTAAACTAAAGCACTAAAAAATGTTGTCTTTTATCAGTGCTTATAAAAACACTGATAAAATTCAAGGGCTTTTAATCTTTCTCTAGTATTCAGTAATTCTTTGGCATTGGTAAAGACCACGTTAGCACTCTTAAAGGCATATTTTTTAGTAGTGTTTATGAATTATACTATATTATATATACAAATGAATATATTGATATTGACTAGATATTATTTTAGGATTTTTTGTTGGTGGATGATTGAGTTGTACTCTACCATACTCAAGATTCCAGATCAGTACCCAAATAGTTTTTCTTATTGCATGATAGAGTAAGGGTAAGTTCCATATGTTTGATGGTTGAGTTATAATAGATCATGGATGACGGAACCATACATGATTTGTGTCCTACATGGGAGTTTTAGGGTCATTACTTTCTTCATTCCTTGAATATTGACACTTGACGTATATTTGGGATGGAAAATATACTATTTAGTTTTGGATATTGTATTTCTTATTTTTTTAATCATAAGATACTGGATTATTTTGGTTATTGGTTGTATCATTTGTTTATTATTTTATTTGTTTTAACTATTTTTTTACTTTTATAAAGAGGGTATAGTCTCCCCATGAATGATATAAGACCTTTTTTCCTAGTTGGTAGCCTCTAGCATATGGGGAGGCATGCCTGAGTCATTTGACCGACCAGCTTGGAGGATTGGTGTGTGGAACCTAGGACAAGATGTTAAAAAGTCATATAAAAGGTGGATTTATATTATTTTCATCAATCCTACGATTGGGAAATGTATTAAGGATAATAAGATGAGTTGGACCTTGGTTAAGAGCTCATGCGTAGAAGTAGTTAACCCATGTATAAAGATAAAATCCAAGTACCCAGGGTGGGATTTTTTTATTGATACATGTTGTAACAATTGAATGTTATTTCACATCAAGTTATGCTCTTTTCATGTGATATGATTATTTTTTCTGAGTTCTCTATGATTTGATTCATGGGCTAGTATATAACATGAGTTGAGTATTCATACATCATTATATGCACTCAGGATTATTATGTGACGTGCATCATTTTTAGTAGTAAATGGGAAAATGGGTTTTGCCTAGGTTTATAAAATGGTAATATTTTTCTGTACTTGTGTGAATTAAATGAAAAAGGTTCTTAATATTAAATTGAATATTTTAAATGATGAAAAATGTGAATAAATGGGTTTATATGGTTAATCATGAATAATGAGAATGCGTTTACCCTTGTTTACCATGACCAAGATGTAGGATGGTTAAGGGTAATGATAGAGCCTCGGTTTTGACCATGGAGAGGGGTTTCGGAAAATGATGTGTTATGGATTTTTATAAAACAAAAGTTAAATGTGTTAATGTTTTGAAATATTTTCTAAGATGTGTATTTTTTATTATAGGGATATTTATCCATGATGACGTTTGTTAATTGGATAAAAATAGGGCCGGGATTGAAATGTTCCTCCAGTGGTGGAAAACGAGGCACCAATAGGACTAGGTGAAGGAGCTGGGGAAAAATACTGTGAGAAATTTCTTCACTTCATATAGTTTATGGAGAGAGAACTATGGTGGGATGTGAGGATTATTTATTACTTAACATGGGAGTTTATGTTATCACACCCTCTAACATTCACTAGGGAGGGTGGACATAAGGTAGAAAAGTTCTAGATTGAATCCATCTAGACTATATTTCAATATTTTAAGACTCCTGATTAAAATTAGTACAATTTGGATGCTTACATGATGAAAGGATGAATGAAATTATGGTGGGATGTTTAAGCTCAAAAGGGGCTGGCAGACGAGATGTCTTGGAAGTACTTTTTGGTGAAGTTCCTAGAGAACTATTATCTGGAGACAATGATATTAGAGAGAGAAACTATGTTCTTGATGTTTATTGAGGGGACAATGCCTTCGATGAATGATTTTGGGTGCTTTACTAACTTACAGTGCTTTCCTCTAGTGTTAAAAGGGAATGAGACAACTACAACATTTCATTTTCAGAAAAAACATAAATGTGAGAATCAGTCCCAAGTTAACATATTTTAGTTAAATAAGTTTGCTGAAGTTGTGGATTAGGCTCTCATAGCTTAGTGAAACATGAAGGAGGCCACCAATGGAGCATGGGTGGTTTTTTATGGATGATTAAGAGGAACATATTTTGAGGGTAGGAAGAGTTTTTATGACAATGTTTACCAGATCAATGGAAGTAAGACATTCCAAAGGGAAGGATCAAATACACAATACATTACCCGAGTGATGGATCACCAATACGGTAGGCTAGGTTACTATCATAGATAGTATCCCTGACCATTTATAAAGAGATGATCTTTTTTCATTATGGGATATATTCAAGAGTTTTGTTGGTACCCACGGTAGATAGATAATGATGGGGTAGCTAGATAGAACCAGAGTACAGGAAGAGATTCCTCTACCCCACATCTTTCTAGAAGATGGTGTTCCACTAGCCATGTCAGTAGAGGTTGTGGATGTGGAGATTCTGGACAAGTGAACTTGTACCAAAAGAGTGGTGAAGCTCAAGGGACTCATACAACATCATAGGGAAGAGGGTAAAGGTAGTTTCATGTTAGTCATACACTGGTTGATAGAGAAGATAGACCGTAGATTGTCATAGGTACTATTGTTATATCTTATATGATTACTAGTGCCTTTTTTAATACTGGTACCTCTCATTCCATTATATATGCACAATATTTTAATGGTTTGGTCCTATGGGTGAAGTTTTTGAGTGTGGTTATAAATATAGATACACCTTTGGGAGTATGGTTGAGAGACATATGTTTGTTCAAGGGTTGTTCACTCGAGGTTGGGGCTATCAATTTTTTTGGGATATTTAAATTCTGGATATGTCAGGATTTGTACTTATTTTGGGTATCAAATGGCTAGTAGCCTACCGATCCCACATATATTATTACCACAAGAGACTATCTTTTACATATCATAAGGCTGACAATTATAGTCACATTAGAGAGTGGTTCTTCTAGGCATTCAATTAAGGGATAGTTCATCAGTAGCTAGGAGAGCTCAATGCCCAGGTTTTTAGTATTTTGTTTAATGATGGGAGTGTGAAGCCTGATATATTTCCACCCATAGTGGTCATGTTTCAGGATGTTTTTTCCTAAATAATTCTCAGGGTTTCCACCTAAAAGAGATATAGAGTTTATGATTGATCTCATGTTAAGATTTGATCCAATTTATATTAAATAATATATAATGTCACCAATAGAGCTTAAAGACCTCATGAATCAACTAGAAGAGTTGGAGGATAATATTTTTTTGATCTGATTACATCACCTTGGGGTTCACCCATTTTTTCTTAAGAAGGTTTATAGGACTCTATGCTTATTAGTTGATTAAGAGAATGTTTAACATGATTACTATGAAGAACTAGTATCCACTTCTCTATATCAATGATCTATTGGACTACTTGATGGGTGATTGTATCTTTTCCAAGATAGATTTGATATCTAGGTATCATTCGTTAATAGTTTGACCTTATGACATACCTGATATATATCTCAGAAGTAGGTATGGCCTTTATGAGTTCTCCATGATTTTTTTGTGTTGGCGAAAGCACCAATAATGTATATGGACTTGATGAACAAAATATTCTATCCGTACAAAGATTACGTTGTTCTTGTGTTCTGGATGACATCTTGGTGTACTCCAAGACTTTTGAAAATCATTCCCAATATCTTGACATCATCCTAATCACATTTAAAGAGCTACGAAAATAAACCAAGCTATCTAAGTGTTAGTTTCTTATATATATATAAACTACACATCATTGGTCACATAATCTTGGAGGAAGGTGTGTCAGTGGATGTAGAAAAAGAACTTTCAATTGTTTATTAAGAGTATCCAAAGAACATGTTTGATATTTGTGGTTTTATTGGGTTGTCACGATATTATCAAAGGTTCATCTATGAATTTTACTTGTGTGAAGTTCAATTGTCAGACTTGATCAAGATGGGAGTAGAACTTCAATTTTTAGTATCATTTGAGAATGCCTTTCGGTATTTGAGTAAGTGGTTACAAATGAATAAAATCATGATCTGACTCAAGTGGGGTGAAGAGTATAAAATGTTTTTTTGACACTTCTAGGATGGGTTATGGAGTAGTGTTGATATAGGGAGATTTATTTTTGGCATATGGGTCTCAGTATTTGAGGAAACATGAATATAACTACCCTACACATGACCTGAAATTAGCTATAATTATTTATTCCTTGATGTTTTAATGGGATTATCTGTTGGGAGAGAAGTTAATTGTGTATAACGATCATAAGATCTTAAATTTTATCTTTTCAGAGTGATAATATAATTTATGCAATCAGGTATAGGTAAATTATATAAAGTCATTAGACATTGATCTAGAATATAAACATGGGTAGGGAAACAATGTTGCTAATATTCAAGGAGGAAAAATCATAATCAGGAAGTTTAGAAGTTGAGTTTTGACTGAAAAATGATGAATTTACCAGCTAAGATGTATGTTTTTGTTAAATAGAGTTAGAATAATATTCCCCACATACTAGTTTTAGTGGAGGGTACACTTTTGAGATGGATTAGAGACATGAAGTATGAGGTTATGTAATGTTTGGACTTGAGGGAAATCCTTAAAGGTAGCGAATCACCATCCAATTAAAGAATAGATGAGGATGTGATCATCTATGTTAGGAATCCTGTTGATGTGCCTACGAGAATGCAGATGGATTTGATAAATGAATTTCATGCATCTAAATGGGTGGTGCATCTAGGAGTGACCAAAATGTTCCATGAACATCATCGATTTTTTTTTGTGGCTGGGAATGAAAACAGAGATATCAGGGTTCATGACATGATGTTACACCTGTCAATATGTTATGGTTAAGAATCAATGACCTGGAGGTTTACTATAGATGTTCCCCATTCTAGAATAGAATTGGGATGATGTTACAATGGAATTTTTGGTCTATATTCTAAGGATTTTGTAGAAGAATAATGAAATTTGGGTGGTCCTGGACCGACTGACGAAAGTAGCGCATTTTATGCTTATACATGAGACTTTCTCAATGGAGCAATTGTAATAATTTTATGTTTGAGAGATATTATATCTACAAATGGTTCCGCGGAGTATTATTTTATACCACTAATGTGTTTATATCCACACTTTTCAAATAACTTGCAGAAGGAACTTGGTAACGATATATTATTGAGTAAAACATCACACACATAGACAGATGGGTAGTCAGAGCATACCACATATGTGGTTGAGGATATTTTGTGATCATATTTACCAAAAATATATGTGTTAATGGAGAAGCACCTAGAATTAGTAGAGTTCACCTATAAAAAATTTATTCTAACATCTTGGAATCAGATTCCAATGAACGGTGCCACAGGCCCACTAGGTCACATGACCAAAAACACATATCCCTAAACACTAGAGGCTGCTGACTAGGAGTGAGGTCCTTGGTGAGATAGTGGGGAGACTAGTCACTCATTAATAGAGTGTAACACAACAGAAATATCATACAAGTAGTGAAAGAAATAATATCCTAAAACAAATGTAAACAACAAAATATTAATAATATTATCAAAACCAGAAGTCATAGCATATACAAGATAATATTGCATGTCATGTTTTTTTAATAAAAATATAAATAAAATTACACTACAGTCATATACAATATAACTTCAAAAGTAAAAAAGACCAAAATAATCCAGGTAGCATCGCAAGCCTCACCTTGGTCCCAGGCTCTCCTACTCCTAAACATAATATCAAGTACCTGTAGGAGGGCACTTTCATTTATCATTACTTAAAATAACATAATATTTTTGGGAACAAAAACATGACTCAAATAGAATGTGAGACTAGATAATAGTAGAAACCCATACAAGGTATATTCCAATGAGTCGGTGAATATATATATCATACATTTTGAAATAATAAAGGCAGTTAGCAAGGAAGAACTCAAAATTAGAAAACCTACACGAACTAGTTTTCATTAAAAATATTTTAATTTATTAATTCAATTACATTGAATGTACAATTCCTAATATTTATCTCAAACCTGGGATCCCCCATGTAATTGGTAGAAAAATAAATTCCTCAAAAGTTCATCTAATCAGGTATAAGTGATGAATGAATCCAAGCTTGTTATTTGGCTTTTCAGACACATCATAAGTCATTTCATTTGTAATTACATCCATAACATGAGACCATCTATGACCTTCCTACGTTAGAATTCAATTATCACTCTTGATACAATAACAACCAAATCTCTATAATCACATCCCTTAAATACCTCTTAGGAACCCGATATCGCTCTAGGTAAGGTATAACAACACATCCTAACAAGTCAATCCTTGGAGCTCCACAACGTAATCTCAAGTTTCACTCTTAACATAATAGTCAAATTCCCTCTAATTTTATCTATGGAATTATCATATGAATCAATGTATCACTCAGCATATAAGTATATCTTCAATGATTCTATCCATGGAATATCTCATTCGGATCCATATATCATTGATGCCAATATAATATTAACCATTGATTCCATCTAGGGAATTATAAGGTGAATCCATCTATCACCCAAATTATAAGCATCAATAGTCTCACAAGTCTATCCAAGGAATTCTAAATTGAACCCATGTTTCACTGTGGACTATTTATCATTTAACAAATTCCCTTTCATTGAACAATTTGTTTAACATGCCAAGGTCAAAACCAAAATAATTAATAACATGATAACTTTAGGAGGTGTATCAAACTAGGTAAAACTGCAAAGAGGTTTCCCTTTCATTTACTCGCATTGTAATATTTCATATAACATGGTTCAAAGCCATAACAATCTACTACATGGTTTGGTTATCATAAAACTCACATGGGTGAAGCATTAAAAGGTGTAATCCCTTCTAATTAGGTAGTTGCAAAATAAGACCAAGCTCAAGGGTTTGCCTTCAAATACTCACATGGACATTCAAAATATAAAAAACCTAACTAGGATACCAATCTATCACATGGATTAATTAAAACATAATTCATAGGGGAAATCTATAAATAGATAAATTTAATCAAATTACATCTATTCAAGTCAAATCCATTACTTTACTCACGCATGCTAGGTATTTCATTGAAAACATACTTATACATGAAATGGAATACATGGTTGAAGGGGAAATTGATCCATTCCATATACATAATTAATTAAATTACAATGTAACAAAATTGTAACTTAATTCATAGATAAATTCAGATTTCAGAATCCCATGGAATGGGGATAAAGGTATGCCTCATAGGCATCCAAGTCCAAAATCCATAAATGAAGATTCTAGGAAACTCACCCATGGTGGGGTCCTTATTCATGGGATGAAACCAATGAAATTCATAAAAACAACTATTCAATTACCTAAATCATGATAGACAATTACAGGGTCTAAATAAATTTAAGGAGATACTAAAAAAACATATGTGCGACACACCAAAACATATAAATGATCAAAATTTCAACAAAAAAGACGGTTTGTGATAAATATAAATAAAGAATGAGAAATTAGGTCATATGATCCTAAATCCATATAGCACAGTCGATATCCAGAAGAATCAAGAATGGCTAAAAAGGAAGTAAGGCCATATAGTTATGAATTTGAGGAGATGAACCACATTCAAATAAAATATAAGATGTAGAAGAGATGTGAAAACCAAAAATATGCTCAAGATGATACATTTAGAATGGTGTGGGAGTGGATTCTGTGTAATAAGGGTAGTTTGGATTATGTTTAAAAGAATTTAAATTAAATTAAAAATTATTAAAATTCATAAAATTATATGGCCTCATGATTTACCAGCACAGTTTCCTATGGTCCAAGGGGGGCCTAAATGTTTACCTCTTGTGGTTACCTCACATGGTTTAAAAACCTTACTAAATTAACCTCTCCAAGCCTACTAAAATTGTATACCTATCCTCACGACCTTGCAGATCTACCAGCACAGGTTTCATTAACTATGAGGCCTCCTCTTCTCCACCAAAACTCATGTTATAGGCTCTATACCATTCCAGGAAGCATCTGAGACCTACATGAACCCAACAAGAATTCATATTAGTCCATATTTAAGAAATTAAAATGATAATTTATGGAAAAAAATTAATTTTTACCTCAATGAAGAAACGAGTTCTTTCAAACATCCCCCCTAAAAGCAATTCGTCCCCGAATTTCCATTCCAATGGTGGTGAAGAAATATTTGAGAAGAAATCTAGCCATAATGCTTGTAAATCAATCTCCCTATACTAGGTCTCATCCTGAACTCAATCGTATTTCCATATAACCAATACTAAAGAAACAAATTAACCTTAGTGAAACATGTAGGAAAACTCAATCCCCAACCTCGAACTCTAGAGGTCATATGTTGTGAAAAACATAATCTTTATATTGAGAATGAATAGTATACATCCATTTAAGAATCAACTAAACATCTTATGTGGTCTCCATGACAATACAATGTCCTAGTATTGCTAGCTTTCCTACCTCCAGCAAACACACAGGTGATTGGCATGGCCTAGGATACAAAGCCTCATATGGCGCCATCTAAATAGTAGCCTAAACACTATTATTGAAGGAGAAGTCAACCATGGGTTTCTTCCACTCCCAAGATCCCCCAAAATCAATGATTTATTCTATCATCATTTCCTAAAGCATCTAAATTGTGTGCTATGATTGGCCATCTTACTAGGTGTGGTATTCCATGCTCAAAAGCGCCTGTTTACCCAACACCCTCTATAGCCCTTTCCAAAAATGAGAAGTAAAACATGAATCCCTATCTGAAATTATAGAATGAGGGACCCCATGTAGGCTTACAAAATCATTGATTTAAATCCTCACAATCGCATAAAAAATAAATATTTACTTAAATCATCAAAAAATGACAAACCTTTGTGAGCCTATCAGAAAAAACCCATACAACATCATTACAAAAAGGAGACCTCAGTAAACCATTTCAAAAATCCATCGTGATGTCATTCCATTTCCTCTTGAGAATTGGTAGTTGTTGTAAATGTTCAGGTGATTTTTGGTGTTCTTCCTTCACCTAGAAATAGGAGAAACATCTCATGAAAAAATTAGTTACATATCTTTTCCTATTTGATCACCTACAATGATGATGTAAATCTCGATACACCTTGGTGACACCAGGATTCACTGCCCATGATAAATCATGAAAATTTCAAAATAGTTCCTCGAACAAGTCTAAAGAAACCCACACAGAACCATATACCCTTAGGACCTCATCATCACCTACGGTCTATCTTGGAGAAGGGTCCTCACCTGCCACACTTTCCCATAGAACTAGGACTTCAGAGTCTAGTAGATTCCTCATTCTCACTCTATCCAAAAGGGTATAGGTTATGAAATAGGATGATAGAAAAATTTTCTTTTGACTATCATGAACCATTAAGTGCTTATTATAGAAAAAATCAATAAGCTACCACAAGCTACTAGCATACTGCAATGCTTGTAACTAAGTCATATTGCTTAGTGCATCAACAACTGCATTTTCTTTACCAAGCATGTACGAATGCTCCGAATCAAAAGACTGAATATACTCAACCCCCCCCCCCCCCTCATTGTCTGAAGTTCATATCACACTATGTAAATATGTACTTGAGGCTTTTTGTTCTATTAAAAAAACAAAACAATATCCCATTAAGTAATGTTTCCAATAGATCAATGCATGAACAACCTAAACTAACATGAGATTGTGCATTCATTAATTTCAATCATCTGGCCTCAACTACCGAGGATGGTACACAATGAATCGATCCCATTACATAAGAACTGATCCCAGCCGAATTCATGATGCATTGTAATATACAACATAACTCTTTCTCATATATTGAAAAATCAGAATATTCACAGAAGTAAATCTACATTTCAACTCATAAACGGTTGTCTTATAATAATTTGACCATAAAAACATCATACCCAACTTAGAGAATCCCGTTAATTATGTTGTCATGTATGATAAGTTCTGTATCAAACACATGTAGTAACCAAACAACCCTATCAAACTCTACACCTCAATTATGTTCTTCCAGTTTGTCAGACGGATGAAGTGTGCAGAGTTACTACAGGTGAGGTGGCTCAAGAGAGTAAGTTAGTGGAGGTCACTCTGGCTGGAGGCAGGGGGCTTGTTGTCATTGGTTCGCCAATGGAAGAAGATTACACTGGGAAACATGTGTCTACAGAAGGGGAATTTCTTCCTTTGATGGACTTGAATACCCCAGATCAATGGAGGGAGGAAAATGTCGGGAGTCCTATCTCGGGATTAGGGGATCAAATCGGTTATGGTAAGGTGACCTCTAGAGGAGGTAAAGAAAATGTGAGCTACCCAGTGGGTCGCTCTTTCAGTGAAGTTGTTCAAGGAGGGAAGCACCCTCAGGATACAGTTGAAGGGCATGTTTCGACTACACCAAGAAGACGGCCAAGGAAAGATTATTCTTGTCTCCCACGCCCAATGTGGACTAGGTCCACATCTAAGGGGAATATCCAGGTGATCGTGGCAGTTAGGAAGGGCATCTTGATCAAGGGGACTTCTCCAGACTAGTAAGCATTGGAACAACTCAGGTGTCGGGTCCAAAGTGAAAGCTACTAGAGGTCACTGGAATGGGAATCGGCTACGGCTACTAGTGAAGACAAATCTGGCAGGGGATGCAGAGATGATTATGGTTTTTATGATGTGTAATTCTGTGTCAGCTGGGTGGCCCTGTTTGTGCCTTCCTTGGTTGGGTTTTTTGTTGTATGTTTGGGCACCGTTTCCCTTAAAACGGCTTTTAATAATTTAAAAAAAATTATTTACAGTCAGTGATATTAGAATATAACTGATTCTCAATTAGCGTATTCAAAATGATATAAATATTTCTGTCATGACCATGTCAAATGTAAGAATGCACCAAGATATCATCCATGAAAACCAAAAGAAATAAATGGAGTAAATGTTGGAACACTCATTTCATAACTTCTATAAAGACCGCTGGAACATTTGTAAGATCGAACGACATATAAAAATACTCATATAGACCTTAACTACTCCAAATGTCTATGGGAGTTATGTTTGACTGTCTAAAACACACAAGATGGTAACTTGATCTCAAATAAATCTTTGAGAAGACCTGATATCCTTGGATCAGATCGAAGAGGTAATCTATCCATGTTAGAGGATAACGGTTCTTAATCATCAACTGGTTTAATTTTTAGTAATATAAACATATACTAATGGTACAATCAATCTTTTTTACATAGAGGATTGAGGAACCCCATGGAGAAGTACTGGGTCAGATAAAACCCTTTTCCTCTAAATCCTCTTGTTTTATCATGATCTCTTGAAACTCCATTATAGAAATCCTATAAGGAGTAATGGATACTAATTCATCCCATGAAACTAGCACTGTATTGAACTCCACCTCTCTCACTAGAGGGAAACATGAAAAGTATTCTGTTAAGACATCCTTGAAATAATCAAACACTGTATGGGAATTAGCCTATCGTATCCCTTTATCATCAAGATATAAACACATAACATGGCATGTCATCCTACCCATCCCACACTACTCGTGTCCATATCAGCTCTCAAGGACATACCATTCACACTTTTGAATGTACTCCCCACCATCTGGTGATGTAATACTCACCCATTGTTGATATAAATAAACAAAGGATCAAAAGGTAACTAACCAGTGTATCCCGATAATAATGTATAATAATATAATCTTGAGGACATAGAGGTCCCATACAATGTAACACCCACCAACATTACGAGGGAAATCTTTTCTGGGATGCACCCCTTCCGTCCAAGTCCCCAATGGAGTTTCTAGCATCATCACACACTCGTAAGTAAAATCACATATTCCAAGACTCTCTATAATGGGAAAGATATAAATATATATGAAGACCATGTACCCTAAAGTGAAGAAGTGAAATAGAAGCTACTAGAATAGTACTTCTAATAGTAGAAGGTATGGGATCCTACTCTTGCTGGGTCTATTGCATTATATATGCCCGACCCACAGCTTGGCCTTATAACGCTATCTGGCTACCCTGATCTGATCATCCCTACTTTCACTATGAACCTGGGGTATGGATACCTTGACATGAACATCCAAACATACCCCTAGCTCCTTGTCTGTTGGGAAGCTATTTAATCTTCTCCTAAATGTGGAGTCAATAAATACCCTCTATCACAATCTTTAGGTGTAAAAAATTGACAAAAGCACTGTATATGGCCTAACTTTCAGCTAGATCAGCATTATACTATGTCCTTCCTATGTTAAAACCTCAAATTTCATAGCCTACAACACTGGTAGAACCTCACTAGGATACCTAATGGGATGTTCTGACAACTAGTATCACTGCGTGTAAGCTCTTAATGATGCTTCCTACTACTGATCAATGAAGTACCAGACCTAGGTGTCGAACCACACTAGATCAAACTTCCAGATTCCCTCATGTTGTGATCTATGATTCAGTTCCTGATTCACTATCTCATATACATTAATCATTCAGAAGACATTCATAAGAAATAAAATGTCGAACTTGAGACCATCTTCAAATCACCTAGATTTCAATGACATATAACACATTAGAATAGGTGATAAACACTAGAGTTCATTAAAACAATCCAAATATTCCATGATAGATAGCGGACCCTACTCTTGATGTAAGAACATCCGGGCTCAATCATCCCTCAAAGACTCGAGATGTATGTAATTGAATAAGGATATATAAAACTATAAAAAGGCCATCTCTCGATGAAAATCATTTTTAGTGATAAAATCTCCCTACCTCTTGATGGAATCACACATTTTGTATGTAGTGAGATTTACCATCTTCATAGGAGGTACCTCTAAGGGTTCAAATATAGAAAGCACGGCCTCGAGCCATGAATCTGAAGCATGTGGTCTGTTATCCCCCAAAAATATGGGTGGATGATGCTGCTGAAACTCCCAAGTCAACTTTTCCATAGTCAGATAAGGTTATAGTGCTCCCTAAATAGTATACATGAACCTCAAAAAGACTTCAAAAAATTGTGCCTCTGCAGCTATGTCTGAAATGATAGTTGGTTCCATAACTAGTGCTACATGAGTATCCATTGGTAGCACCTATCGATTGTGTTCATCGTCACCCTCCTAGCGTACAACTTAAGTTCATCATGGGGTCATGGCTCTAAAATTACAAACACACACCTCAGTTCATGATCATTAATGAGTTTGCAGCTCAGAATCATAGAAACAAAGATTGGAAAGGTTCACACCTTTCTATACAATAACACACTCATCTTCATGTCACATGGGTATGATCTTAGGGTCAAAAAATTGAGGAACACTACCAAAATACCACTATTATTGTTGATTATGGTGAACTTCTCTATCATAATCCTTTTCAATTTCAATTTCAATTTCATTCATATCCATTTCATTTAAAACTCTATTTACTTTTAAATTCAATTAATTGATACTCATTTCAATTTTATCATGTTCCCTTTAAAAATCAAATATACAGGCATGCTAAATTCCAACCTGTGGTGGTCCATACTACCCAAGAATCAAATATTTTCATCCACCGATGGAACATCATAATATGATCCACATTAAGTCTGAAGCATGATCCACCAAATTTTTATCCAAGAGGGTCCATTAACCATAAGGACCACATATTGGAATCCATATATTTTACACCATAATATATATTAATAAAAATGACACAACAACAGTCATATTTATCACGTCATATATCATGACTTCATGTAAATGATAATGAATCCTAAATTGCATGGAATAATACATGCCATGTGAAATCTAGGAGGAGTATATATGATGAATGAGATGATATACCCTCATCTCATCGGGATACAACACAATAAATCAAAAATTATATCAATAATAATAGCATAACTCAAGTTCATCACCCAATGGTGGAATCAAATATAATGTAATTGTCAAAATAAATAAAATCCAAAATTAATTCGAGGCCATTTGGGTTTTTCCTATATGGTAGTTAGCTATGGCCGAACAGAACTCAATATAGAATTATTATTCCTTCTTATATGTTTCTATTATCACGAAATTGTAATGAAAACTAAGAAATGATCCTCTAATACCACTTTGTAATCTCATGAACACGGATGCCACTGAACAGTGCCTTGATCCTAGTGGGTCACATGTCCTCAAGTACATCTTCCCAAAGGCCAGTCGTTGGGGACTAGAAGTGAGGTCCTATATTATTCAGTGGGGAGACTATGCTCTCATTAGTAGAGTGTAACATAGTATAAATGTCATCCAAGTTGTGAAAGTAGTAATATCAAACAAAAAAATTAAATAGCAAAATATTGATAGTATAAACAAAACTAGATCTAATTTTATATACAAGGCAATGATTCATGTCACATGTTTTTAATAAAAACATCCAAAAAAATTTCACTACATTTATATACTATACACTTGACAAATTACCAAAGGCAAAAATAATCCAGGTAGCATCGCAATTCTTAGGTTGATCTCATGCTCTCCTTCTCCTCAATAACATATCATGTACTTATAAGAGGCTGTTTTCCTTTATCATTACCAAAAATAATATAATATTTTTGGGCCCAAAATCATGACCAAAATAGGGAGTGAGACTAAATACTAGTAGGAAACCATCTATTGTCTATGCCAATTATTCAGTGAATATATATGGTAGGTAGTGTTTAATTGTAAAGGCAGTAGGCAAGGAAGAACATTGATGTAGACAAACTACATACACTATTTTTTTCATTTACATTCAATTCATTTATTAATTCACTGAAATTGAGTTAACAAGCCCTGAGATCTGAATCAAACCCAAAATCCCCGATGTAACTAGTAGGGAAACAGATGCCTCTAGAGGCCATCTAATTAGGTAAAAGTGAAGACCAAATCCAAGATTGTGATTTTTCTTATAAGAAACGTTATAATTCATTTCATTTATAATTCAATATAGAATAAGATCCCATCCTTGAAATTCCAATTTTGGACTACAAGTACCATTCCATGTGCAATATAAACCAACACCCAACAATCCATCCCTGGTGAACCTCTCAAAGACCTAGTATCGATCCAGGTGAGGTATAACATACCTCCCAAACAAGTCCTTCGTTGGTGCTCCTCAACATAAGCTCAAGTATCACCATCGAAATAAAATTAAAATTCACATTTATTCTATCAATGGAACTATCATAAGAATCCATGTATCACTAGACATATAAGTCTAGCCTCAATGATTCCATCCATGGAATCTCTCATTTGGAACCATGTATCACTCAGGAAAATATAATGTTAACCATTGATTTCGTCCATGGAAATGTAAGGTGAATACATTGATCACTCATAGTATAAGGTTCAATAGTCACATGAGTTCATCCAAGGAACTCTAATTTTAACCCATGTGTCACCCAAGATTATTTATCATTTAATAAATTCTATTTCCATAAAACATTCCATTTAACATGCCAATGTAAAAAACAAAATCATTTCCTAACAAGATCACCTCAATAGGTGTATCAAGCCTTTGACAACCTCAAAGGTCTTGTTCGTTCTTTTACTCACATGGGATCATTTTGTATAACATGGTTCACGGGAATAACAATATACTACATGCCTTGTTTATCCTAAAATAGACTTGGGTAAAGCATTAAACGTTAAAATCCCTTCCAATTAAAGTAATTGAAAAATAAGGCCAAGTTCAAGGGCCTTCCTTCAAATACTCACTTGGATATTTTTAATATAACAAGACCAACTATCCTACAAAGATATCACATGGGTTAATTATAATATATATCACATGGTAAAATCCATAAATAGATAAATTCAATCCAATTTCATCAATTTAGGACATAGACATTACTTTACTCACACAGGAAAGGCATTACAAATCATACATTCTTAAACAAGCAATGGAATGTATGGTTCAAGGGGAAATTCATCCATCCAAAACCATTAATTAATTAAATTAAAATCTAACAACATTGAAACTTAATTCATAGAAAAATTCACATTTCTACATCCCTTAAAATGGGGATAGAGACATTCTTTATAGGCGTCCAAAGAGAAAATCATCAAATGTACATTGATGGAAACTTACCCATGGGGTGGTCTTTATTCAAGTTATGAAACCTTTAACATTCACAAAACACCTATTGAATTACCTAAATCGCGATAGGAAAAAAAAGTTTCAATTAAACATAATGAGATTACCCAAAAATGGGTGTGTGACAAGCCGATATATATAAATGATCCATCTTTCAATGAAAATCACAAGAACACCTACCTTAGGCTCATTCTTAATTGCTTATGCAGTGTGAAGCTATGATTTTTCCTTATTTAGAATAAATGTGAAGAACATAATAAAAATGATAAATTATGGAATATTAACCTAATTCAAAATAGCACTGTCGATATCTAAAATAATTGAGAAAGGATAAAAAATAATTAAGGCCTTATCATTATAGATCTAAGGAGATAAACTATGTTTAAATCAGCGGTAGGATGTAGAAGAAATCTAGAAACCAAGAATAGTATCATTATGAGATTTTTCCAATGTTTAGGGTGAGGTTTTTGAGAAATTGTGGTAGCCTCCCTTATGTTTAGAATAAATTTAGTTTAATTAAAAATTCATAAAATTCATAAAATGAATGGGTCCCATGGTTTACCCACATGATTTCCTGTAGTCCAAGATGAACCCATATGTTTTACTAACTATGTGGTAACTATTTTAAAAGCCTCTATAAAAGTCTATTAAAAATTCAGACTAGGGTGTGTGGCCCTATGGCTATACCCAAATGTTTTTCATTAACAGTGGGGTATCCTATTCTCACCCAAAACACGTGTTCCATGCTCTGTAGCATCCCCGAACACCCCCTTATACCTTCATGAACCCAACAAGAATTTTTATTAGGCCATATTTGAGCAATTAAACTATGAATTTATGGAAAACTAAGAATATTTGCCTAAATAAAAAATCAAGTTCTTACATTTCTCGTGTTACTATTCAGATGGAAACATACGAGGCTCTTTATTATTGGCTATGTTGATCACCTATATGTTGGGTAGAGGAAAATGAGTCAGATTTTTTAGGACTGAGTCTCATGTAGGATACATCAGAGTAGGTTCATCTATTTTATAAGACTATGGATATTGATATGATTAGACAAAATTTGTGTGCTGATAGACATTGACAACCCTTATTTTTGATAGGGATGATCGTGTATTCCTTCAGGTGTCCCCTAGATTTTGTCACCATAAGATTCAGAGACATGGCAAGGTGGCACCTAGGTTTTTTGGACAGCTTAATGTTTTGGGGAGAATTAGGATGATGGTATACTTATTGGATCTTCCATAGAGGCATTGTTTTATGCCTAAGGTTTTCTATGTGTCACCACATCATCAGTATCATCTTGAGCCTTCTCATTTAATCAATGTAGATGATTTCAATATGGATACATATGCATCCATTTAGAAGCATCATATATGTTTTTTGGATGTTAGGAGAAAGTATGTGCCATTTTTTTATATATTTTTTCAACATGGGATTGTTTAGGAAGAAACTAGGGAGAGATAAGTAGATATACGATCCTATAAGACCAATCTTTTGGGCTCAGAATATTAATAATTTTTTGGAGTATAGCTTGAGGATGAGATGTTATAAGCTAGTGAAATTGTAATATCCCAACCTTTTCTAGGGATTTATCATTCTTTTTTGAAGGTACCCTTTTTCCTAGTTTTTAGTACTTTTATGGGTTGTATATTGGGTCTGTTTGGGTGAAAATTTGTAAATGTTAGAGAGATTTTTTGAAGTGCATGGTTGGTGCACAGTTTTACCAAATTGTGCTTCCTAACCTAATAACCCATCCATCCTTAGATAGAGAGGTATTTCATTTCTAAAACACATTTTTCAAATCGTGTGCCCTTTTAGGAGTAACTGTCCCCCCTCCCCCAGAAGATGTTCATGGTTATCGCACACAGTTTGGAAAACCATGTTCCCCTACCCCGAAAACCATGCATGCATTTTAATTAACCCAAAATTAGTTTTTAAATTCCCAAACACCCCATACATCACCCTAACTTAGCCCATTTCAAACCTAATTGGTTTTCATAATTTTTTGTGCCTCACAAATGGATTCCAAATCCTTTCAACCACTATTATTGAAAACTCAAAACCCATATTAAAGATGTGAACCTCTCTTGGTAAGAGAATCTAATCTTGATTGGTTTACCATCCCTCTCCCATCTTTCTCTATTCCATTAAAGGGTCATATTCCTCTATTTTTTTGGATCTAGATCAATGGTTATTGTATCTTTATTTTTTATCTTGGTATTAGTTTTTAGATGTAGATATCAATCTTCAATATGTCTCATTAATACCTATGGAATTGGGGATTTCCATTAGTGAATGTCTGTCATTGTTTTTGAGGTATGTGGTCTAAATTCATTTTCCATAAACTTGAATTCCAATTGCATATATGAATTGTTATATTTTAATTGGAATTTAGAAATTGAATCTTGGATTTAATAAATTAATGGATTGATTAATTTATGGAAACATGAAATTGTATTATTTGATTGTTAAACTAATTAAAGGGATGTGTGATTGTGAATTTAATGGAATTATATTAATTAATTCTTCAATTAATTAATGGAATGAATGATTCTATAATAGATGGAATTTGGTATAATTAATTATCAAATTAAATAATGGGATAATGGGATTGTGGAATTGGATTAATTAACTATTGAATTAGTTAATGGGATTCTGGGATTATGGAAATGGATTAATTTATTATTGAATTAATAAATGGTATATTAGGATTGTGGAATTGGATTAATTAATTTTCAACTATTTTATGATATATTAGGATTGTGAAATTTGATTATTTAATTATTTAATTAATTAATGGGATATTGGGATTGTGGAATTGGATTAATTAATTATTGAAGTAATCAATGGGGAATTGGGATTATAGAATTGGATTAATTAATTGGTGAATTAATTAATAGAATAAAGGTTTTTATGGTTTAATGGTGAATATCACATTTATTACCATGTGATTAAATTATTTAATAATGAATCTTTTTCATAGTCGTAGTGGCACATTATGGTGTAAAAAGTGATATGAGGTCAATGTTGATTAACCTTGATAAATGTGATTTTGTGATATATGTGATATATGTGTGTGGAACATGGTATTCTCTCTTAAAATACCATAGTGAAGAATTGATATATGTGTCCATTACATGGTCTGCCACATCAAAAGATCATATTGATAAATTGATATATGGGTGTGGGATATTGTCTACTAAATCAAAATCTCATAGTGACAAATGTTTGTGGGACATAATGTTCTTCATAAAAAGACCACTTCTGTGATTTATTAGTTCTCATGTGTGAAACAAGGACTGCTATTTTTGAATACCATTGTGATAAATGAGTGTGGTACATAGAGTGTTTCTTCAAAATCCCACTTCTGTGATATGTGATTTTTGAGGTATGGGGTAAGGACTGAGGTTCCAAATACCCACAGGGTGTTAGACATGACATTCTACGACCTTGAGTTGGCATTAGAATACGATTCTAATTGTCCTTCATATGTTCTGACATTAAATTATAAATTTTGACCAATGTATTATGATATAGTTCAGACATTGGCATGGGTTGATGTAGGTATTGGAGGTTAGGGTGTCCTCAGAAACCCGAGTTTTTATGCGGTTAATTAATGAATAGATAAATTTGAAAACTATTAAATTATGAATTATAATTAATTATTTATAAAAGATTATACATTTTTATTGAAAGGATATTATTTTAGATATATTTGGTGGTGGAAAACTATGTTTTAATCACATGCTACATGGGATGTCTTATTGGTACCCAAATAAATTTCATGGTTTCAGGATAGAATAAGGGAATGAACCATACGTTAGATGGTTGTGTCAATATGAAGCATGGGTGAGGTAACCATACGTGATTTGGGACTTTCATCAATGTTTTTAGTGACTTTACTTATTTTTGGTATGGCATATTGACACATGTCATATATTTGGAATGACATATCTACTATTTAGTTTTGTATACTATACTTGTTATTTGTTCATCATGTGATACTGGTTTGGTTTGGCTATTGGTTATATCATTTGGCTATTGTTTTTTATTTCTAATGTTGTATTAATTTTATAATGAGGGTATAGTCTCCCAGTGAATGAAATTAGACCCTCGTTTCTAGTCGGTAGCCTATGGCATATGGGGAGGCACATCTGAGGTAATGTGATCGACTATCTTGGGGAACCATTTTGTGGCACCCGCATGGGTACATTATAAAGAGGGATTTCATCAGTCTAATGTAATCAAATTGACTATGGAATTAAACTTTTATCCAATTATCTAAACAATTTATATAGTATATAGATGTTCATAAATGATTAAATTATTCTATTATTTTATTTTCCTTAAATTATCTTAATATCATGATTATATGAATGTATACATGATTAATTATTATGTTGGTTGATGGAATGATGGGTGATGTCTTGTGATAATTTGGGTCAAATATGGATCAGATAAAGGGTTGTCTGTAGTCTACCCAATAGACTTGTAAAAATATCAATATATGATGTGGTGAAGCTATTGTTGTATTAATAATGAATAAAACAATTTTTTTGTACTCATAATATAAGTAATCCCATAAAAAATCATGAGTTCATCATATGGTTTAATTTTACAAAAATTAAAAAAAAAATTTGTTGAGTAATGTTAAAACAAATGGATGTCTTCATGTGAATTCATCTAATAGTTTTATTAGAAATTTTTAATTAATGATCTTTAGACATATTATTCCAAGCTATTGAGAATAGAATTTTCCATGATGCCACTAATCAAATTATTTCATGCTGATGAATCATAAAATGTTTCTGGATGATCATAAAAATAACTCCAAATCAACAATCATAAATAATATAATGTTTTCCATCTGATAGAGGAAACATTGTAGATCTATTTTGATTTATTAGATGAATAAAAATTAATATAAATTTCTAAACCCATCAAAAAAGGAAAATCATTGTGAATCCTACCAAGTAAATATTAAATAGATATTTCAGAAAAAAAAACTTTTTTGTGAAGGAACATCAGATGGAGTAGAACTGGATAAATAATTTCACACAAAGTTGATTTGGATGGTGTTTAAAAAATCATAACAATGTATTTTGAAAATATATCAACTATAATGTTACTAAATAGGATTCTCAAATAATATATAATCATGAAATAATCTCATCATTTATTCCCGAATTGGATAAAGGCTTGAAAATGGTTTTTGAAATTGGGTCTTATGAAAATGTTCTATCAGTTGGGGTGTTTCAATGTAGTTAACTGAAGTATATTTTGAGTGGAATGATAAATATTTTGATTGAGATGTTTGAACATGAATTAAATTACTCTCCATTAATAATTAGAGTAACTAATATTAAATAATGTATGGAATGTTCTATGGGAATGTTTATATGATAATATTACTACTGAGTGAAATATTGATTTTTTGAGGTAAAGATTTAAGATTCTAAGAGTTTTTGTGATGAAGAATATATCATGATGGATTAGGACTAATGAATACCAAATATAGTCTTCAAATCTATTTTTATAAAATGAATATCATAAATAGGTTATTGTATGGCCAATGATTCAAATAATATTAATCAAATAGGTACCGTAGAGAGTTTTCAATCTTTTTATATCTATCAAATGTGGTATTCAATAGATGGAATTAGACTGATGTTATAAACCGAGTATACCAGATAGAGATAGTTGATGGATAGTTTCAGAACGACAATTTTAAAAAAGATGTCTTTCTCATTACAATAAAGGAATATTAAGTGGCTATAGGTTCTCTTCATAGTGGAAGCATATTTATTTTTGTCTTGTTCAATGATTAATCTGAGATCTGCATGATAATAAACGCTATGTACAATATAATTGAATCATAGGAAACATACAACATGAATCAAGAAAGAACCATAGGAAGGATCATCACAAATTATTTATAATTAATTTAATTTAATATGAATCACCTTGATGGAATTATTTCATCATTGATAGATACTATAACAGATCAGTGATTCACCATCATTTCATTGTAGGAATAAATAAAATATTCTC
Source organism: Viscum album (assembly GCA_963277665.1). Lineage (NCBI taxonomy): Eukaryota > Viridiplantae > Streptophyta > Magnoliopsida > Santalales > Viscaceae > Viscum > Viscum album. The sequence goes on from OY728129.1 coordinate 1,302,869,284, forward strand.
TCTAGTGGTGATCCATACTTGTTCCACATATCACTATATATTGCTGAAAGAATCTCTGGGTGACAACATAGAAGATCCTTATGCTTTTGTTTTATTCCATTGATCACTATGAGAATTGATTTCAAAGCATTATCCCTGACCTGGTAAAGTAATATTTCACTCCATTCATTAGATCGATCTTGGAGAAGATAAATATATAAGGGTTAAGAGAATTCTATAATTCCGTTGTGCACATCCCAAGAAAATTGAATTATTATATTGAGAAAATAACAAAACTAGGTTTATATATCAATATTCTCAAAATAAAATAATTTCACATGTTCCCCTAATTAGTTATTTAATCCTAGAAAAGACCTCAGTTCAAATAATAATAATATTATTATTTCTAGATATTTTATTAACATATGAATTAAAAAAATATTATTTAATCAAATAATATTAAATATTTATTATTTTCTCACTAGACATAAAATCCTAGTTTGGTATTTCCCCATAAGGTTTATGAGACCTTGAATAATGTCTATTTATTTATTAAATAAGTGTCACTGCATTATTCCCCAATAAATAAATATTTTTTTATTAAATTGAAAATTAATATATATATATATATATATGTGTGTGATCAAGAATAAATGAATATTTTTTTAACCACATGAAAGAATAATATTTATTCAACATGTCAAATAATAAAAAAAACATATGTTATTTAACTAAGATTCTGGATATGCTTAGTGTGTGACCATCTAGCCCTCTTTCTTAATGGAATTAGGTGAAGCATCCTAAATTCCAAGGTTAACATCTAGAAACATCCCAGGGCACCCATTGAGAAAGAATTAAATTCTTCAACAATATGTTACCTTATACAGATGCTTACTATGTAATATAATCCCTTTATCATGATATCTCTAATCAAGTAGGTTGTATGTTGGTTCCATCAACCAAAGTGCTCGATGTATCTTTCATTAATTTCCTGGAAAATGATCTTTCCTATAAAACACCATGTTTATTTTCTTATTTTGGCTATAAATTTCCATAAAAGGGCCCGAGATATCAACATCCGTTAAAACAGAAGGGACAAATTCTTTCTCACATTATTCTTTAATTCCATATTATTTGTGACACACCCAACATACCCTACCCCACCACAAACATATGTTTTCATGGTTTTTTTCAATAAATCAATATTCACAACTCATAATATTCATTAATAATAACCTTAATGTCTAAGGATCAATACACATGTCCACATATAGAAATATACAATGACATAAAGAAATGTAGATTTCCAACTGACGAGTATCATTTTCATTATATCCTACTAAATATTACTAATGGCGTACACCATGAGAAGGTTCCTCAATGTCTTATGTGTCTCCAACCCTGATATATAGTATTATTTGTGTCCCTAAAATGATATCATCCGACTAAAGAATATATATTTGAGAATTGTGTCGTAGTTCTCCCGAGTTTTCATGATTGCGGGGTACTACTATGACCATTTAGTGAGATGGTTACTCTTATGAAATCATCACATACTATGTCACATACAAGAACAATCATCATCTGATAAGTAGTTTATTAATATTCAAAACAATGAATACTTATATCATAAAGTTCCTAGATGTTGTTTCTAGGGTACCAACTCCAACTAACTAACACTTTCACTAGAGACAACTAATAACAACCTGCATTACTCTTGATCTCACATGATTCTCATGCTTCTACTGGGATAGTCCTTAAGTTAGGTGGTCCTCTATGTTCTAATTTATGGGTAATATTCTAATAGAAACATCACCCCTATAATGAAAATCCCTTAATAGGTGATACTTATTGATTATATTCTTTGTTTGTTGGTGTGACCAAGGGTCTTTTTTAAGATCCACTACAACATTATTTCCGCAATAAAATTTGATGGGATATTTACTGCTAGGTACCACATCAAGATCTTGGACAATGTTCTGAATCCAAATGGATTCCTTGGATACATCAGAAGATTCTATATACTTAGACTCCATTGTAGAATAAGCAAAAACTATCAGTTTAAAATCATACAGTTCATAGATCCTCTATTGAGATAGAAAACATATTCTGATTACAACTTCATATCATTATAATCTGTCTAAAAATAGGCATTATTATAACCCATGACGAATAGATCCTCATCTCCTCTATATAAAATGCACACATCCTTATTTATTCTCAAATACTTAAGAATAACCTTACAATAATCTAATGTTGTTCTCCATGATCTTTTTTATATATTTATACCATGCTCAATTAATATAAAACATCATTTATAGTACATAAAATGGAATACATGAATGATCATATCGTTGAATCATGTCGGAAGATACCTATTATTTCTTTTTCTTATTGTGTTTGAGGACACATTTTCTTAGAATGATGTAAACCTTGTGACACAAGAATTAATCTCCTCTTGTATTGTTCTATACTAAATCTCTTTAGTATATGGTCAATATATGCACATTGAATTATTCCTATAAACATATAGGCTTTATCACGAATGATCTTGATCCCTCAAATGTAGGGTGCTTCACCTATGTATTTCATGGAGGAACATTTGTTTAACTAGTCTTTAACAAAATATAAGGAAGGTATGTCATTTTTAATTAGTAATATGTCCTCAACATATACTACTAGGATAACTACTGAATTTCCCACTAAACCTCCTATAAACACACATCTTACATCTATTCTTAATGAAAAAAAATATTTTTTTCATTACTCGAATAAAATGCTCCATGACCTAGATGCTTACGTTAATCCATAAATGGATCTCTGCTAATTGAAATTTTTTTGGCATCATATGGAGTCACAAAACATTTTGTTTGTGTACTAAAGACATCTTCCTGAAGGTTTTTACTATGGAATTTGGTTTTGACATCCTTCTCCCAAATCTTAAAGTCATTGTAAGCTAACATATAAATTAGAATAACGATGGATTTAAACATGAAAAAAGGTAAAAATGTTTAATCTTATACAATTCCTTGATTCTATTTAAAAAAAATTCCAATATACTTTCATTAGAGGTACTTACTTTACCTTATAGGTTGAGTTTTTTCTTGAATAAAGATCTACACCTAATTGGATTTACATCAACTTGTGCATCGACCAGAACCCAAACATGGTTCTAATATATGGAGTCCATTTTAGAATTCATGGGTTTTTTCTATATTTTTTCTTTTCATCACTCTATTTCCACATTTTTGGAGATAGGTTCATCATTTTCAAACCAATAATGAGTTACCTTCTTTAGTGGATAGAAATACATATTTCTCTCGAACTCTTACATATTTTATACTTATATGAAGTACTTGTCTTCCATGAACTACTTCTTGAATGGTGACCTATGGAATGTGTTCATAATCTAACTATTGGGTATCTTGAGAATCAACTTCATTGAATTCAATATTTCTCCCATTATCCATTTTGATGATGTGCTCCCTCTTAAAAAATATTTCTTGTCTGGAAACCTTCACTTTGTTTTATGAGGGGTTGTATAGGTAATATCCATTTATTTTCATGGGAGAAACATTAAAGATAAACTTTTTTCCCTGGGGTTCTAGTTTGTTTCCAAATAAGTTCTTCAAAATTTCCACACAACCCTATACATGTGAATGTAAAAAAACAGGTTTCATTCTACACCATAACATGAATGGAATTCTATTTTACACATTAATTATAACTCAGTATAATGTGTATGTCATTGTTTGTGGTGCATATCCCAAAAAGTATAATGTATGATCTGTATGTCTCATCATCGACTATATCATGTCAAACAAGGTACAGTTCATCCCTTCACTAACACCTTTCTACTATGGTGTAGAAAGTGGAGTGAGTTGAGATAGAATCTCAAACTCACATAGAATTTTGATAAATTCTTGTTTAAGATATTTACAACTTCAATCAGGTCGAATATTTTTTATACTCTTACAAAGTTTATGCTCTACTTGATTCTGTAATTCTTTTAATTTTTCAAAGGACTCTAACTTATACCTCATCAAGTAGAAATATCCATATATACTCATTTCATTTGTAAAATTATGATGTAAGAATACCCACCTCTAGTTTCTACTAGAAACAGTCCACACACACTAGTGTGAACCAATCTTAGATACCCTATGACCCTTTGACCCTATCCAATTAATGTAAATTTGTTTATTTTTCATTATAAACAAGAATTACATCTTTCTAGTGGTTTTAAATGAGGAGTGTATAAATAACCATCTTCACAGAGCTTTGTCAAACACTTCTCAATTACATGACTAAGATGGAGATGCCAAATCTAAGTTCTATATGAGTCATTTGAACATTATTCATTATGAATTTCCAACCCTTGGTTTTATTAATTAAATATTAAGAGACTATTATTTAAGTGTTCCATACCCTAACATATGTATTCATTATAAAAGAAAAAAAGTTATTTAAAAAAATGAAAATAATAAAATATATCTCTAGGAAAGATATAGAAATTAAGTTCTTGGTCCCCGTAGGTATATAATTACAATCTTCTAAAACAAATATAATTCACAATGGAAAAGAATTTTGGAAGCCACCAATGGACAAAGCAGACAACCTTGAACCATTGGAAGCACTAAGATCCATTTCTCCTATAGAAATATTTAATAATCCACTTGGTTCCTACATTTAAATATAGATGTGATCCCCAGAATCTATATCTAAAACATTATGTGTATATATTTTAATATTACACATTATAACAACTGTAGCTTAATCTTCCCCTTGCTTCTGGGTATAGTTCTTCTTTATGTGTCTTGACATTCAACAAGAAAATCATATTTCCCCCCTATCCTTTCACTAACTTTAGATATTAATTTTCTTGGAAGGATAGTTATCAAAAGCTTTAGACTATTTATATGTCATGGAAGCCTTTTCTTTATTCTTCATTTTTTTATTAACCATAATGATTGTGGTCTTAACACACCCCATATCCTTATCCACATGGAGAATTAAATTAATAATTTTATAAAGTCTCTTCTCATTATTTCTCATATTTCAATTAATAATAAAAATGGAGAAGTTATTGGGTGGTGATAAATATATGGGTTATTTTTTAAACTCTTCTATGAATTCAATCCCTAAAATGTATAAGAATTCAATGAATCCAATAAACATGACTGCATGAGGTTCAATAAACACAAGCTCTCTGATCTTAGTTTTTAACAAAGCACTAGAGATCTCATATATATCTTGTCTCGCATTCTCATGATAGAGATCTGAAAGGTGAGAGATCATGCTATATGCATCCATGTCCTCATGTTGCTTCAAAATATAATTGGTTATGTATGATAGTATGAATCATTGAACATCTAGGGAATATTTCAAATATTTCTCATAGTGTTTTAACTGTTTATCACTGGCCTCATTTCCAGGTGCTTTAGGAAAAGGTTCCTCCATCACATATACTTTTCTTTCATGATGAAGAATGACAAGTTAGTGCCTTTTCCAAATGAGGACATTTATTCTAGTGAGAATGTATTCTTCTAAAGTATGGATCACAATGATATATTTAATTTCATTTTTAATGTTTTTTATATAAATAAAATAAGTATAATTTTAGTAATTTATCTAATAAAATTTAGATTAATAAATAAATAAAATATTTATTATTCTACCAAAATTTTATTGAAACCCAATTCTCCTCGCTATTGGATTTAGAACATCATTTTCTTGGACATCCTAGAGGAAATGATCCATACTCCCTATATGATCAACCCAACATTGGTTAGTAAAGAAAATTGAATGTTTGTAGGTAGGCACTCCAAAATCCTTCTACATTTATTCACAATGCCATGATCCATGGACTGGACTCCTAAATACAGAAACCCTTAATTGTATTTCCTCAACCTTTGCCTCTATGTTACACCATGTCCATCATTGGTAGTAAACCCTTGAAGTGAACTATGTTATGAAGACGGAAGAACATCATGTTATAATTCCACAATAATTGAATGTACCCCAAGTTTGGAAGGCCAACAACATTGAACTATGGTTCGATTTTAGATGAAATAGTGAATGAAAATACAGACTTAATATTTTTTTTGAGATATTTTTTCCCTCTTAAATTTTTAGTTATTATATTTATCACACTATTGTTAATATTAAGAGGGTTTACTTATGTTATTAACCCTGTATTACAAAATATTTATGCATAATCCATTTTATTTTTGTTTTATCTTGAATGATCATTAATTGTTTAACTATGTGATCACGATAAAAACATCCATAATGAAATAACCATTCAATTTGACAGAAATAAAATAATAAATTGGTATGTTCATGATATACACTAAGGGTTAGTTTATCTAATAGTTTATAAACTAACCATTGTCATAGGGAAAAAACCTTGAACTGATTAAGGTTCATGTTACAACTTTCCACTTGTCCACCTATGTATCTCCTTGGTTTGGTTTTTCCTCAACTCTGATCTTGAACCACCTCCACTAGATTGGGAGATGCATCCATTATATGTTCTTTTAATCACACTCTGGTGAGGGAAAATGGTTTACATAAAAAAACCATGGGCACACATGACCTTATATAATAAAAGGAGAGATGAAATGCATGCCTATAATTTAATTTAATAATAAATTAAATTAAACCAATCACATAAAAAGGTCATGTCTCTACTGGTGATCATCCACATTCATGTATCAAATTATGAATTTAATAAAACAAGAATTCAATTCTTATTCATTCTTATTTAAGATAAATTTCACCCAAAAAATTAATCATTATCTTTAATTAATAAATTGTTGTATCTTAATTCTAATCAAAATTTTCTTGATATTATCATCCAATATAATTTTTAAAAAAATAAAATAAAATTATTTAAAATTATTTCTGTACACAAATGTACCTTCGAGGTGACATGGTGAATACCCATCTGATTCTACCCAACATCTATTATACTATTATAATGTTTAATCTTATAATATATTTAATACATTAATTCTCACATACTTTAAGGATTTGTACTATTAACATAATTATTATAGGAATTCCATGATTTTTCTGTCATGTGTTATGCTTCAATGCACATAGAATATTTACTGTATTATGATTTATACATGATATATAAATCTGAGCACTATGTAGATATTAATTAAACATTTATATATATATATATATAATAAAACATGTCATATGGTGTGTCCTATTAACTTAATGACCATACGTAAGAACATGTCTCAATGTTTACACAATATAATAAATAAAATTTAAATCATCATAATTTGGTATAAGTACATGGAATGTACAGGTGAGATACATGTCTGGAACATATCTCATCGTCTATATGAGGTACATGCCTGTGCACTTGGCATGTAAATCATACCCCCAAAACCAGAGTACATGACATGTCTAGTGGGTACAAGCAGTGTTACCTCTAAATTATACAGTCTCAAGTTAGGTTGGTTGTGTATTGAAATACATATCCTATATTTGACTCTAAGGGATTACACATTGGGTACGTGGGCTACACGGAATGTTCTCTAACTGTCTATGCACCAATTATTCCTAGTCAACATGCGGTGTGAGATAATAACTACACAGTGTGTTGTAATTTCATATTACTAAATTAATTCTGAATTTATTCTTAATGCATTGTCCAAAACAACAGGTTATGTAACTCTAGTTACACAGTATGTACTAATTTTTTATCTAGCTATAATATAACAACTAGGATTTGGTGGTGTCATAAACACCCTTCCATAACATGGTTGTTAGTTCATGTCCCTCTAGGTACCACTAGTTTCTCCCACAGTCATGTGGTCCCCACCCTAAGGCCCACCCACATGCCTGAACGGTTCATCTGACTAATGAATCTCCCCAAAATCCAACACAAGTTATTTTTACTTTGATTTTTCATCACTCAAACACACTCTGGGAAACATCCCAGAACGTCACTCTTCCTGATCAATTCTCGAGACCAAGCACACTGAACTATGTTGTTATAATCTGGTAGGCTCCCGAAAAGAATGTTGAACCTTGTTTACATGAGTCATATCATTTAGTCAGTTATCCATTTATCATTTTGGGATATTATATTTACCCCCCCCCCCCACTTAGATCACAACATCCTCATTGTGGACCCTATATCTCAACCCAGGCAGTGCACCACATTTAAGGCTTGGTTACTCCTCTAATACCAAATGTAACAACTGGGGACTACTTCAAGATGATTAATAGAATCCATGAGCCAACACAAGTTCTTTCCAGTGTGCATTTTCCTCACTCAAACACACCCTAAGAAACTTCTCAAAAGGTCAACCATACTAATCACTACACCAGGAAAATAACTATTAACTATGGAGTTCTAATCAGGTAGCCTCTTGAAAATAAAGGTTCACCTTATTGCTTGAGTCATATCATATATTCATTTAACACTTTATCATTATAGACTGTTACACAAAATACATGGAAACTCTGGATGAGATATTTTATTTTAGTTAATTCATAAAATTAATTGTATTGATTATATCTAAGAGAAACAATGCAGGGACAAACATATCTCATTATTCATATTTAAATAACAATTAAACGTTAATTGAAATATTGAATTAAAATGTGTAAATCGTGAAATATTTTTAAATAATTATAAATAATTATATGATAACTATAATACCACTTGTAGGTTCCAGGAGCAGTGGAAGGGTCTGATGTGTGGTGCCTAACATTGCTTTTTTCTCATGTTCAATGATCTATCTAAGATGTACACGATGATAAATGCTATATTAAATAGAATTTAATCAACAACGAAAGACAAGATGAATCATGTCAGAACCAAAGATAGGATCATCACATATTATTTATAATTAATTTAATAAAATAATAATTACCTCGATAGAATTATTTATTCATCTATTTATTTGGTAATAGATTTGTGATGCACTATCTTTGGGTTATGGGAATCAATTTTAGATTCCCTCTAGCGATGATCCACACGTGTTCCACACATCTCTACATGTCATAAGAAGAATATATGGGTGCTAGAATGATAGATCCTTATGCTTATGTTTTACACCATTTATCATAATGAGATAAGATTTTAGATCATTCTCCTTGACCTGGTGGTGGAATATTTCTCTCTGTTCATGGGAGTGATATTGGAGAAGAGAGATCTATAGGGCTTGAGAGAATTATCTAATTCCTCTATGCACAAGCCAAACAAAATTAATTATTCTATTAAAAAAATAACATATCGTGGTTTATATATCTATAGGGTTAAAATAATATAATTTTACTAGTGAAATTAATTAATTATATTAATCCTAGAAAAAACCCCATGTCAAATAATAATCATAATATTATTTATTGACATGCGCTTAACTTGAGAATTAAAATTAAATATTATTTAATAAAATAATATTCAATATTTTTTTGTCATCTGACCAAAAATATTGGCCCTTAATTCTTCCATAATATTTATCAGACCATGAATAATTTCGAACAATTTATTATACAAACATCAATGCATTATTCACTAATAAATAAATATATATTACATTTACTAAATATAAAATAATACTTATATGTGATTAAGTATAAATGAATAATTATTAAACCACATGTAGGGATAATATTTATACAAATTGTTTGATAATAAATAATAATATATTATTTAACTGAGATTATATATAAACTTAGTGTGTGACCCTCTAGGCCGCTTTCTTAGTGTAATTATATGAATATCCCTAAAGCCCAATGTTAATGCCTAGAAACACCCCAAGGAACCCATGGAGAAAGAAGTTAATGACACAATGATATGTTACCACATACAGACTCTTACCGTGCAATATAATCCCTTTATCATGATATCCATAATCAAGAAGGTTACATGTTGGTGCCATCAACTAAAGTTCTCTATGTATCATTCATTGATATTCCAGAAAATAAACTTTCCTATCAAACACCAAGGACATGGTTTCATTTATGCTATATCATTTCTATAAAAGGTCATAAGATATCAACTTTTATTAACATAGAAGGTAAAAATACTTTCTCACATTGTTCAATTAATCCAATATTTCACATGACGTACCCAACACATCCTACCTCTCCACAAACATAGGTCATCATCGTTTTCATCAATACATCAAATTATGCGACTCATAATGTTCAATAATAATAATTTTAAATTATAAGGATCTATACACACATCTGCAGATAATAATATCCAATGAAATAGAAAAATGTGGATTTCCTACGGGCGTGTCTTGTTCTCATAATATCCTACTAGATATTACCAAGGCTGTACACTGTGAGAAGGTGCCTCAATGTCTTATGAGTCTCCAACCCAGATAGATTGTGTCATTCATTCCCTATAATGATTTAGTTTTTCTATAGAGAATATATTCATAAATAGTGTCTTATCACTCCTAGGTTCCCATCATAATGGGGAACAACTATGACCTTTTAGTGCAACAACTTCACTTAAGAAAGTTTCACGAACTATGACACGTAGAAGAACACTAAGAATGTGATAATTAGTTTATTATTATTATAAAATGATTAATACATTTTATACAATACCCAAAATTTGGTTATAGGGAACCAATTCCAATAGAATATGAAGTATAATTTTAATAAGAAAATGTAATACTAATGTCAAAGAATCACAGTGATAACATAACGACGTCGTCTGGTGAAGATTATTATTATTATTACTAAACAGAGTTATATATTTTTATTTGTGTGAATAGGATACGAATTTTTTAAATTAATATATTTATTACATATTATTAATATTACCTGCCCACTACATCTACCAAAATAATTATATTCTTGTTTATTTTTTGGTCTTATATAACTTCCAAACCATATCATGGACTAGATACTCTCATTGAGTAGTAAACCATTAAAATAAATGTTCTCCTTTGAGTGTGATTGTTTATTGTTTTTCATTTGTTACCTTTCTCTCTTAAAAGTGGAGATGGTTAATTCTTAACAAAAAAATAAAATTAGAAAGATCACTGATTCACCCATCCCCCTCTCAGTTGTCACATTGATCTTGATTGGACCTTTCATTTTCCCATGTAGTCTAAGAGTAAATATTCAAAATGAAATTGTAAAAGTTCTATGTGGTTCCATATATCTATAATAATATGGAGATTGATGTAATTCAAAATAAAGTTTATAGAATAAGGTGTTTTGGAAGTAAGTCATTTGATATTTGAGAACCCCTATATTTTCATTTCATTTATGATCGACATGGGTGAGAATAATATCATATACTTTTGTAAAGAAGAAATAGGCATTGAAAATAATATACAAAGCGGTAAATTAATGTTCCAAAAATATATAGTCATATATGTATTCAATGTTAATGTGAAGAAGGAGATTCAGTTTTTATTATTAAGGAGGAGGAGTTTCCATCATCAATATAAATGGAAGGAAGGATCTTAAAATGTGATATTGGATGAAAAAATCTATGAGAAATCTACCTAAATGAGATGATTGGTGTGTTATTATTCATTAAAATCAATGAAACAATTTTTTTATGATTAGAAACTATCTACACCAATTTAGAGATGGATTAAAAATCTTTATGATGAAGGGAAGATTTTTTCAAGTTGTTTGATAAATTACTAAGTAAATTATGAAATGGGGATATGTCCAAACTTTATAAGGTTGTGAAAATAACTAGTTATATGGTTGAAAAAACCATAACCATATGCTTAAGATGTAATAATCATATGATTTAATCTAGTATTGGAATAGAGGTTAGGAAAGTCACTATAAGTTTGAGACAACCGAGTGAATAATATTCTTTCTATTAGATTGCAATATTAGTAAGAGTCATCATAAGGATGAGAAAAACTGGAAAAGATGTTTGTAAGGATGATACATCTATGTATAAGGTCAATATATCGAATTTTTATAGATGATACAAGACCTCGAATAGTTGAAGTAAGTCATCATATGGTTCACATTTTGCATATCAAATATTTTAAGGATGATGAATTTCAGTTTTATATATAAAAATAGATCTAAATCTTACAATTATGATAATTTTGTTAAAAAATATTCAAATATCTTAATCAATCCTAGTGGATGTTGTTTCAATCCATTATCAAATATGATCCACCCATAGGAGAAACAAGTGTTTATGAGTTCTACATTGCAAGATGTATTTGTCATGTAATTTTGTATGATTTCAAGAATAAATTGATAGATACTTTTATAGAAAAAAAAAATTGAATTTATAGGTAGAATATGACATGATGTTTGGAATATCTCACGAAGAAATGAAACTGAGTCTTCAGGAACATAAAATTGGATAAATGACTGGGAATTTAAATGAGATTTAACGAGTAAAATGTTAATAAAACTAGAATTTCATCAACTTGTTTAAATATGAGTGAGATTTTTTCCTATAGAAATTATCATGGAGATTAAATAATAATTATGGAAATATAATTTTTATGTTTAATGGATATTATATTCGTATTTAAACTTCGTAAAATAATGAGAAATGTGATTTAAATATAATAGTGTGAGAAATGAGTTGTGTAGAGAACTAGATACAAAAATTTATTGTGGGAACAAGAAAGATACTAATGTTGGGAGATCATAATAAGAAGAGAATTTCCTTCATGAATTTGTATTTAGATGGATGATGATGATTTTTACCAGTCCTAAACTATACTGATAACTCAAAAATATTGAACTATTTAGGAAATTATGATTTTTTGGATGAATTTTATAAGAGAATACTATAGTAGATCAAGTTATTTATTGATTAATATCAACTCCAAGAGGAATTGAAGAAACCTAGAGAATAAAAAGATGTTTCTAATTAATGATCATCAAATTATAGTGGGTTGGTTTAAAGTAGTAATCTCTCCAATGGGACTTAGGAGCCAGAGAAAAGTGGGACTGTAAGTTGATTAGGATATGACCATTCATGGTTCAAAAAATTGTGTATATAGTCAAGAATCTATGATTAGTTAGACTAAACAAACATAATAAAGAGTAAGAATTTATTTAAAACATTTTAAATTCATTTATTCCTTTGAAAATTACATTTTTATTAATTTGGGTGAGGCTAAGTTAATTTACTATAAATTTATTATATTTTTATATAGCTATAGAGGTTATATTTTAAAATAATAATTCTTAAAATATACCAGCATTTTACAAATCCATATTTGTGGTACTACAAAACTGGTCTCTACAACTTTTTTGAGTATGGTAAAAATGAACATAACCTTTATAAGAAAACTGTTATAGATTTATTAAAGGTTATTCATGAAGTTTATAATAATCATTATCAGAATAAACTACTACAACTTGGCCTTTTATCATCGCTAAAAACCGAAAATAATAGCGCTAGAAATGCGCTGTTAATACCGGCGTAGATAAAGGGGGGTCCCCTTTATCATCACTCCGAAAAGCATTGATAAAGGATACATTTATCATCTCTAAAAAACACTGATAAAGGGGAACCCCCTCCTTTATCTACACTGGAATTAACAGCACTTTTCTAGCGCTGTTAAAGTGGTACCTTTATCAGCGCTATCTTGAGCGCTGATAGTAGGACCCTTTTTCATCTCCCTTTTAGTTCTATTAAAGTAGTCATTTATTAGTGCTCAAAAAAACGATGATAAAGGATCCTTCCCCTGCACCTGCACAACCAGAACCTACACACCTGTACACCTGCACAAACCAGCACCTACACACCTGCACAAAATAGCACTTTCACACCTGCACAAAATAGCACCCGCACACAATATTTTGACAAACAAATATATATTCATTTACTTAACATCATTAATACAAAAACACACACTACTATATACATTTCACACAATTTTTTACATGCTTACAATTACAATTATCCAAAAACAGTTATAAACATTAATGTTTCATCATTTGATATCCGTGATCATCTCTCAAAAATTGTCGTCCACGGTATTTTTTTCCAAACAAATCATCTGAACTCAAGGAAAAAATTCACCTAAATAAGAAAACAAATATTATGTTAGTAATGAAATAATTAAATAAATTAAAACATTAATATTAAAGAATAAATTAATATGGAAATGTGAAACTAAAATATGGAAATGATAAACTCAAATGTTTTCATTCTGATAACAATGAAAGGTAATAATGTCAAATCAATATGTTTTTGGATGATTTATCTCATTTAATAAATACTAATTCTTTATCTAATGAAAAGATTTACCAGTCACACCATGGATCTAGTTGGGATGTGGTCGATTCGTACATGTCACAAATGAGTCATGGATCATTTTCCTAATGTATGAAAACAATCTGAACATGTTTTCTTGGTTTTCTATATGTCAGTAGTGTTGTCTTCTAAAGTTTTTGTCAATTTGAAACTGCTATCAAACACTTTTAGCCATACCGGTAACACCGTGCATCAGATTGAGGTGGGGTTGATTATTACATGTCCCAAATGACTCATTGATCATTTTCCTAATGTATCAAAACAATCCAAACATGTTTTCTCAGTTTTATGTATGTCACTTGTGTTGTTTTCTAAAGTTTATGTCAATTTCAAACTAATATCAGACACTTTTATCCATAATGGTCTCACCGTTTGATGTATTGAAGTGCGTTCAATTCAAACACCTCAAAAATGACTCATGGATAGTTTTACAAAAGTATCAAAACAATCTGAAAGAAATTTCTTGGTATTCCACATGTTAGTAGTGTTGTTTTCTTAAGTTTATGTCATTTTGAAACTGATATTAGACACTTTTATCCATACCAGTCCCCATGTGCATCGGATTGAGGGGCAGTTAATTCATAAAAATCACAAATGACTCATGGATCATTTTCCTAAACTATAAAAACAATCCGAACGTGTTTTCTCAGTATTCCGTATGTCACTTGTGTTGTTTTCTAAAGTTAATCTCAATTTCGAACTAATATCAGACACTTTTAGCCATACCGGTCACACCGTGCATCAGATTGAGGTGTGGTCAATTCGTACACATCGGAAATAACTCATGGATCAATTTAATAAAGTATCAAAACAATATGAATGTGTTTTCTCAGTATTCCGTATTTCAGTAGTGTTGTTTTCTAAAGTTAATGTCAATTTGAAACTGATATCAGATACTATTAGCCATACCGGTCACACCATGCATTGGATTGATGTACAGTTGATTCTTACACAACAAAAATGACTAATGGATCATTTTCCTAAAGTATGAAAACAATTTGATCACGTTTTCTCAGTTTTATATATGTCACTTGTGTTGTTTTCTAAAGTTAATGTCAATTTGAAACTGATTTTAGATACTTTTAGCCATACCGGTCACACCGTGTGCCGGATTGAGGTGAGGTCAATTCGTACACCTCAAAAATGACTCATGGAACATTTTACTAAATTATGAAAACAACCTGAATGAGTTCTCTCAGTATTCTATATGTTAGTAGTGTTGTTTTCTAAATTTTATGTCAATTTCAAACTGATATCAGACACTTTTAGCCATACTGGTCACACCGTGCGTCGAATTGAGGTGCGGTTGATTCATACTCGTCCAAAATGACTCATGGATCTTTTTCATAAAGTATCTAAACCATCTGAATGAGTTTACTCAGTTTTCCGTATGTCGCTTGTGTTGTTTTCTTAAGTTAATGTCAATTTGAAACTGATATCAGACACTTTCAGCCATACCGGTCACACCGTGCATCGGAATGATGTGTGGTTGATTCTTACATGTCACAAATGACTCATCGATCATTTTCCTAAAGTATCAAAATAATCAGAATGCATTATATCAGTTTTCCATATGTAACTTGTGTTGTTTTCTAAAGTTAATGTCAATTTCAAACTGATATCAGACACTTTTAGCCATAACGATCACAACGTGTGTCAGATTGAGGTTTAGTCAATTTTTACATCTCACAAATGACTCAGGGATCGTTTTCCTAATGTATCAAAACAATCCAAATGCATTTTTTGGGTTTTCCCTATGTCACTTTTGTTTTTTCTAAGGTTATTGTCAATTTTTAACTGATATCAGACACTTTTAGCCATACCAATCACATCATGTGTTAGATTGAGATACAGTTGATTTTTAAACATCAAAAATTACTCATGGATCATTTTCCTAAAGTATCAAAACAATTCGTATGCGTTTTCTTGGTTTGCCGTATGGCACTTGTGTTGTTTTCTAAAGTTAATGTAAATTTCAAAGTAATATCAGGCAATTTTATCCATACCGGTCACAACGTGTGTCTGATTGAGGTGTGTTGGATTCATTCATGTCACAAATGACTCATGGATCATTTTCCTAAATTATCAAAACAATCTGAATGTGTTTGCACGGTTTGACGAATGTTACTTGTGTTGTTTTCTAAAGTTGAAGTCAATTTCAAACTGATATCAGACACTTTTAGCCATATCGGTCACACCATGTGTCATATTGAGTTGAGGTCAATTATTAAACCTCAAAAATTACTCATGGATCATTTTTCTAAAGTATCAAAACAATCCTAATGCACTTGTTTGGTATTTCGTATGTCACTTGTGTTGTTTTCTAAAGTTAATGTCAATTTCTAACTGATATCAGACACTTTTAGCCATATCGATTACACCGTGCATCAGATTAAGCTGGGGTTGATTCTTACACATCAAAAATGACTCATGGATAATTTTCATAAAGGATCTAAACAATCTGAACACGTTTTCTCGGTTTTTTGTATGTCAGATGTGTTGTTTTCTAATGTTAATGTCAATTTCAAACAGATATTAGACACTTTTATCCATACCTGTCACACCATACGTCGGATTGAGGTGTGGTTGATTCCTACACGTCACAAATGACTCATGGATCATTGTACTAAATTGTCAAAACAATCCTATCTCATTTTCTCAGTTTTTTGTATGTCACTTGTGCCGTTTTCTAAAGTTAATGTCAATTTCAAACTGATATCAGACAATTTTAGCCATACCAGTCATGTTGTGAGTCGGATTGATGTGTGGTCAATTCGTACACCTCAAAAATGTCTCATGTATTGTTTTCCTAAAGTATCAAAACAATCTGAATGCGTTTGTTCGGTTTTCCGTTTGTCACTTGAGTTGTTTTATAAAGTTAATGTCAATTTCTAACTGATATCAGACACTTTTAGCCATACTGGTCACACCGTGCATCGAATTAAGGTGAGGTTGATTTGTAAATTTTACAAATGAATCCTAGATCATTTTCCTAAAGTATAAAATCAATCCAAACATGTTTTCTTAGTTTTCAGTATGTCAGAAGTTCATAAGAGTCTCTCATTAAATTTTTCTTTACTAGAAACTCAAATCATTTCTAAAACCATTTTACATAATCTAAGGATATGAAACGTAAGAACGGGTGATCAAATATGCTCAATAAGTGTAAACAAGGGATATATTAATGATCATATAAATATAACATAAGTAGTAGGAATTCACCTTAATTTTCCTATTTTTTTACATTCTTCCATCAGCTATGCTACCCAATCATTTCTAAACACATCTATATCATCTTGTGAATACAAGTTTTTGCGACAGTCATAGTAGTACTAAAAAAAATTAAATACACAAAGGATTAAAAAAAAATTTAATGATGTAGTAATTATTTTCGAAAATACCTCTTGAGGGATGCTATTTTGTTCATGAAATATGATCTCTTCCATAAATTTACAAACATAATAACCGTAGTCATTTTTGTTTGTTTGTTTCGGACACTATAGAAACATCGAGAAAAATATGTAATCTGTTTTGATATGTATTTGGATAGTGCAATATAATTATATATACCCTGATAATTTTCCATTTGTATATCTCATGCGCCTTATCGTCCTTAGACCCTGGATTCATTCCATCCTTTACACAATATTCATACATCACCCTATCATAACAGAATACTCATTAAAAGATAATATAAATTATATAACTAGATATTTAGTTCTAAAATGTTGGATCTAGTGTATTAAAAATTGACAATTGATATCATGTGTGGACAGTTTGTTGGATATCCATGCAGTGAATCCTGAAAATAAATCATTGGAGTATCCAAATTGACTGCAATGAGCATCCAAGGATGCCTAAAAACACAAAAATGAATAAGTAATGATAGAAATGAAAATATAATTGATATAATTAAAATGTAGAGCTTTACCCTTGCAACGTTGGAATTAAAAAGAGCCTGTTAGTCATAATTTTGCATTGAAATGTTCTGAGTAGGTTTGACATTAATTTATCCTTAAAATTGGAATCTATTTCTTTTTGTTGTGTAGACATGGTGTGAGGACTAACAAGTCAAAATTTGTTTTCACAGGAAAATCCCTTCATTTTTTTTCATATATACGCCTATGAAAAATATGAAATGTATTTAGCCATAATTATCATAGTATATCAGCTTCTGTAAAATCGAATCATGAAAACATACCTCATGCATACATTTATAACTGAGGTGCCTAGCAAGTCGTATGTGATGATTTTAGCTATAGCGTCAACACTAACGAAATATAATGTTTCCTCTCCATACATATATTTTTCGCAAACAATTGTGTGATTATTTTTGCCTTTTATTTTTTTATCCACATGAGCTTTCAATGATATTAAATGTGGGTATATAATGGGTGGGTTGAAGGTGCCCTCAGTAGATCGTTTTGATCGGTTGGTTGATCATTTTGAGCTGTTATTTCATTT
Organism: Viscum album; assembly: GCA_963277665.1. Classification (NCBI taxonomy): domain Eukaryota; kingdom Viridiplantae; phylum Streptophyta; class Magnoliopsida; order Santalales; family Viscaceae; genus Viscum; species Viscum album. The sequence goes on from OY728129.1 coordinate 1,302,887,984, forward strand.
TAGCTCCTTTCTTTTGTCCTTCTGTAATAACATTCATTGGTTCAACCCTTTTCTAATTAAATGTTAAAGTTTTTTCATGAAAAATGAATTCGAAATTAATACCTCCTTGTCGAAATTTTTTTTACAAGATTCGACGTCCATGCAATGAATTTTCCAATAGATTTTTCCATCGTATGAATGTCGTCATCGTCATTTGGCATGAGTAGCTCGGCGCTAGGCTCATGAGATACGTTAATTGACACACTGATATGACCAGTTGGAAGTGGTCTGGTGTGTAGCGTGTCATTCTACATATTGAACACTATAGCCCTCGCTACAAGGCGATGGGTGGGAGTTGACAAATATAAATCACAGTCATTTTCACCCTATAGAATAACATTACAAGAAAGGTATTAGTGTCTATGTGATTCAAATTTCACATAAACAAATATTATAACATTTATTACCTCGGTTAAGTCACGTCTTTGGGGGAATGGCTCACCTCAAAGATGGTGGGGGTGGGGGGTTGTTCTTGAGTTGATTCTTCTCTTCGCCTCTCCCCCATCAAAGTTTCTAGCAACTCTCCCTGACTATGGAATTTTTCTTTAAGGGTATCTAGTCTATCTCTCATCATTTTCATTTCTTTAGATTTTTCCTCCTCTTTTTTTTGAAAATATATCTGGCGTGTCACCCCAAAACCCGCACCTCTGACGCGGCCATACTGATCTGGTTGATTCATGGTCACTGAAAGTATGCCTGCATCCGGTGCGGGTGTTGTTGATTCTTGTGACTATGTCAAATATAAAATATGGGAAAATATGTAATCATCATTATGTAATAGTTATTTAAAGCAAAACGAGATTATATTATGTTATACTTACACATGTTTCCCACACTTTTTGTGTGTTTTCATCTACCAATTTCCCCTATTTATTAACACAATACTCCTTCCATAGCACATTGCATGGTATGGAAGTGGCATGGGATTTTGATTCATCAATCTGCATATAAATAGAAAAACATGGTTACAGTGTTGTTTTATGTCACATAAAATTATTACAGTACTTTAAAAATATGTACCAATTGTGTTTCAATTGAAGCGTACCCCAGCCTTGCTTTACGGAAGGGGTACGCTGGTTTTGTTGCCTGTTCTTTATTTTCAGCACTCAGTTGCTATTTCATAAATAAAAAACATTCAATTAAAGTGATGAATACAAGAAACATTAAAAAATTTCTTACCAAACACAATGTACCTGAAATGTCTGATCCACACGAAAGTTGCAAAATGCATCCTACGCTCCTTGGGATATCAAGTGTGCATACAGAGGATGTGGGTGAAACATGATTTTCCCTTTAGCTTCTTTCAGATGACATTTTTTTAAAATGGTTCGAAAGACTCTATGAACCCTTCCTTCCAGTCTTAATAAATATTCTTTGTGCGAGACATCTACTATAAATGCACTCTGTAAGAGATGATGTAGAGTGAATCAATATTTCAGTATTTTATTTTATTTTATTTTAATAAATTAAATAAAAGATATCATAATGTTACCTTAATCTCTTCCCAAATTAATGTTTTCATCCCACTAACAACATGGTTCCATGACTCTATCAATCGGCATGCGCTGCTGTGGGATGATTCCAATTTAGCTACTAAACATGGCTTTGTTGGGGTTTACATGATGTCCTCGGTTATTACATCCCATCTCATATTTGATGCCTTTTTCTTTTTCCATAACAATTTTTGTTAAACTTGTAAAACTTTGGTGAACATGTTTTTTTTTCGTCGGGGTTTCATTGCCTACCATTTCCTCAATTTCTACATCATCATTATGTTCCTTCGAAGTGCTAGCATCAGCACAGGGACCAGCAACAATAGGTTGAGAAACCTATTGTACCTTAGCAGTGGGACTAGCAGTAACAGGATGAGAAACTTGTTGTACCTCAACAGTGGGACTAGCTGCAACAGGTTTAGAGACCTATTGTACCTTAGCAGTGGGACCAGCTGCAACAGGTTGAGAAACCTTTTGTGTCTCGGGATTGGGTGCATAAGTAGGTGAAAATTTCACTATTTTCATAAGTGGTTGAAAATTTAATTTATATCACATAAAAGAAGTAGCGAATAGATAATAACATAATGTAACACAATCTATATTACAATAAAAATAATAACCTGATTATTGAACTATCTTTTTTTTAATGGATGAATGGATTTGAACCCTCTATCGACTATCCATATCCCTTCATTGTGGTCCCCTCTGATGTAAAAAACATCGTTTACATTGGGACCAATGCAAAATGATTGCGAATCCCCAATGAAAGGGTCATCCTCAGTTGAATTTTCATCTGACCATTCAGTTGTTTTGGTCTCTAATAGAACAATTGACTAGTTTCGGTTTGCGGGATCTGGAATATAAAATACTTGCACTGTCTGTGATGCCATTATAAATGGTTCATCTTTCCCCCTTTCTTACTAAAATCAACTTTCACAAATCCCAACTCATCTATTTTAATATCACTCAAATTATCATCCAAGTTTCGTTGAAAAATAGGAACTTGGAATTCCGTATAATCCAACTCCCATATTTTTTTGATGATGCCAAAGTATGACATATTTGCATAAATTGGATTTCTATCCTTAGCACTGGGAACATGCATCGCTTTAGCCACAAGTGTAACCCCACTATTCTGCATGGTATTGTCTTCATCATGTTCATTAGTATAAAATGTATAACCATTAACTACATAAGCATTGTAAGATAATACATAGACACTTTTTCCTCTGACTTTCCTTCGAAGTCAGTCTGAAATTGACTCTATATTTGCATCTAACTTCTTAAAAATATGGTCCCGAAACAATCCTATAAACAATCGATTATGTTTATCTGATATCTACTTTTCATCCCTAGATGGATTCAAATGCATAAGAATTTTTTTGTGGGTATCAAAATATGGGACAATGTCGAAATTATTATGAAAAACATAACGATGGTCATGCTCTTGATCTGTAATATTGATTTTGACAACCTGTCTTCCTGAAATTCCTTCACCCTCAAACTGCCCAGTGTGACGAGATTTTGGTAGGCCAATGCTTTCCACACGAGACAAGTATTCGGTACAGAATTCAATGGCTTCCTAAACAATATATTGATTCGCAATACAACCCTCTGGCCAACTTCAGTTTTTGACATAGCCTTTAAAATCATCATGTACAGTTCAATGGGGTGAATCCCTCTATAATGTATAGTACCACATAATTGAATCCCTCTCACCAAGTGGACCATCAAATGAACCATCATATCAAAAAATTAAGGCAGGAAGAACATTTCTATTTCACAAAATATGATGACAATTTCTCTTTCCATAGATGGAAATTTCGCTGGGTCTATAACTTCATAACATATAGCCTTGAAGAAGAAACACAGTTTCGTTAATGTATGGTAGAAATTATTGAAAAAAATGCAGCATAAAGCAATAATAATGAGATCTTGTATCAAAACATGGAAGTCATGTGATTTCAGACCTTTTAACCTCAAATCGATCATTAACACGAGGTTCTTGATATTTGACAAATACCCCTCTGAAACCTTTATGTCATTCAATAAGTTTAAAAACTGATATCTATCATTCCTAGAAAGAGTGTAAGCACCAGGAGGAATAAATTTTCGTTTTTCACCCTTCACTGGTGCCAAATCTTCTCGTATTCTCATCTCAACTATGTCAAACCTAGAATTAATTAAATCTTTTGTTTTTTCAGGTGTATTTAGAATTGTGTCGATGAAACTATCAAAAATATTTTTTTCTACATGCATAACATCAATAAAATGTCTGACATACAGAAAATTACAATATGGTAATTTAAAAAAAATGATCTCTTTTTTCAACCGATTTTCGCAAGGTTTTTCGAAGCCGGTTTACCAAAAGTAGTGTCCACATTTTTAACTTTATCAAACAATAGATCTCTTGTTAGTGGAGACAGTGTTGTACATTCTTCTAAACTTCCATCGAATGACGTTGTCCAAGATAAGTACTTATGTCCTCGGTTTAGAAATCTGTGATGTCCTAGAGACACGGTTTTTTATGAATGTTTCAACCTAATTGATTGTGTAACTTGTTCGCAAACGGGACACCCTTGAGTTGCTTTAATGCTATATACTGAAAATTTTCAATAAGCAAGGATGTCATTTATCATCCCGTACAACATGGCTCTCAAAGTGAAATCTTCTTCTTTGTAAGCATCATACAATGTAACACCTAAATCCCACAATAATTTTAAATCTTCGATAAATGGAGCTAAATAAACATCAATATCATTACCCAGTTGTTTTATTCATAATATAAGCCTAGATAACATGATGTATTTTCAGTTCATGCATAACCATGGTGGTACGTTATAATTTACAAACATAACTGGCCATGTACTGTGACTGTTTCTTTGAAAACCAAAAGGATTCACTCCATCTATAGATAATGAAAGATGAAGTTTTCCCGACTCGTTTCCAAATTCAGGATACTCATGATCAATTCTCTTCCACTGATAAGAGTATTCCGAGTGACTTATTATCCCATATTTAATTCTTGTATCTGCATGCCATGTCAATTTTCCTGCAGTCTCCTCACTTCCATATAGGCTCCTAAAACATGGAATGATTTTAAAGTACCATACAACTTTAGTAGGATTGGATTCATATTTCTTGTATCGAGAAGAACCACACTTTGGGCATTCTTTATGTGATTTGTGGTCCTTGAGAAATAGTATACAGTCATTCGGGCAGGTGTGTATTCTTTCGAAGATCATACCCATCGAGTATATCCTTAGTTTGGCGTCGTATGTTCAGCTCCGGACTCATTATCTTCTAGGAGCATGTAATTCAGGAGAACAAGTAGTTCCATAAAACTGGCGTCACTCCACCCGTTGTCTACTTTAAAATTATATAGCTTCAGTATGACTGACAGTGCTGTATATTTAGTCTAACTAGCATACAATGACATCTTTGCATGACTTTTTAACTTCTCAAACAATTTTGGGAAATCATGAAGTTCATCTTTGACAGACCTTTTCATTTCCTCAATACGATATTCATCATCATTCACATATGTAATCACATCCTCCATACTTTCATATTCATTTTTCATACTTGTAATCATATCAAACGATCCATAAAATGCAGTGTTATCCTAGCCACTACCTACATTCGTTGTTTCCCCATGTTTATTAAAACATGCATAACTCTGATCTATTCTGTGACAGATCAAGTGTTTTTTCCACTCCTCTGGACTAATTTGTTTTGAATAACAACAGCGTAAACACAAACAAAGGTTTTGAGAAGGGGCATATGCATGATCTTTTGCAAATTTGATAAACTCTTTCACGCTTTCTTCATACTCTTTTGTCAACCTATTGGAATTCATCGATTCTTTATTTATATTCATCCTATTTGAAATCCAAAGGATGGGTATACTAGTTAGGGGAGAAGGAATATGAGTATAATTTAGATAAAAAACTAGATACATCAAAAATGGTGGGGGTGTTATCATTAATAGAAAATCATGGGTGGTTCTTGGGATTCATCCATTCCCTTACTCTCTTTGATCCCCCCTGATGAGGGGTGGTTCTTGGGAGTTTTTTATAGTGAGTTAGTGAGTTCTTCCCTCATACTTCCTCCAATATTATTATCCTTTATTTTCATATTATTTGGGATGAATGTAACTAGGATATGTGTGATGATTTCACTATATCATCTTCAAATAAATTCAGATGATGTTGATTTTGTTTGTATTAGCTAGAGTTTATCTTCGTATGATGAACACACCATGTTTTCTGTGGTTTAGGTGGTGATGTGTTTCCCATTGAGTTTTTAAAAGATTATTCTTAATTATATTAAGATGAATAATTAATAATAAGTTTCTATAATTAATTATTTGGGAATTATTCCATGAGATTGGGTCTCAATCATTGGTACAAGATTAGATAAGGTATGTATAGTCTTGGTTGAGGATGAGTTGATCTTGGTGAGGGGGTTACTCTATATTTTTAGGATGGTGGACCCTATAATACAAAACCATGTTCCAATTTATGCATGATTGGGTATTCATGCAAGAGTATATGTCTTCCAGTGAAAGGAATAGAAATCAAGAGAAACCTAGGTAAATAAATAGGGTGCTTTTGATCCACCAAGAGATAGAGTGAGAGATCTATTGAATGTTTGTGATTTTGTGATCATCCAGAGATTATTTCTCCATGGAGGTGAAGTTTCTAGTTGTGTTTATGAGAGGATAGGGTTTGGTATGATATTTGTATAGCCTAGTTAGGTTTTCTAAGGCTATTTGAGTAGGTGTTAGAGTATTATGCATGAAGTAGATTGACAATATAGTTTTATATATCACGTATGATGGGGAACACCCTCTTAAGGATATATAAGAGACATGGTGTGTGTGATGGGTATGATATCCCATATACGGATTGGTGAAGTGTGAAATAGATGATTTCCTCCTTATTATTGGATTAAGAGATCTCCAAGGGGTGATATGATATGGTACCTAAGTGAGGTTCATGGTAATAGTCTAGATGACTTAGCCTAGGGTATACAAGGATCTTAGTGTGAGTTTCTTAGGATGGTCATTATTAAGTTTTAATGAGTTTTAATGTGGGAATTAGAAGATGATATAGAATAGAATATCAAGGCCTAGATCAAGTATAGCATGTGGGATGTGACATTACTATGTAAAGATGAGTGTGTTTTGGTATCAATGAGTAGAGATGGGTTAGGTATGTAGAACCCAGTAGAATCCCTTATATGCGGAAATAGAATGTTGATAGGTTGGGAATAATTTTCATGTATAACCAAGATGGTTTTAAGGAGATTATTGTGAGAGGCTAAATGGATGGTGACATTTATCATTTATGGTTAGACCGACTAAGAGATTGGGATTTCATATGACTTTCACCTAGTTGAAGTATGATCATCCATGGGGCCCACCTATTGATGATGTGGTTTAGCTAGTACGATAGGTTGTCTATCTAGATACCCTCCTCAGGTTACTATTTATATGTTTTGTGGCATGAGACAAGATGGATGGCCTTTATTTAAGTGATAAGGTGTTGGTAGGACCCTACTTTGAGTGAGAAGGCATTGGTCAAAGGGTATTGTTGTGTGACTTCAATGGGATCCACCTTTTTATGGTGAATTTTTACTTTTGATAGAGGATGGATATTGTGGTTCCCTCCTTAGATCATTTTTTGTATGATAATATGATGTGAGATATAGAAATGGGGATCACTTAGTATTGGTTTGGAGTAGTTTTGTGAGTGGTTGTCTATAGAGATTCCCTCCTCAAATTGTTTTTTATGTGATGTGATGGTGAGACCCACCATAAGTGAGAGGGGAGAAACTACTACGTTGTGGAATTAGAGGATATGTGAATCACACCCAAAGTGAGAGGTTTGGGGCACTGTTATGTTATATGAAAGGATGTGATATTTAAATTGGTATATGTCCCAACCCAGAGAGAGTTGGCAGTGGGCAGAAATTGGTAGAAACCCTATTAAGTTTCATTTTTTTCGAACCCAAGGATAATAGTGTACAATATATTGTTTAATATAGAACATACTAAACATATGTCTCATCCCATTTGCATGACTCACCTGATGACATGAATTCACCAACACGGACGGTTCAAACCCTATCTGGCCTAACTATGGGGTGGTATCCAAAATCAGAAAAAGATCCATACTAAGGGCCACTAGACAGAGGGAAATCCTAATCTAGTGTAACAAAAAATAACAAAAAATACTCTCTCTATTAAGGTTTCTATCATAAGGCTATAGTGGGGAGAGCTAATCAAGATCAAACAAGTAACCAACCACATATACATGTGTCGCACACACAAGCACCACTCACAAGAATCATGCCAAATCATAAATAATATAAATATGGAAAATAAACGAAAACATAATTAATTCATGAAAATTAAATATTACTCACCTTAAGGAGGAGGACTCAGTGGAGGAGGAGGAGGAGGCGTCAATAGTGGAGGCAGCGGAGGCATCACGAAGGTACCGTAGAGGCAGCGTGGAGGCAGTGCGGAGGCAGTACGGAGGCAGCGGAGGCAGATCAGAGGCAGTGGAGGCAGCAGAGTAGGCGGAGGAGGAGGAGGAGGAGGGGGAGGAGGAGGAGGTAGAGGTGGAGGAGGAGGATGAGGAGGCTGCGATGGCGGAGGAGGAGGAGGAGGAGCTGCAGCAGAGGAGGAGGTGGAGGACGAGATGCAGTGGAGGAGGAGGAGGAGGAGGAGGAGGAGCCATGGAAAGAGGAAGAGGTGGATGAGGAGGCCGCCATGGTAGAGGAGGAGGAGAACGAGGCAGAGATAGAGAGGAGGCTGCAGTGGAGGCACATGGTAGGGATTCCGCAATTGACAGGGTGCAGGGAGGAGGAGCCGCGGTAAGAGGAGGAGGAGGAGAATTAGGTGCCGAAGGAGGAGAAGGAGGCGGTAGTCATGGCAGAGGAAGAGGAGAAGGAGGCCTCGGCGAAGAGGAGGCAGCGGTGGAGGTGCAGGGTAGGACTTTCGCGAAAGCTTGATTGGGTGCAGGGAGGAGGTGGAGAACCTGGTGGCACTTATAAATCCCATGGGGACCTTTATCAGTGCTAGTAAAAAGTGCTAATAAAGGTAGGACTTTATCAATGCTTTTTTACGGCTGATAAAGGGTGTCTTTATCAGTGCTTTTCATTTTAGTACTGATAAAGACCCACTTTATCAACGCTTTTGTAGTGCTAATAAATCCATACTTTTTTAGCGCTAATAAAAGCACTGATAAATGTATATATTTAATAATTTCCTTATATTATTATATATTTATTTAAAATGATATTTATGATAAATATATATATATTAATAATTATAACACTAAATAAATATATCTTTATTTATACATATAAATTTATTTGAAAGGTATATTTATATATATCATTGAAAATATATTAAAATATATATTTATTTTTTAAATATAATGAAATTTTAATTATAAGTGTACATCTTTTAGAACATATATATTATATGGGTAACATAATTAATTATAAATCAATACCACATCAACGTGATATGTTATTATATTCTATAAATGAACATTATTCATGCACATATATGCTCACATAACATATACGCATATATATTCATTGACCCCAATTCAATGGAAAACACACATATATTAAATAATTTTAAGTATACATATATATTAAAAAGTATTATATATTTATAAATAAAAAAATACATTAAATACAAACAAATATAATAAATATATATATTAAATATAATGAATTAATAAATCTAATAAATATAATTAATTAATAAATCTATTAAATCTGATAAATATATTTATTATTATTCTTATAATTATTTAATTACATATATATATATAGTTATAACATGTTTTTTTATTTAATGTATACATTAAACATTATCAGCGATAAGAAAAGAGTTGATAAATGTAACCTTTATCAGTGCTAAAAAACGCAGATAAAGGGAAATTTAAAGTGCTGATAAATGTACCCACTATCAGCGCTTGTTTTAGCGTGGATAGAGGGTCATTTATCAGTGCTTTTTTTAGTGCTGATAAAATCCTACCCCTTTATCAGCGCTTTTCCATTAGCGCTGATAAAGGCAGGCGCCTGCCTTCCTTAGTTTTGTGGTTGTGATATTTTCTAACTATTGTAGAAATTATAGATAATTTACTCAAGAAATATAGATAAAAAATAGAAATCAATAACATATTTTTTATATAGTGAATAACATTCTCTATAAAATTTTAATCAGAATAATCAAATGAAAAAAAGTATCAATATGTCTTTTCACATGTTTTTGAGACATTAGTGAAATTAATAAATGGGATTTTCATTATAAAATACACATTTCATATGAATATAAAATTATTTATAGTTTATAGATCATTAGTTTATAAGCACAAAATATTTTTGTTTTTCTAACAACACTAGTTTTCTATTTCATAGTTATTATTTACTCATATATTGAAATTTTTAATGAATTTTATTAGTTTATAAAAATATTGATCTTTAGTTATCATTATTACTTATTTGGAAACCGCTATATATAATATTTGAGTTCTATTTGTATATTTTAACAGGTTTTTACATCAAAAGGAACTAGATTAAATTTAACTATATTGAAATTGGATGTATATAAATTACACAATTTTTAGAAAATTTTAATTGTAATTATAAATGATAGATTGTTTAAATTATATAAAATGAAACATTTATAGAAAAACTAATGAATTGTAAATGTGTGACAAGAAATTAAGGTAGGATATTATCTTGGAAAATGAATCGTTGTTATTAAAAGAATTCACCTATGAATATCATCTTCTTATTTTTTTCATAACAAAACATGAGAAGGTTCACTAGACTGATCATTTTTATCATTACAATAATTAATTTTTTACTGAATACACGCCATGATTGTTTTTAAATTTTGACTATGGAAAATGTATTCCAATGTATTATAACTTATTATGATTATTTTATAGACACAATATAATATCTAGAAAAATTATTTATTGGTATAACATATGAAAAATTTAAAAAAAACATTGTAATTTAGTGGGAGATGTTATTTTAAAACATATTATAAAAGTTTTGTCTCTCAATTTAGTTCTAGAATATAATTGTATATGTTGTTAAAAAATATTAGTAAATGTGGAAGATATTTTTTTCCCATAAAATACATGTTTCTGTTCAATAATCATAGAAAGGAATGAACAAAACATGGGAAAATCATAATGAATAAATATATTTAGAAGAAATTTTTTTTATAAACTTTTAACCTCCATGTAATGATAAGAAAAAATACTTTAGAATATTGGTTAACATATTTTAAAAATAAATATTAAAATTTATGGGTGATTATAGGATTTAAATTGAAATCCATAAAAGTAGTTTCATTAATAATTATTTTCTAAATTATGCTAGAATTTATACATGAAGTATTCAACGAGATAACATTTGAGATATTTGGACATTTTATAATGATTCAATGGATCTGATGTTGTTTTGTCCACATGACTATTTAATTGGAAATAAATTCAATAATTTAATGATAAAAGTATTTGAAATACTATATGATTATTATAGTAAAATAATTTAACAGAATATCATACTTTTTTAAAAAAAATAATTAAATAATTATCTATATAATATTTATATATAATTATCAAGAATCAATTTAAAATTATTCTATGGAATTAAAGGGAAAGTGTGATATATCATATCATGATAAAAAAAATATAGGTCATAAAGGAGAAATTTTATTCATAATTTTGAGTTCAAATTTATATTGATAATAGACTTATCAACCAAAACACTAAAGAATATCCATCATATACAAGGATTACCTAATAAATATCTAGAGATTTTTCATATTTTCAAAATTATAATTTGTAAAAAAATATAGATTGTAACATCTCAACAAGTCATAACTACTCATTATGGGGATTGATCCAACGGAAAATGATATTTATCACATGTAATCATACCCCAGTTCGAAATGATCATTAATAAACATAAATCATCAAAAAAAATTCATGGGCAGTAGTGCATCAATCCTATATGAATAAAAACAACCCCCTTGATCAAATTACATCAAAAAAACCATGTAATGAATAAATAAATACAAGAAATAAAAATAAAATTATTTTTAAAATATAAATACAACAATTATATAATGAACCAAAAATAAATTAATTGAAACATCCTTAAATAATATCCAAGATATGACTTTCACTAGTCAATCTCAACCAATGCAGATATATTCCCAAAAAACTAAAACTCATGTTGAATGGAATCTGCATATTCACCAAGATTAAAATATATATGGGGACTATAATAAATCATTATTATTCAAAAAATAAGTTCACACGAAGTCTATCTATTTGAAATACATGTAGCACATATGTAATATCCCTATATGGGTGCCACACATCGATGCCCTCAGTCGGTAGGTCAGAAGACCTCATGCCATCCTCCCTGTAATGAACCATCTTTTCATGAAGGTATGGACCATAATTTATTTAATATCATTATTTATACATCCCTCGGGTTGTTGTCTAATCATGTCATGGAGGTCTCAAGTGTGTTTGGGGATCATTCCGTGTAAAGAGCTCTAAAGTGGGAAATAACAGACGGGGCCACATGGTTTGTTTGAAACCGTGTGACCCAAGTTTCATGACCATGCATCCAATTGTAGGTATGGAAAATTTCCATTTATCACGGCTTTCACATGGTTAGTAAAATTTTTCACTCAACCATATGGGATTCTCTAATGTAGCAGTGAACAGAGAATGGTTTGTGCACAGTTCGACCAAATAGTGTGCTTATGTATTTGGGGTGAAATTATATTTTCTCCATCACATAAGTTTTTAACACTTTCTATCTTTCCCTCCATCCGTTATAGTCTCATTGGGTTCTTCTCTCTTATGGTATTTCTCTCCATCAACATAGTTTCATCTATGTCTCCCACATTCGGTACCCGTTTCTCAATTTTTTAGAAGTTTTGGACTCCCTAAGGTAATTCTAACCTCCCTCTTACCCTATTCATGTTTTTATTTAGATCCTTTATTCAATTTTTTTAAAGACACTTTTGACCTATTTTTAGATCCTTGAACCATTTCTTGTATTTATTACAACCTATATCAAAATTAAGGATGATATCGAGTAAGGAATTATCTATGGCCTTGAGGTAGGTTGTCACATTTTTTTTACCTTTGTGTTTTGATGTTTCATAATTATTACATTGTGTTGCACAATTACTTTTGTTGAGAATCCCCATTAACATGGTTTCTTCATATCAAATTCACCCATGACACTTTATTCATGTTTATTGAATCTTTTTTAGTGTCTTATAGAATATTTTTTACATTTATTGACACCCATGAGGTGTTTTAAGTAGAATCATCCCTTTTGATAAATAAACATATGTTTATATTTCCTTTTTCTATTTCATCTTAGTCTTTAAATGGTATATCCCTCAATTATATAGCGATTAAATTATACTAAGAACCTACTTTGTGATTTTACTAGATTAGTAATGTAGTTTCCCATGTATGAGTTTTCCCACTTGACCATGAATCCTCCCAATTGACACCTTGAGTATTGTGAATTGATTTCATTATCATAATGAACTAAATTGGGTAATCGAAGGGATTAGTTAAGGCATGATGGATTCACATATTTAATTGAAATGGGTAAATTAAATGAAATGGTTTATGAAGTATGGTAAGTACATGCCATTAATTATTATTATTATGAATTGTAATGTTTTGAATAGAATTGAATTTGAAAAAATGATAATTTGAGTGGTATTGCCCCATGTGTTATGTTTAAACATAGATACTTTTTATTTATATTTAATGTATGGGTAAACATGTTACATGGGAATAATTTCATTGTGTTGAATATTAAAATTATGAATATTCATTTATATGAGATGTTTATGATGGAAAGGGGTATTGAGAATAGTGTAAAATCATACTCTCTTAAATCGAGTGTTGAGTATGGAATCATGTACTAGTGATACTGTATGGAAGGTGGGAATCATGTGCCCCATTCCTTGATTATAGTGTTTCCATGATGGACCAATCACTATACCATGTTTTTTTCCATGAATTATGACACTTTTCACGGGATTTAGGGCTTATACCATTTTTCATGTGATTATAGATCGTTAGACTTGTCATGGATGTCTGAATTAAGCCCTGGTCAAGCAAGCCCTAGTATTCCAGGTATATGGCCACTTACGTCTGCAGATACTTGTTTTATATAGATGTATGAAATATATAATTAAAAAAAATATAATATTACTATATATATATATATATTAACTCATTGTAATCCCATTCTATTCATGAGCTGAAGTAGGTAGACACGCCATCTATCCATTAAGAACATAAGTTGATGGTTATTTACTTTAGCTTTGTTTTACTATTATATATATATCTGAACACTTTTTAGTTTTCACAACTACATGTATTACACATAGAAATTGTTAGTGGTGGATTACTGAGATTTTTATCCCACTCCCAACTCAGTATGTTTTTAGTACCAAACAAGATTATTTGGTTGTAGGTAATTATAAGGGAAACGACCATGATTCAAAATGTTGGCATGCTTGGCTTGTAGTTGGAGCTTGGAAGCAAAGGATCAAGATTTCCCTTGAGATTGTTGTGTAGTATCTTTTTGTTCTTTTATAATTTTTATATAACATCATCATCATCATTTATTTATTTATTGGAAAAAGGGAAGTATATAAAAAGTTCAAGAACCTTAAGGGGAAAAGAAAAATACAAGGCCCTCACGAGCCTAAGGAGGTCAGAAGTAATGAAGCCCAAGGGAATCCTCCCTAATCAGATTCACCCCCTTAGGTTTCAAGAGGTTAAAATTATAGATATAATAAATATGGGATCCTTGCTCAGCTATAGAGGCCAGGTGGTCCTCCACTCTGTTCCCTTCATGCCACCTATGAAGCACTTTTATGTTGTTACTATTGAGCATGCCCTGATACTTTTTGATGGTGTAGGATGTCAACAATGGGAAATTTCCCATTACTTTCAAGGATTTGTGAAAGAATAGAGAATCTATCTCCACTTCAGAAAGATTTATATTAGCCTATTTACAAAGATAAAGGCTATTAAAATTAGCCTTATCTTCTGCCTAAATGGAGGAACCACTACCCATGTTAGATGAGTAAGGAAAGATGACTGATCATTTATATTCCCAAATAGCCACACCACCTCAAATAATACCCACGTGGTAGGAACCATATGTATTCAATTTCAAACTGCATGATGGGGGAAACCATCACACCCAAAGGCCCCTTGGAATACTGTTGTCTAAAGATGTTTATGTAACATTGAGAAGATGTCGCTGAAGTATAGGAGCCTCATGCCAATCCTAAAAGATTCTAATGATATTGAGAATATGGTTATGGATACATATAGTGATTGTTCAAGCCAAGTTCTAGACTCCCTCAAAGTGAAACTTATTATTTTCTTTCCATAGATACCAGCAGCCCATGAGCAGCACAATAGTTAGGGCCGTCTTCTCTGAAACCAACACACCCGTTACATTGAACCAACCATACAGAAAAGGATAATCAGCCATTTGATGCATAGAGATAGTAGTAAACTCACCAAAAAGCTCTTGACCACTCGCGCTCAAACACCTTTAAAAAAAATATGATCCACATGTTCTTCAAGAGGCTCTTTATAGCTGCAACTTCTTGACACCAAGCTGATCCCACATCGTTTGTTGATTTCATCTGAAGGAATATTTTTGTTTCTAATATGATAGATGAAGAAGTTAATCTTCTTAGGAATCCTTTTTCACCATAATATATCATCCCATATATCTGTATAAGACTAAGAATCTGATACCCACCTAAAATCCCTCATTGAAAAGGACCCCGAATTAGACGGAATGAAAACACATATCTATGATTCCTCATTGATGGTGATGAGGTCAAAAATGGAATTCTTTTCCTCATAAATAATAGATAAAATGAAATTCTTATACATTAAAGCCTTTATGAACAATATGGTAGACACAGGGCATCCTGGAAGGCTGAGGACCTCACCCACCCAGTTCTGGTCCCAAAACAATAAGTCGTTGTTCCCAAAATCCATTGAATAAGTGGCTGAAGGGTTGGGATAAGCAAGAGGATATAAATCTATAAGGGGTAGGCATAGTGATCATCCCGATACAATCTCCCTCACCATAATCTAACCATATCCCACCTATAATGTTTTCATTCCTCCAAGACCTCCCATACAAATTTAGTGTGCATGTAGTGGAGCGTGTTGACCAGGATCCTGATATTGATACCACCTTGCTGGACAAGATGATCCAGTTTATACAATGATTCCCAAGGCTGCTTTCCCTCCAATAGGGCATCCCAGATAAATCTTTCCAATATCCTATAAATCTTATATATGAATCCCTTGGGCATATAGACTGAGGATAAATCATAAACATGGGTGGCGAGCAAGACACTACTCACCAAAGTGATCTGGCCCCCAAAGGATAATAACTGATTATTCTAGTTGATCACTTTGTCCATCATCATGTTCATAATATGATAAAAATCTTGAATCCAATGCATACCTATGGAAATGGGATCCCTAAGTTAATTCACCAGAAGATGTCCCCAATGCATGATGAAGCTTTTTCGCGAGGAGGAGGCCTACACTAAATTGCATATTTTGGAGATAAATAGGTTTCACTTTGCATTGTTCACAATATGACCATACCATTGGCAGTAGATGTACAAAACATTAGTACAACCCCTGACTGATATTTATTTAAAATTAATAAAAACCATGGTGTTTTCAGCAAACATGAGATAAGAAAAATTTAGGGAACTCAATATCCTACGAAAAGTAGCAATTTCACCATTAGACACACTTTTGTTGATGATCCAGCTCAGAACATCCTGTGAGAGGATAAAGAAGCGTAGGGGGATAGGGTCCCCTTTTTTAAACCATGGGTGGCTATCAAGATTTCATGTGTTTCTTCCATGTAAGAAACTGTCATCTAGGAGGAAGAAAATCACTTGAAAAGGAGATCCATAGACCGAGCTGAAAACCCCATACCTGTCAGAACCATATTGATGAAACTCCACTCAATCCTATCATTCAAATTATTAATGTCAATCTTAATTTCCATTTTTTTACCACTTGTCTTAGTGTCAATGTCCCTGAAAAGATTTTTTGCAAGTGAAATGGCCCCTTGAGTGTACCTACCCGACACAAAGCCTGGTTGTTTCAAGGACACCCATCCTGGAAGACAAGGAACAATCATAGAATTGATAACATTGGATACAATTTTATAAGGAATGTTTCACATACTCACAAGTCTAAAATGAAGAAGGGACAAGATATTTCTAATCATGGGGATGAGGAACAATGTGGTAGAGTACGTGATTTGTGGTAGGGACCTGCCTGTAAATAAATCTTCAACATCCTAGAAAATATCAGATTTGACTAGATCCCATGACCTTATATAAAACGATTTGGGGAAACCATTCGAGCCTGACACACTTTCCAGATTCATATTCAACACGGCCTCTTGAATCTCAACCTAAACGGTAATACCACCCAGTGTATCATTGAAATGGGGAGAGGCTAGGGTGGGAATAACACTCAATATGTCATCATTGATCCCAAGATAAACATTTGACATTCATGAATTGGGACCTTCTAGGATATCAAAAAAATAAAATTGGGCTCAGGTTCCCACAACATCCATGTCATCTGAGGAGGTACCATCTTCAAACATTACGCTGGGAGTAGGATGATGCTTCTATTCCTTGATGCATCCGTGAAAATAGGAAGTTTTCTTGTCCCCCACTCTAGGACACTTCATTTTAGAGTCCTCCCTCGCCTATCATTATTAACCAAGAATAAGATAAGAGAGGGACTACTTCTTCCCAAATAACTCCTCAACGTCCTGTTCATTCCTATCCTCATCAGGGCCCACTTCAATCCGATTAACATCATCCATGAGCCAGTTCAAGTCCTTGTACATGGGAGGTAAAGAAGCATCCCAAACCTGAAGCACCTTCTTCAATCTTCTAAGTTTACTATGGATCACAATCCATGGTTGACCCTATTGAGGATCACCACAAACCTCACTGACTAGTTGAAGAAAGACCAGCTGGGAGGTCCAGTGTTGATAGAATCTAAAATCGGGGGGTTTATCCAATCTATAGAAAAGATATATCAATAAATGGGAGTGATTTGAAATCCCCTGGGCCAAATGATCAGCCTTGGAATTGTTAAAAATAGATATGGAATTCATGTTAGCAAGACAATGATCAAGACAGTTCCATTAGTGATAGCTCCCCCTTTGGTTATTAAACCATGTGAAATGGTCTCCAAAAAATCACAATTCTTTAAGACCTCTACCGGACATAATCGTTATGAAGTCCAAGCTGCCCCTCCTAGGAAAAGGGCCCCGGTCCTTCCTCTCCTTTGGGCTTGAAAAAATGGTAACCCCCCCCCCCCACACCACGAAAATATAGGGGAGACTTCCCGAATCAAAAAAAATCAAGTCCAAAACATAGAGTTTATCTTTTTTGGGTGTCACAAATCCCATAGATAAAAAAGGCAAAGAAGAAAAAGTTTCCTTGAGAAACCATCATGTTGATATATTGACCATCATCCAAAATTCTAACCACTGTGATGCTCTTATGTAAGAAAATATAGATATGGTGATTAACTGGATCCACATGCATGAAACTGTGGAACTTGTGTCTTCTAGAAAATACACGAATATTCACAGAATTTTGCTTATGTTCGAGTACAACATAAATGGACACCTTGAGGATCCTAAACTGTGTGGCAATGAAATCTGTATTGACCCATCCATCAAGACTCAGGGCATTCCAGATGAAAACTCTTAACATTAATATAATAGAGCCATGGTAGTGGTCCCAGGAGTCCTCACTAAGTTGGAATAGGTGTAGAATTCTTCCCTAACCATACTTGATTTAGATCTTGTGTATATCCCAGAATTCGACTTGTGACTAACCAGGGGGAAAGAGTCGAACAGTTTGGAGCACTTGAGGGAGGAATGTCTAGATCCTTAGCCATAGTAAGAGAACTAGAGGGCAGCCTGTCCATATCCTTTGCATTTTTTCATGCCACATTTATTTATATCATTTATCTTATTATTTCATATTGATTGTGCCTCAAAAATGCATTGAATTCTTCTAGAACTAGTTATGGGGATTTTATAAATATAGTTGATAATTAAAGTGCCTACCTTAACAAAATAGGGTTTTCCTAAATAGGTTAAATTAGACCCCTTAAGCAGTAAATTATGAAATGTTGAGCTGTGCACCATTGGTCCCATGAGAAAGAAATTTTTATGTTTTAGGTTAATTGAATTCCAAATTTTGGTTCATAATTAGTATGTCCCCTTATGAATCGAAAATGGTAATCCACCTAATTCATCCATTTTAATGTTAATTGAATGTTTAAATAAGAAAATTTTAAAAATGAATACATCTCATAAACTAAAAACAACTATCCTGAATATATCTGAGGCAAAAACATAGACCTGGTCCTAGCTTTAGTAGTTGGTCATGGGGTATGTCTAATGTTCTATTGGCATTTAAAGGAATCTTCAACCACCACGTCCTAGATTTTGGAGTAGGAAAAGATATGTGGTATTTTCTATAGAAAGGCTTGTTACCTATCCTAGTTTCTTAAATTCCATATTTAAAATTGATTAAATCTCTTTTAAGGCATTCATTTGAATTTTTAGCAATATGTTTCTACAATGTCATCTAGTCGAACACCCAAAAGGCATTGATAGACATGCACTTGCGGTGGAGGGCCATGAGCTTAAGTGATTCCTCATGTAAAGCCACCTAGGGTCATATACTAGTTCGAGATGTGGTCACTGATTCCCAGTTATGTGAGTTTTTTATGTTACAAAACTTGAATGGTTTCATTTGACCATCCCCGAGAATAGAATAGTTGACTCGTGAATTTCTACAGCACCATCCTCCAACATTCTTTGGTGATAGAGGGCTTCATACTACAATTTCCTGGTTCAAATATTTTTCTTTATATATTTTAGCATCTAGATATTCTTTTAGATTGGAGGGTAAAGTCAGCTGCATATATGTTGCGTGATTATACCAAGAGGTTGATGGATTTTATAACCCAAGCTATTCAGTATAGTTATATGGTTTGGGTGGATATATAGAAGATATTTTGGGACTATTTTTATCCCTAGACTCTAAAGGATGAAAGAGCTGGATAGTTCATGAATCTGTATCAAGGGAGTATGTCAGTTATAGAATACTCCCCCTGTTTTATAGATCTAGCTCAATTATATCCTAATCTATCTATTGATGATACTAGGATCGCCAAAAGATTCGATTATGGTATGGTTTACACCATATAATTACTTTTCAATATTCTCAAGTTCATTACCATTTCTAAAATCATCAAATAGGCCAGGATTTTAGAGAGGAATTTGAGGCATGATAATGGTGCAAGTCAGGGAGGCGCTACACCAAGATATTCTAGTGGTTATTATTTTGGGAGAGAGAGACATTTTGAGAGAACTCTCAGAGGTAGTAAAATTCAGGATCCATGTGTAGAGTGCATTATTATCTATCACCAGTGTGGGAATCCAAGACACACAATGCCTCGGCTTCAATGGGATCTAGTAGAGTGCATAGGTTGACGCATGATGGTTCATATATTGTGATTACAATGGACTTACCATCTCATACCCAGTGAGTAGGGATCTACACCCACTCCATGATTATGATTAGGGCTAGTAGGATCACAATAGGAAGGCAGTAAGAATACTACCATTTGGTCAGGATGAGTTGGTGGTTGAGGAAGAGGTGGTTAGACTTATGATTCACAGTTTCAGTAGAGAGGGATTTCTCAGTGTACTCATGCAATGAATTAGGGCCATAGTATATTCTAGTTACAGGTTGTCCAACCTTTGATACAGCCGCAGATTTCTATGAATTATATTTTTTGAGGTACATTTCTAGTAGCCTCCACTTTAGTGTATTCTTTATTTGAAATAGGAATGTCCCACTGATTTATATATGACACAATCACTAAAATAATGGGCATCTAAATCGAAAAAATCTATGACATTATAATTCTAG
Organism: Viscum album; assembly: GCA_963277665.1. Classification (NCBI taxonomy): domain Eukaryota; kingdom Viridiplantae; phylum Streptophyta; class Magnoliopsida; order Santalales; family Viscaceae; genus Viscum; species Viscum album. The sequence continues at coordinate 1,302,908,666 of OY728129.1, forward strand.
GAAAACTATTAGGTACCCAATAAGAGGGATTTATAAATTGTAAGTATTTCCCCTTTAGATAGGTGGTCACCTCCTTTTTTTGAATATTTATGTCCTTGACAGGACGGGAATTGATGTAATCATCAAGATGGACCGGTTAGTTCCTTATCGAGCACATATTGACTATTATCATTGGATGGTGAAATTTAAATTGAAAGAGGGAGGTAGGAACATGGATAAGGTTTAATGAGATACAAGAATGACATGAGAAGGACTTGAGAATAAATGTTTGGGTAGTGTTATTACTCAGATCACCATTCTTTTCCTTGATAAACATGCATTAAGACCTATTGTTTTTCCTCCGATAGTGAAGCATTTTAGTTTTTTCGTACTTGAAGACTTATTTGGTCTACTTATCGAGATAAAGGTAGAGTTCAATGTCTGTCTAGTACCAGTAGCATCACTAGATACTATTCAACTATATATTATGGTTGGTGGCACAAAAATATGTGTGTGGGAAAGATAATTATAGCATGAAATGGTGCCGAAAGCAGCTTCTTCGTGAAGCACCTTTGTAAATCCAATCAGAAATGCATCTAGAATAATGCCAAGGCCATTTATGTGCCCGCTGTAGAAAAAGGTGATGGATGACTCTTTGGTTATAATGAACTTGACAGATGCCTTTTCACCATATAGGAAAAATGATCGCCTCTACGATTCCTTGGAAATTGATTGAAGCTTCTACATATGATGTGGAGGGAACGAAAGAACCCTCTTCACCTTGGAGGAGATGATAGAAGAATTTATGGTTATGAAAAAATTGATGCAATCTTTCTATGACGGAAAATCACATGTGGATTTGTTGTATTCCCTCAGATCATCATGCTCCCATGGAGCCTATAAATACCATGCCCCCTCATTCCAAAGAGATCGACACCCTGACCATTCACCCTTCAAACTCCCAAATCGCAAGGCACCCTTTTCTCTGCAAACCATTGAAAAAGTGAATCATCAGAGGTACTTGAGTGTTGGTAAATACCTTTCCCATTATTCAAGTTTATCCCCTCTTCAGGGAGGTATTCCCTTCGCGAAGCCTATGGCCCATCGCTAAGGAAAGAGACCCCTTTGAGTACTCATGACATCATGAAGAACCCAAGCTTCATGGAACACCCTCCAAAAACTTGTGAACCCCACACTGAGGCTGAGGATCTATGATTCATAAAGTTATCTTCTTTGAAAATTCATATATTATGAGATCCTTTGTGCTCTGCGAAGCCCATTGTTCTACGAAGTCAAGTTCTCTGCTAGACCTTTTTCTTTATGATCCCATAAGCTTTGTGAAGCTTTGAGCTCTACAATTCCATGTGCTCTAAAACCCCTTGATCTTTTTGAATCCCCTCTCTATGAGGCCTCTTGCTTCGCAAACCCTTTTCCTGTGTGGCCCACCATGCTTGTATGAATTTTATTTATTGGTTCTTTGGGCATTGATTCATATTTTATCACTTTTTCTCATGTTTATTTCCATTGGCAAGATAAATACTATTTCTTCTTTGGATATTATTACTAAAATCAGACCTTAAATAGATCACTCCACAACCCCATATCCCTACGGTGTTGCTGGTGCCTTCACTTCACCAAGGTTTGAAGTGCACCAGTTATGTATATCCTATGGGTGAGGGGTGAATCCTCGCCATCCGAGCTATTGGATGTTAAACTGCTAAGCACCTTCATCCTCAAAACATGATGTTAAATTGTGATGGGTGAATGTGTGGTAGGTCCCATATGATTAGAGAGGATATGGGCATGGGTTCCCCCTACTCTCTCTTTCCCTCTGAGCCTTGTCACCATGCACACCTCAGGCAGTCTCCATGTGATCCCTGACACCCTCATATGGGATGTTTAAGGTATGATTTATATATCCTCCTCATACATATAGACACCATCCTTTCTCATTAGGACTCCCTCGTAGAATAAGTCCCAATATCCATCTCTATGAGCTGCTAGACACATATAATCCCCACTCCATTATCGACAAATGCACCTTTTGGGATATGATCGTCAGGTCTCTGTTTCTGATTTTTTTTCTCACACCAAGAATGACACGTGTGGTATTAGAGTAAGCAACAACCATTACATCCTATTTGGTCTTCCTTTAGTGTGTAATCCCCACGTCCATTTATCCTTAACTATGTGGAATTTCATCATTTACCCTTTCCAATAAAGGTTTGTTGGAAGCCTCTCTAAGGTTCAAGCCCATCACCCATTAGTCCTGACCACTTTACATCAGTTCACACTTGTCCTGCATGACATTAAACTATATGCCTGTTTTGTCTTATAAGACACTTAATTGTACGATTTCAAACTATAATGGTTTGGATCCTTATCTCCTATGTAGGGTACTTAGTAAACCTCCCTTAGTTTCATCCACAAAGATTGGTAAACTTAGGAGTACCCTTTGTTGGAACCCACATCCTTTTTCCACCCATTAATGGTGTTGGAAACGTTATTCAAAATCTAATCATGCATAATCTCCACACACAACCCATACTCCTTCATCCAAGAGTGTCCCTATTGTGATGTACTTTTAACCACACGTAAGCCCCAGCATGTCATTGGGTTGATGTCATTTGTGTGCACCCCAATACAATCCCCCCCCCCATTCAGAACTACATTGTCATTGATTCCCTACCACAAGGATACATAGAATGCCTCCATCATGTTCAAGCCCATCACTAATGTCCTATCCTGTAGTCTCCCTTGAGCCTTCATGTTTCAGGTAGGTCATTCCCCCCTAAAGGTTCTACTTCCATCGTGTCCCATCAATGTGTCCATTATCAAGAGCGGTCACCTAAGGTGACTCATCACCTAATTCTATAACTACACGGACTTTGATTCCTTTCCACAGGAAAGCATAGGAAACCTCTTCAAGGTTTAATACCAACACTGTTACCTTCACACTAGTCCTTGGTTCCTTACCAAATTATTCAATCCTTTGACACTCCATCCATATCCATCATGATTCCACCCGACCCAACACATCCTGAGGAAATAATGCCATCCATTTAGGTAGCTAACTGTTCATAATCCCCACCCAATCCATAACCATACAAAAAAGAGTGTCTCTCTTGTGATGGGCTGCTATCCATTTATAATCCCTAGTATGTCATTGAGTTTTTGTCCATAATTTACTCCCTGATCCCGTGACTCACCCTCTCGAACTATGTTGGTTTTGATCCCTATCTTCTATAAAGGGTACGTAGGAGGCCTCCATAAGGTTCAATCCCAGCCAATGGTAAACCATGGTGTCCCCCTTTATCGGGACCAAATTATCCATGAATCTATCCTCTTAGGGCATCTTGATCCACCCATTTAGTAAACCAAGAGGGTGATCCCTCCTAGGGATGTACCTATCTAATCCACTCCCATCAGTGTTGTAATCAGTCTAATTTGTCTCCACTAGATGTTAGAATCACGACATAACCCATTTTTTAGACATGGGAAGATGAGGAAAACCTTAGAGACATGCCTCTAACATAAAATTACACACACTCAATGTGGGATGCATCGAGCTTCCATGCCCTCGAGAATTACAAATATAAGATGAAAAAATAAAGGTCTACCAGTGCTTCAACATCAAGACATTCCAGGGATGCCCATTGTGATTACTCCCTTGATTGAAGGTTGCTACTCTGACTTGACCCCTTGGAATGTCCTGATAGAAGTAGTGTAGTCAACCATCATCCACAAAGACGAGGCATAGAGAATATTTCATGAAAAATGTCTTAAATCTGTGAGGGAGACCTGGACTAGGTGAAGAATTCTTGGGAGGAATCAATAGAAGGAGATACCAACACACAATCACCACATTTCGATCAAGGGGAAAATGTCCCTGAATAAGCAATGAATTTCACCAACCATTGGAAATTGAGAATGCGGGGAAAAAATAGCCAATAAATCCTCGATAGACAAATGTTCACCCTGGTGAAAGCATTAAAAAAATGGTTAACCTAATGTGAAGTGGTATTCTCAATATAGAGATTAGTAGGGTTTGAGACATCACAGATAAGTATGTAACCTGATCCAGCTTTCCAGCACCAGGTCCCGCCAAGAAAATAGTCGGCCTTGTGTGAAACTCCCCAGGGGTTGGGGCTGTTGATCATTTTGCATCCTAGTTTGCGACATTGTCATTATGGATACTTTTATCCAACCATGGATGATTGAACGGCGTTGGGGAACTGGGAAACACCTTTCTATTTTCTATACTGGTGAGTGAATTTATCTACTTTTCAGGACCCAAACTCAAGCTACAGGAAACCAATCACCTACCTCCTGTATACGCAGGGGTAGGGGCCATATGAATGAAGAAATTATCCATGGATTCATCTCCTCTTTGATGGCTCCCACACCCATAGCTACTAGGCACCCAAAACCCCTCTCACCCTCAAAATTTATTTAGATGAGGGTGATTGAGAGTCTGGTTTCCTAACATGTACAATAAGGGGTCATCCTGATGAGGGACACGTCCCACCAAGACATGGAGGACTCATTTCCACGTCAACATCGCTACCCCCATGGGATGTGCAGTGAGCCACTGCTCGCACTCTGACCTTCAACAACTTTAGGAGCCTATCCCCGGAGCACTCCCATGACTAACTCCCTTATGCTGATAAATAAAAGAATGTATGAGTCCACCCGTACAGGACCTTAGCTACGGAACCACTGAGGATGGCTCCTAAACATTCATGTTAGAATCTCTAGTCAGTTCTATAGACTAAAGAGTAGGTGATGACTTCCATTGTATAGTCAGATCTAGTTCGGCTGACCCAACGTCAACATCTGGTGAATGCTCCAAAAGAATCCCCCAATGGGGCATCATCTTCCATGGATCCTATGGCTCGGGCCACCACTAGTACATGTTATTGGCCCCCTATTGTTGTCTCAAAGTATGAACCCTTCTAAGCTCAGTCTGGTGTGAGATACCAGTCACCACACAATCTGGTTTAGTTGACCTCCTCAGTCGTTAGTGCATGCAACGGCCGTCGTGGGCTGACCCACGATGGTGACATCACTACTGCAAATATGGCCTTTATCATCACTATAAAAGTGCATTTACAATGATAAAAAAGAACTAATAATAAAGGTGAAGATAAAAGAGGGTCTCCCCATTAATTACACTAAAAAAGTATTGATAATGACCCCTTTTATTAGTGATAAAAAAAATCACTGATAAAAGGGGACTTTTATCTGTGCTAAAAAAGAACTGATAAATGGGTTCTTTTATTAGTTCTTTTTTAGCACTATTAAAGGATCACATTTATCAGCGCTTTTTTAAAAGCGCTGATAAAAGTTAAAACACATAAAAAATCTGCATATCGGGGAGGGGAATCAACACCACTTGAATCCCCCTTTAACAACGCCCCACCCCCAGCCTGCACGCCCCCTAGCCCACACGCCCCAGCTGCCACCCCACCCCCTAAAATATCGCTAGCTTTAGTCCACCCGCATGCACAACCTGCCTCCCCCTGGATTTGAACTCTGCACCTGTTACCTGCGCACCCAAGCCTTTACCACTCCACCATACTTCTTTCCTCTTCATTTATTAATATATCTATTTATTTATTTATTTATTTATATTTACTTGTATATTAATATATATTTATATTAATATATATATATACATAGTTATATTAATATATATATATATATATATATTTATTTATTTATTTATTTATATTAATATATATATATATATACGTATATTAATATATATTTACACATATATATATATTTAGTTATATTTATATATTTAAATGTTTATTCATATATTAATATATATTTATATCTATTTTTATATATATATTTATATTTTGTGGTCGTATATTTATTTGTATATTAATATATATTTATTTATAAAATCATTTTTAAATACATTTATAAAATATTCTTTTTGTGGGTGTTTATAAATAAATAAATACATATATACAGCACACACACACACACACATATATCTTATATTTGTATTTATATGTATAATTATACATATTTATATATATTAATATGTATATACATACGTTTATAATATAAAGATAATATATATCAGTTTTTCAATACAGACACACAAAAATATATATATACAAACAAACACACACATCATATAAGTATATAAATATTAATATAATTGTAATTTAAAAAATTGATATTACTTTTTTATTTAGATATTCCTTATTTATTGAGAAATATAATTTATATGTAATTTTTTTTAATTATTTATTTATAAAATTAAATTTTTATGGGTGAATATATAAAAAATATGTATATATTGTTATATAACTGTTTATAAATAACATTACATTTTGAAGAACAATATAATTTAAAATCCATAATATCTATATTAATGTAACCCTCAGAATAAATTCAGTCCCCAGTGAAAAAGGTCAAAAATACCCCCTAAAACGAGGCTGAAATACCATTGAATGTTCAAAAAAAATTGTGTATCTGGATTAAATACTCAGTTTTGGAGGCCTTATTGGCCTTTTTGGCCTTAAAATATTTGACAGAAGGTTCCCTTTGATCACTAGCGTGTAGATCTCATTGCAGGCTTTGATTTGATATGATGTAGAGCTCTAATGGACATCTATATCAAAAACTTGTGGTCGTTTGAAGTTTGAGTTGTGTTTTAAACTTATTTTAATTATTTTATTAATTATTTGATTTTTTGTGTCTTCAAATTGTTATTAAGTAATTATGAGTATAGTATTATTAAAAAAATATTAATTAATATTTTTTCAGATATTTTATTGGCCATTTTCGCTAAATATCTTATATATTAAGTGGAGATGTTTATTTATACTTATCTAAAACATATTTAAAAAATATATATTATATTTCTATCAATAAAAATATACTTAACTATTTATATATAAATCTATTAACTTTATGGAATATTTTTTTTGAAATATACCCTTTATCAGTGTTAGGGGAAAAGCACTGGTAAATCCCCCCCCCCTTTATCAGTGATACTAAAAAAAGTGCGGATAAATGGGCCCCTTTAACAGTGCTAAAAAAAGCACTGATAAAGGGGGTGCCTTTATGAGAACTGATAAAAACCCACTTTTAATAGCGTATTTTTTAGCATTGTTAAGAATACCCTTTGTCAGTGCTTTTTTAGCAATGATAAAGGCACTCCCTTTATCAGTGCATTTTTTAGAGTTGTTAAAGGGTGTCACTGCAGGAACCCCATTTTGTGGTAGTGCATCCAGTACGAGGGCCCTCCCCACACCAGTATTTGGAAAAGTGTAGGTATTCCCCACTCCTTTATTCACCATTGAGGTCCTCCCCATACCACTATCATCACACCCAGAGGAGGCCCTCCCCATCTTGTTGACACCCAGCATGAATTTCTTCCCCGAGCCTTCGATCTCGGTTATGGAAATTTTACTCACATACCAAGTTCTCAATGTGAGGATATTCCTTGCCCATTCACCCAAAATCATAGAGGCCTTCCCCATGTGCTTATAGATTCCGGTGGAGGTTCTCCTTGTGCCAAAAATCCCCAAAGTGGAGTCCCTCTCCACGTCATTGATGGTGAGAACATAGGACCTTCTCGTATTCAGTACAATCAGTACAAATACCCTCATTGTACACTACTACCATGGTAGTCCGACACGAAAGTCCTCCCTACACTACAGATGGCCACCATGGAGGTCCTCACCATGTGTTTACCAGCTCTAGTGGAGGCCCTCCCCATTCCAACACTATCAATCATGGAGTTCCTCTATAAGGGCCTGACCTTAAAACATTACATAATATTGAATTAAATGAATACTTCCAATTGATGATTTTTTTAGGTTTAGAGTTTTAGAAAATTAGAACATAACTATTACATCTCAAAAGATTACAAAGTATACACTTCTACTCAGTTTCAGTTTTTTTCTTAAAATAAAAACTCTTGAAAAAAAGAGTTGTGTCTAGTTCCATGTTTAAGATAACATGACTTTTCTTTGATCCCATCCTTGACCCTATTCCTCATTATGTCTTGTGAAAAACTTTTCAAAAACTTGGGATGAGCATAAAAATCTCAGTAAGGGATACACAAATAAGGAAAACTGTTAGTTTTTCAAAACAACAAGTAAACCATGAATAATTTAACATAAGTAATACTTTTCACCATTATGAAGTAGTAAATACTCTTCACTGAATAAAAGATCACTACTTACCCTTTTGTAACCAAAATATTACCATAAAACCCATATAATGAACACATAACATATAAAGGTAACATGGTACATAAACATACTTAAATGGAATAACCATAAGGTTGACTTCCACACATATCACTTAACGGAATAACCATATGGCCGACTTCCATACCCAATGCATTGGAGGTTATAACATAACCACCCATCTTGGTTTATCATGGAACCACCCGCCATTTGGTTTATCACGTAACCACCCTTCAAATGTCCAATTACCATTATAAAATTATAACATATAAAACAAATATAAAGGAAAGAAAACATTTCCTCATATAAATCACAATATATAACTTAAATATATTGACATAAAAAATCCATTATCAAAACCATTTTCAATACCAAAATACATAAAAGAGTATATGGTATTTATTTTCCTTGAGAAAAACATTACGGCTTGTTAAGGAAGCCAACGAACAAATAATACTCGTAGTGGTAGAAAGGTCGTTGTCACCGCTTATGTTAAAAGAAACATTCCTTTTTTCCATTTAGTAAAACTCTTCATAGAAAAATATTCCCTTTGAAAATTCAATGGTGTTTATACAGTGTATAAAATAAAGTCATGTATTAAAAAAATATGCCTCAATTAAAGGATATTGAGGTGGAGTCCCTTACCTCATGTCCTACATGACCCGTTCGTTCTTTAATCTCCTGAATAATAAAGTAAAGTTAATTTATACTTTCTTAAGAACATTTTTCAAGTTTATTATAACTTTTATATCACTTATTACCATGTTATAAATGTAATCATTTAAGTTAATAACGTTCGTTTTGTCGATATTTGGTACTTAAGTCAAAAATGGACTTCTTATAATTACATGTTGTTCACATGGTAAAAAGTTCATTATATCCAGAATTATATTCATGATATAAATATCATATATAACATATATATCCAGTATATACATGTATTTATAATAGTACATAACATTTGGAGGTAAGAAATGAAATGCACCGTTCATGGAGATGGTAAGCCATATGTACGCATGAACGCTGCTTCCATTTCTATTTCTTATTTCAATGGAATTAAAACATAATGATACATAGGTATATTATAATTCCAGTATAATATCATATAATATAATTAACTCCATTTTTTATACGTCCCAAATATGGAATTAACGAGTCATATCAATTTGAGGGGGCGGTAGTCCGCACTTCCTCAAATGAAATTATCACCTTTACCCATAAGTGAAACCATAAAGGTATGTTATAAAAGAAAAATACAGAAGCATAAAGAAAACATAAACCTAATATATATCATATATAAATATAGTTTCATCTTAATGGTCACCATGAGAGGAGGTAGGAGATAATAAAACAATCATCGTTTCGTGAGGCGTTAGTTTGTCATCCATAGAAACAATATCTTCTACACCCATTAGTTGGAGGTGTCTGTAAGTGTAGTTCGAATACTTCTCATAACAACATACTTGTATATTTGGGATACTGGTTTTTTCTAAATGAAATTAATAAAAATAGTTTACGGGTTGGAGAAGTAAAATAAAAGTAAAAAAGTTAAGAGAAATTGTTACCTTTAATTAGGGTAACTCACTTTGGTTTGAACCAAAATGGTTTGTTGAAGTGCCTTCATCCTAAGGTAAGGCTTCTAGGTGGAAGAGAGGGATGTAGGGAGATTAATTGGGTAGAGTTTAGATGATCCAAAAGGCTTGATAGGTGTGAGGAATTGGTTATAATTGGAAGATATGGATCTCGGTTATATTTGTGGGACTTGGCCATTCTTCAACAACTTTTGTTTTAGTAGGATCAACAGCTATGCCATTTTTTGAAACAATGTGACCAAGGAAAGAAATCTGTTGTAACCAAAACTCACACTTTCTGAATTTCCCATTATGTGTTTTTCTTATAAGGTTTGTAATACAACCCTTAAATTACTTTCATGTTTCTCGTTACTTTTGGTAAAAACAAAATATCACCAATGAACACAACCACAAACTTATCCAAGAACTCACAAAAAATTCTATTCATAAGAACCATGAATATATTAGGTGCATTGGTTAACCGAAAAGGCATAACTACAAATTCATAATGGCCATATCTAGTACGAAACACGATCTTCAGAATGTCAACTTCCTTTACTTTCAAATGATGGTACCCTGATCTCAAGTCAATCTTCGAAAAATAATTTGTTCCATGGAGCTGATCAAAAAAATCATCAATATGAGGGAAAGGATACTTGTTCTTAACAGTGATGTTATTAAATTCTCTATAATCAATGAAAGGTCTCATTTAACCATCTTTCTTTTCAATAAACAAGATATTAGTACCCCATGGTGATGTGCTAGTTCAAATAAAACCTTTATCTAATAACTCATGCAGTCACTTCATTAACTCTAAACGTTCAACTTGATCCATTCGATAAGGGGGTTTTCAAATTAACTTAGCATTAGAAACTAATTCAATAGTAAATTCAACTTCATTATTAGGTATAATACCAGGAAACTCATCAGGAAAAGCATCAATATACTCATTTACCACTTGAACATCATTAATCTAAACAGTTCCTTTATTTTCAACAATATGTGCAAGGTAACATTCATTTATATCTTTTACTAGTTTCTTACCTTCCTGATATATTATCAGAAGCAAGGGCTTATTATTGTACACAAACTATAAATATTTCTGAAATGAAACCTCTTTATCTCTTCATTCAATCTTAGTATGATAAATAGACAGCCAATCCATGCCCAAAATAACATCAAATTCTACTTGAAGAAAAACAATAATGTTTCTAGGTAGATTCTTTTTGCATACAAGGACAGGATGGTTCTTATGTTTTCTTTTTGTCTCAACATTTCCTCCAGCTGTTTTTACCCTAAGTTCTGTATTCATATCATGAGATGGAATTCCCAATTTATTATAAAACTTCTCAGAAATGAAATAGCGTGTAGACCCTGAATCAAAAAACACATTGGCATAATCTGAACAAACAAATTGTGTACCTGATACTACTTCATTTGATGGCCCAACATCTATAGAAGTAGTTTCAAATGATTTCACCACTCCTTTATACTTGTGGTATAGCTGCTTTCCCTCAGTTGAGTTATTTTATGGACACTCATTTTCATAATGACCCATTACATTACACTAAAAACATCTTACTGATGGATTTTCATTTCCTTCTTGTTCGTCTTTTTTAAAGTTACGAGCAATATGACCATACTTACCACACATGAATCACTTTCCTGTCTTTGATTAAAATTATCCCAGATTTTTTTACCATACTTCTCACAAGTTGGATATTTATTTTTCTTACCACCAGTCTTCTTTGATGAATTCTTTCCCTTTTCCTTCCAACTGGACCCCTTATTCTGTTGTTTTTTCAACGAACACCTGATCATCGGCAAAATCTATTTCCACCTTCTCCGCACATTGAAAAAAAATTTCAAAAAAAATTAACTCACAAGAGGATAATGATCTTTGATATCATGGCTTCAGTCCTGAGTAAAATCAATTTATGTTACTATTAAGATCTTGGATGAAATTTAGAGCATACCTTGCCAGTCGAGTGAATTTTTCTTCAAAAGCAGCCAATGAGTCATCCTCCTACATTAATTCCATGAAATTTTCCATCCTAAGATGAACCACCTTTGGAAAATTTTTCTCATGAAACATACCTTTGAATTCATCCAAATAAAGAGAATCAAAATCCTCATTATCTCTGATATTTTTCACCATCGACCACCACTGATCAGCTTCACCTTCAAAATGGTAAACAGAAAGACTAACCTTTTGATATTCTGAAGACCCCATGACATCAAAAATATTCTCTAGTGCTTTAATCCACCCTTCATCTAGCACATGGTCAGATGATCCACTGAATTATGTGGAATGTTTCCTCATTAAATGATACACTACTGACATGTCCCTATGCGGTTTATCTGTCTGATCTCGTGCACGGATACCACCACTATTTATAGCCTGAGTCAACTATGAAATCACTACAAAAAAAATTTCAGTTCTGATTCCAACAATCTCAAGTTACTGATTTGGAAGGTTTCCTTCCTCATGATGTCGTCCCAACATAGCTTCCATGTTTCTTCTACAGAAAACCATTCTAAACACATAAATATCTTAGGTTTAGCAACATAGTAATCTATAAATGCTATATCATTACAATATTACCATAAATTAATTTATGGACATTTATTTAACAATACCCTAACTACTAAAGTTGTCTAAACAGGCCTCTGATATCAACTATAAGGACCCGGCCTTAATACATTACATAATATTGAATTAAAAGAATAATTCACAATGAGGATATTTTTAGGTTTAGAGATTTAGAGAATTAGGACATAACTATTACATCTCAAAATATTACAAAGTAGAGACTTCTACTTAGTTTCCATTTTTTCATAATATAAAAACTCTTGAAAAAAAGAGTCATGTCTAGTTCCTTGTTTAAGACAACATGACTTTTCCTTGATCCCATCCTTGACCCTATTCCACATTATGTCCTGTGAAAAACATTTCAAAAACATGTGATGAGCATAAAAAGCTCATCAAGGGATACACAAAGAAGGAAAACTATTAGTTTTTCAAAACAACAAGTATATCATGAATACTTTAACATAAGTGATACTTTTCACCTTTATGAAGTAATAAATACTCATCAATGAATAAAAAATATCTAATTACACTTTTTTAACCAAAATATTACCATTAACATATATAAAGAACACATAACATATAATGGTAACTTGGTACATAAACATACTTAAATGGAATAACCATATGATTGACTTCCACACATATCACTAAATGGAATAGCCATATGGTCGACTTCCATACCCAATTAATTGGAGGTTATAATTTAATCACCTATCCTAGTTTATCAGGGAACCACCCATTATTTGGTTTATCATGTAACCACCTGTAAAATGTCTAAGTACCATTATAAAATCATAACACATAAAAACAATATAATGGAAAGAAAACATTTCAACATTTCAATCACAATATATCACTTAAATATATTAACATAACAAATCCCTTATCAAAACTATTATCAATACCAAAATAAATAAAATAGTATATGGTATTTATTTTCCTTGAAAAAAAACATTATGGCTTGTTAAGGAAGCCAAAGAACAAATAATACTCACAGTGGTGAAAAAGTCATTGTCACTGCTTACGTTAAAAGAAACATTCCATTTTGTTCATTTAGAAAAACTCTTCATAGAAAAATATTCCCTTTGAAAATTCAAGGGTGTTTATACAGTGTACAAAAGAATGTCAGGTCTTAAAACAAAATATGTCCCAATGAAAGGAGATTGAGACGATGTCCTTTACCTCGTGTCTGACTTGACCCATTCCCTCTTTAATCTTCGGAATAATAAAATAATATTAATTTCTAATTTCTTTAGAACCTTTTTCAAGTTTATTATTCCATTTATATCACTTATTTCCATATTATAAACATTACGTAATCATTTAAGTAAACAACATTCATTTTGTCGATATTTGGTACTTGAGTCAAAAATGGTCTTTTTACAATTACAAGTTGTTCAAATGGTAAAAAGTTCGTTATATCCAAAATGGTATTGATGATTTAGATATCATATTTATCATATTTATCTATTATATACATGTATTTATAATAGTACAAAACATTTTGAGGTAAGAAAGGAAATGCACCGTTCATGGAGACAGTAAGCCATACGTACGCATGAACGCTACTTCCATTTCTATTTCTTATTTTAATGAAATTAAAACATAATGATACATAAGTATATTATAATTCTTGTATAATATTATATAATATAATTAAATTCATACTTTATGTGTCCCACATATGGCATTAATGAATCATATCACTTTGAGGGGGCCGTAATCCACACTTCCTCAAATGAAATTATCACATTTACCCATAATGGAAACCATAAAGGTTTGCAATAAAATAAAAATACATAAGGATAAAGAAAACATAAACATAATATATATCATATATAAATATAGTTTCATCTTAAGGTCCACCATGAAAGGCGGTAAGAGATAATCGAACAATCGTCGTTTTGTGAGGCGTTAGTTTCTTATCCACAGAAACAATATGTTTTTCACCCATTAGATGGATGTGTGTGTAGGTGTAGTTATAATACTTCCCAAAATAACATCCTAGAATATTGAGGATACTGGTTTTGTTATAAAATAATGTAATAAAAAGATTTTAGGGGTTTTATAAGAAAACTAAAAGTAAAAAAGTTAAGAGAAATTGTTACCTTTAATTTGAGAAACTCTCTTTGGTTTGAACCAAAATTGGTTGTTGAAGTGCCTAATGCCTAAGGTAGGTCTTCTATGTGGAATAGAGGTATTTAGGGAGATTAATTGGGTAGATTTTGGACGAGCCAAAAGGCTTGAGAGGTTTGAGGAATTGGATAGAAATGGTCTACTTTTATAAGGGGGAGGAGAGGCTCTTTAGGAAAGTGTGAAAATATTATTTTATTATAAAATGATATTCGGCTTTTAAAGATCAAAAAATCATTAGAATCGAAGATAATATGTTTCATGGTAGAAATAATATCATCCAAAAATAATTGGACAGGTTTTGGATGTTATTTTAAAATTTATAATCTTATTTATTTAAATGATTTATTAATGAGGTAAACACAACATCATTATTGTGTCATAAATAATTTAATTTATATGATGTCTAATTTTTTTTAAAAAATAATATGATGTAGGAAAATTTTGCATCTTTCAAATGAATATTTATAGTAGAAATGATAACTTATATAACCTTAAGTAAAAATTAATTTACTAGAAGATATTTGTTTATGTCGTTTTTGCCTTTACTTTAAAATAATTAACCTAAAGTGTCATTATTATTCATAGGTAGCCCCATGGGGTCCCTAAATCGACCCAACGATTACCATGGTAGGCCATTACTCATCCAATAAGGTTATAACAAGTTTTAAGGTAGTTTTATATTATTATAATATTCTTTTTACCTTGAATTACCCTATTTACCTTTAACGGTGGTAAATAAAAGTCAAAAGTTACTATTCACCGAAAAACATTATCATCTTATTGTACCACATTTTACTTACTAATAACAACCATGTATGTTGGATTTTCAAAATTCAATTCACAGAAGAGGTAAAATTTCATTTAAATGAAAAATTTAGTTTTTTAACTACTACTAAGTGGTTTCACTATTCATCAAAAAATTGATGTTTTTTAGAAAAATACCAAAAATTCAGACTAAGCTATATTTGATATTCCGAATTAAAATATTATGTCTATTTTAGAAAATTATGAACATATAAGTTTCATTAATTAATTTAAAATTAATTACCATTTTTAAAACAAATAGCATGTTTCTAAGAAACAATAACTATAAAAAGATTGATAGTTGTTTATGTCCAAATTCAAAGTCAAATTAATTCCAATGACCAACATTGGATTAAATGATAAAAATGTATTCTAATTAAAATTTGAAACAAATCAAAAATATAATCTTACCATATAAATAAATTATACTAAAATGCATTTTTGAATTAATATAAAATATTTTTCACTATTCATTAAAAAATGAACTTTATCGGAAAAATTCCAAAAATTTACACAAAGTAAATTTTGATGTACAATTCAAAAGAAGGATTTTATTTGGTCAAATAAAATGTATTAAATTGACCAAAAGAATATTTAAAGAGGGTTCTCCATTAAAAGGTTGAAAAATTTACCTTTTAATGAAAAATATGCTTAAAATTAGATTCATTCACATTTTAAGCCTGTAAATTTTTTTTGGATAAAAGTAAATAAATTTAACAAACATGTAAAATCATATTGTAGTTAATTTTTTTCATTCCCACCAATACAACGGCTAGTAGTTAAATTCCATTTAAAATAATATTATTATATTATTAGTGTGCAACGTAAGATTTCAAAGAAACATGTTGTTGCATATCAGGTACGTTATCAAACATAGAAACCTTTTTAAAGTAAAGTTAATATTAAATTCACATATATTAATAAATATGAAGATCTCTTATTTTTCATTTACATGGGATGTTACATCCACCCCATGTTCCATTAGACATTTTTCAGGGTGCCCCTCACACCCCAGCTCATCAGAGCAGAGATCCTCCCCACACCAACAACAACTGATATAAAGGCCCTCCTCATATCACATCTAGTGCGGGTGGATGTCCACCACACTATAGCACCAATCTAAATAAATGACCTCAACGTGTTATAAAACCAAAAATATCTTGAATAACCATCTCGGGGCAGGAGGGCGAGTTGCCGCCACAAAAGGAGGAATCCTAAGAATCCTAAAATCGCAATCAAGCCCGCCTTCTTTTCAAATTCTGAGGTGGAGTGTGATTCAGTGATAGACCCTCACTCCGATCTTCTATGTCGCGGGATAAGGAGTAACAAGGCGTATAAGCCTCATCCTTCTGGAAATTGAGGTGCAACGGATGCATGCATCCCACCGAAGATATATACAAGAAAAGGAATATTTGGCCCCTTTCTAGGGTCTAGCTGTGAAATCCTCCTTATTATCAATAGGAGCATTCTCCACCACAACTAGAGATCATAGAGAGTTATTATGGGGACCAATAGGGGATGATCAATATCCTGACCCACCGCCAATGACCGCAAACCATGTGTGGGAAGAATTGGTCTTTATTTCATCTTACATGGACGTGGTGGTGCAATCAGTGCATTCTTCAGAAGAGAGACTGAGATGTGGCGGGTTTTCACCTCATGAAACATACTCTCCACTTGACAGTCAACCATCATAATGGTCCACTTCACTTCCTATACTGGTCCCTCAACCACCCCGAGTATATGAATGGGGAAACCAATGGCCGGATACCTAGTATGAGCTGAGGAGTTTGTAGAAACTTTTCATCATGGATCATCTCCCTGAGAATGTTTTGGACCATTGAAACATCAGGTTTTAGAATTTTGGTATCTCTCACCCATGAGGAAGTCATGTGATTCCACCAAACTCTCTAGAATAAGAACTTATGTCTTCATCATTGAATGGTAGCATACCCTAAGATCCAGAAACACTTCGACAACATTGGACAACAATGTTGCATGGTCAACTTGGTTGTGCTCCCTGTGGCTCAGTGCCCTGAGTCTCCAGGTCATCATCAGACCCTCTAGAAAAGATGTGTCCAAATATTTACAATGATCCTCATAAATATTAAGGAATCTTCCACCCACATCCAAATCAGTGGTTAGGGGAAGTATGATGCCCTTCATTTCAGTCATATCTGGTGCCAGCCCGACTTTCCTAGTGATATTGAAGATATACCTCCCGAAACAATTACAATTATCCTAGAAAAACATTCAGAGGAAGAAACCGAGCTAAGAATCATTGAAGGGAACTTACCCCCACCCCTACGGTGTTTCCATTCTTGTTGGATCATTTGGACAGGGTTACTCACCATCAAGGAAACTTAATGTGCCTTCCTACACCTTCTGAGTCATTATCCTTCAGTCCGGACCCCAATAAGGGTAAAGAGCATGATAGGACCGTCAAACCCTCTAACCCATATGGATCTGTGAAAAATAAAAAAGATGACCCTTAAAAGGATGTTTTGTGTCAATAGATAACAGAACATAAAATATGGTTGATGACACTCTCACTGAAAGTTATGTGGAACGAAAACTAGATTACGGTAATCCTCGATTGGGGTAGTAGGGGTAGGTACAACCTTCGGCCAGCGGGTTGCCTCCTGGTGACCATGACCATAATGCCCATATAGACAAACTAGAGTCTGGAGTTTATGGAATGTAGACATAATATGCATCACCAGATCTACATGAGTTGTGTGTTAACACTCCTCGAGACCCATCTCAAGTTCCCCAGCTGTTCCAGAGGTCGTTCTCCCAACAGTCGCACAAGTCATCCCACCAACGACTCCATGATCCATTGAACTTTCATACCATTTTGAATAACCTTTCATTGCACTAGTTGTAATATATCCTCTTCAAGATCAGAATCCTAATCCATATGTTCTGATAGTAGCACTTATTGCTCACCTAGAGGCCCTAGAAACTCAACAAGTGGAAAACCTACAAGATAGGAAGTTGTATCAGGCATGGTTGGACAATATTACAACACCCATAGGTTTTGGGAATCCAAATTTCTCTCCCTTTAATGGGACGAGTGATCTGATGCAGCATCTTCCCACCATTATTTCAAGAACTGGACCCATGTTGGGAACTCCTGAAGAGTTAGAAGCTGCCAAAATCTACTGTTTTTCTCAGACATTAGAAGGTCCTACATTTGTTTTGTACAACCAGTTACCTATTGGGTCATTAGCTAGTTGAGAGGACAATAGTAGGATGTTTTCTACCAGTTATATTCCACCACACAGAAGAGAAGAATTGCTGACCACATAAAATTTAAGTAGAGGCCTGACAAGCGCATCATAGACTATGTTTCTAGGAGGAAGGGCCTCACATATTCTTTATATATGCCACTAACTCAGGAAAAAATTTTAAAAATGTGTGTGGGGAATGTCATGTCTTCATTTTTCCATTCTCTCGTCTCTCAGAACTACCTAGGGGGATTTCAGGATTTCTTGGATGAAACTCAGCACATAGAATAATCCTTTTAGTAAGCTAAGAAGGTGCATCCATTTTCTTTTGTGGTTCCTACAAGAATAGATATTAAGGTCGATTACACCGCGCTAGCACAAATAAAATCCCCCAGGTAGCTATAATTGTTATCGAAAGATCCACCTCCACATCTTCATTGAGGTCCACCACCTCAGGCGCAGCCTTCAGCCCAACAACACCCAACTCAGAATCAGCAGAAGATGCCATGTAATGCGCCACTTCCACCCAGACGAGAAAATTTGGCCCCTCCTCCTTGTTAGGCTTCGATATCCCTTCTCCAGGGTTGGGATCCTAGAGACCCCTTCCCCAATAGAAAGAACCAAACCTACTAGTTTAATAAGGGTCAAGTTCTCGGTTTCATCCAAAGTGCCTCCGATTAGGGAATCTGGTGGTTTCTAAAATTCAAATGGCCTGAAGAGGCAGATCTCACTGATAACCTATATTACATCCCCTATCACCAGTTCCTTGGTAACACCCTCAAGATGTTCTATGTTTCTGAATACGAGCTCCAAGATTATGTCGATAACAATATAGTCAAGTTGGTCCCATCCCTGGTACACGTGGCATGTCTGCTCATAAATACTGAAAACAATTGGGAGGTTGAATAGAAGTAGGTTTCTAACTGTGGGTCCCAAAAATACAATGACTGGATGCCTCGAAAGGTAGTCTCCCATGACCACTTTATAATCTGGGCACATTATAATTGACCCAAGACTTCAAAAGTCTCTGCATTACCTGCAGCCACTACTTCTTCATCAACATCTTAGCCTTCATCTTCACAGAAGGGAATTCATCGATGACTAAACTGAAATAAAATTACCTCACCGATGGCATAGTCATCCTGTACTCTTTAAAATTTCAAGACCCCATAGATAGAGATTTCCCCTAGAATCCACCCAGCGATGGAGGATTCTTCAAGTGATGATCAAGGGTATAATTCAGTCAACAAAATGGAGCTTGTAAAACCCTACATTGTTTTTGGTGATGAAGAGAGTTGGGAGGACCTTCCCAACATGCAAAGTCAATGCCAGCATCGAAGGATCAATGGTTATGTCAATCAGCTGCTTGCATTGTTCGGTTCTTAAAACCAAAATGTGAATTCAACTTAGACTAGAAAGTAGGCCCAACAAATATCTTAGGACACACAACCTTCTCATCTTGGTTCATTGGATCCGCTTCCACCGCTGTTTGTGATACTTGATTAGGCAGATCCACCACGATCATTCTATGATAAGACATGTTCTATCATGGACAGACCATGGTCATATATCCCTCAGTCAATAGTCACTTTGTGTGGTTAGACTAGTGAGCAGCGGGACATTCCCAACACAGGCCAGAATTCTCTGATTAAACCTACAGCGCCTGTAAAACCTCCTACCACAGAGCAACCTCCTGTCAGCAGAAGTGTATACCTATAATGGAAGACTGATATTATTTATAATATTTCCATAATTTCTATAAAGCTATTAATCCTTGAGATCACCTCCTATCAGCACATATGCATGAAGCCCTTGCAGATGCTTTAAAATTGAAGTTACACAGTCAGGATCCAAGTATCACTGAGAGGGGGATGGGGTCAATCAGTGGTATCTTTTTATTTTCTATTTCTCCTTTTTCGAATGAAATTTATCCTCATATTTAAGATTTATTTCCTTACTAAACACACACAACCATAGGAACACAAGATTTAAGAGGTTCACTGCTCAACAAGAATAGTTATGTCCTTGGTATGGTACAGAAATAATCTCATACCACACAATCCACTATAAAACATTCCTCTAATGGGGAATACAACTAGTAGGATACTACCATACACTTTTTTATCACTTGGGAGATAATACTAAAGTGTGTGTGCACCCTCTTATCACAAATAGGGTAATCCAATATCTCTGTGATTTTTGAAAAACATTCACAAATCTGATCGTTGAAAAAAATTCTTCTTTTTTATGTCCAGAAGCTGATAGGAACTATCTGGAAATCGTAATAATACTCGGTTCTATACCTCAGTAATATCTTGATTCACTTAAAATCACTTCTTACTTAATTTGGGTACTCAAATCCTAAGCTCACAGATCTCCTTCAGGAAACTCCTAGCCTCATAGAGCACTCTATTTCACAATGATCTCTAGTTCAAATAGCTCACTAGATCACATAGGTCACTATTTCACAGAGCATAGATTGATCTTTTCTAAGTTCACTTGTTTCACAAATCTCAGCGGCTCATCGTGAATATCCTTTCCATCATGGATATTACTACCTTCGCATAGCTCACTTTCTCTGCGAACCTCCGTCGCAATTCGAGAGCTCTAATAATTCTCATTAAGTCAATCTCTACTTTTCTCTTTGGGGTGGAGGACTATTTATAGGAGTTTACAAATAACTCTATAACCTTCTTTCCACCTCAGTGCCATGTTATTACCATATCACAGAGATCCGAAATTTCCACTAAAATTTACTATTTTTCATGAAGCACAATGGATTTTTTTCATATTCGCAAAGATCATCGTAATCACAAAGGATTCCATCAAAACATTTGTGCCATCATGATTCTCCACACACAATGCTCTTCACCGCCACAATGTTCACTTGAAAATATCTTCACCTCTTTCATTCATGAAGGTGGTTGTAATCATGAAGAACACCATCAACAACCTCCATGTCTTTGCGAAATCTATTTCACAAATCCCATCTTCTCAAAATTATTTTATTTCCCATATTAGACAGCTTCTTCTTCAAGACCCACCATACTTATTGACTGCATATTTTCTCCCCCTTTCCTTCATAAATCATTCATCATAAGTTCTCCAACCAACTTATGATCTTTGTGATATACAGACCAACAAAGCATTATCAGATTTACCCTGGAAAGTATTGTAACTTTCCTGTCTTTCCTCTCCCACTTATACAAAGTGAAGTGATTTCATTTCTTATCAAACTTCCTTGAAAACAAAAGGCAATACTTCATTCATCTAAAAAATTATCTACCATCTTGGTCCCAAGAAAAAAGACCCCTCCTTTTTGAGACTTTGGTAGTAGCCGTAGAATCCTTCCATGTCGAGGCAGTCGACCATGCAGAATTTTAGCCCATCATCTCTTTATCTGGTGAAGATGAATGTTCTCCTATATAGGACCACATCCTCCCACTATACCTCACTGTCCATTTCATCTATGTGGAGGACTACTATTGTCTTATTGATAAGGGATCTAAGAGAAAACTTATCTCGACCCAGACACTCCAAAATATGAGACTCTTTGAGGTAGATATGAGTCCCACAAACCAAAAAATTCAATGTCATGACTAGATGGAGAAGTCATTAGTTGGAATTATTCACCTAAATACATAGTTTAGTAGCCTAGTTTTTATCATCGAGTTCATGGTTGTCTCATAAGACGCTGATTAATATGATTTGATGTGTAAGTCATGGCTCAACCTACACACATCAGTCCCTTCCTCATATCACCAATGCCTTAATTACTCCCTTAATAGTTGAGTAGTCATACTTCAGGGTGATGAATCACCCACTTCCTTCTATGAATACTGCTACATGGATTATGAATATTACAAGATTTGGGAAAAGAAGATTTAGGCTAATGAGGCTGGACACTATACAACTGTGACTGACAAATAGACAGACCTAGATGACACCTATATTTTACCGATTCACATATTGGATGCCACGACCCTGGATTTGGGGAAATGTTTTTTGTCTCTATAACAAGGGGGAAGTGTGTTCCCTTGTCGAAGTATCATCGGATGATCACATCGTATTCCTACACAAATCTACCCCAGGTGATCCCATAGCCCCTACTCATATAAGGTATTAATATTTGCTCCCCATGGAAACAACATTATGTCATAATTTATTATTTCTTTGGGATAGGATAAACCAAATAAAGGGAATGTGACACTATTTCTTCTATATCCTAAAAAATGACCCTTTGGGTAAAAGGACGAATGGGATTAGGTCAACAAAATTCATCATTATGGTTTTAGTAGTGTAGGAGTCCCCCGATGAGGTGTCTACCGCCTCTTAGGCTATCTCCAGTGTCCTGTCAGGATCATTCAACTTAGAAGAGCCGCCTCCTTCTGATGATCCTCTCCCCATGGATGAAGAAGATGATTTAAAAGATTCCCCTCCCAATTATAAGAGGGTGTCTCCACTACGGTCAATGAATTAGTACAGGTGATCCTCGATGAAGAGAATGATCCAAACCCAACATTGATCATCTTCTCTATGACTTTAAATGAGAAAAAACAATATGTGGATTTCTTAAGGAAGCATCTAGATGTAATTTTCATGGAGTTATGATGAAATTCTAGGGCTAGATCTTCAGTTCACCTTCCACCATCTCAGTCTCCTAGTAACTCATATTGGGATCTCATAGCCTCCTAGAAAGATGCACCCTTCCCACGATGCCATGGTTGAGGTCGTGGTTGATAAGTACATCAAAGACAACTTTGTTAATGAGGTCTAGTAGCCATGATAATTAGTTAACATTATGCCCATTAGAAAGAAGAACAGATAGATCAGAGTCTACATCGACTACTGGGATCTTAACCATCATTGTCTGAATGATGAATTTCCTCTTCCTATGATAGAATTGTTGATCGACACCACCACTAGGTTCTAGGATATCTTTTTCATGGATGAGTATTTTGGATATAATGAATTCCAAATTTCCATTGAGGATGAAGATTTCATCACCTTTAGGTAACCACAAGGTACTTTTTTCTACCAGGTAATGCCTTTCGTTCTAAAGAATGTAGGTGCCACCTACTATTGTTCCACGCACTACATATCCAATATGATCCTCCAAAAATTAAGGGAATACTATGTTGATGACATGCTAGTTAAATCTCAACAGATTCAAGACCATATCAAGGATCTTGAGAAAGTGGTCGTCTTCCTCTTTCCCACCATCTAGAGATAAACCCCTTGAAGTGTTCCTTTTAATCACCTTTGAAAAGTTTCTTAACTTCGTTGTCAGGTAAAAAGGCATTGAGATCAATTCGAAAAAGATCATGGACATCAATCATATGTATCCCCCATGTAACATTCAGGAGATCTGAGGATTTCAAGTCCACTTAGCCTACATATGTCGATTCATTTAAAATCTAGCTAGAAAGTGTAATCCCTTTTTTCGACTCATGAAGAAAGGTGCCAATTATTAGTGGGATGAGGAGTTTCTGACCACTTTTGGGGAAATCAAGAAGTACCTACTGCAGCCTTCGGTTCTAAGGCCACCTATTTTTTGAAAGGAGTTGGTCCTCAATGTGACCGCTATGGAATTATCCCTCAGTTTCCTTCTCATATAGAAGAATAATGAGGGAACAAATGACAGTTTATATTATATCATCCACATGATCCTCGATACAGATACTAGATATTCTTATATCGAGAAGTCCTACCTTGCGCTCGTATTTGAATTGAAAAAATTATGAAATTACTTGCAGCACCATGAGATATAGCTAGTGTCCCGATTGGATCTGTAGAAGTACATTATGAACCGACCCATGTTGACAGGCCATCTAGCTCAGTGGGTGGTGATTCTTCAATATTTTTACATCATGTTTTTTTTCTAGAAGGATATCAAGGGAAATGAATTATCATACATTCTTTACACCCATACATCCCCTGAAGAGCTATATTTGGATATTTATTTTCAAGATGAGTCAATCCCCTCAGTGGACCAATTCATTCTGAATTGGCGGATGCAAAGTGGTGGCACCTATCGAAGCCGTACCGGAAGAAGATTCAATGATCCCAGACTCAACAGAGTGGGACTGTGTATTGTCCTCATCATGCCTACATAAGATGTCCTTCCCTATTCATCCTTATTGTCCAAAGGTTTTACCAAAAATTACAAAGACTAATAGGTTCTTATCACTGGTCTCAAGCTATCTCTTGATATTGACATTCCCCAAATTCCTGTGAAAGCTGACTCCAAACTATTCACCAAGTAGATCAATAGTGAATACGTCGTTAGGAAGCCTGAGCTCATACCACTGTTAGAGCGTACTCACTAGCTGATTGCCCAATTCCCTTCTCAGTGAGAAGTTACTCATGTCACTCAATCGATGAACGGTTGAGCTGATACCTTTGCTAGCCTATCTTCATCTATTTTAGATCCTGACCAGGATGATTTGATTATCCAAGTAGCGCATCAAAAAGTAATTGATCCTGTCACTCCGGATGACGGTGATAGTCCATAGGTAAGTCAACTTACCGTCATTGCCTCCACATTATAACTCCAGGTCTCCTTAATATGGTGTTGGAAGGGACCCATGACTAGAAAACTCTAATTATCGTGTATCTCTGGCATGGTAATCACCTAACAGACTGAGCCAAACATGATCAGGTCTGTCGGCGCACATTGAAATTTACCCTCCAAAGTGGTCCCAGCCTTGATAAGATTCTATATAGAGGTGTGTTTTATGGGATTATCCTTTGTTGCATTCAAATAGGTGATATTTATCTGTTCATGTGGGATGTTCATATCAGTTCCTGTAAGGCTCATCAAGTAGGGCTGATACTCTCCCATCAGTTTCGAAGATTGGTGTATTTTTAGCCCACCCTGATCTGTGACTATATCATGTTTTCCAAGATGTTAAATGTGTGCCAGATCCATGATAATTTTGTTCATCATCTTCTAAAGCCTCTCTATACTACCATATACTCTTTCCCTGTTGCGGTCTGGGGACTCGATATCATGGAACCATATCCTCAAGCAACAGCTTTCTACTGTTGGTTTATCTTGATAGCTACAGATTTATTTTGCAAGTGGAAAGAAGTAATTCAACTTAATGAATTCTAGGTCTGTTCTATCATCGAATTCATGAGCTCTAATATCATCCACCAATTGGGAGTCCCCCATTCCATCATGAATGATAATGACACCAAAATCTGTAAAAATGAGCTGAAAAAATGTAAACCAAGTAAAACATCTGTTCTAATCATACCTCTTACTATCATGCGAAAGAAAATTTATAGATTGACGTTTTCAACAAACCCCACTCTAACATCTTGCAAAATATTTTTGGTTAGAATAAAAAGAGTTGGCTGGAAAAAACTCCCCAATTATCTCTTGGATTACTAGATGATGACTCGTAATTTCTCTAAGGTGACTCCATATTCCCTGGTGCATGGAAAAGAGTCAGTCTTGCCCCTCATGATTCAGCTAACTCACTATGCAAAACAATCTATGATCATCAGGAACTAGACAAAGTACCTGAAATCGATCTTTTTGAACAAGAAATTATTGATGAGGAAACTCTTGGTGACTTGAACAATCTGGAAAGGCATTAGAATAATATTTCTAGATATTTGAATAACAAATTTCACCTCCGCTCATTCTTACAAGTTGATGTAGTGTTGGCCATGAGAATGCCAATGATACGAGGCAGGAATGCACCGAAGTTAGAGCCCAAATTGGGGGGGAATTATATCATTCACAAGGTTTACCCCAATGGTTCATACTCTCTAGTCATTATAGATAGTGATCATATTACTCCTCACACCAACACCAAATTCCTCAAGAAATACATCGCCTGATGGAATCATGTACCGCATGAAGTGAAAAAGTATTACCATCATGGAAAACATTAAAATATCTATCCCCATCCAAGAGGATGTTAAACCACTCATCCTCATCTTGTAATATGTTAAATTGTAAGTAGTCCGAGCTCTATGACCTTAAACTATGATCTCCTACATCCTTGTCGCATGATGTTAAAAAACAATATTCTTAGAACTACGTGTGGCTTGATTCCCATCCTCATTGGATACAGAGGAATGCCAGACCTTTCATTTGTTGCCCAACCTCGGGTCCCTCGACCTTCTTGGACTTGTTTCCCAAGTCCTCACTTAGGATTTTGTAGTGTGGTGTGGAATCTATGTCATCATCCACTCCAGGTTATTTCTTTTTTCCATGCCACACAAATCCCCTTAAGACACTCCTCATTTTTATGTCCTTATAGCATGACGTTAGACTTTATGGAATTTTCCTAATTATGTTTGGATTGATTTCCATTTTTATGGGATACATTGGAACACACATAAATTTCATCATTGGGTCCATCCCAACAAACCTCTTCTCTCATCCTTGGTTTAGTAATCTATGAAGGTTTTTTATGGTGATATGTGGACTCTTTTGGTCCCCATTCACATCTGGTTTTCAACAGCTTCATCATGTGCCCCTCCTTCCAGAACATCTTTCATCCATCATCCTTACTGTATGATGTCAAACTACAGGACGTTTTCAGAACTATGTTTGTCTTGATTACCAAATTATAGGATATGTATGAACGCAAGACCAATGCATTTTTGGGCCCATCCCATGTTCATTTATTCTTTCTCTCAGCCACCTGGCATGAGTTATCTCATGGAATGATGAATGGTGTGGCATATGTGAGCTTATGTCTTCATTCATTTCATGTAAGGATATTTCTTTTTGACACCCCATACACATTCCTCTTTGAGATAACCATCATCCTTACCACATGATGTTGAACGACATGAATTTTATAACTATGGGTGTCTTAATTACCATACTCATGGGAAACGTAGGAATTCTTGAGAATTTTTTCTTCATGTCCAGCCTAATTTTTTAGAAGCCTTCTCTTCCCTGTGTCTCTATCGTCGATGTTCTATGGGGGTGTGGTTTGGTGTGGACTTATGTCCTCATTCACATCTGGTTTTCAATAACCACGACGTGTATATCTCTCTTGAGAGTTCTTCATTCCCCTTCCCCCCACTCATCTTCTCGAGTTGTCTTTTCTCAGTTGGGATCCTCTACCCTTTTTTGGAAACTCAACAACAAGCTCAGATGCACTATGTTTTAGTACCTAGAGTGTTGGTTTTTACATGGACATAATTTCTTCCATTTCGAGGATTCACATCTACCTTTATTTGGGATTCCATCATCTTTCACATACGAAAGAACCCCCAGATAGTATGGATTCTCAGACTTATGCCTCTCCTACTACTTTGGTCTAATGTCCCAGAATATTTGTAATGATGTTTTGTAACAGATTTTTAATTTCAAATACGTTCAACAGTCAACCCTCATTTTTTGTTATCATTTCAATTCAATGTGATATGGTCGTCTTATTCTAACATGGTCATTAGTCATCCTCCATCGTTATGACACTCCCATCAATCCCTAAATACTAGACTCATGATTCATATCCCTTTCCACTCCATTATATCTAAGTGTAATTCTGAAACCATAGGTGTTATCACTCAATCCACCTATGTGCTTTAAGAGGATGAATCAGTTTCATGGGGTCATTCATTACTCCACGCCGTTTCCCATTTCTATGTATTCCATGTGTAGTGAAGATATTCTCCACCGTTATTTTCCACATTGATCATAGATCATGTGGGATTAGGTGTTTGTTCATGGTTTATGCCTTCTTAGAGGAATCTCACTTATTTCAGTTCGATCTTTACGACATTAAACTAAGACCCCCATCCTTACCATATGATGTTAGGCTAATTTTTTTGAGAACTACGTACGACATGATTCCCATCCTTATGGGATATGTAGGATGGATCAAACATTTCATCTTTGGGTCCAATTAAAGCTTCACTAATTATCTCTTATCTTTGTCCTTTTGGTCGTAATTCTTATGGGATTGCGTTGTGTGGCATGCACACTCTTTTTCCTCATTCACGTCTGATCTATAATAGCCACACCACTTACTTTCCCTTATCGACTAGTTCCTCCCATCTCCATCTATACCGCATGATATTAAACTATGCGGAATTTCTAGAACTACATATGTCTTGAATCCCATCCTCATGGTATATGTAAGAATGCCCGAAAATTTCATCTTCGGGTCCAGCCCCATCTACTTTGATCTTTTCTATCCCCTTGGCCAAAGTTCCCCTCCCCAAGGGATTATGCATGGTGTGGTGCAGAATGATGTCCTCATTCACGTCAAGTATGCTTTATCACACCATGTGAATTCTTTTTAGAACCATGTTCTTCTATATTCTTAATCATGCCTTTCACTTTCCATTTAGAACCTTGTTCTTCAGTATGTATCCAATCCATTTTATGTAAAACTATGTGCCTAGTCCCATGTGACTTTAAACTTTTGTGTATTTACTACATGATGTTAAAATGCAAGGGTTGGTCCTATCATACGACCCTAAACTGGGACTCTATTTTCATTGCCGCATGGTGAAAAATGGCACCCCATTGTGGTGTCCTTGTAATGTCCTGGTTCTTGGGTCCACCCAAATGTTCCTTGTACCTGGCTGGTCACATGGATTTATGCATGTTTCCCCAAATTCCAAAGGCTACTGACTAGAAGTGAGGTATTTGGGTCTGATATTGGGGGAAACGATGCCATCATTGTAATAGTAACATAGTTGAAAAAATAGATAATTGTAGAGGAATCCGTAATACCATACAACAATGTTAACATCAAAAACTGATAAGAAAATAAACCACATCATATATATATATATATTTATAAATGATTCATGTCACATGTGTCTTGGAAAGAATACAAACAAATCCTAATGATGGAGTACAATGAAAAAACCAAAGTACTGAAAACTATATAAACTCCAACAGCATCTCAAGCCTCATCTTGGTCCCATGCTCCCTAAATCCACGACAATCAAGTACCTAATGTAGAAGGTTTCTATCCCTTATCTATACCTTCAAACATATAATCTGTTTGGGTCCAAAATCATGACCAAACATGGTGTTAGAAAAATCCCAGTAGGCAACCACCAGAATATTTGTGCCTAACTGTCAGTGAATTTATATAGTAGGAAATATACAAAATGAAGCAATACACTAAAAAGTACTCAAAAGTAAGTAATCCTACTGTTTCAATTACATTCATTAACATAATTATTTATTCAAACTGTTAAATAAAAAACCCAGGATCAAGCCTAATCTCTATATCCCTCTAAGTAATATAAACAACTTTCATCTCATAAAACCATCAAAACAACCAAGAAATATCGAGCCTAAGCTTCTACTTTGGATTGGAAGAATCATCACATACAAACAATCAATCATTCATAACAACCCTATAGGAAATATCTCATAGTCTAACCCCTATGGTTTAACATAAAACTAATCAATTTCAAATGACCACCTATGCAGCTCCCATGATCAATACCCTTGGGTCCACATGGAATCAAGAACTTATACATGACCTCCGGGTAGCTCTCATGGTCAATACCCCAGGGTAAAAACCAACACCAAGGATCTCACGGTCCTTTGTAAATAAATATGGAAACCCCCACATTTTTCTTGGTCCAAGGCACTCATGGTCCAAGGAAGATCACTGCACACACAAAATTCATTAATGGATCTACATAAAATCTGAACTATTACATAGACCAACTTTAATCAATGCATAAACACAAGAATAATATATCACCAATAAATTCCATCCTAAACAACTCAAGGCATGGAAAAAAGTTTTCCCTCATAGGAAACCTAGTCCAAAAAACCAATAATACTCAAACAAGGGAATACACCCATGTGGTGTCCCATAAAAAGGATATATAATTTTATTCAAAGACAATAACCCTTAAACAATCAACCACACCATAGCAGGTATTAAACAACATCAGAATCCAAAACATACAATACCCCAAACATGGGTATTCAACACTTTAGGCATATATAATTTGAAGATGATCAAATAAATATACAAACCACTTACGTCGATGTCATACAATGATCACTCCTGGATATCGGCCCTTGAATTGTCCTAGAACGTCATAGATTTACAAAAAAGTTCAAAATTTTTCAACCTTGAATAAATCACGAGGGAGGAGAAATATAGAAGAGATACTCTAGAGAAATAGAGAACTCGCCGGTGGGAATTCAACGCACCCAACAACGTCTCTATTGGAGCTCGGACGAAGGAACGATAGGGGTTGTAATTTCTTCGATGTCTTGTCACTCTCCTTTACAAAACACGGTAAGAGGAGATGTGTTATGAGGATGAGACATGACCTTAGTCTGATTAATCAAATAAGAAAATTACTTGGCATGTTCATTTAAGGTACATGTTGTGTACATGACTCAATAGGCCCCCACTTTAGGCGGACCACATGGACATGTACT
Organism: Viscum album; assembly: GCA_963277665.1. Lineage (NCBI taxonomy): Eukaryota > Viridiplantae > Streptophyta > Magnoliopsida > Santalales > Viscaceae > Viscum > Viscum album. Next base: position 1,302,939,607 of record OY728129.1, read on the forward strand.
CGGCCGTTACATGACTAGTACACTGCTACACACAGAAATCGGGTAAATGACTTATACTCAAGAGTACACGACGTGTACATAAGACAATTTCTGAATTCTTCCTTTTTTTTCAAAAACACCTGAAATTAAGATCTATACCTAAAATGAAGATCCAAGTTCCTAAAAACTTCACCACTTAAATAAATTCATCCCTGAATTACCCTTCCAAGGGTGGAAAAGATGAAACTCCAAACAACTCTAGCCATGGTTATCTTACGTCAGCCTCTCTCTCCCATGTCTCATCTTGTACTAGCACATGATGCCATAACACTGATATGAGAGGAATAAACTAGCGAAAGTTAACCTCTGTGTTTTAATCCACAATATAAATATTGTGCTCTTAAAAAGATGAATACACCTCCAAATCAACCTCCTCTGGTTGAAAAACATGAGACACGTCTAAAAAGTAACGTTACAGTTGAGAAAAATCAGTGACGTCGTGCATATCATTGTACCTCTGAGGTAACTGTGACTAATAGGAAACCATCCAACTCTATTCCAGACATCAAATGGTCGAACGTATCTCGGTGAATGCTTTCCCTGTCTCTTAATTCTCTCGTGTCCCAAAATCGGTGTGACATGTAAGAAAACCTAATCTCTGACCTCGAACTGTATAGGTCATCTCCATCGATAAACATATGACTTCTGGCGAGACTATGTAGTAGAAATAATCTTCCAAATCAAGTCCACTTACTCAGTGGTATCTTGGAAAAGATGAGTTTTGACCATAGATGCATCTCATGACTACTGCCAATATAGGGTTAATCGATATGGAGTTCCATACAATGCCTCATAAGGTGTCATCCAAATTGTTTCCTAAAAACTGTTATTGTAGAAAAATCCACTAGGGTTATGTGTCTCTCCCAAGAAACCCAAAAATCTTGGATGCATGCTCATATCATGCCCTATGAAACCTGAATCATACACTAGGACTGGCCATCTTTCTTGGGATGGTATGATGTACTCTGACGTACCTATGTACCCAAAACCCTCTATAGTCCCTTTCGGACATGAGAAGTAAGTTGGGTGTCCCTGTCTGAAATAATAGAGCGCATAACCCCATTCAAACTTACAATCTATTGGATGTAAAACCTTCCTGAATTATAAACGCTAAAGTTTTACTTGATTGGTAAAAAGTGTGCAACCTTTGTGAGTCTATTAACAATAACCAAAACAACATCATTCCCTCGAGGTGACCGCAGTAAACCCATCACGATATCCCTTGTGACATTATTCCACTTTCAATCAGGAATGGGTAACTACTTTAAAACCCATTTTGGTTTCTGATGCTCCGACTTCACCTATTGAAAGGTGGTGCATCTCATAAAAAACTATAAACATCCTTTTTCATACCTATCCACCAACACTGATGGTGTAGATCTCAATAAATTTTGGTGACCCCAAGATGAACTGCCCAAAATACAGAATGCAAATCCCACATCAACTCCTCACATATTTCTACCGACACCCATATGCACCAATGAAAATGAAAGATCTCATCCTCACCTATGGTCCACCCAAGAGTAGGGTCCTCGCCTGACACACTGTCCTGTAGGACTATTCCATTAGAATATGATATCTTCCTCATTCACACACGATCTTATAGAGTCGATGTAACAGCTATAGAAGAAAGAAACAAAATCCCTTATATATCATGCACCTCCAAATGCATCTTAGAGAATAGAGCCATATGTTTCCACTCACTGATAGCCTCCTAAACTGACTATTTCTGAGTCCTGCCGCTTAACGCATTATCCACTGCATTTCCAATCCCTGGTGTGTATCCAATCTCAAAGTCAAAGTACTGAAGGTACTCAACCCACCTGCGCTCTCTCAAATTCAGGTCATGCTAAGTAAAGATATACTTTAGACATTTTTGGTCATTGAACACCACAAAATGCACTACCAATTGATAATTTCTTCAACATCGCAAAGCATTCACAACTACATCTAACTCAAGATCATGTGTCGGGTAATTTCTCTCATGTGGTGACAAATGCCGAGACCTGTATGCAATGACTCGTTTCCCCTGCATGAGCACATATCCTAGCCCAATACTTGATGAATCATAGTAAATAGTGTAACTGTGTCCAACTCTATCAAAATCAGTATCGGCGCTGAATTCAATCTCCCTTTCAGCTACTAAAAGGCTGAATTGTAGGAATATTTCCAAACATACTTCACACCATTCTATGTCAGGCCCTTCAGTAGCACTGCTATGCATGAAAGGTCTTGAATAAAGTTCATTTAGTAACTAGATATCCCCAGAAAACTCTATACCTCAAATAAGTTCTTCAGATTCTCCTAGGAAACTACTGCTCTCACATTCCCTAGGTCTACTAATACTCCTATCTCTGAGATAACATGACTGAATAAGTGAATTTCGTCCATCCAAAAGTGTAATTTTTAGATGATAACATATAACTAATGATCTCTCAGTGTACGCAAAATTAGCTCAAGATGGGTGTCATGGTCATGTCAAGTGTGAGAATACACCAAGATATCATCCCCAAATACTACCACAAAAGAATCCAAGTAAGGATGGAACACTCTGTTCATCAGTTCCTTGAAAATAGTAGGTGTATTTGTGAGACCAAAAAACATAACTATATACTCGTATAGACCATAACATCTCCAAAAATCTATAAGAGGTATATCTGATGGTCTAACACACAATTGATAATAAATGGATCACAAGTAAATCTTTGAGAACTCTTGGGCTCCTAGAATCTAATCAAAGAGATCATCAATCCTCAGAAAGGGATATTGGTTATTAAATGTCATTTGGTTCAACTTTCAATAATCCATGTAATGTTTGATGGTACCGTCTTCCTTCTTTGAAAAATGAATAGGTGAACCCCAAGGGGAAGTACTGGGTTGGATGAAAACCTTTGCGTGCAACTCTGCTAATTGCTTCTTGATCTCCAGTAACTCTGGTGTAGCCATCCTATAAAGATGAATTAACACTGGTGTTTCTCATGGCACAATCTCAACAAAGAAATATACCTCTCACTCTGGAGTTAACCTGAAAATTTTTCTGGAAAGACATCCATGAAAGGATCCACCACTATAGGAAATTCAATATGTGAAGTCCCCTGGTCATCTAGAGAAATATAGGCTATAATTACTCCAAACCCAAGATCATCGGGTCCAGATCTGCTCTCTTGAACATCCCATTCACCCTTACGTAGAAATACCCACCCTCTGGTGACGTGAAACTCACCCTATGGTGATAGCATTCATCAAATGCTTGGAAGAAGACCAACCAGTCTATTAGAGAATGATATCAAGGCCTATAATCTCTAATACATAGAGGTCCTATAAGAAGTGACACCCACCCAAATATAGAGGTAACTTCATGAACTGATGTACACTAGTAGTCATAATCCCCAATGAAGTGTATATCATAATAAGATATTCATAAGTAAGTATATAGATCCCAATGATCTACACAAAGAAAACAGTTAAAAACTATTTTAATCCACTGTATAAAAAAAGAAGAAGCTAAAAAATGAGAAAACTAGAATCGTACCTCCAACCATAGAGGGTCTGGGATCCAAATCTTGTTGGGTCTACTCAACTGCAAAATTCTGACCTGTACTATGGCCCTACGACCCTGCCTAACTGCCCTAAGCTGATCCACCATACTGTCGCTGAAACCATGAAGCATGACTACCAGGGCCACAACCACCTCGTTGGCCTTAACAGCCTTACAAACTCCAGTTCCCTAATCGAGGAGAAACTAGTGGTCCTGCTCTGGAATGTGGAGTATAAAATATCCCCTATCACTATCTATTAGAGAAAAATAACTAGAAAAACACTGAAGATGACCCATCTTTATACAAGATTGGTACTCAACTGGGTCTCTCAAGAACTGCAGTCTTGTGTGACCACTCTCCCTATACTGGTAGCACCTCACCTAGGCTACCTGTAGATACATATATGCCACTGAAATCACCAAGAGAAGGATCCTTGCGACGCTTCATTCAATTAGTCTACCCACCCTTTATGCTGAACTTTCCTGGATCAGAGCTCCCAATTAACTTAGATTACACTTGGTAATTAGCACCTAGTTCACTATAGTAGTTACTGATGTTATCCTAGAGACATTTACCTGCGAATGAATGTCATACCTGAGACAATCCTTAAATTTCTTAGCCAAATGTAACTCTAAACCTCCTAGAATAGGTGTGAATTACTGTAGCTATATAAAACCAAAAGATTACTCCATCACTGAAAGAGTGCCTTACACCAGATGCATGAACTCTCAAGCTCGATCATCCCTCAGCATCTTGATGTTTAAAAGTAGTCATAGAAGGTCCTCTAAAACTTTTCCCAAGCCATTTCTCAAAGACTTACCAACCTATGTGATAACATCCTTCTGTATCTTGGAGGAATCACATAGCATTTGAGTTGCAAGATTTACCCTCATATTCAGAGGTAAATCTATATTCTCATAGATTGAATGAATGGCCTCCAACCATGAATCTGTAGCCTGTGGTCCTCCATCCCTTGAAAAGGGGGGAGGATGCTGCTACTAGAACACCCTCATCAACTCTTCCATGGTTTGGGAAGGATGTGGTGCTCCTTGGAAGGTATGTAACATTCTCAAAAAGCCTTCACGGAACTGTGCATCAGCACCTCTGTCTGATATAACAGATGGTGCCAAGATGGGAATAATGAGAGGATCTATTGGTAGTCCCTGATCTATTGTTTTATGGTGTTTGTTCATCACCCTACACATGGAACACAACCGGAGGACTTCTTGGTGGCATGAATCTGCAAGGCCAAGTGCACACCTCAATTCAAGATAATGAGGGACTAAAACTAATAAGTGCAAGAAAGGAACAGGATAAAAGAACATTCAAGTTTATCAAAACTAGTTTACATGGTGTGTATATACTCGACATGGCATGTTACCTTAGGTTTCAACATGGTCTTGTACCTCTACTAACCTGGCTGTGTAACACCCCAACACATGACATGTTCATCCTCAGACACGACATGTACTTGAATTTTTACTCCTGCCAAAGTTCTTCTACATGGTTAAGACAAACAATTCTCTCTTTGGTAACACTAAATGGTGTGTTACCCTACACATGGTGTGTATTACATATGTTCTAACCACCCATGTCGTTATTCACATGGTCAGATACATAGTTGACTCTTCATATCGTGCAAGAATGGAACATGGTGTGTAAAAGCTATGTTCCATACACCCATGTCATTGGTCACGAAGCTAGATACATGGTTCTTACAACACAGCGTGTACTCCCAGTACATGGCATGTTCCAATAAAACATTTCCTAGCCCCATGCCTCTGCTCATATCTTCATTCACACAATTGAAGACTACACGACATGTACAAACGGTACATGGCGTGTACTTATGAAAAGATATTTATTCCAAAACATAAGAACACTTGGCGTGTGTTCAAAACACCACACACCGTGTTGTCTAGGTTTCTGTATAGTAAGCCTCTTAAACTTCTCTGGAACCCCTGAAAATATAGAATTTTGTCCAATGGATGAAAAATTCTGACCTGTGACAGCCTATACTCCAGAAAATAAAAGTTCATCATTATTATTCATATCATAACATTACAAAATTCAACTAAAGTTCAAACATGATCCCCGAAATTCCAATACAATAGGGCCGATTACAATATTTGAGGAAACCTGGCTTTTCCCTGTACATAGGTTAGCTACTCCCATGAACAGCTTTTTACCAACTACCTATACCTTCTTATCCCTATCTATAGGCTCCAAATAGTATGAAAATTCATAAAAGAACCTCCTATGATACCACTTTGTAACATCTCGATTACGGGTGGTTCCCAAAGGTGCCCCGTACACGGTTGGTCACATGACCTCAATCACATTTCCCTGAATTCCAGAGGGTGTCGACCTGCAACACGGGCCTTGGGTGTGATAGTGGGAAAACTATGCCCTCATTTGTAGAGTAACATAGCAGAAACAAATAGATAACAATAGAGGAAGTAGTAATAACATACAACAAAGTAAACAATGAGAAAACTGATAGAAAAATCAACTACAATAGAAATATATAAATAAATGATGCATTTCACATGCGTCTAGAAAAGAAACCAAATAAGTCACAATGCTGGAATACATCGAAAAAACCCATGTACTGAAAAGTAAATAAACTCCAATAGCATCGCAAGTCTCACCTCGGTCCCATGCTCCCCAACTCCAAAGCAAACAAGTACCTAACATAAAAGGGCATTATCCCTTATCTATACCTGCAACCATATAATCTGTTTGGGTCCAAAATCATGACCCAAACAAGGTGTGAGATGAATCATATTAGGCACCCACAAAAATATATGTTCTTAACTATATGTGAATATATATAGCAGGAAATGTACAAAATAAAGCAATAAAATAGAAAGTACTCAAAAGTAAACAATCCTAAAATTTAAATTACATTCATCAACATTATTTAATAAGTCAACCCGTTGAATAAAAAAATCCTCGGATCTAGCCTATGCTCTATATCCCTTCGAGTAATAGAAACAACAGGCATCTCAGATGTCCTTCTAAATAACCAAGAAAGATTGAGTCCAAGATTGTGCTTTGGCTTGGTAGGCTCATTGCAGACAAAAAATAAATAATTAATAACAAACCTCTAGGAATGATCTCATAGTGTAACCCCTTTGGTTTAACATAATAGTAATCAATTGAAAATAACCACTTGGGAAGCTCTAATGTTCAATGCACTTTGGTCCACTTCGCATCAAAAATTTATACACGACCTCCAAATAGCTCTCATGGTCCATACCCCTGGGAAAAAATCTACACCAAGGCTCTCATGGTCCTATGTAAATAAACATATAAATCCCCATCGTTTTCGTGGTCCAAGGATCTAATAGTCTAATGAAGATTCATGCACCCACAAAATTTATTAAAAGTTCTACATGTAATCCATACAATTACATGGATCAAATTTAATCAATGCATAAACACATGCATCACATATAACCAATAAAATCCATCCTAAACAACTCAAGGCATGGAAATAAGGTATGCCTCATAGGAAACCTTGTCCAAACGGAAAATAATAGTCAAAAAATGGAATGTACCTAGGGGTGTCCCATAAACAAGGGTATATAATATTATGCATAGGAAACAACACTTAAAACATCAACCACACCATAGCAGGTATTAAACAGGGTCAAAATAGGAAACATGCAATACCCCAAAAATGGGTATTCGGTATTTTACGCATACATAATACTAAGATAATCAAATAAAGGCACAAACCACCTACATTGATGTCGTATGATGATCCTTCTTGAACTTCAGCCCTTGAATCGGACTAGAATGTCGTAGATATAAAAAAGGTCAAAATCATTCAACCTTGAATAACTCACGAGAGAGGAGAAATAAGGAAGAGAGGCTCTAGGTAAAATGATAACTCACTAATATGAATTCAACGGACCCAATGGTGTAGCGATCAGAGCTTGGATGGAGGAACGGTAGGTGTTCGAAGTTATCATCCATCTCATTGTTCTCATGTACGAAACACTAGAAGAATAGATGTGTTCTGTAGATGAGATGAAACCCCAATCCGATTAATAAAATAAATAAAGTACACAGTGTGTTCATTTAATGTACATTTCGTGTACATGCCTCAACTGGACCCTGGTTTAAGCTATCCACATAGTCATGTACTTGGCCGTTACAAGACTAGTACACTCCTACACATGGAAGCTGGGTAAATAGAATATACTCAAGTGTACACGGTGTGTACTTAGAAAATTTCCAAATTCTTCCTTTTCCCTCAAATATACCCAAAATAAAGATCCATAGCTGAAATGAAGGTCTGGGTTCTTATTGTCCAAGCTTGTGGGGACATCATGTTTAGTATCTATCATCCACCTAGCTAATTATTAAGGCTTACACATGGATTTATTCCTATCGTGTCACTAGGATTCTTCATCCTGGGTTTGTTTCTTAAAAAAACACATCCACACTAAATAAAAAACAAGATCCATCAACTGTCTCTTCTTTTGGTGCATGGTCCAGACCTGCACGACAGTATTTCCCCTGGCATTGGTACTCTACCAGATAATTTTAAAGAACTATGTATGGATTGATTCCCATCCTTATTAGATACGTAGGAAAGCCCAAACATTTCATCTTTGGGTCCTAGCCAAGGTTCATCAACACATTTTTCCACTTCTTTTCTGGACATCTTGACCTCTATTATGCCTCAATAACATGCTCAGATGCTCTGTGGTTTAGAACATTGATTGCTTAATTTCGCTTGGATATGTTGTCATTCGATTCCATGACTCACATCTCCCTTTATTTGGGTTTCCATCATATTTAACATCCAAAAGAACCCCCAGAAGGTAGAGATGCTCGGCCCTATGGATCACCTAACACTTTGTACCAACGTACTGAAGGAGATTGAATGACATTATAACACATGTCTCGCGTTTGGAATCTGGTCAAAGGTCAGCCCTTGTATGTCAGTTCCTATTTCACTTACCATGATATGGATGATGTGTTTCAAACATGATAAATAGTTATCCTCTATTGTTATTCCACCACCATTAAGCCTTAAATATTGGTTGCATTATACATGGCCTTTTCTACTTCATCATATTCAAGTGGAATTTCGACACCCTTTCTGGTATCCCACCATGAGAATTTGTGCATTAAGAGAAAAAATCAATGTAATAGGGTCATATTCAACTCCACACTATCTTCCCATGTCTGTATTCCATGTGTTTCAAAGATCTTATCTTCCCTTATTTCCCAAATCAAGCATAGCTCCCGTGGGATTAAGGATATGGGTATGGTTTTTTGAATACATGGAATAAAAAATTCTTTTGGTCCGAACTCTATGACCATATACTAAGATATTTGGTCCATTAGTCTGGGCATCGTGACTTTAAACTATGTATGTTCTTATTGAAATTTATTGAGTGGTGTGGACTATTTTTCCTCATTCACATCAGGTCACTTTATGGAACCACATCACATATTTCTGTTTCGGGAATCTACCCATTTTTGGTATAATCTCTATGACCATAAACAAAGATCTCTTACATCTTTATTGTATGGAGCTAAACTACTTCTTCTGCACCCATGATGTGTAACAATAAATTACCAAGGCATTCTATGTCTTCACTCAATAAGATGTTTCCTCTTTTGGTATTGGCCATTGTGATACCACCTTCAAGAACTGTGTATGTCTGGATTCCCATCCTAATAGGATACATAGTGACACCTAGAATTCTTGTATGTGGTCCAACCACATCACCATGAACCCTATTTTTCCATTCCAACCTATGTTTCAATGGTAGTATGTGGTGTGGTGTGGACTTATGTCTTCATTCACGTTAGGTTTTCATTAGCCTCTCTACACACATTTCTCAAGATTTCTTACTTTTCTGTCCTTACTATATGATGATAAACTGCAGGGGAATATCCTTGATGCATGACTTTAAACTGCGACCCTACCATAAAAATGTTTAGGATTCCCCATGATAATTATGGTATTTTTCGGCCTGCTCACTGGAGAGGGTTTCTCCCACTAATGTTGGTCTCTAATCACAATGCGTTCAAGAACTACGTATGGATTCATTAACATCCTTATGGGATAGGTAGTGATGCCCAAACATTTCCCCTCGGTCCTAGCCCAAGACCATCAAAATTCTTGGATTCATTACTTAAATTATATAATAAACATTATGACCTTAAGCAATGTCATTGAACTATTGAGTAGGGTCCGGGTAGTACGACCTTAAAATATGTGAAACGTCCTCATTATACGACGTTAAACTATTTCATGAATCATCCTCACTATATGATGATAATATACATGCTTATCATTACCATTTACATGAAGTGAAACTATATATCACTTTAGGTAATAACCCAAGATGTCCCTCTCAGAAGTAGGCCTAACCTCGATTCAGACCGCTATGCTCACCCAGTGTACTTTAATCACAATGGTATAATTTAAATAGTGTTGGAATTTATCCAAACATCCCATAATTTTATCACCAATATTTGTGTGACCTCTATTTAAAATACCCATTCCCTACCATGTATAAAAGTACCCCTTAATGGTTAGGATGCTCGAAAATAAAGCTTTCATATCATACTCGCCGAATGTTCTAAAAGACATTAGATGGAACTTCATGTTTGGCCCCATGTTTTTGAATATGGATTGTGGTCAACCCATATTTGGTAGTTCCAATTTTCGGCTAACATGATACAGGTGTTGTGTTTCGAATTTGTTCAAAATCTATCCTATGTCATCATGCCATCCTCACCATATTTTGAATTTGGTGTATTGCAATTCACATTATTCATTACACATTGTTAATATTTACTCCAACACCCCTGGAATTATCCAACTTGTGTTCTAGAGCATGTTAGGATAGGGTGGTATGGATGTTTTGAGAATCCCATACTCTGACCATGACCCCCTTGTTCTTCCTGAAACCATGGAGTGGTCATTAAAACCCCGGATGTCTAGATATTGGTTGGCACCCTCGTATTCAAGGGGAATAATGATGCTTGAATCACTTGTTTCTCACAATATGGAATGACCCATGTGAGCTTAGGGATTGATTTCTAGATATTTCACAGGTATGATTGAGATGCAGTAATCACCGAAAATAATGAGAATCATTCATGAAACCAAAATAAACAAGAAAAAATGGAAGTACATTTCTATGTTCATACAAATTAAAATTCCAATGGATTGGCCCCTACAATAGATGGATTGAACTCTCCAATGGAGGGTAACTGCTCGAATGCTCTCTGGATTGGGACATCTAGGATCTATTATGTCCTGCTAAGATCTGACTCCTCCTTGATAGTAATGGGGAGTAGTTTATCGGCCTTGATTCAATCCCGATCATCGTCAGCATGGATAATAGCCATCTCTTGAGAACTCGCCTCATCTATTCCTCAGTCTCTATCGACTATGCCTTTTGTCATGACATGAGTCCCAATTGTGCATTGAGGAAAGAAGAATACTTGTTCTCCCATGCCCTCAAGTACTAGATCTCATGCTCATCCTCCTGATGTTTCTTGATGTTGATGGACTTCCTTCGCTTCCAACCCATGTCTAGGCCATTTTCATGTTCCCATATATTCACTACCATGAAATATCAAATGACCATATTAGGATATTGGAAATCCACGCCTCCAATGCATAATTCATGCTGCCTGGAATGTAGACACCCCATTTGGCTTATCTTTTTTACTTGTGGGGTCTTCATGATGAAGTGCTTGATCAATTTCCATGATATGTGACAGACGGACATGATATCCTATTCATCAGAGGTAGTATCATCCTGATCCTCTAGTTTAGTAGGATGTTATATTGGAAATGACTCCAAAAATTACTCAATAGGATCCCCCTCTGGTGTCTGGTCGTATAGGTTAGGTCTCATTTCATCAAATTGATCCTCGCCACCAAATTCCACCTTTATAGTCTTAGTTTATGTCATATTAGTGGTCTTATCTGTAATAATGAGTGATGTAGTTTGGTATCATGGGCATCCTCTTCCATGAAAATTGACATTCCCATGGGAAAGGAAGTATCAGGAACCCCTACCAACCTTTCCAATATAACCCACGGCATTTAAAAATCTATGCATTTATAAATACACAGATGTCATTTGGACTCATTCAATGGAAAAAAAATACAAATTATATGAAGAATATATCTTACAGAGATCAAATAATTGGTCTCTCCCCTGAGATGCTGCTTCTAGTACCCCGAGGCATGGCCCCCATATATGGTTGGGAAATATAAAGGTTTTGGGAGAACCACCCTAGGTGTCACAGCCGTTCTTGATTCAGTAATAATTTTTGTCACTGGTGTAGACCTCGAAGATACATCTGCTATTGTGTGGGAATGGGTTTTACATATGTGGTTCTCCTGCATAGGGAAAATTTCAGTTGAGAAGGCCTAAGTGACCTAAATGGGGACCACATCCAAATGGTTTAGGGTTTACCTCAATAGCATTACCAAACTCTTCCAGCTCTGAGTTTTAACCCTCACTTTCCTCTAAGGCATTCCCTCTACCAGCCTTTTTTCCCCAGGTGGACTCTTTTGATAATTGGGTAATGGGAAGCACTCCCTCAATTCAGAAGTATACAACTACGATGGGATAGTTTGATTGAGAGGAAATTTCACCCAGCTTTTCATTGGATGCAGAGTTCCTCAACCATGCACAATGTTCTCTAGATCAGCAATATACTTCTCCCCTTCCATTTGAGACACAAAAAATCTGGTCTTACCATGTCTGATCTCTGACAAATCCATCCCGAGATAGTTAAGTTGGTGCCAAATCTAGGAAGGACTGAGGAATTGTCTGTCAACCACCCAGGTATCCTAATCATTCAGGAAAACAACATCCTCATGCATGTCTATGTGGGACAGCTACTTCCCTAAAGCCTTAGTGGGTATCTTGTGGAACCCCCTGATTGGACTCACTTCCTATCGACTCTACTCCTCTAGGACTTCCAGGTCCGCCACTGCCTCTTGCCTCTTGACCAGTGAAAGTCCCGAATTTTTTTGACTAATCTCTACTGCAGCCCCGCCACCACAATATTTTTTTCAACATTCTATCTCGGGACTCGAGGTTGAGGAGGAACCCCATCACTAGCATGAACTGTTCTCCAGTTCAACATTTCCCCTGGGTATGCTACCACCCATCTCTTGGAATACTCTTTTTCTAGCTCATAGACAACTGTGGGTGGATAAATCTTTTTTTGAATAATCCTATCCTCCTGTGTGAACATGATTTAAATATTATTCATCACGTATAGATGGTACTTATCAATTACTCCAAATAAAACTTGTGGGCCAACCTCTGCATGCACCAAAACTACCTCGCCAAGCGATGTAGGGTCTACATCTCACATATAAGCTTGTGATCAGTTCGTGCTACCAAAACATCACCTAAAATGGCCAATAGATAGGTCCTATGATCCTCAGTTCCTTGGTCATCATCGGTGAATATACTTATTGGAAACATAAATGGATGGAAGTTGAATTCATCTATCCTCCAGACTCTTCATAGCACCAGCGGTGGAGCGAACATGGTCAAAAATATCCCCAACTCATTCAAAATAGCTAGTCGGATGTCTGATCAAAGAGGGAAATCTGGGTTCATATATTCATAAGCGCCGATGTATGCCTATTCATATACATACAAAAGATGCAGTGGTACGAACATCTTATGCAGCTTCTTCCCCTCACTGATGTTCCACAACATCTCGTACAGTTTAGCTAGCACTGGGATAAAAAAGTTGACACACTTCCCTATTTCCATTAGAGACACCATAATGAACATGCTTAGTTGCACACCCATATTTGAGTCCTAGAGCAGAAACATATAGTTGTAGATAAGCATAGAAATGAACCAAACTAGCCTAACCACTGGTTACTGTTCAGTATTGACGATGTACCCACACAACCTCCATTATCTTTCCTCTAGGGTTCGCCATTGAGAATCCCCTTTAAAACATTGTCCCCCCTTTCGATATGTGAGAGGCCTGACCGGTAGCTTCCTTTTTGCTTCCCCCCATTTAGAGATATACCTTGATGGGATGTTTATGAATCACTTAAACCACAACTTCTAGTGGATGTCCCTTACCGAATTCTTGTCCTCACCTGACACCACATCCATCAACTCCTTTTCCATCCGTGGAATCTTCTCTAGATCTTCCCATGTATTATTAGTGAGGAGGAACTAATTTTATATCACCCATAAGATCATAATCTCTAAGATATTTTGAAGGTCCCAAAGGCTGATACCGACCTCCCCATGGTGAAGATGAAAAGTGTTGGTCCTTGACAACCACCTTCTCAGAAACTCTGGCATCATGTGTTTCGACTGATAAATGTGGAATTGGGGGGGCACATACATCTTCATACATCCCTACTCGCTTCCTATCTGTATCAAATTCCTCACATGATGCATATACCCATTAATCCTTTTCCTTGTTGGAACCAATTTGTGTATAAGGTTGTATTTATTGTCAATAGTTGTCAATGAAGATCAAAATAAGGGAGATCAAGAAGTAATCCAATGAAATGGAGGAATAGAAATTCAGATGATTGTTGTACTGATCATAAATTCATAGAACATGTTTCAAAGGTGACACATTGTTTACAACACTGAATAATGGTGAGGTATAATCCATCTGAGGAAGAAGAAGAATACATGACGGTTGATGAAGACCATGAAACTCTTAATGATTGCATGATAACAATACAAGATACTTCTTGAAGAATAGGATCACATGATTTTCATGAGGTAGAGAATGACAGTTGAAGAAGACAATGTAAAAGGGATTGGAATTTTGAGATGGCCATGCACTTCACATTTTATCAAAATATGATGATTCTAAAGCTAATATATCAAAGGATATATATTAAGATGGTGGAGTTTGTGTTGAAAGAAGATAAGTTGCTGAAGGATACAAATCACTAAAAAGAAGTGTTTTTGAGGTGATTGTGCTTGCTGACAAAGCAAACAATGACATAAAAATTTGTTGACAAAGGAGATTCCATGGGGGAATGTCGAGTTCAAGGAATGTGGTTAAAGATCCTTGTTTTATTCAATAACGTCGACAAAGGAATGGATGATCTGGAGGCGATACAAAAAGAACAGATACAAGGTGGCACTGTTTTCTAGTATTTGCCAAATTTTTGGGCCTGAAAATCGACAAATGAAGAAAAGTGGTTTTTTGGAAAAGGGACTTGCGCTCCGTGTACTTGAAGTCTTGGAAACTTGCATGCCATATATTTTTCAAGATCATAACATCAAAATTTGGCTATGGAAAGAGGGTCGCGCAAGTATTGGTTGGGTCATGGAAGTGACTTGCGCGCCGAGAAGGGACTTGCATGCCAGTGCCTAGGAGGTCTGGAAACATGCGCGCCTATTGTTCTTCTTGATAAAAAATTCCAAATATGGCAAAGGAAATAGTTTCGCGCAAGTATTGGTGTGATCGTGCAAGATATTAGTGTGACAGGCTAGGGCGGATGAGCTACGCGCCGGAACCTGCGCGCCGAGGGAAGACTTGCGCGCCGCTGTGTAGGTTATCTGAATTCCTATAAATAGAGGATCACCCCTCCTCATTCGATACAAAGTTCAATACTTAGAGACTTTTCGAGATCTCATCACATAGGTGGTTGAGCCACACAAGTGGTAGAAGGGTCGCGCAAGTAGAGGTTGCGTGCCGGTTGTTGGCTGCGCGCCCAAGGAAGTTTGGGAGGGAAAGGAAGTGGGTCGCGCAAGTTTGTAGTTGGGGAAGGAAGAGTCATGCAGGTTCTTTGGAAATACCTGCACGCCAGTTTAGACTTGTACGCTGAAGACTTGCGTGCCATATTGGGACTTGAGTGACGGGCTTGGAGAAGAGCAACATGCGCTGTTGAAGTACGCCCATCCTTTTTGGAGCTACACGAAAGCTGAAAGATTGCTCGATACCTTCAGTGTAATAGATGATGTATTCATTTCATAAGATGGAAGAACAATGAACAATTTGATTTTATGAAGTGAAGTGGTACCGCACACACATGACTGGTGCTTAACATCCTCGTTGTGCTTTGCGAAGAGAAGAAGAATGGTTCATGCAACTAAACTCAAATCCGCACAGAAAGAGGGGAATATATCAATACACTCAAGTGCTAATATTTGGAATCAAAAGAAGAGAAGAAGAATATTTAGTGCATTCATTTACTTCACTAAAGAAGAAGATTGAATACAAAAGAGCATCAACTCCTTACTCTGATGCAAGCATTGTCTCATGTTGAACAGGAGACAAAGACTTCAATAAAAATCTATTGAAGAGACCTTCATGTCTATAAACTGAGTGTGACTTCACCAAGGGCAGTGAGCTAGGGGGAGTCAACGGGAGTGACCCGAGGGAAGCAGTGAGTTATCCCTAATCCTTTGTAAAGGAAGTGAGCCTGGGACAGAGTGACTGCATCCAAACCATTTTAATCCACAACTAGTGAAGAATAGTGTAATTTGGTATGACTGACAACTTGTCAGCATATGCTCCTTGGACATAGTCCTTAGTTGTGAACCAAGTAAAAATTGATGTGTCATCTCTTTGCATGTGAATTTTTCATTACTGATCATATCCATCATACAGGTTTAACTAGTTCCTACCAACGTGGGAAAAAGATCCTTGGTTTTAAAAGAAAAATTTGACACCCTGATTCACCCCTCCCCTCTCAAGGTATCCCGGGGTCCTACAGTCCCAATCCTCTATAAAATTTCTATCCCTAGAACAAGTCTCAACAATTAGTCCACCCCTTCTCCAGGTGACCCAAAGACACCATGAGGAATGTGTGGTGCTATGGGGGACATACCTCTAGATTCAACATCTTCCCATCAACATTTTTGACATGATTATACAAGTAGTCAAGGTTGATGAGTTTGTGATCCTCCCAGTGTGACCATCAGTATCCCAAAACCAATGGTTCTAGAATGATGTACTCATAAACTAATAGGTTGGTTCGTCCCTAAATTCATTAGGGATAAGAACATCATCCCACAGAACAAAGCCATAAAGAAGAAATCTTTTACATAGAGTATAGTTATTTATGCTCTCTAATAGGAGCTCCACTGGGGATTCAAGGTTTAAAGGGCTTTGCCCACATTCCTTGATGACCAGGTTATCTGCCATTCCTTCCCTCAAAGAAGCTTGTGCAAGGACCCCCCAAGCAACTTCTTGGTTAGCCATTCCCTCCCAAGACTTTAGAGTTTTTCTATTCTAGATTGAAAATCTCGGTCAGAAATCATAGTTGTAGAGCTCGATCGTAGTGACCGGCCATAACGTTCTGCCACAGACCTCACATACACAACTCGTAGAGTGCAAAATCACAGAGTCTAATGACTCTCTAGGAAGAGTAGAGAAAAATGGAGCATGGTTCTCAAAGAATGATCAAAGATTGTGTGAAGGTTTTCAAATCAAGATCTCAAGTATGATGTTTCAGAGATAGTTAAAAAATAGAGAGGTTGTACTCTATTATTTATTGGTGATAACCCCAGATCTTCACGATACACTTGGCCATGGTGATCTTTTCTGAATTCTCATCATGCGCATTGGTTATCCACATTGTGGCCCTGTTTCTCAATTTCACTTTGTGGTCTGCCTAAAATTTTGGTAATCTACCCAAAGAATATGAACCTCATTTTCTTCTTATCTCTGATCCTATGGGGGGGGGGGGATTTTATGGAACCAAAATCTATTTGTGTGAACGATAAGAAAAGGATACGAAAATTACAAAATATACTTTTTGCAAAGCACCTTTGAAAATCCAATCATCACTACAGCCGGTGAGAGGGAAAGGCCTTCTCTACACCTACCGTAGAGAAAAGTGATAGTCAACTCCACGATTATGACAAATTGAAAGAAGTATTCACACTATGGGGGAGGAATATCACCTCTGTGATTCCCTGGAAATTTATGGAAGACTGTGTGACATAAGATAAGTGAACTAAGGAAGCCTCTACACAGTAGAGGAGATGACTCTCGACTCCATGGTTATGAAGAACTTGACACAATCTGCCTCCAATAGAGAAGCACAATTGGCTTCCTGGAAATCCCTCAGAGCATCATGCCTCCTGGAACCTATATATACCATGCTCCCTTCACTCCAAAAATACACACACCATGACCTTTCGACTTCCAATTTCCCAAATCACAAATCACCCTTTGATCTACAAACCATCAAAAAAAAAGAAACATATGAGGTACTTAAGCATTGTGAAATCCCTTAACATTTTTTCAAGTTTACCACCTATTAAAGGAGGGATTCCCTTCACAGAGCCTCTGGTCCATCACCAAGGAAGGAGACCCCTTTGGGTACTCAGGAAATCATGAAGCACCCAGGATTCACGAATCACCCACAAAAAATATGTGTACTCCACGCTGAGGTGGAGGCGCTATGCTTCACAAAGTTCACCTCTTTGAAAAATCATATCCTCTGTGAGACTTTTTCCTCTTCAAATACATGTTCTCTATGAATTCAACTGCTCTGTTATCCCTAATGCTTTGAGAACCCATGAGCTTTATGAATCCCTGATCTCTACAAAGCCTTGTTCTCTGTGACCCCTTGAGCTTTTCGAATACCCCCTCTATGGGGCCTCTTTTATTGAAAACACTTTTCTCTTACGGCCCTCCAGGATTGTATTAAGTGATTTGAACATCCCTTGGGCGGTGCTTCATGTTGCATTGTTTTGCCTCATTCTTCTTCGAATAGTCTTGCTAAAGGATATTGCTTCTTCATATAGCCACATTAATGAGACCCCTTCAATGGATCAATCTAAATTCTTGTCTCCCTATGGATTTTCTGGTGCCTTCCCTTCACAAAGCTTTGAAGTGAGCTGGTTATATATGTCCTAGGGGTGAGGAGTTAATCCTCAATGTCTGACCTACATGATGTTAAACTAAAAATCAACTGTTTCCTTGACCCATGATATTAAACTATGATGGCCATAGACATGTTAGGTCCAGGGGGAATGAGAGAGGGGATGTGCATGGATTCCCTCCAACTCTCTCTTTCCCTCTGATCATTGTTTCAAGGTGAACCTTGGGCTGTCTCAATGTTAGCCCCATCACCCTCTGATGAGATTTTTTAGGTATGACTTGTATATCCTCCTCATACCTCTAGAAACCCTCTTTTCTCATTAGGCCTCCCTCCCAGAATAAGTCACAATCTCCATCTCCGTGGGTCTCTAGCTAGGCAAAAGCACCAATCCATTCCTCATTGACACGCATTTTTCTATGAGATCTTTAGATCTTTGTTACCTCTTTTTTCTCACACCGAGCATGAATCACGTGGGCTTAGAGTAAGCATCGCCTAGGAAGTCTTCTTTGGGACACCTATAATGGGTAAACCCGATGGCATT
The DNA here is from genome assembly GCA_963277665.1 of Viscum album. Taxonomy (NCBI): domain Eukaryota; kingdom Viridiplantae; phylum Streptophyta; class Magnoliopsida; order Santalales; family Viscaceae; genus Viscum; species Viscum album. The sequence goes on from OY728129.1 coordinate 1,302,958,574, forward strand.
TTATCCCGAAATATGTGCACTTGGATCCTTTACCCTTTCAAAGAATGGTACATAGGAAGAATCTATGAGGTTCAAGACCCTCACCCATCAGTCATGACCACTTCATGTTGGTTCACCCTCATCCAGCATGGCATTAAACTTTATGACCCCTTCATCCCACATGAAACTAAATTGTATACTTTTGAACGACATGGGTTTTGATCCCTATCTCCTGTGTAGGGTACATAAGAAGCCTCCTTGCGGTTCAATCCCAATCATTGGTAAACGTTGGCATTTCATTTGTTGGGACCCACATCCTTGGACCACCCTTAGTGGTGTCAGATTAGTTCTCGGGCAACTAACCATGTGTAATCCCCACACTCAGCTCATACTCCTACAACCAAGAGTTTCCTTCTTGTGATGGACTTCTAACAAAATGTATGCCCCAATATGTCATTAGTTTTTTTTCATTTGTGTACACCCTGATATTATTCCCCCTATTCTGAACTATGTGGACATTGATTCCTTTCCATAGGGATATGTAGGAATCCTCCATGAGGTTCAATCCCACAACTCATGTCCAATCCTGGTCTCTCCTTTGGGAATTATTGTTTTGGGAAGGTCATGCCCCAACTCGGAGGTTCTACTTCATTCGGGTTCCATCTATGCATCCATTATCACGAGCCACCTTCTAAGGTGACTACTCTCCCCATTCCATTACAACAAATACATTGATTCTTTACCACGAGGATATGTAGGAAACCTCTTCTATGCTAAAGACCCACACTGTCACCTTCGCACCGATCCTCAGTTCCATCCCCAATCATTCCATCCTTTGACACTCCATTCATATTCATCCTGATTCCACCTAGGCCTCTACATCCCGGTGAAATCATGCCTTCCATTTTGGTAGCTGACCATGCATAATCCCCCCAAAATCCATAATCATCCAACCAAGATTTTCCATCATGCAATGGGTCGTTATCCATGCATAATCCCCAACATGTATTCGGATTTTTCTCCATCATGTACACCCCAATCCCATGATTCACCCTCTCGAACTACATGGGATTTTATCCCTATATACGATATAGGGTACGTCGGTGGCCTCCACGAAGTTCAATCCCCACCAATGGTAAACGAGGGTGTCCCCCATTACTGGGACCCAATCATCCTCAGATTTGTCCTCATTGGGAATATTGATCCACCAATTTACTAAACCTCCCATGTGGTCCCTCCTATGGATGTACCCATATGATCAACTCCCATATATGTTTTGATCAGTTTGATACATCTCATCTAGACATTAAACTCGCAGAATATCCTGTGTTAAACATGGAAAGCTGAGGAAAACCAATGAGACATGCCTTTGGAATAAAATTCCTCACTCACGATGTGGGATGCCTCCGGCTTCTGCACCCTTGAGAAGCCCTATCACATGAGGAGGAAATCCATGTTTACCAATGTTTTAGAATTCAGACCTACCAGCATTGTCCAACGTGATTACTACCCTGTCCATAGTTTGATACCCTAACTTGAACCCTTGGAATGTCCTGATAGAAGTAGTGTAATCAACCAGCATCCACAAAGATGTGTCACCAAGAATATTTTCATGATCAGCATCATTAATCTACGAGGGAGACCCGAACTAGGTAATGAATTCTGATGAGGAATCCACAGAATGAGAGATTGACGTCCCATTATCCCATTTCGATCAAGGTGAAAATGTCCGTGAATATGTGATGAATAATTCCCACCTTTGGAAAGTGGGAAATATGGGGAAATATATATCTAGTGTGGCCTCAACAGATGGATGCACGCCCTGACAAAATCATTATAAACAATGGGACCTAAGAAGATTTTGGAACTCCAAAATTAGTTAAAGGATCTATAAGATAAAGGCTTTATAAACCCAAACACTTATCCTTGGGATTAACTGGTTCCTTTTTCCAATAAGGTATATGTTTTCATTAGGATTTATATAGATCACCATCTTTTGAACCAACTCATGGTGAAGAATCAGTTTCCTCTTCATAGAATAGACAACCCCTTTGACCAGTTCTGAAGAGTGAGAGTGTTTTAAAAGATATATCTAAGTTCATGCTATAATTAGGTGCATTTGAAGACTTCTGACATAACTCACATATATTTTAGAAGAAAATACGGTCTATACAAGTACCAGGAAATTCTATTTGGACTCACTAACTCTCCCACTATCTTTATGTCTCATATTAATCGGGTTTTCCACCCATATCTGGATTCATTTGTGATAGTATTTGTTTGAGATATCTTGGTTTATTAATTCTATAGACAAGACCATTAAACCCATCTTGCGATCAGGTTTAATACACTAAGGGAGAATCAATTATATTCTAAGCTCAATAAATTTTACTTTTGCATTGATAGATTCCACTTCTTCAGTTATATCATCAAAAATCCCAGAGTTTCAGTAGAACTAGAGAAAGTGAGAGCATTAGTTTTTTGGGATAAGAAAAATAATGTCTTTGAAATAAATATTTTAATAGTTATTGAAAGAAATTAAAGATGCTTCATCTAAGATTTATCAGGCCTTTCATAAGTGATTATATTCTTCAAAAATAAGCGTGTGTAAATCCTTTTTTCAAAAGCTTACGAATAACCCTTCAAGGAGTTGAAGGGTCGTTTGAATTCTGCTTAAATACTAATTCTTCCATATCTAGATAGAATCTATACTATATATTTTTATTCATCTGGTATTGGGTTTGGATATTTTTGGATGCGGGATGAGAGAGTCATTTCGTGGGGTTCTCATCAGCAAAGGCCTCATGAGTTTAATTAATTGGTGCATGATCTCAAGCTTGCTGATGTTGGGAATTACTTATACTGTTGGATAAACTATATAAATGGAGAGTGTTTTGTGGATTACACATAGAAAAATTCATTAATTATATCTTTACACAAAAGGATCTCAATATCAGGCAACACTAGTTTGTTGAGTACCTTCAATCATTTTACTTTGATCGTGCTTACATGCCTAGTAAAGGTAATTCTATGGACAATGATCCGAGCCAGAAAACATGGAAATAGGAAGTTCTGGAATCTAGTGGTGAATAGAAACTTATATAATTATTCATAGAGATTAACATTGAGGTTTAGGAGGACCATGGTTAGACTATACTCTTAGCCTTATTTGTGACAACCACCCTTCTATAATGGGTAGGGATGGGATAATCATCTGATACATAAGGCCTTGTACTATGGGAATGTTTCTTAGATTATATTACATCTTCATGATGGACTATGGATGTGGATGATACATTCTTATTCTATTTGAGTTTATGGTACCTAGTAGACATCACAGAGGATTTGATGTATGAATTTCATGCCTCAATATGGGTGGTTCAACCCAGTGTCACCATGTTGTACCAATATCTAAAACTTTGATATTGGTGGCCTAGTATGAAACAAGAAATTATCAGCTTCTTTGAAAAATTTTACAGCTATTTGTAGGAGAAGGTGGAACATAATCATCTAGTAGGGTTTTTTCTATCATTTTTTATTATTGAGTGTAAATGGGATGATGTTTCCATAGAATTCATGACTAGTCGACCCAGATCACCATGTGGAAACGATACATATTGGGTTGTCTTTGATCATCTGATTAAGGTATCATACATCTTTACTATGCGACATACCATGTCAGTAGATGAGATAGAGACATTGTACATCAGGGAAGTTTTATGTCTTCGTGCTTCCCCTTATTCAATTGCTTTTTATATAGATTCTCATTTAAAGTCATATTTCTAGCAGGGGTTATAGGAGTACTTAGGTATGTAGGTAATTTTGAGCACGGACTATCACCAATAGATTGATGGAAAAACAGAGCATATTATTTATGTTCTAGAGGACATGATTTATACATGTGTCTTTAACATTGGGGGTTCTTGGGAGAAACACATTCACCTCATTGATTTTTCTTATAATAATAGAATTCAGGCTACCATCGTGATAGATATTTATAAATACTTTTATGTATGACTTTTTTCAACCATCTGTGATGTCTATAGGTTGAGAATGTAGCTATTATTGGACTATGTCTCATATAGGATAATACAGAGTAGGTGTTGGGGATCAAAAATCACACGTTGATAGATTATTCCCAATAGCATTCATAGGCTAAAATATGATGATGAACTCACGAGTTCTAGGTCAATGATTGGGTTTTCTTTGAGTCTTATCTAGGCTGGTGAATAGTCATATTCAGAAGTAGGATGAGCTCTCACCAAGGTTCATTAGACCCTCTATGGTTTTGAAATATATCAAACCACGGGCTTTAAATTTTTCACTTACTCAGATATATCAGTCAATGAATGATGTCTTCCATGTATCTTAGCTTCAATGACACTATCTAAACCCATTACATGTATTTTAACTTGATAAGGATGAGATGAAGATTGAAGATTCATTTTAGGTGTATCTGTTAGGTCCACAACGCTGAATACCCTAAGAGGGGGGGTGAATCAGGGTATGACTAATTTAAAATTCAATCTCATTCTGATCTTGTTTCGCTGTTAATAAAAACACTATTCTCTCTTTATCCTATTGCACAATATAAATAGAAAGTAAAGTAAGCACATGACATAGCAATTTTACTTGGTTCACCGCTAAGGGCTACGTCCAAGGAGCATATGCCGACAGGTTGTCGGTCGTACCAAATTCCACTATACTTCACTAGCTGTGGATTAAAATGTTCGGGCATAGTCACTCTGTCACAGGATCACTACCTTTACAAGTTTTTAGGGTCAGCTCACTGCTTTCCCAAGGGTCACTCCCTATTTCTCTCTCTCTCTAGCTCACTGCTGGTGGATAGGATCACCTTCTTCCTCTTCCTTCGCTCACTACTCTAGAAAGCATCCACTCACAGTTTATAGACTTGTAGGTCTCTTAATTTTCATGAATGAATGCATCTTCCTCTGTATGTAGATGCTCTGTTGAAGTACAAATTTCACCCGTAGATGAATATCTCTTTGCACCGAAGGTATCGAGCAAACTTCCAGATTCCATGCAGCCCGAAAATCACTGTTGGAAATAAACCTTACTTGGTGCGCAAGTCAATCTCGGTGTGCATGTCAATCTAGGTGAAAAAGTATCGGCGTACAATTCACAACTGGTGTGCAAGTCTACCTCAGACACTTGCGCGACACAAAATTCTTCAACCCAAAACCTACGCGACTCACATCCTTTTACGCCCAAACCAATATTGGCGCACAAATGCCAACTGGCGCACAACTTCTCAAACTAGCGCGCAACTTCAACCACTAGCGCGCAACTTCACTTGCGCGAACCACACACCACTTGCACGACCACCACACCTGTGCGACGGGAGCTCTGATTTCTCAAAGTGTTGAACTCCGGTTAAGAATGAGGAGGCGTGGTCCAGTATTTATAGGCAATCTGACCACCTTGCGTGACGGCGCGTAAGTCAACCCTCGGTGCAAAAGTCTCGATGCACAGGTCTCTTCCCCTGCAATTCACTTGCGCGACCTACTTCCAAACTTGCATGAACCTCTTTCCTTTTCCATATTTTGATCTTATGATCTTGAAAAACCATAGTCACGCAAGTTCTCAAACTTCCAAGGTATCAGCGCGCAAGTCACCTGCGTGACCTCACCAAAACTTGAGAGAACCTTATCCCTTTGACATATATTGATGATCTGATCTTGAAAAACATATGGTGTGCAAGTTTCCAAGAGATCATGTACACGGTGCGCAGGTCCCTTTGCCAAAAACCACTTTTCTTTATTTGTCCATTCTCAGGCCCAGAAATTTGGCAAACACTGGAAAACGGCACCACCTTGTATCTGTTCTTTTTGTACCACCTCCAGATCATCCATATCTATGTCGACGTTATTGAATCAAACATGGATCATTAATCACAGCTCTTTGAACTCGACATTCCATCATGAAATCCTCTTTTTCAACAAATTTTTATGTCATGGATTGTATTTTCAACAATCACAACACGGATGTTCACTTTGTAAACAAACACAATCACCTCAAAAATGATGCAATGATGCCTTGAGGGATTTTTTCCCAACAGTATCCTATTCATATTGTTAATTGAATTGTTAATACACTCTGAGGTAAGTCAGTTCCTTTGGTATATGTGCAATGGTCGTATGGCTGAGTACAAGATAAGACCTGGGAACTGAAAGTTGATATATGATCTCAGTGGATGAAACTTTTTGCTGATGATACCTCTAAACTATAAAAAGTCCCACTCAGGGATGATTATCTTTACTGATGGTATTTTGTAATGGCCCATATTTTCATGAATGTACAGATTAATAGTTTTTAAATTTAAATTCTTTTAGTGGAACTAATGTAGATTTCTAATCAAGTCATGAAGGTATTGGTGTGCATAGGGATTGTTCGAAGATGAGATTTATAAATTGGGAATGAAAGACTGGGCCGCATGGTTTATCTATAAACTTGAAACCTAGATAACACATCTGTATGACCAGTTATAGGTATTTCATAGAATGATTTATCATGGTTAGTCAAATTGTGAACATAACCTTGCGGAATGCCCTAGATTAGTCATGAACTAAGCATGGTTTGTGTATAGTTTGGACAAACCGTGTGCCTATATATTTTGGGGTGAAATTACATTTTTTCACCTCACCTTATTTTTTTATCTCTTTTTCTTTTTCTCTCATTATTCCTCCAAAAGATCACCTAGTTCTTCTCTCCCATAGAATTCCTTCTCCTCCAGCCTAGGTTTTTCCATATCTCCCCATATGGTCCCCATTTCTTGATACATCAAAAATATAGGACTCATTAAGGAAATGATAACCTCGCTCTTACCTTGCATTCACGTTTTCACCTGATCTGTTGTGCTATTTAGGTGTAGAAACCTTTTCCAAATTTTCAGGGAATTGAACTAGTTCTCATAATTATTCTGACCTACATCAAATCCGATCCTGATATTGAGTGAGGTGTCATCATTGTACATGAGGGAGGTGGTCACAATGTTTTCCTTTTAATATTTTATGTTTTGTAATTATGTCACTGTGTTGCATGCCTTGTTTTTTCGAGCTCCCTAGTTGACTTGGTTTCTCCCAATTAAAATTGACCAATGCACCTTCATTAATGTCTATTGAAACTTTTTTAGTGAACTATAGGAGAGTTGCCTTTTTTATGGGAACCCATGGGATGTGAAAAGTAGAATCACCCCTTCTGACAAACACACTTATGTCTAGATTTTTTTTTGGATTTTAGTTTAGATATTAAATGGTTTATCCCTCAATTGTATCCGTGTTAAATGATCACAAGAACTTCTAAAGTCTTTTTCATAGCTTAATAAATAAATTTTCCAGGTATGTTTTTCCCACATGACCATTAATCCTACCAATTGACACTATAAGCCTTATTAATTGATTTCCATATCTTAATGAACTAGATGGGATAACCAAAGGGAGTGGTAAATTAAAAATGGATAACCTTCATTAAATGAATTGTTTTAATTAAATGAAATGAAATATGTTGTATGGTAAGACTATACCATTAATTATAATTATTATTAATTGTAATGTTTTCAATGGAATTGAACATGATAAAAAGAACATAAGAGATGTATTCTTTCATGTGTTATGTATAAACATGATTATGCCTTATTTATATTTAATGGGATGGTGAACATATTAAATGAGATGTGTTTCCTCATGTTGAATATTATAATTATGAATATTCCATTATATGGGTTTTGTATAAAGGTATGGGATCATGATAATGGGGAAAAATCACACTCCTTGACATCAGGTGTTGAGTATGGAATCCTGAACCAGTGATACTATATGGGTGTGGGGATTAATGCAGAATGTTCCATGATTAGATTTTCTATGATGGCTCACTCACCATTCTGAGTGTTGTTGTTTGATTTCTCACACTCTTCTTGGGAATTAGGGAATGAACCCTTTTGCATGAGCTTATAAGCATGTTATACTTTTCATGGATGTCTGAGTTACACCCTGGTCTATCAGGAAATAGCATTCCAAGTATATGGACATTTATGCCCACATAGAGTTGGTTTATATAGGTGAATGAAGTATATAATTAAACTATATATATATACTATATATATGGTAGCTGATCATTCATACATTCCATTAATGATCTGAAGTAGCTAGACCTACCAAATGTCTTTTAGGAACCTAAGCGGGGTGGTTATTTACTTCCATTTAGTTTTATTATTCTACTTGTACATGCACATTGTTTAGTTATGAGCACTTCTTGGATTACACATAGACATAATTGGTGGTGGTTTATTTATATTTTTATCACACACCCTACTCGGGCTTCCTTTGGCACCCAAGAAGATTACCTATCTATAGGAATTGATTAAGGACAGGGCCCTTCTTAATGATATTGAAATTCTTAGCTTGTAGTTGGAGCTTAGGAGAAGTGGATCATGACTTCACTCAATATTCTAGTTGAGAAGACTTGTTTCTTTGTTATTATTTTTTCATAGCATGACTGTATTCATGTTACCATGTTCCCTTTTATATTATCAATCAGGAATTGACACATCCATCATGGCTTTTGATATATTAATTCAGTTATTCATTTATTATCTTCCACTGTGGAATTATTTATTCAAACTATTAATTTACGCTTCCACATTTTAATGATTTTTTATGTCTATAAATATTCTTTTATTGTTGTATGCTATGGCTATATATATTGTTCCACTCTGATAAGAGGGTATAATCTCCCCACCATACCACCTTCACACCCTTTATTCTATTCGGAATTCTATTGAAAATGAGGATGAATTCTTGAGTCCATGTGACCCACTGGCTTATAGCATAGTTTATGTGGCCCTCAGGTCAGGATGTTACATTCCATATATGCTAGAGGCTATAGACTAACAACCAAGGTCAATTATCAATCATGTGTATACTATACACTCTTTATCAAAGTAGCACAAAAATGGAAATAAATAAACAATAGAAAAATTATATATCTAATACTCAACCAAACCAGTATCACATGATATCCAAAATATGAAATACCATATTCAAACTAATCAATAGATATGTCAAGCCATGTACGAGTCATGTGTCGATATGAAAAACCCAAAATAAATAAAGAAAATGAAAACTATAAGTGGGCCACAACACTAGGTCTAATTCCCTCATACATGATCCATTTTGACTCATCCATCTTACAAATGGATCCTGTACTTATCCTATCATAAATCCATGAAATCTATTCGGGTACCGATCAGGCAACCCGAGTAGGGTGTCAATAAAAATCAATAGGTCACCACCAATGGTTTCAAAACAATATCTAGTCAATTACATTGTATGATATGATATAAAGAATAATGAAAAATTAAAAATTAAAAAATTATCACATTTATTATTCTTAAAATTATTCACATACGCCCCCAAGATCTTGAGGATACCAAAACAATCGATACCTTCTTCGGCCCATGTTAGAGTCTGAACCATTTCACCATACAATGGTTATCCTTAATCATCTCATTCAATCATATCAGAACCACTTGGAGCCATAATCCTATACAAACTCATTGGTGCATAATGTCATGTCTAACACCCTTTGGGGATTTGGAGTCTTGGTCCCTATCCCACATCTCAATGTCATGTGATTATTTGGAGCCTTAGTCCCTATCCCATAATCATATCTCATACGGGTATTTGGAGCATCTGTCTCTGTAACACACCATGTTTATCAATCAATTCAACAATACGATCAATTGATGTAGTAGACCAGATCCCACACATGTTTATCAATTAATTAAGCATAATGGATTTTGATGCAGCAAACCATGTCTCAAGCACATTTATTAATCATTTAAATAATATTTTCTTTTGATGTGATAGATTATTCCCCACTAATTTTTAGCAATCAGTTCAACAATATGAACTTTTGGTACACCAAACTGTGTCTTCCACATGTATATCACATATATCACAATATCACATATATACCAATATCACATATATCACTTAAATAAAGGATAATCAATATTAACACTCATAACACAATTTCATAAGAATCACGGTTTACCCAACAATATCAAAATTTAAAATTTCAATTAATTCTTAAACGCATTAATTGACCAACCACTTAATTAATTAATTAATTAACCAACTAATTAATTCAACACTAAAATCACAACAATCCATTAATTAATTAAATAATTAATTAATCCAATACCACATTTACAACAATCCATTAATTAATTATGAAATTAATTAATCCACATCCACCTTCACAAAAATCCATGAATTAATTAAACAATTAATTACTCCAATTTCCATAATCCCAATATCTCTGTAATTCATTCAACAATTAATTAATCCAATTTAACAATTTAAAAATCACAACTAAATCCATTAATTAATTCCTAAATTAATTAATAAAATTAATTAAAAATTTAAAATACCAATATCCAATTATATAATTGAAAAATTAATTAATTCAATTCACTGTTAAATTTCCCCAATTAATCTAAATATTTCACACGCAGAAATTAAAACAAATCAATTAAATTAATAATGCAATTTCCTTTTCATGGAAATTTAAATTTTTAGAATTAAAATCATGTAACTTAAAAAAATAATATGGTATTGGAATTTTAACAACCTACCTCAATTTTGATGATGAAAGGTCAACAACAAATATACCCAATTTGAAGCATAATAATTGAAACCTTGATGAAGAACACGAACTAGATCTGAACTAAGAGAGGTGGCCATCTTCAATATAGACTTTGATTTATCATAAATGGAATTCATAAGACCTATTAATTCGTTTAAAATCTTCAATAAATGATAGTAGTGGTGAATTTTGAGGTTTCAGGTATTTTTAGAACCAATTTTTTGTTCAATTTATTATCTGTGCACAGTTTCTTATGTGAGGTGCACAGTTTTCCCTTACAATGATCATTCACCTCACCTTGCGGTGTAACATGATTACTCTTTTGAGGGTGCACAGATAGACAAATTATGTTCCTTCCATGTGAATCCCCTATATTTAGGTTCACATTTTTTGATGGGTTGAGTGCACGGTTTAGAGAAATTGTAAGCCAACTTTGCACAACCCCCCCCCCCCCCTTTCCTCTAAAATACTAAATTTTTATACCAAATGCACCCAATATACAACCCAAACTAAAATTACTCCAAAAATGAAAAATATTTCCTAAAATTAACATGATACATCTCTTTAAATGGTAACGATCTTACAATCTCCCTATATTATAAGACTTTTTCCTTGAGATTTATTCCCAAGAATATCTAATATTTCAAGAAAAAATGCTCAGGCCATTGAGTCGGTATATCTTTTTGTCTCCCCCATGTTTTCTCTTGAATACGCCCATGTTTCCACAATACCAGAACTAACTACATTGTATTTCCCTGTAACACTTTCTCTCTGTGATCAAACCCAAGTATCAATTTCTGTTTAAAGGATGCACATATCTAAAACTCAACATCATCCACATTGATCACATAAGAAGGGTTGGGGTGATATTTCTTAATCTATAACATATGAAAAATATCATGTATAACATTGTTTTTCTATAGAAGAGACAACAAGTACACTACTGGCTTGATCCTCTCCACAGCCTCAAAAGGCCCAACAAACCTGGGAACGATCTTTCCATTTCCCTATATCCTACGATGATGCCATCTAGGTGACACCAAAACAAATACACGATGTCCCTCAATAAAATCGATAGGTCATCGATGTTTATTGGTAGAAAACATTTTCCAACTCTAATCCATAGTCATATGTTCCCAAATCAATTGAACCCTCTTTAATTTCTCCTACATGAGTCTCAGTCCCAAAATCTCTAACTCACCAGCCTCTATACAGTATAGTGGCGAGTTGCATGGCCTACCATAAAGAGCCTCATATGGTTCCATGTGAATTGTATCATGATAATTGTGGTTATAATTAATCTCCCATAAATCCAGGTTCCTTTCCTAAGACCCACCAATGTTTAGGACACACACCAACAATATATCCTCAATCACCTATATAGAATGCTCCAACTTCCCATCTTTCTGTAGGTGGAATGTCTTACTTAATAAAACAGGTATTCCAAGAATAATATGCAATCCATCATAGAAGTATGAAGTAAAACATGAGTCATGTTCTGAAAAAAATACTCTATGGTGCCCCATATAGACTAAATATCTCTTGAATGTACATGTATCCCAACCGCTCCCCTGATATGGTATCTTGTATCTGTATGAAATGATATACATTCATAAAATGGTCTACAATAACTCAAATCGAATCATTCATCTAGGGAATCCTCGGGAGAACCACCAGAAAAACCAGGGTAACCTCATCCCACTTCCATTTCAGAATGTGAAATGGATGTGAAAAATATATCTATCACTGATTCTCTGCCTTCACCTATTGATAGTTTTATCATCATTTGATAAACTATGTTATGTCCTCTTTCATGTTCATCCACCAATACTTCTAACGTAGTTCACAATACATTTTTTTCACACTTATATGAACTTCCCACTTTGAGGCATGAAATTCATACTTCAAATGCTCCGAGATACTCACAGTCACAAAAAAATGATCCCTGATTTAGAAGATATCAGCCTAATATATTCTATAATTAAAATTTAACTCCTGACCTTCATGGAGTTCCCTCACGCCCAAGAATTCTAGATCTTCATACCGACTATCACTATTATGCGTTAAAACATGAGACTCCATTGAAACTGATACGAGAGTAATCTTTTCCTAGAACTCCTGAACTACAACATGCATATCAGATAGTAATGTCATTATCATCCACTCAACACTAGACTCCAGAAATGATAGAGTTTGATTTTTCCTATTTAAATCATCAACAACAATTTTTCCATTTCTAGGCATGTAAAGACCTGAACATTTATGAATAAAATTCCCTTTTATTTATTTAATTAATTATCTTATAGATATTGAAAACACATGGTCATTTTTTATTTTATCTAATTTTATTTAAATGACTATTATGTATCATTACTATTGATAATATAGTCATTGAACAGTGATCACATGACTGATATAAATATAAGGTTTTTTTAAAAAAAAACCTTTCAACACAGAAAAAGGAGAGGATGGACTCATCCAATAGTATTAGCCCATACGAAGCTTATTTTTTAGAGCTCAAAAAAGAGGTAGCATCCCTAGGCTTCACTTTTGACCAAACAATGCCGAGCTATAACACTTTAAGCTTGAATAGAATCACATACATGAGAAGTTTACATTAATAGGGATTACCACCCGAGCGATGTCATTATAGCCACCCCAAGAGTCTGTCACCATCGCACACCTTACCCTTAGGTCTTTTCTATGTGTTATAAACGGTTATGTAACAAGGTATTAGTTATTTTTTTTAATCCATTTAATAAATAAAATTTGTATTCCATCAACTCCTTTAGGAGAATAAGTTTTCAGAAAAAATACAATGAATTAGATAAATAGTTTTTTGGTAAAATGGTACTTTTCAAAATTATATAAATTAATATATTCAACTGAGTTTTTATTAATAATGTTATTATAATAATGTTATAATAACACTCAATTTATATATAAATGATGATTATATTTATTTTTTTTCTCTATATAAAATTAAGCATTCAGTTTGATAGCAATTATATTTTTACGATAAAATAGAAATTTTATTTTTAATTAAAGAATTTATTTTGAGGAAATAAATCATTTTTCAAATAATTAATATTTTAATAAAATATTATTATCAAATTAATTTTATGAATAATAAATTAGTATATAATTTTTATGAAGTTAAATGTAATTTATAATAAGATTAAAATCTATTTTATCAGAACCTCTCAATTTTCTGTAAATATTGTTTTTTATTTTAAAATAGAAAATTCACATATTTATAGAATTATTTATTTAAAATAAATATTATTTTTGGAGTCAGTAAATTGAAATTATCCAAGATTGAATTTTTCAAGATTTTCTGAGTCATTCGAATTTTTAGGTAATAATTAAATACCGAATAAATATATAATTTGTTTTATGACATCATAATGTCCCAACAGTGATTTAATAAAATGATATAAAATGGATAATCGGCCAATATATGTTTTTCCTTGAGAATATTATTATTTTAGAACTGTTTGATTAATTTTATAATATCTAAGTGGACCCTCCAAGGCTTATAAATTATTTTAACTTTTTAGTACGATTTTCTTGAGAGTGTGACTCTCCTATACATAAGAAAGACAAATAATTTAATATGTTTGGACCTTGGTCATATAAAATATTTCATACCACTCCCCTTTGGAAGAAACTATTGGAAAAACCATGGGATTGTTTGGGGTTTTGATTAGTTTAATGTGTAGTGTCCAAAACCTAAATAATAAACAACTCCCTCTCATTTTTTATATAAACCCACAAAACCTCCCATTCCTCTTCACTCAAACCATTTGGAGATATACCAAAATCTTCCCCATACTCCATATAGTCCTCAAAAAGCAGTTTGAATCTCCCAATAAGCCTCTCCCAAGCCTTTGGGATTAAATTTGAATGTATGGGATCCTCACTTTCCACTCCTTTCAAATTAAAGCATCTTATTTGAAAGCAGTTCTTGTAATTTCAATTGGTTATATTTTCACCATTTATAATCAATTTAATAATTTTAATTTGATGTTATTTCAATTATTGATCATTTCTACACCCTCATTTTGACCCATAGCTAAGTCGTTACTGTGCCAAAATTCCATAAGGGATTTCACTTTTCTCATTTCTATTCAATCTACTATTTTACATTATAATTTTTAAGTGACATATTTATATATTGGGTTATGATTTTACATACACCCATACTACAATTTTATGTATAGATTATATGATATTCCTTTCACTCTCATTAATCCCCCCCTATGATCCTTTAATCACACCCGTTACTATGCCGAAATTCCATAAGGGATCTTCCACGCCCTTTTTTTATCAAGAAATATTTTAATGTTATTTATTTTGATATATTTTATTCATATGTTGGGATATGTTATTAGATATCATATTTACTTTCCATTTGATTTATAAATTATTATATCCCCTTTCACTCCCATTTATTCCTCTTATGAACCCTTATGGGCACCAATTACCATGCTGAATTTTCTTAAGGGATTACTAACTTTCTCATTTTTTTGAAGTTTCTTTATGTTGTTATACCATTTTCAATTAAAAATGTTGGGGTATGATTTATTACCTACCCCATACTCCCCTCCTTATGTTTGAATTATGACAGACCTCTTTCTCTCTCATTAATCCCTCTCATGTACACCTGTTACCATGCTGAAATTTCGTAAGAGTTATTCCATTTCTCCTGTTCTTCATGTTTCTTTGTTATGTTAAGCATTCTATTTAAAAATTGAATGTGTTGGGACATGTATCCATATTACCCCATTACTTTCCATTTCATTTACATATGTTGAGAGACCGCTTTCCCTCTCAAAAATCATTTTTTTGAATTTTTATGTCAGGATATTAGGCTTCAGAAATTACACCGCAATTTTCCATACCAAAATCATCCTGTAGTGAATACAATACCCATTTATATATCAAGGGTATTAAATTTTATGCAAATATATAGACTGAATATATAATTTCATGTATTTATTCCACATTCCTTTATTGTGGATGAAATGATTATGTTGAATGATTCAATGTTATATGATCCATATTGCATAGTTATGCATGAAATTAAATGTTTATAAATGGTGTGCCCTGATTGCACTCCTATTCACTGGGTAATTTTTATTATCATGATACACCATTTGTAATGAGGGTTTACTCATGCTAATTCATGTGTACTGAGGGTTTACTCATGCTAATCCACATTCAATTAGGGTTTACTAATGCTAATCCATGTGCAATGATGGTGTACTCATACTAATTCATCTCCAATGAGAGTTTACTCAAGCTAATACAAGTGAAATAAGTTTTTTCTAATGATAATAACTTGTTTCATGTCATTACAACATTTCCATGTTATGATAAGCATGTGATATAATGCCTTTATGGCCATGTTTCCCTTATTTATATGCATGTTTCCTAACATGTACTGTATTATTCATGTTATGCCTTGTTTACTCCCTTATTTTTCTTTATAGATCACCCTTTTCTTATGTATGTCCTTAGGTTATCCCATAAAATGCTAAGTATGATGGAATGTTGTGGCCATGTAAACGAATTTTTCAATAAAGATGTTATATTTTATGTTTTAGTTATTTATGTAATGTTCCTAATTTCCCAAAACACTAGACCTCTCGATCCACAAATTTGATGTGCAAGTTTATGTAATAAATCTTGTCTAAGTGTGTAAAAAAGAGATGGGTTGTTAAAGGGAACATATGCTAGCTTAATATAAAAATTATTCAAATACTCAAACCAGCTATGCTCCTGTAGATTCCAATCCCATCATGAAAATATATTGATTATGATATAGTGATCGGTGTATGTGGTAAAACATTTTAGTAAAATGAAATGTCACCAACACATCAAATAATAAACCACAATAGCTAATTTGAGTTGGGATATAGGGGAGTTTTGTTCATGTGGCCACAATTGATACCTAATCCCATAAGAATCACACAAAAAATCTTTCTAGCCCCAAAAATCTCTGGATATTGAATTTTTTTTGGGCCGCACCAAATATAGAACAACCTAAACCTTCTCTAAGTACACTGAAACACCTTCCTCTGAGAAGATGCGACCCAAGAATTGAACATAATCAATCCAAAACTAAAACATAGATATATTTTCATATAGCCAACTCTCTCTTAGTGTACTCAGGATGATTTCAAGATGTTGGTAATGGTATTCATGATTCATGGATTACACTTATATTTCATACCCAAACACTAACACAATGTGATCTAGGTAAGGTTAGAATATTCAGTTAATCAAGGTCATAAACACTACTGGTTCATTCATCAACCGAAAAAAAATCACAAAAAACTCGTATTAGCTATACCTATTTAAAAAATTAGTGCTTAGTATATCAAAAGTGCAGGATCTCAATTAATGATACCCTGATCTCAACTAAATCATAGAGAAAAAAATGCTCCCCTCAAATGGTATAAAAGGTCATCGATAAGCCCAAGAGTATATCATTTTTTCACTATAATCAAGATGAACTTCTGCTAATCGACACATAAGTGTAGAGTCCCATCAACATCTTAGAAAACAGGTCTAGACAACTCCTTATTTATGTACTCATATAGATAACACCTTTATCCATAAACTCTTCCAATTGATTATTTAAATTTTGAAGCTTTGATGGTGTCATTATTTATAGTTGATTAGAAATTTCCTCAACCCTAGACCTTAGATCAATTGTAAAACTCCACATCTATCTCGGGTGGAATCCCTAATAATTCATTTGAAAACAAATTTTGGAACTGATCCACTACAGATAGAAATAGACCTTTATTTACACCCCCATCATCTATAAATAGACTAAAAACTTGGTTGGTATGCTCTCCCATCTTCAGATGAACTGGCCTTTGACAACCCATCTGGATATCCCACTCTCTATGGTGAATATATTTTTCACCCTCAAGAGACGTGAATGTAACTATCCAATGGTAATAATTAATGTGGGCATAGTATTCTATTAACTAGTCCATACCTAGAATTAGGTCAATGCTTGAAATATGTAGAATGTAAATATCCCTAATGGAACGATATTACCCAACCATAAGGGAGCACCCTTTTCACAAATAGATGTGTCCTGAATATACTCCCAAATATATATCTATAATCAAAATCCCACTCACAATGTCCACCAAAAATATCCAACCATTCACAAGTAGTGAAGATATAAAAGAATATAAGTTATCAGTATGAAATAAGGAATTATTTGGCATAGAATCTATAATAATAGTACCTATAACTATCGGCAGTCCAACCTAACAATCAAAATGTATATTCTTAACTATATGAAACTATCTGGCGCTTCTTCTCTGTGATGTAGTTTGAGTCCCTTTAGCTATACCACATTTTTTATATAGGTTCTATTTCCCCGAAGAACCATGACCACTACCTCTACTACCATGTTTAGTAGAACTCATGAATCAAGATTGATATAATGTGGAATATCCCCTTCCTATAACCTGGTAATATCTAGATTCTCCATTATTAACCATTTATCATGGTTTCCATTAAAACCGCTATAGATATCCCATAATTCTGCATGATTGGAACTCTATCATTGGTCAGGGACAATGCCTATGAAAGTGAACTAGCCTATCACATTGGTGATAGGTCAGTTGGATAAGATCATGAGTAATTGTTCCTTCACCCTAGACACATTTTTTATACTCTTTAGCCAACATTCTCAAAATGAAACATCCTACTATAATAATTCATACCACCTTATCATCTAGAAGAAACCACCTTTCCTAAACTAAAAGCCACCTTTAGGTTCCCCTTAGAAATGAGATCTCGATTCATCACTTCTAAAAAATATTCAGCCTAATTATATTTACATGCGACTTAAAATCACATTTTATCTCATCTTGGAAACACCATTTTTTTGTTGTCTCATCCCCTACCGACACTGTAGAAAAGAACATTAGGTCTATAACGATGCACGCATAGTCTATCACGAACATTATTCCCCTAGTCATAGTCATGAACTTTGTCAAACTCTAATATCTAAGTGTATCTAGTTAAATTTCTTCCATAAACAACTATAAAAAATTCTTCCATACCACGCTATCAGTCTGTACATTCCAGGACTAAACCTACCACCAGTGATTCACTAATCTTTTCAATATGTATGTGTCCAAATTGAACATCTTCTTAGTGTTAGTATTTAAATGGTCATGTATAGTATGGATGGTATCAGTCTAGAACTCAATTATATCAGTTCCACCCTGCCTGGTGAAATTCATAAGGGGTTTTAACTTAAACTCCCTAATCAGTTCAAACATACTCCTCACAAACATACTTGTGTGTCTCTCCATAAACTACGTGAAGGGAGCAATGTTCTCTGGGAACATCTCTCCAGCTTCTTCTCCCAACACTATTGATGCCCCATGTTCTACTACTAGAATATCATCTATAACCATGTCCTCTTGGAATACTCGTAATAATCTTCATCATGTCGGAATATATATAAAATTACAAACACACATCTCAAGATAAATAACAATAAATTTAAAAAAATTAACAAGAGGTATTCACAAAATCAATAACACGTCATTTCCCCAAACCCTTCTACATGGTAAACACCATGGTTCTCTCGCTACCCTTAACCATCATATATATAGGTCATGGTTAAAAAAATGTAAACACATTTTAATCAATAATTGTTTTTCCTTAGACACCCAAATTTTCATTTATTTCATCATTTTATCAATTTCAATTTCACATAAGGAACATTTTTTAGTACAATTACATGGGTAAGGAAAAAACTATTTTCCCATGTGTGCCTAAAATGATGTTTGTCACAAAAAATTATGAGGTTCTATAATGATGCATGCATACTAAACTCTCTTGGAATTTTGGGCCATGAGTGAAATATCATAAAATCTCAAAAACAATAATTACATCACATCACAAATTCATCAACCAAGGTGAAATATCATCAACTGTAACAAAAGAGATCAACCACAAAAATTCCCACCCTAGGTACTTGGATTTTTACCCCCATGCATGGTTTATCTACTCCCATACATGAGATCTTACCAAAGGCATAACTCAACCAATTATCCTATCTACCAATCCCAAATAGTAAGACTAAATAAATGAGAATAAAGAATCTTCTGATACAACTTTTTAACATCCCAAACCAGGTTCCACACACTAGTGTCCTGAGCCGGTCCATAATAATACCTCAGGTGTGCCTCCCCGTATTCCAAAGGCTACCGACTTGTAACAAGGGCCTATTATAGATCATGGGGAGACTATACCCTCTTTGTCAAATTTTCATAACAATGTGACTAAATAAACAATGTCCACATGAAAAATCCAATACTAAACCAAAACAGTTTCACAGAACGACCTAAAATAAAAAATAAAATATCTAAAAGTACAAATATATGTCATTTTTCAATATAAAAAAACAAAAAATAAATAAAGACATTAACAAATTCAAGAAGGTCCCAACACAAGGTCTAGTTACCTAACCTATTATTTATCCAGAATCATCCATATAACATATGGATCTTGCCTTTATCCTATCACATAACTATGAAATCTATTCGAGTACCAATCAGGAAGCCTGAGTAGGGTGTGAGAAAGGATTATTAAACCACAGCTAATAGTTTCTAAACAATATCTATTCAATAACAATATATTCAATAGAATAAATAATGAAGAACAATGCATGCATAAATAGTTATCTCATTTATTATTATTTAAATTAATCACATATTCCCCTCAGATCCTGAGGAGACCCAAACTCTCATTACATTCATCGATCCATACATGAGTCTGAACCATATCACAATACCATGATTATAATTTATCATCTCATTAAATCATACCACTTCCACATGGAACCATAGTTTAATGCCAAATTATGGGTGCAGAATGTCATATCTAACACCCCATAGGTATTTGGAGCCTCGGTCCCTATCCCACATCTCAATGTCACGTGGGTATTTGGAACCTTATTCTCTGTCCCATACTAATATTTTATATGGGTATTTGGAGTATCTATCCCAATCCCACCCTTTTTTTGTCAATCAATTCACCATTATAAGATTTTTATGTAGCATACCATATCCAACACACTTTTATCAACAAATTCAACACTATGGGATTTTGTTTCAACATACCATGTACCACACATGTTTATCAATCAATTCCACACTATTGTCTTTTGATGCAGCAAACCATATCCCACACATTTATATCACATATAACACAATATCACATATATCACATAAATCAAGGTTAATCAATATCAATCATCTTATTATAATTTTAGAAACATAAAGGATTAACTAAACATGTCATAATTTCAATTTTCAATTAATTCTTAAACACATTAATAGAACAATCACAAAATTCATTAATTAATTAAGAAGTTATTAATTTGATTTTGAAATAGCAATAATTGATTAATTAAATCAAATATTAATTAAGCAAATACCATATTCACAAAAAAAAATCCGTTAATAAATTCACCAATTAATTAATCCAAATCCACATTCAAAATAATACATTAATTAATTAAACAATTAATTAATCTAATTTCCATATTCCCAATATCCCATTAATTAATTCAAAAAATAATTATTCTAATTTAACAATTTCCCAATCACAAAAACTTCCATTAATTAATTACAAAATTAATTAATCTAAATCAATCCAATTCCACAATACCAAAATCCCATTAATTAATTCACAAGTTAATTAATTCAATTTGATATTCAATTTACCTAATTAAACTAAATTGTTAACACATTTAAATAAAAACAAATTAGTTCAATTATCAATGCAATTTCATAATCACGGTAATTCAATTTATCACAATTACATTCATGTAATTTAAATTAAGACTCTTGGAATGGAATTTAGACCACCTATCTCATGTTTGATGATGAGCAGTCACTAATAGAGATACCCACTTTGAAGGAGAACAACTGAGACCACGACGCAGGACACGATCTAGATCCAAATCGAGAGAGGTGAGGATCTTCAATATGAAATTTTAATCATCGTGACCAGAAGTTGAAGGACCTAGGAATTCTTAGGGAAGACTAAAAATTATATAGGAATGGTTTAGGTATTATCTAGGTCAATGTTTTGTGAATTACTAGGGTTTAGGTATTTTTAAAAATAATTTTTTGCTCAATTAATTTGGTGTGCATGATTTCTTATACAAGGTCCATGATTTCCCCTAACCATTCACCTTAACTGTTCTCCTCACTGAGAGGTGTCTCACAGATACTCATAAGAGGCCAAAAAATTATAAAAACCATGAATTATATATGTGAATCCCCTAGGTTTGGGTTCACATGATTTACTAGGATGGGTACACTATTTGAGAAAATTGTGCACCAATTGTGAAAACCCCTCTTTCCTCTAAAATTCTCTAAATTGCACCCAAAAGAACCCAACATACAACCCAAACTAACATTACCCAAAAACAAAAAAAGTGTACATGTAAATGAATTTATGACATCTATATAAAAGGTTTGGATCTTAAATCATATTTACTTTATAAAAATATTTCATACCCATGATAATTGATTAAATCAAATCCATCATATCAATTTTAATATATATAATAATTTTTTTTCAAAAAAAAAAATAAACATAACATAAAATTAATATTAATATACCAAAAACTCAAAAAACCATTCTGTCATCCAATATTATGTAACTCAGTTTTTGTAAGAGCCCAATTATTTTTAAAAATAATTCTTTTTTTTTGTACTGTATATTACATACAACACCGGGTTTCAAGAAACCTCAAAATACTATTAATATTGTTTCTTAAAAATAAGAGTTATAATATATCCATTATATTTGAATTTATGAATAGGAATAACAACATTTCTAAAATTATGTATGATTTTCAAAGAAAATATATTAACAAATAGGTACCTAATTTTTTATGAAGACTTTATAGTCTTCAAAAATTCATATTTTTCAAAAAATATTACTTATTTATTTTTCTGAAGAAAAAATAAAATTAATTTATCACAATTATTGGAAATATAGTGGAAAAAATATCAAATTTTCTTTAATCAACATGTCTATTATCGTATGATTATTGTTTGAGATTTTTATAAAAAAATATGTCTATAGTAAATATTGAAAAATAATGTTTTTATTTGGAAATGGAATTTATTTTAAATCATTTAGAATGTAATATATTGTTTAAAAATGGTTTACATAAATTATTTTATGATTTATACTATTTATTTCATTTTAATAAATTTTATTCTATATTTTTGTATAAAAACATTATATACTTTTGAAATCTTTTTCTTTGGGAAACTATTTTTTCATCTCATCTGTGGAATTAATATTAAATTAAATTTTACCCATTTTTCTATTGAAATTGAAAAAATATAATCCATATTTTGAATCATACTAATAAATATTTTATAAATGTATTATCATAATTTTTACCATAAGGAATATTGAAAATATTAAAAATTAATTTTCAGGCTTACGGTTAAAACGAATTTACCCTCCGTTAAAATAACTTATTATCATTTAAATAACCTAAATATTTATAGAGATCCAATTTTATGGAAATATTTTTACATTATATCATTTAAGTCTCTATAATGTTTCATTAAGGAGACTATTTTCTTATGTAAAAAGTGTATATAAGTTTTTCAATCCAATTATTTCAAGTGTGTCTGCTTCCCCAACTATAAAATGAAACCCCCTCTCCTATACTCTTTACATATCAAAAATCTTTTGGTTCATCGTTTAGATTCCCAAATACATTTTCTAATTAAATTCACAATTCGAAGATCCATTTTTATGAGAAATCAAATATTATATGGATTTTGGTTATAATCCTTAAGGGGTTGTCCAAAGAAGAGGTATTGTTCTTAACAAAGCATTTTTGTTTTATTTATTAATAAAACTCCATAAAATATTAGAAAATCATGATTATATTATAATAAAATTATTATTCATATACTAAGTTGTTATTATGATAATTTCATAACATAATCCATCCCCACGAACTTAAATGTAAAACAAAACCTTCGTCCGTGTGTACGGTGGACTACCGCCTCATGAATCGATGTAATTAGTTTTAGATCATCACTTATAATGGATGTTATTGATGAATTATTTGATGTATATATATATTATATTAATGAAATATTAATGATTATATATATTTAAAATATCTTATTACTTATTATCATATCGTCCATAGAAAAATGATAACGTCATTCGTGTGTACGGTAATCTAGCGCCACTCGAAACGATGTGATTCATTTTATTGTTATCGCATCCCACAGATGATATATGTTATTGTATTTAATGAAATTATATGAAATTGATGATATTAATATACTTATTTAAATATAAAATTACACTTACCTTCATTCCTTTATGATTAATGAAAATGGAGACATTATACATTCGTACGTATGACCTACCATCTTAATGATTGTATCATACTTCATTTTTCGAAACCATATATCAAAGTTATTTAGAAAAGTATTATTTGTATAAAAAATGATAATTATTTAATTATTATAATTCAGTATATGACTAAATAATAATAACTTTTACCTTTTTTAACTTTCTATAGTGATTTTGTACATATGATATTAATATCCTAAAAAATTCTAAATTGATCCAAATTGATTAACTTGTTTAATATAACACAGTAATGAATAAAAAAAGAAAAATAAAATTGAATTTTTTATAAAAAGGTAAATAATTAAAATATGTCTATTATTTGGCATGATAAATAAAATTGGTGACATATCAGGCTCGATGTAATGGATATCGCTAATCCACAACATTTTATCTCAATATTTAATGTTATGAAAGGATTATAAATACTCCATATTTCTCTAAAAAATATATCTTTCTTATTATAATTTCATTTTCTGGGGTAATACAAGATTTATTTTTATTTCTTCAATGGATTCATTATGAAATTTCTTTTGATTACGATATGAGGAATGATTGTAAAACACATTTCTATTCCATGTGTAATTTTTATATAAAAACTTATGATTAATTGACATTATGTGAAATACATAGACCATGAAATATTTATGATGGGTGTTCCAAAGAAGTTTTACAATTCATTGGTTATTGTTTTATCCTCATGATATTTCATGAGTGGGATTAGGGAGAAAACCAAATACATTATGAAACGTTTTCTACCATGTCATATTTTCTAGGACGTTATCCTTGACTTAGGATTATGTCATGTTATATGTTTCTATCAGAGTTCATATTTCACCATGATCATATTATTCCATATTCGATATCATATTCCTTCATGTGATTTATCATGATCCTTCCCTTTTATGTTATCATGTTATACCTTTAACTCAGATATTATAACCCATTATCATGATTATAACCTTGATAGGATTTTTACATCACCCATTTTTTATTTATTCCCCAAGTTATACTATGTAGTTTTAGGATCTCATATTTATTTAGGATATAATTATCTAGAATTAAATAAGGATGACATGTTTTAGTTTCCTTTTTTGGTAATATTAACATATTCTTCCAAACACACTAGGCCTCATGATATATTGGATGCAATTATTAGATATTTATGTTTAAAAATCCTCTATAAATATGTGTAAAAATCATGGGTAATTTTATATTTAATCGTATAATGGTTTAGTTAATATTTAAAGACTAGGTTGAACCCCATGGATATGTCTAAGGATATGTCTAAGGATTATACTAAGTATAGGAAAATATCCTAGAATTTCAGTGATCTATAGAGTAAGTGGGTTACATGAAATTTAATCATTTTTTGGATAATAATATTTGATGTTGATAATCGATAGTTATAACAGGGGTAATAAACTCAAGAAGAGTTAATTGAGAATGACTCAATCATCACCTGGTGAATGAAAATGGGCCTTGCTTCATACCTAGTTTGAAAACACTAGGTATTTTTTAAAAAAAATTTAAAAAACTCTTTACAAACCACTATGAAGGTATTTAAAAAATTATAATCTCAAAAAATATTAGGTAATTTAATTTTAGTAATTCATATTGAAACCTAGTGACTCATAAGTTACGATATACTTATCATTTATATGTTATTTATCTAATCTTTCTATGTTTACCTATTGTATATTTATTAGTTATTATAATCACATCTTGTTTTTATTATTCTAGATAATTTTTGGAAATAGTAGAAACTACACAAATAACAAACCATACAAGATGTGTGATTATTACCCTATTGATATGACAAATAATATAGGTGTGGGAGATGATATCTTTATGAAATAACTAGATCAAATAGCTTATGATATGAATAATAACATGAATCATATAGAATAACTTACTCTTTTTAAGATGGATTAAGATGAATTTGATTATTTTATAAAATAATGTTCTCCTTCCTTTAGTGGATATTTTGATCCATTCTTAACGAAACAATGGATTAACTCCATTGAGAATAAATTTCTTGTCTTCTAATGCTTAGAGAAAGAGAATGTTTGGTTGGTTGTTCAACACATCGAGCGAGAAGCTTATTAGTGGTGGATAATGATCATGAACACGGAGTCCAAAGAGGATATTTATTCAATGTAATGAGAATACTTAAAGAAAATATTTTCCTTATAGTCTTTGTTATAAAATGGATTAGGGGTTCATTTGTCTTATTCCAAATAAAGATGAGTCTATCAGACATATGATGAAAACTATACAAGGTTGTTATGGTAAGCCTAAGCCTTTTTCATCAATGAAGAAAGTACTATGTATTGATTATTTTCTGGATTAAAAATATTTATATAAAAAGTATTAGTGATTTGTGACATTTATTATTATTAAGAGTTCCTTATCTGTTCCCTCAAAGTTGAGATCGATATCAGTATCTCCTTTGTGGTCTAATGGTTCTATAGAAAAAATGTGTAAATTAGTGTTTTATAAAGGGTTTTTACAGATAAATCCAAGGGGAAAAATAAACCCCAATTTCCCACTTTTCAATATTGTGGGAAAGGGAATCACATAAATTGTTTATTAGGAAGCAGGAGATGTTTTAAATTTCGAAATAAGGGGAATTAGGCTACCAAGACTTTATGGAAATAAAGAAACCTAATATTTTATAAGAAGAAAATAATTTTGAAATAAATATTTAGCCTACAATGCAGTGTTTAATTTTAAAGGAACACTATAATTATTAATAAAAATAACATATACTAAGGGTTGTTAGAGAGAATCAGTGACAATAAATTCTACATTATTGAGAGAAATGAAGAGTATACATAATCTATACTCTTGAGGTGGATATTGAAAATTATTTGGTAACATGTATACTATTTATTTAGTGAAGAATTGAGAATTTACTATTTTATTTTTATATTGTAGATTCTATCATGTCATTCAATTTTAGTATAACTAATAAAGAACCACCTAAAAACTTGGGTGCTGAGATATATGAGATAATAGTAAATAGTTTTATGGTTCCATACATATTATATAACTCTTCCACCATGAATTATTGTACTGTGAATCTTCTAGAACATTTTTTCTTACATTCTTTAGTGAAGTCTAATTTCACATTTGTTATTGATTGGAAATCCTTATATAAATATAATAACAACTTGTGAGATTGTGAGACCACTCTTTATGACCAAATAAATCCTCATATTTTATAAAATTGTAATTAGTATGATGTATATCCATTGGAATATTCTATTCATGTTTGTATATTGTTGACTTATGAAAATGAATATATAGCTTAAATGATCATGAAAAAGGATATAATAATTCTTGAAAACATTCCAATTGTTAAGGATTATACTAATGTATTATATAAATAAGTTCCTAGTATTCTACATGACTGAGATATTGAGTTATCAGTTGATCTTATGTATAGATCTCTACTCATATTCAAAACTCTTTATAGAATATATAGTTTTGAGTTTTAAGAACTGAAGAGTATGTCATAATATAATATTAAAAATGGATTTATATATCCATGATCTTCACCATGGGGTGCACCAATCCTCTTATTTAATTAAAATGATTAGTAAATTTTTATATGAATTTATTATCATCTTGTCAATAAAATCATAGAAAAGAACATGTATCCCATACCACAACTAGATGTTTATTTCAATCAACTGCAAGGATATCAGTATTTCAATAAGGATTACTTTCATTCTAGATATCAAAAATTATGTGTTAATAAGGATGGTATTCCAAAAAATTCCTTTTGAAAAAGGTATTAACACTATGTGTTCATAGTGATTCCTTTCAAATTCACTAATTATCCTTCAATCATTATGAACATAATGAATAGATTCATGATATATTACCTCAAATTTATTTTTTTGTAGTCATTAAATATGATATTTTTATTTAAACCAAAAATAAAGCATGAACATGAGGGTCATTTGAATTTTTTGATTAAGTATTTGAGAAAAGAAAATCTATATGAAATGAATAGAAAATGAGAGTTCTGGATATAGGAAGTGTCATTCTTGAGTCGTAATATCCATAAAAATAGGATAATAATGGACTGTTGTAAGAAAATAGAAACTGAGGAATTGACTAGACCAGTATATAAAATAGATATTTGTAGTTTTCAAGGCTTAGATGGGTATTACTGATTATTTTTTAGAAACATATCATGTTTTTCAATCACAATAATCTATCTAACATAAAAGTGAGTAATGTTTTTCTGCACCAGTGAATGTGAATAGAGATTTATAGAGTTTTAAAAGAGGCTTATTAATACACAATTCCTCATGCTTATAAAACAAGGAAAAGTAATCATGGTATGAAAAGATGTTTTTGAAAAGGTATTAGGTTGTGTGCTGGTATAAATTGATAAATTGACAGACTATGCCACAAGGAATTTGAATGTTCATTAGTAGAACTATCCCACACATTATCTAAAGTTTGAATTTATAATATTTTCATAAAAAAACATTTCAAAATTATATCTATGAGAAGAAGTTTAAAATATATATAGAATAGAAGAGACTCAAATATATATTCATAGAGAATTATCTTACTATTCACAAATGAATATGATTATATATATTCACATACTATAACTACCCTACCCATTACCAACTAGGGAAAGCCAAAAATATTTTCGATTCATTGGGTAAAAAGGATCAGACAATATTATTAGTTATTATAGTTGATGATGATGTAATCATCCTATACATTCATTGTACATACATCTGAATAGTAAAAGAGGGAACTTCGTGATTCTTTTCTATGATGATTGTTCAACCATACCTTCAGGGTAATTTAATGAATCATAAAAGAGATGATGTGGAAATTAATATGATGTTGGAAGTTATAAGGAATCATAAATCCTCATAGTTCAAAAGCTATGAAGAATGAGATTTAATATTTGGGTCATGACTATGTGTACCATAAAATCTTGATATAAATAAGGAGCTGTTGAATGATGCACATAGAAAGAAAATATCCATCCACCTAGGAAGCATTAAGATATATTGAGATATGTAAGAGAAAACTTATAAGAAGAATATGAAAAAGGATATTTTAAAACATACATAAAATTTTCTTGTATGTTAGAATGTTATGGATGAATGGAAAAAGTATATGGGGATGATGTAAAAATTTCTCAAAACTCTTTGTAAATGGGAAAACATTTCCATATATATTTTCCCTGGTATTCTGAATACATCAATAGGAAATAATTATATACGTGTGTTGGTGAAACATCTTGGATAGTCTCTTTATTTTATTTTAATTTAAGAGAAATTATCACTCAACCAACTTGAAAATATATACATTAGAGGGTTGGTGAGGCTACATGGAACACCACTATTGATTGTATATTTCCGATATCTGACCTTTACCTAAATGTTATGGAAGAGACTCCAACATAATAAAAATATTGGGGTTTACATCAGCACAATTTATCACACCTAAAATAAGGGCCAATATGAGTGGGCTATTCAAGAACTTCGATACATATTTATATCATGTTTTATGGAATTTAATGGAGGATGAGATCAACATCTTCCTCGTGTAGAGTTCTTGTGTAATAAAATATTTCACTAAAGCATCAAAGTGGATCTTTATGAATCTATTTATGGGATGATATGAATAAAAAATTCACTTTGGGTTGAAAATGATGATCTCTGATTTTTGGGACATAAAATAGTGGAATAAATATTTGAAAATATCAAGATGATTCAGCATCACATCAAGATTTTTCATAGTGTACAAAAGAGCTGTGATAATAATCATTGATGAGACATTGAGTTTGAGGTTGGGTATAAATTTTTTCTTCACCAATTTCCATGGAAAAGAGTCATGGGATTTTGGAATAGGGAATTCTAATCCCTAGGTACATCATCCCCTTTGATATTATCAATCACATCAGAGTTATGTCATAATGAATAACATTCCCACCAACCCTTCCCCAAGAACAAAATGTATTCCATGTATCCCTTATAAGGATTTACATACAAGATCCCTTCCATGTACTAAACATAGAGGTGGTATAGCTCAAAAATGATATTTATTATCAAGAGTATCTAGTGATGATCATGGACCATTGAGATAATGTTCTATATGATATATGACTCACCTACTCACAGTGCTATGGAGGAACTATAACTAAAAAGAGGTGAATTGTGATATAGAGGAAGAAATGAAGTAAATGTACACCCACATGTTTTCAAATTGATATTTATTATGAATTTCTATAGAAAAATTCATTATGTGGGTAAAAATATAAACCCATGAGTTTTTTTAATAAATCTATGTTTAATGATGTTTGTGACACACAACACCAAGTTTTAACCAACCTCAGTATGCTATTATAATTTTTATTTAAACACAAATATTATAACATAAACATTGAATTTGGGGTTATGAATAGTAATATCAATATTTTTGAAATTATAAATGCAGTATAATGAAAATATATTGATAAGTTAGTACATCATTTTTTGTTAATGTATTTATATGATTTCAAAATTACAAATTTTTTCAAAAAAAATGTATTTCATTTTATTTTGTGAACCAATAATTTTTTTTATAATTTTACAAAATTTATCTCAACTAAATGTATATATTTTTTCCAATAATCATGGTAAAATTTTATATTGATTATTTTTTTATGTTTTTAGAGTTAATTTTTGTAATTAATAGTGAAATATTTAGGGTTTTATTGGAAATTGATCTTATGTATGAATAATTAAAAAATATATAATAAATTTTAAAATTGTTTAAAAGAATAAAAAGATCCATCATGTTTGGAATAATTAAATTTTGTTCATTGGAATCCATTTCATGCTGAATTATAATATAAAAACATTTTATAAATTTTAAAACATTTTCTTTGGAAAATTGTTTTTCATCACGTTTATGGTATTAATGTAAAAATAAATTCTTCCAATTACATGAATTTAAATTTTAAAATAGATTCCAAAATTTCAATCAAAATAATTAACAATGTATAATATGCTTAACTTTATTTTTTGTCATAATTACTTGTAAAAACAGTAGTCATTAAATATCATTGTTTTGGTTAAAACCAATTTACTGAGGGTAGGAGTTGGTAAACAAACAAATAATGGTTTAAATGACCTAAATACTTTTCCAAAACCTATTTCATGGCCATATATCAACCTTATATATTCTAAGTATTTTTATAGATCCATTTTAGATACCCTTGGAATGTGTAAAACATGAGTATATCTATTCCTTTTCAAAAATCCCATGGGTGTCCTCCTTCCCACTTATAAAAGACCACACCCTCTCCTCCTGTATTTATGCTTAAATTTTTTTTTGCGATCACCATTACATTCTAAAATACCTTCCTTAATTACCTTATAATGTCCATGAATCCCCATTTTTATTATAAATCCAATGTGAAGGCATTAGGTATAAACCTAAAGAGGTTGTCCGAAGAAGAGGTATCATTCTTAAATGAGCATCTTTTTTCTATTTGTTACTAAAAATAAATAAAATAACACTAAATCATGTGTATATACTAAAATCATAACCTACCATATAATAAAATGTTAATAAATTAGTGGAATAATATAAATCTATCCCTGATTCCCTCAAATGGGAAATGAAACCATCATTCTTTTGTATGGTAGACTACCTCCTCATGAACTGAGGAAATCCATTTTCCATCATCTCCTATAACTAATATTCATGATTACAGATTTAATGATTGTATATTCTAATAACTAAAGAGTAATAATTACTAAAAATTAATATATCATATATTTTATTACCTTATCATCCATTTAAAAATGATAATGTCATTCATGTTTACGGTAGACTATCGCCTCGGTAAGTAATGTGATTAATTTTTTTGATACCGCATCACATGGATTATATATGTTTGTGAATTTAAATACCTAATATGATATTAATGATAAAATTTTATCCTATAATTATAAAAAAATAATTACCTCATTTTCATTATGATCTTTGAAAAAATAGAAATTTTACACATTCATATGTATGGCCTACCATCTCCATGGTTGTAACAAAGTCTATTTTACATAACCATTACTCACTATTAATTATAAATGTATGATGTAAATATAAAAAATATAATTATTTCATATTTATTATTATATAGATGATTAAATAATAATCCATGTGACCATAGTTAACCTTATTATTTGATTTTTGAGATAAGATTCAGTCGTCATCAAAACATCTGACTAAAACCAAAATAAATAAGAATTAGACTATAACAAAGTAAGGAATAAAATAAAAATTATGATAAACTTTAAAAGAATTTTTAATTATTAAAATAATTAAAATAATAATATTATTCATGAATTTAAATAACCCATGTGATGAATTATTCCCGGGGTAAGGCATATCTCTAAACAACATTTTTCTTCATTTTATGACAAATCTCCCTCTAACTCACTTTCTTTATCTATTTAGAGTTATATAATGCCTCAAAATTCGTGTATATCTGTATCTCACATATATACCTATATTATTATAATTTATTTGGATAGGGTAATTTATTCTTTATATTTATATCTCAAATTCCATCATTATGAAATTTCTATTTATTATGATATGAAGAAAGATTATGCAACACATTTCCTTCTAATCAATAATTATTATGTAATGCCTTTTGATTGAATTCCTTAATGTCAAACACATATATACTGAAAATTTTATAATGAGTTCACCAAGATATATCTCCAATAAATTGGGTAATTTTTTAATCTCAAGAGAAGTCGTGTATGTGATGAGGATGTTAACCAAATCTATTATGAAGCATTATTCACCATTTGATATTACCTTATCTATTACCATTTAGTAACATTTATTTTGTGTTATTTTTTTCCACATTTCCAATTCCATCATGATCTAATGATATCATGTACCATATATTATGCTCTCATGTGATTACTCATGACCCTTCTCTTTTATGATATCATTTTATTTCTTTTACTTTCCTATCATGTTTCTTTTATCATTTTTATTTCCTAACTATGATTTTTAGGTCACACTTTTTTCTATATGCCCAATTATATCCTATAGTGTTTTTGATCTAAAATGGATTTTTCAGATCATAACGAAGAAAAAAATATGGGTGTCTTGTCACAATCTTCTTTTTATTTTATATGAACCTAGTAGTTCGAAGAAACTAGGAATAGTGATGTTTGGGAAGTATTTAATCAATATTTATGTATTAAAATCATATAATAATGTTTGTAAAAGTCTTGGGTCACTAAAAAGACCATTAAATAAAAATTTTGTAACCCCTAAACATGACCATCCTTATATTCCAAATAAACCCCACATTAAATCAGTATCACTCATACTATATCTAGTTTACCCAAAATGTCCCCAACATTTAAGTGGGGTTACCAAAACAATAATATAACCTCAAAAATTGAATCATATTTTTACCCTCATTTAGGTTTTTCCCTTCAATATTCCATTTTTCCTCATTTATTGGGAAAACCATGAGACTCTTGATGTTGAAAAAACTTTTTGATTTAAATGAATTAATGTTTGAGGATGTTTGTTATTTTTAATTTATAAATTATATGTACAAATTTGTTAATGGATTTAGGGGGTTCTCCTTGAGTATAGATAAAACCCGAACTGGTATGGAATTTTAGAGAATTAATATATATTTAATGCTATTTTCTGAGGGATTACACAACTTTCTAAGGTGTTACACGATGTGTACATGGTCTCTAGAAACAATTTGTGAACTCTGTGAATAATGTTAAAGGATTACATGATGTGTAATGGGTATATGAAATGAATTGTTATAAGATTTGGTTTTAATAAAAAAAATTATTCGCAATACTTGACCCTTGTGGATTACAAGATGTGAAAAGGGGTTACATGTTGTGTAGAAATCAGAAGGTTGGATTTTAGGGTGCTGAATTGACTTTTTTTCTTTCATTATCCAAAATTCCTCACTGTTCTTTTCTTAGATCACATTTCTATTGGTTTTGGGACCCTCCATTTAAACCAGATTGGCTCATTAATTGTAGTTTAATTAGATAAATATTTTTACATATCTCAGTGTAAGAAATCATTTATTCTTCTTCACAACCTTGAATCACAGTTGTGTCATTTCATTGCACTATTGCATTTTCTGATACCTGGTGATGATTTGTCTTTTTGCCATATGGGTCTACAATGTGATCTTTTTCTGGGGGGAAATACTTTTTGTTTTTGTTTTGGAGGGTTTTCATTCTTGATGTATGTGTTGTTTCATATTTTCTACCAAAACTTTTCTTGAAATAGATCAATTATACACTTTTTAGATTGGTTATAGAGACTTATTTTCTATTTTCTTTTCTTCTTCCTTGTTGGTGGATCCCTTTTTAGGTGGGTGAGACCCTGATTTTTAAGGTAGGTGGTTCCATCTCTAGCATATGTCAGTGATCTAAATTGATCATTTTTTATAAATTTATTATTAAATTAAATTTAATTATATGAGTACTTTTTTCTGTGTGTGTGGAGCTACACTTTTTATAAAAGTTCGTTTTCTCCTTGTTTTTTTAAAAGAAAAGGGGTTTTCAATGTACTGAGTTATGGTTTTGTGAAATGGTTTTAAAATCATTGAATGGTGAAATGGTTTTGATAATGGAGTCATGTGAATCCTTCGTAATTAGGTGGATGGTATAGTAATAGGTCTCATATACTATTGGGGGGTTTTATCATGGGGATTTCCTATACTCCATATTATTATTGTTCTAGGGAATTGATTGACTTGTTGGGGGGTTCACTTTCATGTGTTTTTCTCTTCTCTATAGCCGAGATATACTTTTTAGTGGATTTATGCATAAAAAAATTTCAATGTTAGGTACGAGTGACCTAGCTATACAAACCCATTGTCATCCTTTGCATGATGTTACATGTTCTTCTTCTTTATTTCTTGAACCTTTTTTTAATACTTCCATGGATTTAATATGTAATTTGATTCAGGATTTGTTTTTACGTGATATATATTCTGTGATATATTTTTATGAAATGATTTGAATATGATTGACCTATTTTATTTTTAAATTGATAAAAATGGAAAATAAATTTTTTTCCATGCTTTTAATATAAAAATAGTTAAAATATTATCATGCCTTATTATATTTAACAATGATTATGCATTGAATATGATTTGGAAACTTTATATAGAATAGCTATGTGGAACCCTAAAAGTTTATTACCTTATACCTTGCAAACCCCTTTAGAAATACTTAAACCTAGTGATGTCTTCCAATGTATGGAAAGACATGGTGTTGCAGTGCGGTAGTGATGTTTCTTTGTAGCTGGGTTTTGGGTAGCTGGTGGTGAGACAATGGGAGGTTTCCCACATTATCATATAGAGCTGTTTGATGAACTGTTTTGTTTTTAATCTATTTTAGTTGGACTTTTAAATTGAAGATTGTTTTCTACATTTTCCATTTTTATCACTTCAATTATTCCATATATTTTATGGAATATATTTTTATCTTCTATAGTTTTTTTTGTATATTTCACGTATTTACTTCATTTTGCATGAAATCATTCCCTTAGGTTGTTTTTGATGCCTGGGTTCTAGTCACCAGCCCATGGGGATCGAGTACACCACTTGATTATTTTACAATTCAAGACGGGTAATAGTTTAAGAGGGTATAATGGTTGGTTTCATTAAGAATTTATATCAAAGGTATTTATTTTATTATTCTCTATCTCGGAATATTTAGTAAACTAAAGATATGATTTTTTGGACTAGAGAGTTGTATTTTGGTGAGCTTCTAATCCTCTCTTGTCATAATGATAAGTGAGTTTTCATGAGATGTTGGGATAGGTGACTCTTGTTTTGAGTTCATGATGTTAATCATGGTTTTTTTATTTTCGATTTTCTAGCTTGATATAAGGGTGTTCTATTTTCAGTTCACATCTTCAATTTCAGTATCAAATAGTGTCCCTCTAATAAATGTTCTTCATGTTCATCTGGAGGGTGTATCTAGTGCCCACAAATGAAATAATCTAAAGTGTCATACCTTTTTCAAGGAAATCATGAAGCAGTTCCTCTTATCGATCAAGATGTACCAAAATCTCAAAATGAATATTTTTAAGTACAACCAAGATTTTTTGGAGAAAGTGATCAATCATGGTTGTTCGTGTGCAAGAATCCACAATCCATTAAAATTACGAAAGAACCTCAAGAGGTGGATTACTATCCTTAAAAATTGATTAGATATATACTTCTGGGATACACATGAGAGAATCAATGTAAAGTGTGTAGTGTTTATACATGAGGGTCTAAGAAAGTGTTGGTTGGATTTAATGGAGTAGGAAAATAGGAATATTGTCTTGTACTAGAAAGGATTTGAGTCTCTCTTATTCTAGTAGTATTTTAGAGAGTCTTTGAGGGAATATTAGTCTCTATAGTTCCTCTATTTATATAATAAAGAGTATTTAGTTTCAATGTACACCAATTAGTTTACTGATATGGTTATTTTTTTATCATAAGTAGTGATTAATGAACAAGTAGAGGATAATAAGTACATGTAGGTTTTATCACCAGATATTATATCGATGGAATTGATGTTAATGCATTCATACTAACCATAGAATGTGGATAGAGAAATGATTTCATAAATGAATATAAAAGATATTTTTGGATATTCATACTCTTATATTCTACCTAGAGGTATTTTAATTTGTACACTATGGATGAAGAGAAAGTGGAAAGATCATTACAGGAGTGATGGAGTTGGTTTAAAGAATAATGCATCTTTAGCACCTCCTAGTGTAGCTAGTAGCGTGTCTCTAACTTAATTTAAGTGTAAAAAGGTCAATCAAACCTGATGTTATTTTCCTTTAAATTTTAAGATGTCTAACACTTGTGCACCTTTTGTTCATCTAAAAAGATTCTATCAGGATATGTCTACACCTCTATATGGTCGTGGATTGTTGGCTCCAAATTCTAATACCATTCAATTATATTCTTCAAATACTATATGGATTTATCTGTAGGCCTTAGGAGTGAAGCACATTCATGTAGTAGATGAATTTGAATAGATGTAGACATGGGTCTAGTGATAGTGAAAGGTAGAATCTTTATTTTTTCCTGAATATAAATTTCATCATTTGATAATATTTCTTCCATTTAATTTATATTTGGTCTTTTTACTAATATGTGTTACCTTCCAATGCAGATTATGTCCTTTTGTATGGGTGTCAAGAACCCTTTTTGTAAGAGGAATGATCATGGGTTTTGATTTCCTTATTCTATGCTTTTGATAGCTAAGGCAAAGCTAGTTCTAAATCTCTTTCTTCTCGATCTAGATTAGTTAGATTTCTATATTGGTATTGATTTACCTGTTTTTCATCATGCTGAGGATGATTGTAATCAACATCATTTTCCATTATTTATGTTAAATGTGATATCATTTGTGTTTTAGGGAATGTGGGATCTAACATTCTGGTTGTGCAGGACCTTCCTGCCTATAGCTCAGAAGTTTTTTGTATGTTGTAGTAGTTTTACCTGATGGAATTTTTTTTAATATTCCCACTGTTGATTAGTATTTCCTAACACATCCCTAGATGAACTATAATGTATTCCTCTATATAGAGATGTGAATTTTATAATTTAATTTATTCTAGGTGTGCAACATATATCAATAACTTATTTTCATAAGGAACCAGTAGAAATAAAATAGATCATGGTTCAGTTTAAAACACAATTACAAAAGATTTTTTTCTCCCTAGTGTTTCTCCTTGGGTGGACTTGGTGTTATTTTACAAGAATTCAAATGGTTCACTTCATTTATGTGTGTACTATCAAAACATAAACTATGTAATGATTAATAACAAGTATAGTTTTCCTCGTCTAGATTATTTTTTTTATCAATTATAGTAGGAAAAATTATATTAAGATCAATCCTAGGTTGTCTTATCATCAACTTAGATTATCAAACTATGATATAACAAAGACATTTTTTTGATTAGGTATATATATTACAAATATCATGGGATTTAATTTAGTCTGACTAATTCTAATGTAGATTTTATAAAAATGATGAATCAAATATTCAATCATCATATTGACACTATTGTGTATGATTTTGTAGATGATATATTGGTTTATTCAATATCCTAGATCAATAAAAAAAACCATTTGAGTTTTTTTGTAAGTACAAATGTTTTACCATTTTATGGAAATATTTCTAAATGAACTTTATGGATTTAATAAGTGCATTTTATTTGGGAAAATTATTTCTGATCATGGATTATCAATTGATCAGGAAAAGATATGGGTTTCTTATAAAGGGAAGAACCTCAAAATTTCATTGATATTCATTGGTTCCTTAGTCTTGATAGATACTGTTGATTTTTTTTCAAGTACTTCTCTACGTTGTCATCACCATCGACATATCTTACCTTGAAAGGGTTGAAATTCACATGGGATGAAAAGTGACAGGCTTATTTCATGGATATGAAAAGACTTTTGACATCAACTCATGTTCTAATCATACCTAAACCTAGTAAGAGGAATGTTGTTTTACGTGATACTACTAGCACTAGTTTGGTTTATGTTATCATGAAGGATAATCATGCGGTGGATTACAGTTCCCTTCAACATGGAATGTATGAGAAGAAATACCCCACTAATGATTTATATAGTTACATATATATTCATACACTTATGTGTTGGGGGAATTATCAATTTGGGTAAATATTCATAGTCATTTATGATCATAAGAGTTTGATCTATTTATTTTCTCAAAATGAATTTAATTGTAGATAGTGGAGATTGGTGGAAACCCTTGATACTTTTTACCTTAACATCTCTTATACCACAAGGAAGGGGAATGTAATTATATACACTCTTATTAAGAATATTCCATTACATTCTATTCCAAAATAAGATGAAGATTAAAACCTTATTATGATTTTTTATCAATTGAATTTGCATGTTTGAGGGGATTATTTAGGCATGGTTTTGATTGGTGTCTAGATATCATCATATATACTTGATTATATTCTATAGACACATTAGTATAATATCTTGTTCAATGGAATATGAGAAACCCTATATGTTTGTTTGACCTATTCTTCATGGTTTCTCTCATCAAATGGTGTTCTCAGTTATTGGGATCAATTTTTCTTCCAAACATATATGAGGAGAC
Organism: Viscum album; assembly: GCA_963277665.1. NCBI lineage: Eukaryota > Viridiplantae > Streptophyta > Magnoliopsida > Santalales > Viscaceae > Viscum > Viscum album. The sequence continues at coordinate 1,302,997,882 of OY728129.1, forward strand.
ATGTTTTGTTTTATAGTCATAGTTATTCTTGGGTTGTTCATCCTGGAACTAAAAATATGTATTATGATATGATACAATTATTATGGTGGTTGGGTATGAAGAGTTACATTTTTTATTATGTGTTCAACTATTATTGGTATAAACATATTAAGATAGAGCATTTTAAACTTCTACATTTTTTCCATCCCTATCTAGTTTATATTTTGAAATGGGATGTGGTATACATAGATTTTTTTTGGAATTACAAGGACACCCTAAGAGAGGAATTTTATATAGGTGGTGATTGAATAGTTGGAAAAGTCATCCCATTTCATTCGGATTTGGGACACCACTAAAGATAAAGGTCTGGGTAAGCTTCATTTACAAAAGGTTTTGGGATTACATCGGGTTACTTGTACCATTGTTCCCTACTAAGATCTTAGGTTTAATTCAAGGATATGGAGGAGTATTTATGAGGTTATGTGCACACAGGTCATATTGAATACATCTTATCATCCATAGAGAGATAGTTAGAAAAAAGTGTAAAATTTAGATACTAGAAGATATGATTCATGCCCATGTCTTAAAGTTAGGTGGATCTTGGGATAACCATCTATGACTGGTTGTGTTTTCTTATAACAATAGTTAAAATCCATCAATTATAATGGATTCTTTTATGTATTTATATGGTTGATCATATGGGTAAACTCTTCACTAGGAAGAGGTGGGCGAAGCTTCTTTAGTGGGACTGATTTTGGTTGAGGAGTCATCTATGAGGACTTTGGCTATACATTAGTGTTTGGTTATAATGTAGAGTAAGAAAAATTATATTTTGGATCAATGATATTTACCTTTGGATTTTTCCTTAGATGGATAGTTTTTCATGGATGTTTCTCCTTGGTTGTGTAACTGTGGGCTTATTAAGAAATAACATCTCTAACCCTCCCATGTATTGAGTTGGTGGAGATTTAGTTAGAGACATATTTTTCTATTATTGTGTATCAAGTTATGATTGTTGAACCTCAAGTGAATGTATTATGAAGGAACTATATTCAATTGGTCAGAGGTTTATGGGGGTATTGATCACAATATTTTTATGCTTGGGAGAAAAAGTCCTTGATATGGAATCATTAGAATCCCCTAAAAAATAGAATTCATTCTTCCGTATGAGTTCTCAATGGTAGAAAGTATTATAGTGAGGATTTTGTAATATTACACTACATGATTTCAGGTTTATCCCCTAATTTTTCTATCTTTTCTTCACTAATTGGTTGTATCGTGGTACTCCTATGTATGTGGATTATTTTTTGAAAAATCACATAATGTTTGGGGATGTATTTTTTCGACTAACAGAGTCCTGGTATAAATGAATTAATGGTTTTGTGGGGTTCTACCTAAGTATTAAGAATTCCCTACTTATATTGGTATTTTTGAGTAAGAATATGGATTTTTAACTCTATGTCTGGATATTACACATCGTGTAAACATGTTAAATGACATGTACATGGTCGCTAGAAAACATTCCTTAAATGTTAACACATTGTGAAAGTAGTACACACAAAACAATGGTTGCATGACCTAGAATTTTTTTAAAAATAGTACTTTAATAAAAATTTATATTATTTTTCATGGTTCCACATATACATGCATAACATGAAATATAAAGGGGTTACCATCAAGTAATTATTGGGATGTCTTCTTTTAGGGTCTGGTATCAACTAAAGCATTATTGATTCTTTTTCATCCCATCATGATCTCGACGTAGAGCCATTATTTGATGATATTAGCAGCCTCAATCCAATTCGGATTGATTCATTTGAAATTTGATCATTATGGAAGTTTCATGGAATCTCTCCCATTAAAAAATCTATACGCTTCTTCATTTCCATGAATCATGGTGTCTCTATTGGGTTGCACTACTGGATTTCTTGACCTATAGTGATGATTACCCTTATTTATTATAGATCCATTATGAGATCTTATTATGGGGTCTAATACACAATGGTTATAGTGATATAGGTGTGCTCTCTTTAGGTATTTTTTTATTAATATTCTCCACCAAAACATTTGATGAATTGGATCAATTCGAAGATGTGTAGATTGGTTTTAGGGCCTCTGTTGTTGTTTTTGTTGTTGTTTTTTGTTGTTTTGTTGTTTTGTTGTTTTGTTCTTCCTTGTTGGTGGATCCCTTTGTGGGTGTGTGCATCCATGAGTTTTGAGGTTGGAGGTTCCTTCAGAAACATTTGTCATTGAACTTCATTTCTCCAATATTTGATAAATTATCTATTAAATGAAATGGAATGATATTAATGATTTTTATTAGGGAACTTGATTTTTATAAAACATGTATTCCCCTATGTTTTGGTAAATAAAAATTGTATTTCAATTCATTTTGAAAAAGTTTGGTGAAATTATTTTCAAATCATTAATGGTTTAAATGTTTTAATGAAATATTTCTAAAAATAGAGTTCATTTGATTCTGTGGGTTCTTAGATGGATGATATTATAATAGGTATTATCCACTTTTGTGTGTGTTTCTCAAGGTACATTCATATGATCCCTAAGCCTATTGTCTTATATACATGTTAGACCTATTGGGGTGTTCCTATGCTCTCCAGACTCAATGCATATGTCTAGTGGTTTGATTTTTAAACAAGTTTCTATGTTTGGTACGAGTGTCCAAGATATCCAAACCTAGTGTGATCCCTTTCATGATGTTACCTTTGATTGTACTTTTATATTGTTGTATTTTTTTATAAATCTATATATTTGATATGACATGTGATTCATGCTTTGTTTTTTCATGACGTACATTCTATAATATATGATTATAAAATTATTTGAAATGGATTTACCTGTTTTATTTGTAAATGTGAAAAGGGGATGTGGTTTTCTATCTTTTGGGTTTTGATTAGCTGTTTGTGAGATTATGGGAGATTTCCCATGTTATCACATAGATCTATTGAATTAGATATTTTATTTTTTAGTCCTTTGTAGTTGTACTTGTCACATATAGACTCTTTGATACATTTTCATTCTTATCACTTCTGTTGTTCCTTATATATGATATAATATATTTTTATCCTCCACTATTTCTTTTAAATTGTATATATATGTAATGTTACTTCATTAGTTTTGATGAAATTATTCCATCTGGTTGTTTCTTAATGATCTAGGACTAGTCTCCAACCCGTATGGATCAGGAATTCCCCTAATGCATTTGACAATTCAACTCCGCTACAAGTTTGAGAGTGTGTCTAGTTAATCTTTGTTACACCAATAAATATTACACATAAAAAAATCATCAAAAATAAATAATATAAGTAATCAAAAAATTACTCCATAATAAACAACAATCTAATCTAGAGAGATTTCTTTTATAAATTTAAAAGTTTCATGAAAACAAACCCTGAAAATGTAGTTTTCTTTTCATTAAAATTAATATGCACAATATTTACATATAAAAATACATCTAACCTCATATATAAATAACTATACATCTATTAATTTTATTTATTACATAAAATCATGTAGTCTACAAAAACAGTTCACCCAATAAGGTAAATGTGAATCCCTTTAGCTCATGCCCATTCCATAATATTTTTCTCACACATCCTAGCCATTATAAATATAATAAGATTAAAAACTCCATAAAAACATAAATTCCATTCATTAAATATAAAAATAAATTTAAAATTATATGAAAAAAATAGAAAAAATGGGATGATGTTGTGTAGAAACAGTAGTCAATCTTATAAATACATGAATATTTTACAAATATATCCTCATGCATCCCAATGTAAAATTTAAACTAATTAAGATGGTATTGATCAACCAAAGTGTAACAATAAAAATCCCTTTATCTAGTATATATCATTTTATGAAATTTGTAATTAATAAAAGAAGAATATAAATGGGGAAAACCATTGGCACATCAGGTATTAAGAAAAATTAATCACCCTAAAAATAGTGAAGTTTAAGAAATTTGGGATTTCCCATATGGGAAAATAATGTAATGGGATTAGAATTTAGAAAACAATAATATATTTATAAGAATATTCTAAAATATTTACCTCTTGACCACATGGTCTCCCAAACTATATAGATAATTATTCATTATACACTACCACAAAACCCATGATGTTTGGTCATCTCACATGACATCTTCGACTATGTATCCAACCATAAATGTTTCTCTACTCCTATATTTTTAGAACTATTTTACTCTAAAAGCACTAAAAACGTCTAAATGTTATCCAAAAATTTAAAACCCCATAAACACCTCCTATAATGGTCTAATACAATTGATACAAAAAAATATAATATTTAGTTAAATCATAATATTTATAAATCAACGATTTATAAATTTTTTGTCTTTTTTAAAAAACTAGGTGATGGCCAATCCATTGATCCCCAACCAATATAGATTTTATAATAACTCTCCCAAAATCACACATTTCTACCTTAAATGTATTGAAATTATTTCTTTATAAAATATCTCATGAAAATGTACCACAACCATTTGTATGATCACTACCAATTTGTGTTTTTATTTACTAATAATGGATACTAATGACATATAAAAAATTACTCTATACAAGACAACTAATATTATTATTGGTCAAATTACATCCCCATATGTAATTGCCATAAAATTTATCTTTTGTCACATTTATTTTAGTTAAGATACTAATCCATATATATATATATATGATGTATATATTTTAATATCACTATTTATGATATAGATATGTTATATTGTATGAAATCTAAAAATTGAAGCATTTGGTATTTTTTTTGTTTTAGAGATATATTATAAGACAGTATAGTGATATCATTTATCACTCTCGTTACTATATAATTATATTTTTAAGGTAATAGAAATTTTTATTTTTTATTTTTTGGATGTCACCAACATGTTATCATTGAAATAAACACACGGGATTATCAATGAACACATATTATTAACACATTAGTTATCTGTTACATTAAGTCATATTTTATAAAATATATGATTTATTTCATAGAGGTCTTGAGTGTGTATCAATGGATAAAATATTGAAACCAACTGTCTTATGATAGAAACATTGAAAACATTATTATCCTTGGATGATTCTTTCCCTCCTATAAATCTTTTCATCTTCCTCATCTAAATAACTAGATACTATAATAAAATGGAGATATAGTGGTAACATCTTAAGCTTCAATAAATAATTGTTACCCCATGGATACACTATGGAGGGTGCGACCCTTAAATTTATCCACCATGATCTTGATTCTCCATATTAAAAAAATAATGAATCAACATCACTAAAGTTTATGATACATAGGAAAATTACATCATTTCACAATAGAAAATGGTATCCTTTTATTTTTTATGGAATTCCTTGTTTTTTATTTTAAAACTTTTCTAGGAGATTTTTTAATTATTTAACTATCCCAAGACACATATTAGTGGTATCAAATATACATTATTTTTTAATCTCAAAATATTTTTGAAAATAAATATAAAGTGGGATTAATTAAAGCGGTTTCAAAAATTGATCATATAAATATATTATGCTATATATTTCATGTATTTTTAAATATATTTTCTTTGTTTTATAGTGTATAAAACTTTAAAATAGGTATTTAGTCATCATTATGTGGGAAAATCAATCATACAAATAAAGAATGGTTATTTTCATGAAATGCATACGCGTGTGAAAGTACTCATATTCGATAACTGATACTCACCTTACACATGTAGTTCTATGTCTCATTTAATATAATTTTTGAAAACAAAAATGTAATTATATGCGAGTAAATATAATATAAACTAGTTTTGAACATGATTAAGCACAGTTTAGTTTCTATCTAACTTGATGTATGCTGATATTAATCTTATCCATGATAATTTTCATGTCAACTTATGTATTATATATTCTTATGAAGATATGATTTTTTGTGACATTAATATGACATAAATTATATAGTAATAATGCACAATGTCATTTTAAGGGTACATGAGCATCCACATACTAGTATCACCTAACATAGGTCTTTGTGCATAATTTTAGTACTACACCACTATTTATTTAATCTGATATGAGACCATCCACTATATAACTTATTCCTATATAGTGTATTGATGTTTAAAATTATTCCTACATAGCTAATCCCACATGAAAGGAGACATTGAAAAATATGATAGTGAAATAAAAATGAAATTGATGATTCTTTAAATTTAATTTTTGTTTTAATTATAAATTTTTTAAACTATTTAAAAATTATGGAAAAAATATTTTTCTAAATTTACAATGTTGTTAATTTTTTATGACTTAATTAATTTAATAATGTTTATAGTTATTTAAAGAATCAATATGAAAATATATATTTAATGAAAACTAATAAAACTTAATTTGTCTATATGACTACATTTACCAAATTTTATGTCACGCTTTATAATTTAGAAATTAATTATTATTCTAATATAAAAATGTTATTTATAAAGTTTTTGTAAATTAAAAAACAAATGCTGAAATATATATAATGTTTTTTTATTTAATATTGTGAATTTTTCATAACATTTCATTTAAATTGTTCAAATTGAGTGTCTATTTTGATGAAATTATTTAAACAAAATTAAAATGTGTATTATTGATTGATTTTATAATGGTTTAAATAATATATAAATGTAAAAATTTAATATCATTTACAAAACAAATATTTGTTTATTAAATTTTTATTATTCATTTAATATCATGTATTTAAAATAAAATCCCTAGAATGAATTATATTAAATAGATAATAATAAGAAATGAATATAATTTATATTTTCCAAATTATAGAGTGTTGTTAATATGTAGATAAAATATAATGTATTTTTTTAAAAAAAATTATGAAGTATTCATAAATAGTTAATATTTATTTACAAGGATGAATAAAGTAGATAACTTTAGTCTATGAACATTATATGTTATACTTATAATTCAATTTTGATATCTCTTTATTAATATATCCTCAAGTAGAGGGAATTTAGTTTATATTTCTCTGTTTCTTGAATCCTTACTCCATTCATAAAAATGAATGTAAACTATTTTTGGTTCTAAGCTGACTCTTGATGATATTTTTGATTTTATGTATTTATAATCCTATTCAATATTGTGTTTAATTTACCATATACATTAAAATAATTTGAAAACGTGTATATATAGTTGGATATTAATTTTGGTTTATAACATAATAAATGTGTATTGTAAAGATTTTCATATCAATATGGTTCGAACATATTAATTTGGTGGAAGGAATATAATTCCAAACTAAATCAATATAGGATTACTTATATTAAAATAAAAAATTTGAGATGATATGTTGATATTTAATCCCCTTTCCATCCTACATGAATTATATTCCTCCCAATGCAAGAACTTCTTATGGCCTCAATCGTTAAACTGGACTGGTTATGCTAATGTGGGGTTACTATGAAATATCATATACTATGAATTGGGGAAAGAAATATTTTTTTAAAATGAAGGTTTTATGATGGAGTTTTTGAAACATATATAATAAGATCGATAAAATGATTAAAAATCACTAAAGGGTGAATGTGATGGAGGTTCTATGATTTATAGAATTTGATAGAATTTTGTGTTCCTTCAAATGTAAATGATGTGATGTTAGGGATGTAGTGGATGATCCATTAGTAAGAAAAAATAATATGATATTAAGGTTATTGAAAAATCTAGTGTTTTCAATGTTTATTTATAACATGTACATGATGTACTATTATATTCTTAAAATAGAAAAAGGGATGGTTGTTTCTCAAAATATATGAGAGACACTTGTGTCATGAGATTAATAAATTTTTTATCATAAAAGAATTTGATTTTTCATGTAATTATCTATAGTTCAATGATTGTGGATTGGTGAATCAATATATTAAAACAATATTAAATATTTCATGGTGAATCTAGTTAATCTATATTGGATCAGGAGAAAACTACAACAAGTATTTTGTGTGTGTTTTTTGGAGTATTTTATTAAAGGTTTGTTTCAATTCAAAACAGGTCAAAAGAAATCATCCTGCCGAATAATGTATTATTTTATAAATATCATAGTGAGAAATGAAGAGATATATAAATGCCATGGAAAGTATATTTTTTGAGGAATTTGAAGAAAAAATTTCATGGACAACCTGATGTATTGAAAAAAGTGAATAAATTTGTGTTGCAACATGGAACCTGGTTTTTTGAACTATATGAATCCATCTACAATATGGTGAGGTTCATACTAGATAGTTAAAAGATAGTTGATAATAAATAATAAAGTGAAATATATATAATATGGTGGCCTCACTGAAGTATTGTTCTTATAGTATTAAAATCCCAATGTAAATTCAGGACACCCAACAAAACAATTATTTAGGATGTTTTGACTTGTATGTATGAGTTATAAAAATGGAAACCTAAATAGAAAAATTCCATGGAGAATAACTTTTTTTTATAAAAAATTCTCATGTTTAATATAAATATGGATACATGAAATTTCCAAGTCATTTTAGGTGTATTTTCAATTATATAATTCATTATTCCATAGTGTTTGATGTAACATGTCAAGGAAATTCAATTACAGTCCTCAACATCGGTTTCTTGAGAAAATATTACAAGGAGATGTAAATCTATACGTTATATCTGGATTTGATGATTTGGAACATCAATAACTTCATGGATGTTATGATTAAATATTTGACAAGTTATATGAAATTCAATGGGGAATATTAAATTAAATAATATCTGAGAGATGTGATTAAATATGTATAAATTCATTTTAGTAATGTTTTTATGGTTTCATTTGGAATTAAAATCTATAAATTCAAAAAATATGGAGACAAATGGAATAAAAATAGATAAATATTTATATTAAAAGAAAAAATTAATAGAGGGAATAATAGTGAAATTAAAATTAGAGGAACTATGTGTCCCTATGAATTAAGTGATAGTAAAAATTGTTTATAAAAAAACATTATTATAATATAATGGGTGTGTTTTTTGGTTTAAAATACATTGAAGATATGGTAACATAGATGTGAAATTTTTTCCATACAATTTAGTATATGATTTTGGAAGGGTAGTGCTATTATGATATTCTCTTAAGAGAAAGAATTAAATAATTCCAATTTTGGAATTATTATATTGTGACTAGTGATACTAGGTTAATTTTTTTCATAAATCATTTCTGGATATGGAATTAGTTTAAATATATGGAATATATTATATCATTAACTTCTATAATTCATGATGTTGTTTATATAAAACATTATTTTTAATATGGATTGAACTTTTGATCCTTAAAAAAGAAGGATCCATATAGATCAATAAAATGATACCCTTATCAAAGCAGTGCATGAAAGAGAAGAATCAGTATTGAACATTTTAAAGATGTGAGATATCCAAGAATAAATCTATTGGAAGTTATAATTATGTGGTGTTTATCTTCTTCCTAAATAATATACTTACCAAGAGCCTTGTTATGTAGTGAACAAACAAAAATCTTGTATACATATAATCAATGAATTAAAATTTATTTTGTGCAATATGCAATATTTAGTGAAAGATCATCATATTCGGCCTATATTTGGTGAATCCAGAATAACCGAGGTTTCACTACATTCTTTACATTTTTTACATATGCATGATATGTAATTTTGATGAATCTTAAAAAGGGAAAACTAAAAAATAGTTATTATTGTTTTTATAGCATTGGAATAGGATCTCAACTAAGGTGAGGAGTATAAATATTTTAAACATTGTAACTATAATATTCACTTATTATCAATGTTTCGTGATTTCTTATAGGTGGTATCATATCCAATAAGTTCTGTTATTGATTCAACCTAGAATTTATTTCTTATGAAGTACAGAAATTGTTTAAATATATGGATTCTATAGTAATGATTCTTTTTTATGAAATTCACTCCAATAAATGGATGTAGAAGTTATTTTTTTTGTATTTAGAAATGAATTTTAAAATTCCTAATTATAACTCATTAATTGTGTTTTTTATGTAAAACATGGATGTATATTTTTTAAAGATCATAAAAAATTATAGATTGATGCTTATGTGAATAGTGTCTAAAAATTATTTGGAAGTTGGCGCATCCAAATAGATAGTTCTCTATAAGATTTGAAAGTATATATTGATGGTGTTGAATGATTTATAAGTTAAAAAAAGAAAACTAGGTCTCTCCAATTACATTGGAAAATTATATATTAAAGATTTTGGATATTCATTCTTTTTAAGATTTTATTCATATGTTAATAAGATAGAAGAAGAAGAAGATCATGGATAAGCAAGTTAGGAATGGTAGTATTCCAAAAGCGGTGGGTAGAATATATTACTTATATATACATGTGTGGATAATTTTTTTTACTATATTGTTCATTTAAATATTAATATATATGATGTATATTACAAAAATACTACAAGAATGATAGTATAAAATAGTAAACCATATCATTTGGTAAATATGAATGTTGTCAATATAATGAAAAGGAGGAGCATAACATCTTAAGGAGTGAAGTGTAATTCATGAAGGATAAATATGAAAAAAAAACATAACAAACTATAGGATAAAAACATGATGTTGATAAAGGAATGAATGTATTAATAGGATTACCTCATAATAATACCGAAGAAAATAAAGGATCATGAGGATATAATCAAAAAAAAATTTATAAGAGATGGACTTAAGAATGGAAAATGAGATAATATGGGAAGAATCAATATATTCTATTAGAGAAAAGTGTAAATTGATGATAAATATTTGAAAAATTAAAGAAAATGAAATTTTATAATCTTGAAGTCTAATTAAAAGAGAAGTTTTTTGTGATTGAGAATCTTGAGGTAGAACAACTTACTAGGGGGAAGAAATACTATACAAATGGGTATCATATGGAAACATCCATCTATAATAGGTGCTAAAAAATATAGTATTATGTAAGAAAAATAATACACCCATAAGTATTATTGAATAATGTTCTAAAGAAAATTTTGAATTATAATTCGACTTCCATGCACTAGTAAAATACATAATGAGTGTATGAATAGAAGTTAGGAGGATAATTTTTTATACGTTTTTTTTAAATATTTTTTTAAAACATGCTGGGTTGAATTTTATAAAAAAAATTCACCACAAAGGCGGCATCGTAGATGCCGCCTTTGGGTCTCTGCTGAAAGGTGGCATCCACGATGTGGGATTCTGGTTCTCCCTTTCCTACACAGAACAATCTGCATTTCCAATGTGGGATTCTTTTTCAAGTACGTGACATAAAAAGACTACAAAATATAAACTATAAGACCAATATAAATGAAACTTAAAACATAGATTAAACATATAAAAATATTTTAAAACAAAAATAATTTCATACAAAATGATGATAAAAAATGATTTATAAGCTTTCAAAACCACCTACTTGAAACTTAAAAATATTTCAAGTACGTGACTTTGAAAGCCTATAGAAAACCAACAAGACCAATATAAATGAAACTTAATACATGAATTAAAGATATAACAAATAGTTGAAAATAAAAATAATTTCATAAAATATGTTGATGAAAAATAATTTATAAATTTTCAAAAACACCTTCATAAAACATAAAAAAATTTCAAGCACGTGACTTTGAAAGCCTATAAAATATAAACTACTAGACCGATATAATTGAAACATAAAACATAGATTAAACATATAATAAATAGTTGAAAATAAAAAAAACATAAAAAATGGTCATGAAAAATATTTTAGAGGTTTAAAAAACCTCCTATCTGAAACATAAAAATGTTTCAAGTTTTTGATTTTGAAAGCCTATAAAATACAAACTATAAGACCGATATAATTTAATGTTCAAACATGGATAAAAAATATAATAAATTTTTTAATTAGTTATTTAATATTTTTAATAATTAATTATATAATAATTTATTAGTTAATTAGAAATTATTAATAATTAATTATATAATAATTAAACAATTAATTTGTAATATAATTATTCAGTATATAATATTTAATTAGTAAATTAGTAATATAATTAAAAATTATAATTATTCATTATAATTATTAATTACAATTGTTAATTATAATTACTAATTATAATTATTCATTATAATTGCTAATAAAAATTAATAATTAATAACTAGTTAATTATTAATTAGTTAATTAATAATATAATTAGTAATTATATAAATTTTAATTGTATTATAATTAGTTAGTTAATTAGTAATTATTAATAATTAATTAAATAACAATTAATTAGTTAATTAGTAATATAATTATTAATTATTTAATAATTAATTGGTTACTTAGTAATATAATTATTAATTATTTAACAATTAATTGGTCACTTAGTAATATAATTATTAATTAGTTAATTTGTAATATAACTGTAAATTATATAATTTTTAATTAGTTAATTAGTAATTATTAATAATTAATTATATAGTAACTAATTAGTTAAATAGTAATATAATTATTATTGATATAATAGTTAATTAGTTAATTTTTTGAGAAAATTAGAGCCAATGTCGTTTTTATAGTTAGTTAACTAGTAATATAATTATAAATTTTAATTATTCGTTATAGTTATTAATTAGTATTTATTAAAATTTATTATATAATAATTAATTAGTTAATTGGAAATGCAATTATTAATAATATAATTGTTAATTAGTTAATTAGTAATATAATTATTCATTATAATTATTAATTAGTAATTATTCAAAATTATTATATAATAATTAATTAGTTAATTATTAATATTATTATTCATTATAATTATACATTATAATTATTCATTATAATTATTCATTATAATTATTAATTATTAATTATTAATTACTAATATAATTATTAATTATAAAACATTTAATTGTGTAATAATTAGTTAGTTAATTGTAAATTATTAATGATTAATTATATAATAATTAATTAATTAATTAGTAATATAATTAGTTAATTAATAATATAATCAGTTAATTAGTTATATAATTTTTAGTTATATAATTTTTAATTAGTTAATTAGTAATTATTCGTCATTAATTATATAATAACTAATTAGTTAATTAATAATATAATTATTAAATATATAATAGTTAATTAGTTAATTGTTTGAGAAAGATAGAGTCGATGCCCTTTTAATAAATAGTTAATTAGTAATATAATTATAAATTAGAATTATTCATTATAATTATTAATTAGTATTTATTAAAAATTATTATATAATAATTAATTAGATAATTGGTAATATAACTATTAATTATATAATATTTAATTAGTTAATTAGTAATATAATTATTCATTATAATTTTTAATTGGTAATTATAAAAAACTATTATATAATATTTAATTAGTTAATTTATAATATAATTATTCATTATAATTATTCATTATAAGTATTCATTATAACTATTAATTATTCATTATTCATTACAATTAGTAATTATAAATTATAAATCTATAATTATTAATTGACTAATAAAATAATGTATTATATGTTTGATCCATGTTTGAACTTTAAATTATATCGGTCTTATAGTTTGTATTTTATAGGCTTTCAAAGGCACAAACTTGAAACATTTTTATGTTTCAAGTAGGTGGTTTTGAAAGCCTATAAATTATTTTTCGTGACCATTTTTTACGATTTTTTTTATTTTCAACAATGTGTTATATGTTTAATCCATGTTTTATGTTTTAATTGTATCGGTCTAATAGTTTATACTTTATAGGCTTTCAAAGTCACGTGCTTGAAATATTTTTAAGTTTCATATAGGATTTGTTGAAAACATATAAATTATTTTCCATCAACATTTTTTATGAAATTATTTTTATTTTCAACTTTTTGTTATATGTTTAATCCATGTATTAAGTTTCATTTATATTGGTCTTGAAGTTTATATTATATAGGCTTTCAAAGTCACGTACTTGATTCATTTTTAAGTTTCATGTAGGTGGTTTTGAAAGCCTATAAATCATTTTTATCATCATTTTTTACGCTATTCTTTTTGTTTTCAAATATTTTAAATATATTTAGTCTATGTTTTAATTTTCATTTATATTGGTCATATATTTTATATTTTATAGTCTTTCAAAGTCACGTACTTGAAATAGAATCCCACATCAGAAATGCAGAATGTTCTGCGCAAGAAAGGGAGAACCAGAATCCCACATCGGAAATGCAGAATTATTTCCAGGGTAATATCTCTTTTAAAAAGGATCCCTCGGTGAGAGCTTCTGTCAGAATCTTGACTGTTGTAATGGCAGTACTGTTGGATTTTAAATAGAAGAAAAATTCAGTGGAAAATTTTATTTTTTTTTAATATTTGTTTTGTATATATATATATAAACAAAACAAAACAAAAAATAAAAATAAAATCAATTTTTTTTAATTTTTTTATTTGTTTTAGGAGAAAGGCGGCATCGCGGATGCCGCCTTCCACCCGAGACCCAAAGGTGGCATCCATGATGCAGCCTCTGTGGTGAATTTTTAGAATCTTTTTAACCTAGTCTGTTTTTAAAAAATATTTTTAAACAAAACTTATTTTAAAAAAAACACAAAGTTAGGAAGTTAAAAGAGTGAGGATTACCTATTGCAACCAAATATTTAATGGAAATATATTATTACAGGTATTATTTAATATAGAGATGTTTTATTTCTGCGAAACATTTTCATATGAAATCATACAATTACAAAAAAATTGTGGTGTTTCCAAAATGGGATTCCCTCCTGCTATTGTAATAATGGTTCATGACAAAATGGTAGGGAGATCGGTTATGTTTGGAGCCAATCATAGATAGTTTTATGACTATGATGTGGAAATGAAAAAGTCGATTTCCCTAGAATCATTGATGTATTTTTCCTAGAAAATATCTTAGAAAGAAAAAAGAATATGTATAATGGAAGATAAACTCAAATGATAGAACAATATTCTTCACATTAGAATAGATTCATGGATTTGATATAATTTAATAAAGGAAGACAATAGTGTGTGTATCATCCATTGAAAGTTTATTACTAACATTATTCTTCATGGAAGTAGAAGAAGTAATCAGGATAGGTAATAGGAATTAAGAGGTATATTTAATAGAGTATGCCTACGTGGTTTCATATGTAAAACTATTAAGAAAGATAAATTAAATGGTAGAGTTACCATTTTATAAAAAATAAATATTGGAAAAAAATCAAAAAAAATTCTTTGAAGAAGGAATCATATAGTATTTATACAATTCCCACTATTCAAATAAAAATAATAATATGGAAAATGAAGAATTCTGAATGTTTAGTTATCACAAGAAAGGAGGCATGCACATTTATAGTCATTTATGAGAATACCACATAAGGAATTTTTATAATGTCAAATGTGAAAATTTATCTAAATGAACAGATTATTGAGGAACAATTCATTAGTGATATAATTTTATGATATATAACTTTTAATACATGTATTATAGTCGGATAGAACTTTTTTAATCAACAATTCCAACAACATTCCTTTGTCCTTGGATGTCAATGATAACCCTATAAAATACCCATCCTTAAAAAATTACATTATCATTAATTTATTTAAGAACATAGTTTCTTTCACATTTTGGATCTTTTCAGTTTTAGAGTTTTAGAGAATTAGGACATAACACATACATAACATTCCACATTCATAAAAAGTGGATACCAATAAAATAGTATCCATTTCATTCAAAATATAAAACACTAAAAATAACAGATGATTTATTTGAAAAATATTCATAACTTTCATCATGACTTCCTTCTTTATCTTACTCATCATTATTTCCCAAGAAATATATTTTAAAATATAAGGATTAGCATAAAAATATCAGTAAGGGATATAAAGAAAGAAATTTTTAGTCAAGTGATAACATAAAAACAAATAAACCCCATTTCATAAAAAATCATTAGAATGCATAGACTCATCATGATGTTTTCTTGGGACATGTCTACCATATCACTCTCACATTCACCCTTAAACATGGAATGACCATTCTATCAACTTCCATCTCTCGAGTAACCAATGCATTGGAGAGCTAAAATGGGGCTCACCCGTCATATCTTGATCTATAATGGGCTCTATAAAACATATCATGACCAATAATGGGGCTAAACACATCATATCTTGAGCTATAATGGGATCAACCCAACATAATCAATTTCCAAGGAATATATCACAAATAAAAAATTTGACATCTTAATTAAACTCATGATCCAAATATATTCACATATCAAAATACCTTTTATAAAAAATCAATTTGTAAACAAATATAAAATTAACTCAAATAATAAAGAAATCATATACTTAAAAAATAACTATGAGAAATTATAAAAGAATCTTTACTATAATAAAGAATCATGAAAAAAGGAAAACCCTCTCATACCATATAAAAAATCTTTTTTTATATTTTTTAAAAGAAAAATTTTAAAGGATTTTGAAAGGAAATTCCTTTACCTTGGGTTAGACTTCCATAAAAAGTGTTTAAACCTATTATATAATGGTTTTAATAGTATTGTTACTATATTGTTAAAAAAATCATCTTTATAATACCTTACATGATCTTCTTATATCATTTTTCACCCATTTATTAACAATATTTTATTATTTCCATTGTTTTATATTAATTCTTTTCATCATTTCCAAGTTTGTTTTATTATGGTCGCCCTTATAAAAATGGAATAATAGTACAAAAGTGATAAAAATATATGTATTTAGGTCTTTTTTTTAAAATAAATTTTAATATAAACTTTACAAGATTTCAGTAAAATGGAAATAAAAAATCAACATCCACGAAGGTGGGGAATTGACGCACCAGGGATGATGATTTTGTTATTTATGAATAAAATGAGATGATGAGATATTTTATGATGATTTTACCATAAACAAAACAAAATTCTAGAAAATATGTAATATTATAGTTTTCATGAAAAATTGGATAATATTTTGGGATAAAGTAGAAGTGATAAAGAATTTGAAAGAGAGGAATAAGGAATTATACCGCTTCAAAATTTCTCTTTGAAGACCTCATTAAGGATCATATAAGTAGAATTTTTGTGAGAGGAAAATATTCAACATTGCACTTTGGTTTGTCTCTCAGTGATGATGCCCTAGCTGAGATAGATATGGCTTATGACTTCCCTGTTCTTTTCACCATAAGGGGGTGGACCTTTTCCAATAGTCTCCAAAGACTTGTTTCTTCATCCCATTCTCAATCCCTGATGCACGCCCCATGTTTCTGACTATATCGCCTAGCCCAACAGTTCCTATTCTTCTTGATGGAGCACCTCAACATCCACTATCAATGTTGGAGTTCACAGAAGTATCAATCCACTTTGATCTGATACTTGTGGCCCATTTCTGGATATATCGACCATCCATGGATGATTTTTATAGGTTCATATTTCTATCTTGGGTGTTACAAGATCTCATGAATTCCAGCCTTCTTGATAGTCATCATATGATGTTTCTCTTCAGCTTAGTGGAGAATCTCACATGTTCTTCATCCAGGGCTCCTCATAAGTTCCTAGAATATAGGTTCTTCCTCTTTTTATGGTATTATAATTTTCATATGAAGCGATACACTCCCTCTATTGTGGTTTAGGTTATTTTCCCAAAACATCTATTGTCATTTCCAAACCATGCAATCCTACCAAGGATAGGAAATATGGTAGTTCATTTTATGTGATTGGATTACACAACCCTCTATGTTAGACATATGATTAACCCACAAATATGTGTGGAGTTTTATGTCTCTAACCCATCAATGGAGTGTGTGTAAGTTACTATCAGTAAAGAATTCATGTGCAAACAACTGATTTTCATTCAATCTTGGGTGGATTTTTTCAATAAGTGTATGCGTTTGGAACATTTGGATTCTTGTTTTTGGCATGGTGTCATATATAGTAATATGGATCTGAATATTGGTGAAGTTGTGTCAATATCTCAAGTGACGAGGCCAACATTTGTGGAGGGGCCTAGTTCACAAGTGGGGACTTAGTAGGAACTTCAACCTCCCACCCCTAGCAACCAACCAGTCTTCGAGGTGCTGGTAAAGCAGAAAAATTAGATCACACTAGAAAAGAAGTTCACTCTGGTGGGTTATTTACAAAGTTATTTATGTGTTTAGAACCATTCATCATGATCTGGATGGCTAATATATAGAAGCTTTGGCTAGGTCAAAGGGGATAGAGGGATTGTATGACTTTGGTCCTCCAACCTTTGCCAATGCAGCCACTTATGTTAAGGACCTAAGAGCTATAAGTGGTTTCACACACAAGGAGGGCCTACAGAGGACTATCCAGGATGTGGTTAAGTATTCTTCATTTTTAAATGATGTAAATAATTACACGACTGTGTGTTTATATGACACAGATGGTGATGTTTCTGGTGATAAATGGTTTTCTCCAATGATCAAATCACAGTTTCAATAGGGAAACAGATTTGAAGGATTGTATATGGATAAACCAGACATAATCCGAGAGGAGGGTTCTAAATAAGGTTGGTAAATCCTTGATCATATTTCTAGTGATGGGTTTTCTAGTGATTTATCACATTTCAATGCAGAGTGTCACCATGGTAGAGGGATCCATAATCCGAGATAGAAGAATGGGTGGAAATAAAATAAGTATTTAGGTTGCTAAATCCATCTCAAGGAAACCCTAATGAATTAAAGGAATATTTATATATTTGTAAATCAATAGAGTCATGGTATGCCCAGAAGTAAAGGCCTAAGACTGGCATCAAAACCCATGATAAATTGGATGATCGGAAGGTGAGTGTTGTAGTCCAAGGTGAAAACCAATCATCTAATAGTGTTGAATAAGAATCTGGAGGTGTGATGGGATAAACATGATTGATTTAGGTAGTCTCAATAGTGGGGGTTGATAACAGCACTGACTAAGTTGATCTCTTTAGGGGTGCACCCAATGAACAACAAATGGAAGCTTACAAAGACCCTCTAGTCAACCTCTAGGAGTTGATTTTCCACTATAAAAACAAAATGGTGAAAAAAATAGTTATGATAAATTAATTGTAAGAGGATGTATATTAGATGTCTGAGATATTACTACTTGTGGACATCAACAAGTAGAATATGGAGTGTAGCGGCAGCGACTGTAGCGGCGGAGGGGCTGTAGCAGGGTACTGTAGCGGCGGCGGTACTGTAGCTGCATGGGTACTGTAGTAGTACTATTCACCGAGGGGTCCTTTGGGCCAAAAAATGGTCTTTCTAGCCCTGTATGCAGGCCACTTGGCCTTTGGACTTCGGGCTATGTAATGGGTCACCCTCTACCCAGTCTAGAGAGGACTTTTCTTTAATAAATAAATTGAGGCTTTTGCCCCAAACTTTAAAAATAATGGAGTGAATCAATAAGCATGACCTAATTCTTTCAAGAGGTTTTAATGTAGGGAAATTAAAGATGAATGAGTATATTCAATCATGGAAAAGGATAGTGAATTGGTTTTAAGATCTTATCAAAGTAGACCCGTATTGAGAGGTGGGAAATCTCCATGGGGAATTACTTAAGGAAAATATGTCAAATATTCTCAAGTTATATTTTAATGGATCATCCACTTCAAATGGTTATTGATGTTTGTATTTTCTACTCTCATCAGTTCTCACTTTCCCTTAAAAAAAATTCAAAATAAAATAGATAATTTTCAGTCAGTGAGACTAGAAGCACTATATTGTGGTAAGGGATGGGTAGGAGATAATTTAGTATAGTTTAGATAGTAAATAAGTCTAAATATGATGAAAATTTGTGAAAGAGGGAGGCCCCTTTTATAATTGAGGTGAGGGGTAACATAGGAATTACTCAAATTATGAAAATATAGTAAATTTATTATAGGCTTTAATACTTCCAAGAGGTCTCAAAATCATTGGATATACCAGTTTAGATTGAAATTTTTCATTTTTTTTCCTTTTTCATGTTTTTTGTATTTTTAAATAATTTAATAAAATATTTTATTCATGGAAAAATAATTTTTTAAAATTAAAAACTACTCACAATAATGAATTTAAGCACATTAAAATAAAATTGTCAATTCGAATTAAATCTTCTATTATATCATATACATATTATAAATACCTTTCTATATCATTAATTGGATTAAATATCAAATTAAATTTATTATACTATTTTTGAAATCATTAACTTCATTTATTCATTAATTAAATATTTACTACATCATAATTGTTCAAGAAATTAATGTAATTATTTGTTGCCTAAAAATTAAAAATAAGATTATACGAGAAAAATAATTCTATTATATTTAAAAATACAATTCATTCTCTAAAAACACTTTTATAAAACCTCATATTAAAATATTATAATAATGGAAAATTATAAAGTTAACAAGTTGTGTTTACTTTTAATAAAATAATATAAGGAGGATAATATGATCTATGTGGGACCAAAATGTGTACAATTTGAATCGAAACATCATAATGGTCGACAATAGATTATTGAAAATGATTTATTCACAATTTTAGTCATTTAATAATTATTAAAATTGTATGAAATATATTTTATTTTTTTCAATTATGCTTGCACATCCACTGCATCACTATTACACAATAATTAATGTTAACTATTTGATATATATTAATTAAAAATATATTACTATCATAAAAATAAATTAATTAGGTTCAAAATAAAATTCTATATTCATTTATTATTTATATTCACTCATATACATAATAAAGAAAATTCTTAAATTGATTATTTTGTCTCCTCTAGCCCTGTGAAAACATTGAACATATGTTAGAATAAGATTATTGTTACATAATTATAAAATTAAAAATTAAAATCCAAAAATATTAATAATAATTAATAATTAATAAATTATTTTTCAAAATAATTTTTAGCACTCAATTGTTTTTTAAGAGGAATCGAATGTTACATTGTTAATGTTGTGCAGGCACTTCGTCGATTTTGTCAATAATTTTGACATCATGAATGGAATATAATTTTCTTATTGTAAGTTATTTATATAGAATATTTTTCTTATAATATCATTATTTAATTATTCAATAAATTTAATAAATTTAATTTCACTATTATATCCTCATGTAATCACAAAAAAAAATACATCATTTTAAACAAACTGTATTGTTTTACCATTCACCTAAAAATAATCATTTTTTCAAAAATTCTAAAACATTCATACCAAGATAATTTCAACATTCATAATTTTAAAAATGAAAATATTTATTGGAGATAAAAATTCTATAATTTAAAATCTTATTATTTAAAAAAATAACCATATAATAAATATTTATTTTATTAATTACTATTTTAATCAACAATACTAATAACAAAATTATTTTATAAATACCTAAACTGTCACATTCTCCAACCTTATGAAAATAACATCTGTGAAATTTTTATTTACATATAATAAATGAGGATACTTTTTGCTTAGATCATTTTTAGATTCCCATTTTCTTCTTCTACCATGTTGTTTCTCCACAAAACCATAACATGGAAAATTACATTATCCCAATAAACATTCTCTCTCATGTCAAGAATCTAAACTGGTTTCTCTTCATAAGAATGGAACTATTCCAATTGAACTAATTTTGGGCTCATATCAAAAGATGGATCTGGTGTAAACTTTAATAACATCAAAACATGAAAAACACCGTGTTCCTAAGACAAACATAGAGGCAATGCTACTTTGTAGGCAATTGGTCCAACATTATCTCGAATTTTGATAAGGTTCAAAAACCATGTAATTAATATTCCTTTCTTACCAAAACACATAACACTTTTTCAATGAGAAATTTTAAGGAAAACATGACCACCTAACTCGAAAGAAAGGTATTTCCTCTTATTTTCTGCCTAACATTTTTGTCTTCTCTAAACCATTCTCATGTGTCGATGAATCAACTGAACTATCTCTGCCACTTCTTCCACTAATTATAGTCCCATATACTTCCTTTCCCTGAATTCATCCCAATATGTATAATTAAACATCTATTTCCATATAATACTTCCAAATGTTCCATTTGAATACTTGAAAAAAAAGATATTATAATAAAACTCAACTAAAGAGAGATACTGATCCAAACTTCCCTAGTAATCCATTGGAAATCTCATAGCATGCTTTCTAATATATTAATTATTCATTTTAATTTCCCATCTGATTGGGGATCAAAAGATATATTAAAATTTAATTCTTTTCCCAATGACTTCTTAGTCCCTTGCCAAAAGTTAGAAGGGAATCTAGGATCAACATCTCATACAATGGAGAGAAAAACTCCATGAATCCTGATAAATTTTTTGAGGTATAGTAGAGATTGATGATCTAGAGATATAACGTATCAAATGGGAAGAGAAAAAGAAAATTTAGTCAAACGATCAACTATAACCCATATTTTATTATTACCTAGAGATTTATATGGTAGTCCCACTACGACGTCCATAGATATATCTTCCCATTTCCACTCTAGCACTAGAAAAGGATGAATAATTCCCTTCAGTAACCATTTCTATACTTTAGACTATTGACATGTCAAACATTTCATATTAAAATCTGCAATATCTCTTTTCATTCCATCCCACAGTATTACTCTAGGTCTCTCTAAATTTTTGTGCTTCTAGGATGAACTAAAAATGAGGAACTATGATCTTCAAATAACAATTCTTTCTTCAGTTGAGAAACACAAGGAATGCATAATCTATTTCCAAACCTCGAAAAAAATATTTATCAACAATATATTTAGTCAACTTACCCTTTTTAACCAGTTCTACATTTTTCTATAACTCACGTTTTACATTCTACACTTTTGTAATTCCATCTGATAGAGAGGATTTCACTAACAACGGAAACCAAATAAAGGTATATCTAACACTAACAAAATTCGAACCAAAATTTATCAAATAATTAACCAAGGGTTCATGTTCAAAATGTATCATGGAAAATGTATCAATATTAATCGGAATAAAAGAATTAAACACTTTTTTTTCTTTCCCAAGATGGTAATTGATAATTTAATCATAATACTTGGTTATTTCCAGCCATCTTCTTTGTCTCATGTTCAATAAAATATGAGTAAATATATACTCCAAACTTTTAGGGTAAATATATATTTCACATTTTACTCAATACAAATGATGCCTCCAAAAATTTTAATGAAAAAACAACACCGTCTAATTCCAAATCTTGTGTATGGTAATTTAACTCCTAAGGTTTAAACAGACATGAAGTGT
This sequence comes from Viscum album, assembly GCA_963277665.1. NCBI lineage: Eukaryota > Viridiplantae > Streptophyta > Magnoliopsida > Santalales > Viscaceae > Viscum > Viscum album. The sequence goes on from OY728129.1 coordinate 1,303,021,108, forward strand.
ACGAAATTACCTGATCATTCGGCATCAGAACAAAACCATGTCCCATCAAAGAATCATCAATGTAGGTGGAAAATTCTCAACTTCTGGAAGGTAGGGTCAAAACCAGGGCATTCCCTAATATTTTTTTAAATTCATAAAAACAATAATCATATAATTTTTTCCTGATGAAATTAACAACTTTTTTGAGTTAACTTAGTTAGTGGGCTTGATAACCATGAAAGGTTTTCAAAAAGCCACCTATAATATCCTAGGAAACCAAGAAAATTATGAATCTTAGTTACATTTGTGTGTCTTTTCAATTATTCAATAAATATTTTTATTAGGATCAACTACTATGTCATATTTAGAAACAATGCGACCAAGGATAGAAATTTTTTTCAACTAAAATTCACACTTGATTAATTTTCCATGAAATTTATTCTCTTTTATGGCTTGAAATACAACCATTTGATGTATTTCAGGATCCAATTTATTTTTAGAATATACCAAAATGTGATCAATAAATTCAACTAAAAACTTATCCAAGAACTCATGAAATATTCTATTCATAATATCCATGAATATATAAAGTGAATTATTTAACCCAAATGGCACTACAAAAAATTTAGAATTCCCATACCTACTAAGAATCATAGTCTTTAAAATTTCTACTTTCTATACATTCAACGGATGGTACCCCGACTTCAAGTAAACCTTCAAAAAATCTTGTGCTCCCAGGAGATGATAAAAAAATCATCAATATGAGGAAGTGGATACTTCTTCTTAACAATTATTTTTATTCAAGCTTCTATAATCCATGATATGTCTTATTGAAAAATCTTTATTTTTAACAAACAAGACCAGATAACCCCATGGTAAATTCATAGGTTGGATTAATCCTTATCTAACAATTCCTTAAACTATTTTTTCAACTCTAAAAGTTACATTTGTGGTATTCAATAAAGGCGTTTAGAAATTTGATTAACATCAGGAACTAAGTAAAAAGTAATCACAAATTCTCATCCAGGAATAACACCATGAAAATCCCCAATAAATACATTGAGATACTCATTTAACACTTACCCATTATTATTCTGAATGGTTCAGTTGTTTTCAAAAATATGTAAATGATAAAATTCACTTCGATATATTAATTGTTTCTTTGATTCCTAATATTTTAAAAATGGTATGGTTTCATTCCAATACAAAATACTAAAACTATTTATGAAAAAACATATTTTTCTCAACAATATCTCTTATAATGATAAAAAAAGAAAGTCTGCACCTAAAATACCATCAAACTCTACTAGAGTAAATACAACAAGGTTTATAGGTAAAATCATTCCACAAAAAAGTTAGGTAGATTATTATAATTTCTTTTTTCCACAATATTTTATCTCAATGTTTTTACCATGAGTTATAGATCCATTTCCTGAGTTGTAATATCTTATTTAGAAAAAAAATTCCCAGAAATGAATGAATGTGAAGACCCTAAATAAAAAAACATTTTCTGTATTGTTTAAAAACATGAAATATAACTGATACCACATCCTTTGATGGATTAACATCTTATGAAGTAGTTACAAAGGATTTTTACATATCCTTCTTCTTTTAATCTTTTTTAATTCTCCTTTAAGAAACTAACTTTGAAAACACATTAACAAAATAAACCAAATACTTCGACTTAAAGAATATTACCATCAACTTATCATTAATTTTTTCAACATTTTTTTTGAAATTATGATACATGTATCCAAATATTCCACATATTTAGAATCTCCCATAGTTTAAAAAACATTCTACATGATTCTTTTTACCACACATTACACCAGAAGAGAAATTGATTTTCTTACCTCTATATTTCTTTGATGAATTCTTCATCAATTAATTCCAACATAAATGCTTATTATTCTTTCTATTATGAGGTAAATACATGTTATCAAACTCCATATCAATTTTTTTAGAATAATTAATAAGTTCCTTGTAGAATTAAAACTCTTTTGAAGACAAATCTCTTCGTAAAAATGGTTTTAAACTGGAGTAAAATCTATTAATTTTACTATCAAAGTCCCGAGTATAATCTGGTATATACCTGGAAAATCTCAAAAAATTGGGTTCATATATATCAATTGAATCAACATCTTTCTACCTCAGTTTTAAGAACTTTTTATCTATTTTGAGTTAAATACATTTAGAAAAATACTTCTCTATAAAAAGACTCTTAAAATCAACCCATTATAGAGTATCAAGATCATATTTTTATTTTTGATTTATAACGAGAGATAACCATGGATCAGATTCACCTTATAAATGATAAAGGGATGACATTAAATTTTGGAATTCTTAACATCACATGACAATAAATATATATTCTAGAGCATTGATCCATCTTTTTTCTATCATTGTATTTGCAGCTCCACTTAAATATTTTTGATGTTGCCCCATAAAATGCTCCATAAAAGACATGTTTTTTCATTGCAGATCAATTTCCTCTCTAGAAAGGATACCACGGCCATTTATAACCTCATTTAACTGGTCGATTATTATCACAAAATTGTGAGTTCCAACTCTCATCCTTCTAGGATGTGGATTTGGAAAGTTATCATCTTTTCATTGCCTTTCTATTTCATCTTCTTTATTTTTTCTATGTAAGTCCATTCTAAACAGACATATCTTAGTCAAAAAAAAATTTAATCCTCAAATAATATATCATTTTAAATTAACTATAAATTAAAAATAATTTGTAGAATTTTCTTAACAACATCCTAACCCCTGCAGTTAACTAAATCGTCCTCTGATACCAATTATAAAAGACTCAACCTTAAAATAACACATAATCTTGAAATTTATTCAATAACTTTTTTTCCACATTGTGTACCTTTAGAGGTTTTTTATAGAATTAATATTTAAAATTTACAAAACATTTCATATTTATAAAAATTTTATACTATAAAAATAGTTTACATTTTTTCCAAAATATAAAATATTTAAAATAAAACATGATTTATTTGATAAGTCTTCATTAAATTAATAATAAATTCCTTCCTTCTCTTTCCCATCCTTATTCCCTATGAATTTTTTTTATAATATTTGAATGAGAAAAAAAATCTCGGTAAGGGATATAAATAAGTAAATTGATAGTCAAGTGATAACATAAAAACCAACAAAACTCATTTAATAAAATCACATTAGCATGCACAGAAACATCCTAAAATTTACTTTGAACATATTTAACATATTACTCTTACATTTACACTTAAACATGGAATAACTGTTTCGCCATCTTTCATCTCTACAGTACCTAATGCATTGGTGAGTTATAATGGGGCACAGTCATATCTTGAGTTATAATTGGATCAACCAAACATGTCTTAATCCATAATAGATCTCAAACTATCATATATTTATCCATAATGGGATCAACCTAATATAAACAATATCCAAGTAACATATCATGAATAAAACACTTGATATCTAATTTAAACCCATTAGAAAAAACACATTCATATATCAAAATACTCTTTTTCATAAAAATCACTTTTTAAAAAAAATATAAAAAAAATGCACAAAATAATGAAATAATATTCTTTAAAAATATCTATTAAGACATAAAAATTAATCATTATAGATATAATGAATCATAAAAATGTGATAAATTGCTCATATTGTATAAAAACCATCTTTTTTCTTAATTTTGTAAAAGAGGCCTTTAAAATGTTTTTGAAAGGAAAGTCTCTTACATTGGTTTTGAATTCCTTAAAAAGTGTTAAAAAATTTTATATAATGGTATGAATAGTGTTTTAATATATTAAAAAACTAAACCAATATTTATATTACCTTATATGATCTTCTTTTTGTATTCCTTACCCATTTATTATCAATATTTTTTTATTTCTATTGTTTTAGGTGTGTTATTTTCAACGTTTATAATCTAGGCTTCTTATGGTATTAATTTTCAATAGAAAATAATAATACAAAAGTTATAAGATATATATATTTATTTCATTTTGAACTATTAAGTTTTAATTTAAACATTCCATGATTTCAGAAAAAGCTAAACAAAAATCATCATCCACAAAGGTGGTGAATTGACGCACCACATACGTCGATTTTGTTATTCAAGAATAAGAGGAAAATATGTGATATTTTAAGATGATATTACCTAAAAGACAAAACAATCATAGTATATACGTGATTATATAGTTATCATGAAAAATTTTATAATAGGTAGGGATAAGGTAGAAGTGAGAAATAATTTGGAGGTGAAGAAGAAGGAATATTACCTCTTATAAATTTCTCTTTAAAGATCTCTTTAAAGAACTTGGAAGTTATCTTTTTGTGAGACCATAATAACAATAATCTTTTAAGAGATTAGGATTATATAATTAGGTGGTGGTTTTCCAATAAATGAGGCTTAAGGTGATGAAAATTTTTGAAGGATGAAGCCTCCTTTTATAATTGAGGTGAGGGGTGATATATGAATTTCTCAAATTATTCAAATATAATAAATTTATTATAGGGTTTAATACATCCAAAAATCCTAAAAATAAAATTATATCTCTTTTTATAAGTAAAATTATAATTTTTATCCAGTTTCACGATTATTTTTATATTTAAATAATTTAACAAAATATTTTATTAATGGGAATATAAGTTTTTTCAAATTAAAAAATATTCACAATCCGGACTTTAAGCACCTCAAAACAAAGTTTCCAATTCTAATTAGATTCTTTATTATATCTTATAAATATTATAAGTACTTATATAAATTATTAACTGAATTTAAAATTATCAAATTGTACTTATTTTTCTATTTTTTATAACCTCACTTTGATTTATTCATTAAATAAATATTTACTACATCGTAATTATTTAATCCATTTATGTAATTATTTATAACCTAAAAATTGGAAATAATATTCTCTGAGAAATGTAATTATATTAAATTTAAAAATACTATTATTTATCAAAAAACTCTTTTAAAAGCTAATATTAAAAATATTCTACTAATTTAAAATTATAGTGTGAACAAGTTGTCTTTATTTTTAATAAAATAATATAAAGGGACTAATGTAATCCATGTGGGAGAAAATATCCCCAAATCTAATAAAAACAATTTAATGGTCAACACAAGCTTACAAAAAACATTTTAGCCACAATTTGGGACATTTAATAATTCTTATAATTTTAATAAAAAAATTACTTAATTTCATATGCCAACACAGGGACAACATCATCATTTTATGTACATTAATGGTAATTATTTAATATAAAAAAAATAAAAAAAATAACTATCATAAAAATAATTAAATTTGGTTCTAAATAATATTTTATATTCTTTCATTATGTATTTTCACTCATATAAATAACATGACAAATTATTGAATTTTTTATTATGTGTTTTCTTACCCTCTACAAGCATTGTGAAGGTATTTTGATAAAACTAAAATTATTTAAGTATAAAATTATAAATTAACAAAAAAAATTAATTAATAATTAATTAGTCTTGAAAATAAATTTTATAACTCAATTATTATTTTAAAAGAACCAAATTTAGCATTGCTAAGGTTGCGCAGGCACTCCGCTAACACTATCAATAATTTTTTTACATATCATGGAGTGAATATAATTTTCATGTTATAAGTTATTTTTGTAAAATATTCATCTTATATTATCATTATTTAATAATTATATATATTTAATAAAATTTATATTACAAATATTTCCTGATGACATGAAAAAAAAAACACCATACTTAAAAATATCTAATTTTATACAATTCAACAAAAATTAAACATTTTCAGAAAATTCTCAAATTTTCATACCAAGATAATTAAAAAATTATTAATTTAAAAATGTAATTATTTTGTTCAAATAAAAATATCTATAATTTCTAAATTAATTATTTTAAATATGTAACCATATAAAAAATTATTTATTTTAAGAATTACTATTTAAATCAATAATACTTATAAAAATTTATTCTATAAATATATGGGTTGTCACAACCCCACTAAAAAAGGTTAATATATTTTTTATTGAAGAAAAATTATTGGGGATATATGATACATATGGAAAATTCTCTATGTGGGTATTGAATAAAAAAAATTGGATGAAGAATGTGTAAATCCATTTCTGTAAATGGTATCACCAAAAGTATAACTAACAATGGTGCAAACTTTATATTGGTTGAGAGTTTGGAAGATGAAAAATTCAAAATGTTGATATTCATTCTACCATAAATAAATTCTAGTGGTGTTATGGTTATAAAATATGTAGTATTTATAGTTATGGGAAGATTTTACCATGATTAATCAAAGATGATTAGGTTTATTAATTATAGAATAATCAAGTAAAGATAGGACAAAAACTGATGTTGTTTGAAACATGTTTCAACTCTAATTATTTGTTTTATAAATTTTTTAAATCTATTTTTGGAATTAAAATTTTAGTATCATTCCCTTATCAAAGGATGTATATCTATGATTACAAATATGGGACTAATTAAGGTGTGGTGGCTAAAATTATGGAGGAATATTTTTTTATTGGTTTATGAACAAACACTATATTATTATATGATTATTATTATTTATGATTCTTTAATACTATATATGTTATTCCCTAGATGCAGACTCTTAGATTTGGGGCTAATGAAAATATTCTTTTAATATTTTGTTGTAAACCTACTCAGGCAACCAAATCATATCCATCCATAACTATAATATCATCAAAAAATTGAATTAATTATTCACTCAAGACATTTTTTCTCTATTGTTTCTGACATTTAGTAAAAAAATAATTAAGTAAAAACCCTTATCATTTCCATGAAATTTGAATAAACCCATATCGTTGCTTATTTTACAATATGTCTTCACCTTCTCCACTAAAATCTCTACACATGATACCTATATAGACATATCATTCGCCATACTCTCTATTGTTTCCTAATAAAAATTATAACATCGGAAGGTAAAGATAAGATATTTATTAATTGAAAATTCACATTAGAATACATAATGGAATAAATAAGGCATGAATAATATTAAAAAAACTAAATAATAATAAAATAACTCTATATAACTGATAACGATGGGTTGTATTATATTCATAGACAATTTGAAATATAAATAATAACATGTATAGTTGTATTTGATCTCATAATAGTGTAACTCATAATTATTTTCATCAAAAACATACCATAAAGGACTCAGGACAAGACATTATACAGAGTGTCATGGTTTACACCATTTACCCAATATATTTTGTCCCAGGATTCCTACTAATGTATTTATGGGATATACATTTCTAGGATACAACCATCACAAAATAAGTCAAATTAATTCATCATATGGAAGGTATAAATAAGTAATACAGTATCCACATTCCATAGTAATCAATAATTGTCTATATTGAAATGACTAGTATAAGGAATTTTTTTATTACCCATCTCAATAAATGGAATAAATTTCATGGTAAAAAATAAATTTTAATTTTATTCACATCATATAGATTAATGAATATATGTTTAATTCAATAATAAAAATGATATAACATATTCCCATAAAATTAAAAAAATGGAAATGTAGAAAATAAAAATAATATCAATAGTGGTGTGGTGATTGATAAAGAACCTAACCCTAAAAAACATGGTTGGGTAAGAAGTGTAAACTCATTAGATAATTTAGAGGGAAATCAATTTTACTTAACTCTAATAGAGATACATATTTTAGTTTTTTAGTATAAAAAATATGTGAAATCATAAATAAAATATAAGATAATTAAATTTAAGAATATTTTGTGAATATTTTCATATGAATCACTTTAATAAATTATTTATGATAATTTTTATTGAAGAAATTTTAATTCATTATTTAGATGGAAATATCATTTGTATACCTTGAAATGAAATAAATGTTAAGTGAAAAAATTTAGAGTGAAAAATAATATATATGAATGTCAAAATAAAATATGTTTTGTTATATTAAAATAACATAATTGAAATACACATATTGAAAATGATTATAAATTATTAATTATAAAATGGGTGAATTGAAATATAAATTTCACATGACACAATACATATTTTTTCCTATATAATAAAAAATATCTTTATAAATATTAAATATGGAAAGGGAATGGAATGATCTTATTAGAGAGCTTGAAAATTGTTATTAACATTAATTTGTTTTATTAAAGATATGAATACATCCAAAAAGATTATTTTGATAACACATAATAAATTCCAAAAATAAAAATAAATAATACCAAATGATATAATTAATGGAATAATATCTAAAAAATAAAAGAATATCATCAAGGGAGAAAAACTACAAATCAATAAAAAGGAGGATGGGTCTACAGAACCCTTACAAATATAAAAACTATTGATGTAAGAATTATTCATAAAGTATTTTATGATATAAAATTTTTAATTCATATTAAAAAATTATAATTATAGTACTATAGAATCATTGATTAAAATAATTCAATTATAAAAATAATTGTCTTATGGAGAATCATTATAACTCAATGAATTGAATTCAGTTTTAACAAAAATTTGTAATTTTGTGTCTTTAAAATTAAAAGAAAATGTAAGATAAAATGTAGAATATATTTTTAATTCCATTGAATCATATGAAAATTATGATAAAATATAATATTTGCCCTGATATATACCTCACAAAATAATATTACATGTGAATATGGAATTAGTATTACAGAAAGTGAATTTAAACGAGAAAAAACTTATGACTTTTGTAACAATTGATTCAAAATAACATGAATGATGAATTTTGGAATAAAGGTTTTTATAATATGAAAGAATATTTAATAATAATAATATATGATATATTTTTTAAAAATTAAACCATAAAAATATATAATAGTATTCTAATATGAATCTTTGACTGAAAGAATGGAAATTGAGATGAAATCCTTACTTGGGACTCTTTCGTTGTTGGATGAACTCTAATGTCTTGTAAAATATAAATAACCACAATAATAACATATTTCATAATAATATTCAAATATATTACCTTTATAATCATCAATTATATTCATTTATTATACCTTGATTTTTTAGTTTTTGTTTATTGTCATCCTTATATATCAGTAACTCTTATTATTTCACTAAAGATTCATAATGGTGATGTCAATTCTCATTGTTTGATTCTATATGCATCATTAATATATTAATAATGTTCCCTTAATAATATTTTTAATGGATAATGTATTCTAACTTTTATTTTATATAATGAACCAATATAGGTTACCAAAATGGAATCTATGATTAAGATGTTTTGAGTAATTTACTAATAACAATGAGTTAGTTTAAATTGATTATTATTATTTTTTTAACCTTCAAGAACAGTATTCATTAAAAATTTACCATTAAATTTGATATAATATAATATATTTGATGATTCATAATGTTATTATTTAATTCCATGAGTTTATTAGATATGATTTGTGATTATGAAATCAAAGACGAGCTTATTTTAGTAATTTTTATCCAGAAAAATAAGGCAAGTTAATATTTGATTAGATATTAACATAAAATATGATATATTATTTTAGAGTCATTATCTTGTCAAAAATATTATTTTTTTTCATCAAAAAACTTCTTATAACCCTTTATGACATTTAGTGATGAAAATTCAATTACATTATTCATGGAATCTGGAGTCAGCACATAATATTAGTGGCATTTTTATTTCCCAATGGATGAGATGTAGAAAGATAATAGATGTTAAAACAACATAATAACACTATAATTTACTACCTATATATATAATTTTATTTTTATTTTATAATATATTATATGGAGGTGGTTTATCAAAAATATATATAAGAAAAGTTAGGGGAGCAAATACTAAGGTTGAGGACATGAAACTTTTCTTAAATGAACTCTTGGAAATGGAGGTCTTAGAGAAATATTTTTTAACATGGGGATAAAAAAAGGGAATGGATATCTAGGTAATTTAAAAGGGTATGTTTTATAAAAAAATTAAGGATAATTTTAGATTTATTATAGTTTATTTTAACTCCTTTTATAGATGAAAGATGTACATTTCCTTGGAATAAAATGTTATATAATGGGTAAGGTTGGGATCACAGTAGACATAGGTTAGTAGGTATGCAATTAGAATAAATGTGGGAATAACTATAACACATACAAAATTACTTCAATAAGGTCTACGTGTCATCTTAATATAGGAAATTTTGAACCGTGTTGGATTGTCACTTTTTACCCAATTTTTATTATTTGACTATATTCCATGGTATGTATTATTTTAAATAAAAATATAAGATTTCCCATCATACCAAAATTTTATAGGAAATTTCTAATTTTTTTCCATTTAATTTTTTTCAACACTTCAACATATATTAAATTTTATCGTAAGGAATATGATATATAGAAAAAGTTTTCATGTTAAAAATGACATTTTAAATTTTAATAATCCTTATTCGTATTTCTTATAAACTAATAATTAAATGATAATTAATATATTATTCATATTAAAAATAAGTATTATTTAAATAATAATATAAATATTATATGAAAAACATATATCACTATCAATTAATTTTTTTTATAAAATACCTTTTGAATCATAGAATGGTTTTATTTGATGTTTAGCCACATTAATTGAGTAAATTTGTATTTATAACGAAAATTATTTTCCATTAAAAGATACATGAAATATGTATATAAATACATGTGATATATATGTATATATATATAACCTATAATGTTGATATTTATATTTTTAAACCCTCATAAATTATAATTACAAAATCGTAGAAGATATCCATCTTTGAATTAAGGATACAATAAGAAGAAGTTGTAGTAAAGGGCAGTGATTCAATGTTCTTGGATCAGATTCTTATTTCCAAAATAATGAATTTCTAAAAAAAATACCAATATGGTCACACATTTTTAGACCTACTTTAGTATGGTTTTAGAGTTATATTTTACCTTCAATAAATAAATTAACTCCTTAAAATTGTAATTTTTCTTTTTGGTGAACATAGATGAATAATTTCCTCTAATATTCATGACTCAATATATACCAATTTATTCAAACCTTTCATAAATGTTTATCAATAGAGTTTTAATCACCCAATGTATATCCCCTAGGAATGTAAAACTAGGTGTGTTATTTATCCCATTAGTTGTGAACCAAGTAAAGATCATGTACATATTCAAATAAAATATTTTTTGGTTATTAACCATAAGTTATTATAATATAGATATTTGAACTACTTGTGGTCATCCATACATGGATGAAATTTCAAAGAAATCATACACTCTATATAGTAACAAAATATTAATATTTTTTCCAATATTTAAATTTATCTATATATTCTATATTGAATTATTTTCTTAATTTATAAAAATAGTTGATTTAGGATATTTCCTATTATATTCCTAATCATAGTATTTATAAAAAACTATGCTCAAAAAAATTCAACCTTATCCTCATCACCAAACAATATAAATTTACATTCAAATCAATATATACATTAATCATTTATACTCCCAAAAGATATTAATAGTATTCTAAAAAGACATGATTTTCCTTGAAATAATGACATATACCAACCATAGGTTTACCTATACATAAATCATAAACTCATACTAACAAATAATGTTATATAAACCCTTATTTGATACCAATTGTGGTACCCTATATGTTCCCTCTGGGATCTGGTGTTAATAATAACATTATTTAGACACCATCTTCAAAACCAACAGAAATGACACAAACATAACCATGCATTATTTAATATTTGACAACAAATATTTCATAACATATAGAGGAAATGCCTTTTAAGGTTTATGTTTTTAGTGATTTAGGAATATCATTTAACTATGAAAGATGATATCTTTCTCATATAATGATAATTTTTACCACTAAAAAATAATTCCATATCTTAAATTTGTTATTTAACATATCCTAAAATCTATCCACACAAGGAAAAAATAACACAATGCAACACATAATAAACTTCTTTATAACCTGAAGGGAAAAGAAAACATAAGAAGGGTGAAATAAAATTCTTAGTAAGGGGTAGCATATAATATCTATGTCATGTAATAAAAAATATATGAATATTATTCTTACAATGAATAATCATTAAATAATTCCACATATTAGATGAAATTAATAATTAATATATCCAAGCATAATACAGAAAAATAATAATAATAATTGTAACAATAACTAATTCCATAGTGGTAGAATTCATAACATCAAACAATATAAAAACATCACCAAGGCCTCCTTCCAAGAAAACATATATAGTTATGCACGATTTACACCAAATATCCTATCATGTTTGTTAAATTTGTCCTATGATTCCTCAAGGGGATACAAAATTATACTCCCCACATGTCATTAAATAAGTTCAATTTATTTATCATATGAATTGTATAATTGAAAAATGTATAATCAAACGACTTTAGTAGTCAATAATAATCCATATTATAATAACTGGTATTTAGATTATCAATAAAACCCTTGTTAAAAAATAGAATATATTTATGATTAAAAATAATTCAATATATATGATATCAGTATAATATTATTTGTAATAATTATTTAATTTAAATGATATATATTTCATCTATGTGATTAAATAATATCCATATGATGGAGAAAAATAAATTTAAGAGAGGTTTGAGGGGTGATAAAAAAATAATCATTAAGAATTAGATGGGAATAAGGAAAATAAGTTACCATGAGCATTTCATGTTTAATACATGAAATAACACCAAAGTGGATTTACCATTTAATGTTTTAGATTAAAATAAAATAGAAATCAAAGTAATGATTTTATCACACATTTTTATTATATCATAATAAAAATCAGTTATGAGTCACTTTCAAGAATAATTTTTACAAAAAAAACATGATGAAACATTAAGTTATTATATATAAGGAATATCAATCATCAAACAATGAAATGAAATAAATGTTATGTAAAAAATGTGTAGTGGAAGATGAAAGATATAAAAGTGAAAGAAAAATCATTTTTATTATTTTCAAAATACCATAATTGAAACCCTCATAGTAAAAAGGATAGTGAATCATTATTTTGATAAGAGAAAAGAAATATAAAAAAGATATATGAGATATCAAATATTTAGGTTTCAATATATTAAAAAAATTACTTTTGGAAAGAATGAATATAGATATGGAAGAAAAAAGATATATTATATAGTTTTTTAATTATTTGTAAAAAATATTAATTATTAAATAAATACATACATTAACAAAGAATATTTTTAAAAAAATATATTAATTATACTGAGAAAATTTTAATATCCCATATTAATTAAATAAATTTGAGAATATAAGAAAATAATATGAACATCAATATTGATTAAGAACAATGACTCAATGAAATGAAAGATGATTTTCTTATTCTCTTTGAAATATTATAATCATTTAAGTAAAAATACATCAAAAATTTAATTTTGAGTTCAATTTAAAAATGAAATTAAAAAAATAATAAAATTTTATCAAATTATAAGATACAATAAATCAATCATTAATGAATAGTATTCAAGAAGAAACATTTTAACTCAATGAAAGGAAATTAATTTTTGTAAAACTCTTAAAACATTAGTATCCTTTGAAGAAAAATATCTTGGGAAGTATATAATAAGATATATATTTAAATATATATTTTTTATTTAATAAAAAGATAAAAAAATCCTTAGGTATGTATACACAATATATAAAATAAAATAGCTACTTAACATGGAATATTTCTTAAATAATAATAATTGAGATGAGAAAAAACTTATGAACTTTGTTAATAAATGAATCAAAAAAAATTATCAAATGGATTTAGTAAATTTCATTTAAATAAATGTAATTAAATAATGAAAAAAATAATATATTCAAAATTTGGAAATATTTACACTTTAAAATATAATAACATGGGTATAATAAGAAAACATGCGTGAAAGAGGAGAAATTAAGACAATAACATATCATTGTATTTTTTTTAATTTGTTGGATGCACACCAAAATACCTTATAATTAGCATAAAATATTAAAAAAATTATTCTAAATTTTTTTTAAATGTAATTACTTCTTATACACTTTAATTATATTCTATTAATATAAAATTATTAGTTAGTTTTCTCAATACTAGATGTTATTTCCTCCGAATTTTATATACAAGATTGAAAATTGTGATTTTGATCACCATTAATTGAAATTAGTTTCATCATTCCATTATTATTCCTTTTAGTTTTATAATATGTTTTTTATGTTTTTTTAGTGAAATATTTTTTTCATATATGTAATGTATTTGGGTAGTGTGATTTTTCTCAATAAAAACACTATCTGGTTATTTAATAAAAATAAGGAGTCTTTATAATTTTCATCCAATTTTTTGCTACGCTTACATCAATATATGAATAAAATAAATTACCATTAAGGTTAGTAGAATGTATGATCAATAATGATTTACAATATTATTAATTTGTTCTATGAGAGTTTTAGCTATGATTTGTGATGTTGAAATATGAGACAAGACTTTGTTGGTAATTATTAGTGAACAAAACATCTTATATTAATAAACAATTATATATTTATAGACTTAAAAAATAAATATATAATCCTACAAATTTCATAAATATATTTTTTTATAAATTAAATAAATTCTCATAAAAATCCATGTAAATCATTGATGGCAAATGAAATACATCATTCATAGAGGTGGTAGTTCGCACATAACATGACTGGTATTTTCATTTCCTATTGGATGGAAGAAAGATAGGTAATGGTTGTTCCATAATAAAATTTAAATTTTAGTATACTAATGATATTAGTTTCATTATATCAGTATGGTTTGTATGTGTTTGAAGGAGGTTTTCAAGAGAAGGATATGGAAGAAAAGGTTTTGGAGCGGACTATACAAATATTTTGTAATTTAATCTTCTCTTGAAGGGTCTCTTGAAAATGGAGGGTATGAAAAAATATCAAGAAATATGGGGATTAAAATAAGGAATTGGGACTTGTTGTATGTTAAATTTAAATATATTTTGTTTAATTCGGAAAGAGAGTTGTGGTTTGATAATGGGCAAAGGAATGTACTTTTTTAGTTGAAAAAGTGGGACACTTATTTGAAAACCAAATATTAGTAAAGGGTAAAGAATGATTCTCATTGATGTTATATATGTCAGGGAATGAAATAATAGTTAGACACGTGTGTTTGAAATTTTCACCTATATATTTCTTCTATAATCTCAATGTTTCATGTTAATTTAGTAATGTTTGATCACTGTTGGATTACCTATATTTACCCTTCGTTAACTTGTTTAATTATTTACTATAGTAAAGAAATTCTCAAGAAATATATAATGATGGTTATTATAAAATATTGATGTACTGTTTTATAATTTCAACTCTATTTAATATGATTTTACTTTAAATTATGTTAAAATAAACATTTTAATTAAAACATTTGACATGTAGACAAACTGTATTTTATTTTTCAAGAAAATACTTAAATAATATTAATGGTTCTTATTCATTTATCCCATCAACTATTAATTTAATGATTTTAGATTTCTTATTCATATAATTAATATATATTCAAATAAATATCATTTATATATGAATTAAAAAATTAATTTGATATTTCAATATAATTTTTAGTAAAGGAAATTTTAATGAATAATATTTTTAATTTGTTATTTAGTGGTATTTTTTTAATACACATTTAATAAATATGACTTTTATTTTTTATTAAAAATTTAAATGTAAATTTTTTTAACATATAAATAAATATATATAATAAATTACATTTATTATAAATGTTTATAGCAACCTGAATTTTTCTTATAAAAACCCTCAAGATCTTTTTATAAGACTAAAGGATATGAAAAATAACAATGGTAGTCATGGGAGATGATTCCACTCTCATGGATTTCAATGTGATTTACATGATCATTATTTTCCCCCGTAAATTATTATAGTCAAGGAAAACATTTATGGTTTTTGGGGATTTGTCCAGGTAAAACCATAGTAAATATACCACCCATACATGTCCATAAAAATGAGAATCTTAAAAAATATTACAATATATCATCCAACTTCATCTTCATTTTGTGATGATTTCATGATATGATTTTATTTATGAAAAGTAATTCAATGGATATTTTATAAATGGAAAAAATTAACTATAATTTTATTTATTTTCATTCAGTGTTTCAGGTAAAATAAAATATTATACCTTTAATGAATTGTAAATTCTTGGTTATAATATTATACCGCCTCAAATAAATTACATAATTGGAAATATAATTAATATTTTAAATGAATATAAATTATTATATTATTAATATAGTAATAACTGGTGATAAACTAATATAAGAAAATTATTTATAATTTTTATTAAAGACCTTGTGAATCACCCAAATCATATACCTCGGGAGTGCTAAATAAATGTTTCTGTTACATCCCATTTGTTGATAACTGAGTGAAGATCAATTTAATACTCAACCAACCTTTTTTAGAGTAATTAATCCTGGGTTCATTTGATCAAGAGAATGTATTACCTTATTTTTATCTCAGTAGGAATTTTATTACTAGGAAATCACACACTATAATTTACCAAATTTTTAAAATGTCTTCCAATATTTTTATTTACCCTTAGAGTTTATAAAAATTTATTATTTTCTTAATTTCTAATAATAATCAATTCATGATCTTTTATAGTATATCATAAATCAAATATTTATAGAAACATATACCCCTATAATTCAATCTTACACTTATCCCTATACAATATAAAATCATTTAACAATCACTATATACTTTTATCACGAATAATGTCAAAAAATATTAATATTTTTAGAAAATAACCAGAATTTCCTAATTATCATAGAGTATAAAAACTCTAATGGTTATCTATTCTTTGATAATACACTCTTAATAAAATATAAGAATTTCTAAAAAATGATAAGTAATTATCTATGATTCCATATACCTGCACTACCTGATCTAATGAAAATAAACATGTTTTTTAAATACAGAATTTAGAACTAATTAAAATAACCCAATCATAACAATCCATAATTTTAATATCAACAAATAATATTGAGTCACTCACACAACCTAGACCATTAATATTTTGAATTTTATATATTTATGAGAATCCATTAACTAAAAAAACATATCTTTCCCATCTAATTAATTTTTCCCCACTAATCAAAGGATTTTGTATTTTACACAAAGTCTTTAACATATATCATAAAATTATCAACTTATGATACCCATATAGACATACCAAATATATTAATATTCATCATAACATTTAGCAATGGGAAACATAATATGGGTGAACTTTAACACCCTGTTTAGGGTAGCGTATAACAAAATATAACAGTGAATAAATAAGGAATAAATAATATGATTGGAAGAAATAATAATCGTATAACCTCATAAAATTGAAAACATGAGAAGAAATAAATATATGGATAACATAGAAGGGTAATTCATCACATGATAACTACTAATTTCATAGTGATGGTATTCATTGTGATGATATTCATAATGATGGTATTCATAACCACATATTCAAGGCCTTTTGCCAAGACTGAAAATAGGATTTTGTCAAGGCCGTGTACCAAGATACTAGTTTGTCTCATGAGACCTACCAATGCATTTAGGAGATATAGTGGGCTCCACCCATCACTTACTAAGTCCAATTCATTCCTCGTATGAAAAGGTTTAAACATAACATAAACATTCGTATTAACACTAGAATACGAAATGTCAATACATTATCCATAAACCATGAATGGTATAAAAATAACACATCCATAGTCAAACACGTCAAAAAACCTTCAATACAATATGGAATATTTGTATAAAAAATCAACTTCAAACAAGTTTAAAATCCATCAAAGGATGTTGACATAGATAAAAATGATTTGTAAAACTCATTGAGAGAAATATCTCGTTTTCATGAAAACATTTAAAAGTCACACAATTTAGAAAGTAAGACATTTAAATACATTTTTGAATCAAATTGTCCCATACCTCTTTAAAAAATTTTAATCAAATTAACATTTTAAAAACATTCGTGTCTATATAAATAAATCCTTAAAAACCATTTTGAAAACATGGACATTAATGAGAATGATTTACAAGAATAAATATTTAAAACATTTAAAATGATGTTTTAGTAAAAAATTACCTTAAAAATAATTCCATTTAAAACTATTTTGTGAAACATGGACATGGATAATAAATATTTCCCAATAGATACATACATAAAAACAACCTCGGATAATAAAGAGATTGTGAAATTAACCCTTACATTGCACTTTCCTTTAGTCAAGGGTACATTTAACCTCTTGTATAAATACCATAGTATGTTATTAAATCATAAAATAACCATATTAATATTTATTATATCATATATGATTCATTTATTACTTTATACTACATATTTAATAATAATTTTCATGTTAAATTAACATTTTAGGTAATAATCAATTTCTTTTCCGTACGTGTTTTAACTTGTTACTCTGGATTGTATCACTTAGATATTGATTTAAATACTTCAAGAATACAAAACATTATTTATATATCAAATATATTTAGAATATAAATATGCATAATTGACATATATATGAAATGGAAAACACCATTTATGGACACGGTAGGCCGTACGTATGCATAAACGCAGTTTCTGTTTTCATATCATATTGAATGGAACTAAGTTAATAAGATATATGCAAGTACATAAATATATATATCTATATATCTAGTAGAATTATTATTTAATATATTACATACATATTAATGATATATATTTTATAATCATCGTTGAATGGTGAACGTAGAAATGAATCTCATCACGTCGTGGAGATGTTAATCTGTACGTACGCACGAGCAAAAATATCATTATATTGATGGAGAAATTGTATATAATAAGATGATATATCATATATAAATAATAATTAACATGTTATATTTATTATTCACATCATTTATACTCATTATTATACCCATCCAAATAATGAAGTGTTTCAATAACAAACTACACCACGACGTGGAGACGGTAATTCATACGTACGCACGTATGGTGACATTGTAATTTATATGACGGGTAGAATAATGAATATGGTTGTAAGATTTTTATAATAACATCATAGTATATAAAATATACAAGAGTTATTATTTAAGAATGTAAACAACAAATAAATAGGAAGTTTAAGAAGAAAATAACTTGAAAGAGGTGATGAAATATTTACCTCATCTTCGGGTTCTTCCTTTTGATTTGATCAATAGGGCATCATAGGTTGGCTTTATGACCAAAGAAAGGCCTCTAGGATGAATGGAGGATAGTTGGGAGTATATTTGGGTAGGGTTTGGCAGATCCAAAAGGCTTTGGAAGTGTGAAATTTAGATAAGCGGAAGTGCCCTTTTATAAGAGAGGTGAGGGTCACTTTAGGAAAAACTTGAAATATTATTTTATAATAAAATCATTTTTGATTTATAATGGCTAAAAATTAATTATTTAAATGATATGGTTGGGATGGGTCGCACAACATCTCAACCAATAGTTTTTAGATAGGTTTAGGTCATCATATTTTCCTTATATTCTAGATTTAACTCTTAGTTAAATAGTTTGACATTTATCATGTCTCTTTGTATTTTTATATTATATGGTTAATGAACATACTATAAAAAGCCAAGAAAATCCCATGTGGTTTATTATTAAAATATATATCATTATATAATTCCATTTACCAAAACTTAGATTTTTATAAATATTTTATCAACTAATAATATAATATTTGTTTTAAAAACTCAATTATGCCAATTTTGACACTATTTAGTATTTAATTTTTTTGAAAGCCATAAAAAATTTATCACTTTGAATAAAATTTATTTAACAAACACTAACCTATAAAAAAATTTAAATCATCAGAAGATTCCATTTACATTTATTTGGATATTTATAATATCAATTATTTTATTCATTCATTAATAAAGTAATTACTGCATCATCGTTGTGTCACAAAAAAATTAAATTATTTAATGTTTAAAATTTATAAATAAAATACCATTATGTTTTTTATTTTTTTATCTTTATAATTAGTCTTTAGAGTCTAATTTATCTTATGTATATCCCTATATTAAAAATGGTTTAGTTATTAAATAATGAATTTAACTCTTTTAACTCTTCTTTAAATAGAATAATAATAAATGTTCTAATAATATCCAAGTGGACAAAAGGGGGTCATATTTTATTCCTAATGTTGTTTTTGGTTGAATTATACTTATCCAATAGAATTAGGACATGTGTTTGGGTAATTATGATATCATTTTTACCCTTAATGACCCTATTTACTTTTAACTGTAGTAAATAATAGTCAAAAGTTACTATTCAACAAAAAATATTTTCATCTTATTGAACCACATTTTACATACTGATATTAATTGTGTCTCTCTAATATTTTAAATTCAACTCATAGAAGTGGTAAAATTATGTTTTATGCAGAATTGCAAATGCTCTTAGGAAGTGGGTAAAAGAAGGTAAAAAGTTCAATAAAATTTTATACATAAAATTTCATTAAAAATGACTCCAATGAATTAAATTAAAGTTATATAGGTATTATATTTCTATTTTTATTTAAAATAAATTTAAATAAAATAAATAATTATTTAAATAAAATTTCTGTTTTAAATAATAACGCAGTGCTTTTCATTATTCATCAAAAATTGAATGTTTTTAGAAAAATACCAAATATTCACTTGAAGATAATTTTGATATTTCGAATTCAAAAATGAACCCTATTTTACAAAATTCAAAACATAGAAGTAGAATTTATTAATTTAAAATTAATTCCCATTCTCAAAACCAAAAAGCAGGTTTTTTAAATGTTAAAACTATCAAAAGATTGCCATGTGTTTATGTCAAATTTAAATGTGAAATTACATAAAATAACCTAAATTATATTAAATGATAAAAATATAATCAAATTATACTTCAAAACCATTCAAATTCATAATTTAACACTATAAATTATTTCGATTAAAAAAGTTGTTTTCAATTAAAACATAGAAGTTTTCACTATTAATCAAAATATGAAAGTTATCAGAAAAGTATCAAAAAATTATCCAAACTAAATTTTTATGTCCCGCTTCTAAATAATAATTTAATTACATTAAAGTGAATATATAAAATTGTTAAAATCTGGTTTTAAAAAGGGTTCTCCATTAAAATGAGGTAAAATTGCATTTTTTGAAAAATACTTCATTTGTCTTAAAAAATGATTTTCCTCTTATATTATGTCTAAGAAACACATAATATGGATGTGAAAATTATATTGTGTATATAAGATTCAAAATTCAGTTAATACTATTCATACCCGCTTTTTGAATAACTAGTTAAGTTAGTTGTGGTGTGCTCGAACTCAGTGTTGTGTGTAACGCAAGCTATTGAATTACTTTAACAAGATAACGTACTATGAAATCGTGGGGTTTTACAGTCATTATTTTTGAAATGTTTGCTACATGTAATCCTTCTATGCAAAACTCTATCCTATGGGAGACAAACCAAATATTCATTAGAAAAGATCTAAATTCTATATGGGTGTACCCTCCTATTTATACACATTGAAGACCCTATTTGAAAGTTTGTTGAATTCCTTCCTCTCTGTGCGTAAAACTAATTTTGACATCATATTTGGAGCATAAGTTCCTTTCATACAAATTCTAATTCTTCACATAGATCAATCATTTTTCGTATATTTATTTGAGTATCTCGAAACTCCACATGTGAATAACTAAATTTTCTCATTGTATTGGTGTAATGGAATTCTTTTTATCCTTTTACACTACACACAAACAATTCCTTCCACACAAACGGTCCTTCGCATATACAAAAATATTTCACATGATTCTTTCCTTTTTGATATTTTTATTAGAAAATCTTGAAACATAACTCGCGTGAAACATTCTGAATAACCTTCAATCTTTTTCATAACTATCTTTCCAAAAATAGTTTTTAAATTTTCCAAAATTTGGAAGAAAACGTTTGGAAAAATTTGTATAGGAAAGTGAAGCATTATATTTATATTCTATGAGGAACTTCAAAACACTAGTGGGACATCATTGTACATTATGAGAGCATGAGGAGATAATATGGAAAGGAACTGGTTAGAATTTTCAAATTCACTTCTATCTGGACTCACTAAAAGATGAAATGGATTTGGTGTTTATAACCCTAAGATTGGTTATCATGTTTATAATAAAGTAAAATTTGTTTATTTAATGATTTTAAATGTTTTTATACATTATTGTAAGGCCATGAGATAGCCATGGTGATGTTCTGGAATAATGGAATTTTATTGAAAATGAAGGATGTGGTGCTCACTTTCCACTTGAAAATTTTCATTTATATGATTAATCATTCTCTCATTATTAATGGGATCCTGAAGTATGCCTTTAGTGGTGAAAAAAAAATATTAAGATCGTTACAGAGTCCTGATTTAGGGATTAATAAATGCATCTATGAGAATTTCTTTGAATTTTACAGTGCGAAAAGTTGTCAGGTAAATGTACCTCCATCCCAAAATCACATCAGAGGTAAGTGAAATCAATATAGAAGGAATTTCCACAAGTAATTTTAGATTCCTTTTCCTATAGTGGAGTGATTATATTTTCATATAATGATCAACATTCTAAGGTTTTCTAGGAGAACATAACAATTTAGTGATGTCAATGGATCATGAAAGACACTAGTGAATATGAGGTTATTAGATAACTCTCATTATAAGGGTATTTTGATATACATTAGTTATTTGGGATGGGGTAGGGGTAATTGTACCACAATTTGTGAGTGTTTATGTTAATAGTAATAAGAATCATTGAGGTTTCATTCCATAAATTAAGGTGGAGTGGTGAGTTTGTTTCATGATATACACTTCAATCCTACCAAATAATTCAAATGACCTTCAACTATCAGTGGAAAAATTCATGTGGAATCATCCACTAATTATTAATTTTATGATATAAGAGAATAAAATTTATTAATATCTTCTAAAGAATCCAATTAATTGGGCCTAGATATGGAAATAATTGATTTTTATGACTATAGACACATAGTTTAGAGGGTGATTAGTGGGTGTCATATATTGCGATGAGTGTTCTCTTGATATTGGATCATATTAACTTCTATAGGATTTATATATATTTAAAAAGGATAGTTTTGATTTGATTACTAGTAGTTATTGTCTAGTTCTATACTACTATCAAATAATCTATTATTAGTGGAGGAAACCATTAAATCTCTAAAAGGCGAAGCTAAATATATCATGAAGAATGGGATATATTGGATAGTTAAGCATGACTAATATAGTGAAAATTGGGCTTGTTCATATCCTAGGTAAAAAGACGTATTCTAGAAGATTTTTAGTAAAAAAATACCTTTCCTTATATAGTGGACCACTTTTGAGTTTATTCCTATGTATTCCTATAACATACCACCTAAGAAACATATTATATTCACTATCAAGTTTGTGTTGGGTGATGAACCTATTATTATTCAATATTAACAGATTTCACCGATACATACATGAGATTTAAATGTATATTTACAGGATCTGGAAGATATTGGATTCATAGGTACATTCACTTCACCATGGTGTTTCCATGTGTTATATTTCAATAAGAAAGAAGTAACCTCATGTCTATGCGTTGATTACCATTTGTTAAACTAGATGACATTCAAAAAATGTTATCCCCTATTTTGAATTGATGATCACTATTATTGGATAAGTGTTTCCAAGATTTTTTTACATGAATTAATTTATTTGTGGGTATGATCAGTTCAGTGTGATACCACTGCACATACCTCATAATTTTTCTAAGAGAATGTGTGACTTCTATGTGTTTTTCTAGTGTCATTTTGTTGTATGAACACCCTGAAATTATTCATTAACTTTATTAATTTGATCTTATACTTGTATCTGATTCAGTTTATTGTAGTTTTCATCAGTAAAATTTTAATTTTATCCTATTATAGAGATTAAAACTGCCAACATGTTGACATATTATAGATTAAACTAAAAGGAGATCAACAAAATATTAGTCTATTTAAATATTATTTTTTGATTGACATAACACACTTCATGGTAAATGTTATCTCTAAGAATGGATTGTATAATTAAACTGAATAAGGTGGATTTTGTTTTAATATATTGATCTGAAATTTTCATACATAGATATTACATCTAAATAGATGAATGTTAATTACATATAATATATATCCATGATAAAATCGTAGAATTCCAGTGTCTTTGGAAACATGGAAACATAAAAAATGTTCATAAGATATTTACAATATCTATTAATTATTATGTTAAAAGATTACCCCTTTATAGATATATCACACATTATACCTTTCTTAATAACCTATGAATGGTAAATAGAAAAATGAGTGAGATCTGGTTTACAGTACGGGAAAATGAGGGACATATTAATGATTATATACGAATTTAATGTGAAAAAGTGTCTAAGAACATGATCTTGTTTTTTAAAAAAAATTACCCATCATATATTAGATCATGATCTTAATTAATGGAAAAAATATTTCGAGTACATAATATATAAATCATAAAGTAATTAAATAACACAAGCCATGAGAGTGTAAT
This sequence comes from Viscum album, assembly GCA_963277665.1. Classification (NCBI taxonomy): domain Eukaryota; kingdom Viridiplantae; phylum Streptophyta; class Magnoliopsida; order Santalales; family Viscaceae; genus Viscum; species Viscum album. The sequence goes on from OY728129.1 coordinate 1,303,045,784, forward strand.
ATTGTCATAAGATATAAAAGTTTGGACCAAAAATAAGAATAGAAAATAATTTCCATATTAGTCGATTATATTTTTCGAGACATTAAATTTATAATGGGTTAAGTCCCCAAACCATCATAGTAGTATAGGTTCACTCCTAATAATATCATGTTGGACAATGTCCATTACTAAACTAGGTTAAATCCCCATTCAAACCATGTTTATCTCATAATATATCAATCTTTACCCAATAAATTTGAGGGAGATAGAGGTTAAACATTTCACTTAATGAAAATAATATATATTTTTTTCATAATATCAATAATTATCTATCATATCATACAAAATGAAAAAATTGGTTTCACAACCATTTATCACAGCATAACCCAGGGAAAAGAAATAGGTTCCATAAACATATTTTCTCTACTAATATAAACCCTCATGAGAATGAATAATAATGGTATCATAATAAAATATCCATATTAAAGGATAAATAACATAAAAGTATGTCACATTTGATTGAAAATCATTTTTAAATTTCATTTTGAATATTTCTTTTTGTAAAATTACCATTCCATTTTGAAATCAAATATTTAAAAAACATTTTTCACTTATAAAGAAAGTTATTTTCATTGAAAAGAGCCCTATAATTAATTAAAGGAATAATAATGGAAATGATTATTCATGATGGTGGTAAAATAAATTCATTCTATATATGTTTAAGAATATTCCTTCTTTATTTTTGTCAAAAAATTAAATTGTACCTTATTTTCATAATGATAAGAATGTTAAATTAAAACATTTTTATAAAAAGTAAAATATGGGTAAAAATGAAAATGAAAATTAAAAAGAGTGTGTTGAAAAAAAAACTTTATAATTTGTTTTATTAAACATGGATATGAAATATAAATAATCCCCAGTGGATACATTAAAATAAATAATCCTAAATATTGATGAGATAGTGAAATAAAACTATTACCTTGAGATTTTATTACTATAAAATAACTCTAACTCCTTTATAAAAAATATACATTTATTAATATTCTATACCATAATTCTTTAAACACTTATAATATAATATATTATACCTTTATAAAATTTAAATACCCCCTTTTATCAATAATTTCTTACTAAATTTGTCATTTTTAGGCTATGTCTTCATTTATAATGAGTATTTGATATCAATTGTTCTAGTACTTATAAATTTATATTTGTTAATTCATATGTGATATTTTAATAGTTATATAAATATAAGAAGTATTCATTATATATAAATATATAAATATATATATATTTGTTCCATCCATAAAATCTACACATATAAAATTAAATTACACGGTTCATGGAGACATTAGGCTATACGTACGCATGTAAACTTTTTTAATTTTACATCGGATGGAAAAAAAATATGCAAATATCCATAAAAATTTATAAAATAATTAATATATTATATATAAAATTTATATTCATAAAAAACTTCTTAACTATAATTTATGTAAAATGTATATGAATATTTAATCACAACACTTCATGTAGGTTGTTATACACACATATAGACAAACAATGTTATAACTTCCCCATGGATTGGATGGTATATTGGTAGATGTTATATTATAATTACATAAGTATAATTATGTAATTAAAATAATATATAAACATTAATTCCATTATAATACCCATCGATTATAAATGATTAGGAAAAATGAATTGTATTGTCATGTCGACAAGGTTAACCGTACGTACTCCCGAGTGATACTTCCAATTATTGTATAATGGGATTAAGATTTTGTAATGACATTTTAATAATAATAATAATAACCATACAGAATATATAGGATAATGAATTTCATATTTTAATAGAAATACAAAAGCTTTAGTTAAGGTAAATATGATAAGAAGAAATTGTGATTTGGAACGGTGATTAAATATTATTTGGAATGACTCAATTAGATATCTACTAATGGGATCAAAGGATTGTATTTTAGGAATACCATCAAATCTTTAATGTTTATATAAAATTTTATATGTTAAATTGTTGTATTTTTTGTCAACATAGAATTCTTAAAGTGGTGTGAATAATAGAGGGATAGGTTCTCTTTTATAATTGAGGTGAGGTTCACTTTTTGAACATTGAAAATAATTAAATTACAATAAATTAATTCTTATGAAAAATGAATTCAAATGGAAGGAAATACAATTTTATGGTTTTATAGGGTTTTAATAACATCAACCGAAATAATTTGAACTTGTTTTGGGGTCAATTCTTAACATTATAATTTTGATTATCCTTTAAGTAGACTATTTTAGTTTTTAACCATGATAAAAAAATTGAATAGTAAATTTTTTCTTTTTAAAACATAAGGTTAAAATTATACCATAAAATGGATATTGATGAAATCTTATATTATATAAAAAATTCTCATTTTATTTCAATTATTTTACGATTTTTTAATAATTTAATAAAATATTATTTCGATAAATATTATTATAGTCAATTTTGAAAATATTAATATAATATGACTTAGAATACATAAAGAAAAATTTTGTATTAAAAATGAATATAATTTTATTATCCACCAAATGGATTTTAATATTATTTCAAAAATTATTTTTTCTCAATGGGAAAACATAAAGTATATTTAAAACAAAGAGAGGGGAATTTTTTAATTTTTCATGATTTAAACAATATATATGTCATATTTCAAGTAAATTTATCTATTAAATAAGTCAGTTTATATACTAAACGGTTAATAGTATAATTAAATTCATACAATAATAATTATAATGAAAATCTATGGCTTTATCACTTCTTTTTAACCTATATTAAACTGATTTACCATCTATCCAGGTGATAAATATTTCCCATGTTAGTATTCATATTGAACAAAAATATATGGGTACTACTCAAAAAAAATTAATATAATTATAATAAATATAAAATTATTTTTATTTAATTAAATAAAAATGAAATAAAGAATCTAATTTTATTATATATGCACAAAATGCGTTAAAACTTTTTTGAAGAAGAAAACATTTTTAATCATAAAACTAGATTTATAGTTATCCTGTGATGAGGGAAATATGTGTTTAATGTTTAAATTATTTTTTAATATATCTAATATATACATTAGTTTAAAAACATTCACAAATAGTTATTAATTTAATTTCACAATTCAAAAATACTTTTCATGCATAAAAATGTTTTTTCATAAAAATATTTTATTCTCATTCAAAAGATTTTTATTTTCATTTATAATAAATTGATATCCAATGAACTTATTTTATATATGTATAAATATAAATTTTTTATAATTCACTTATGTTTATTCATACCTTCCAATCTAATAGTTAGGCATTAACTATTATTTCAAATAATATAATATACTGGTTTTTTTAAGCACAGAGTTATATGTATTACAAGATATCAAAAAATTAAATGTATTTAAAAAAACAATTATCATAAAATTTTGGTTTGTTACAATCTATCCCCCCTTAAAAGTTCATTTTCCCTTTAGAATTCATCACACTGAAATAAAATATGGGGATACTTATGCCTCATTACATCCTCTGGTTCATACATATCTTCCTCAAATTGGTGGTTTTTCCACAACACTATGGTGAGGTGAGTGGTCTTATTTCTCAGCACATTATCTCTATAGCCCATAATCTCTTCTAGTTGTTTTTTATAATGATGATATTTCTATTGTGGCATGACATATTGGTTCAATACATGTGAAGGATCGTGAATTCACTTAATTATGAGAGATATATGGAACACATATTGAACTTGATATATATTCACTATAATATCCAATTGATACACTTCCATTTTGATATCATCATGAATATCAAAAAGGATTATATAAATAGGGATTATCTTAACCTTTAATAAAAATATAATCACTCTCTTCTAAGGAGATATTCATATGAATACATTACCACCAACTTCAAACTCAATATATTTCTGATGATTATTAGCATAACATTTTTGTGGACTCTGAGCTGATCTAATGTGATATTGAATAGATCTAAAAAACTTTAATTTACTCGGCTATATGAGGTCTAAATAAATTTCATTGCCCAGATTCATTTCAACATGATGGATTTCTTCACTTACTTCCATAGATGGAATTGTATATATAAATATTAATACTAGATAGAATGATATTATTGTAATAAAATTTCAAAAAAGTATGGTGTTGATTCTAACCACTATTGAAATCCAAAAATAAACATCTAAAAATGACTTCTAGAGTTTAAATTTTCCTCTGAAACTGGCCATCTTTATAAGGATGATAATCAGTGTTGACTCTTAACCCTGTATCCACATCCTACAGAATAATTTTTCATGTCACTGAGGAAAACCCCATATACCAATAAAATACAATTTATATTGGTAAACCTTGTAATCTTACCTCTTATATAATGTAAACCTGAGTATTATAATCAAGGTATAAATATTTTATAATGGAAATAAAGATTGGTGAATTCATAATAATATGTACTATAATCCTAATATAATTATGAAATTAAAAAGTATTGGGGAGTTTAGAAACAAAATACTTGATGATGTTATCATATTTCTTTTATATAATAGTCAGTGGTTGTAACATACCGATATAATTTTGTCTCATAGGATTAAATTATAGATATTCCAAGTATCGAGAAAAAATCTCTAAAATATATATATTGATGTTATGACACTATAAATAACCCATAAAATATCCCTAATACTTCATAATTCCATGATTAATATAGAATTTAAAACTATGATCCTCCTCAAACAACTCCTTTTTCAAACATGGTTTTGAAAAAACCCATACAAGGTTCCTAAATCATATCTTTCCATTACAATATAGGATTAAATCATGAACATTTCTCATCTTTTTTAGAGTTCTAAATATTATTTATATGACTCTCTAATCATCACATTAATTGGTGGTTGAACACACATTTTAGAAAAATTATATATCTTCTTTTCCTTTAAAATTTAAATCTAAATCCTTTAGGGATTCATAAATATTAGATCTTTTTTTAACCTCATCATATATATGTTAGTATGATCCTTTTGATTAAGTGCATCTTACTCCTTATTTTCATTCATAGTTTGAAATTGTATTGGGGAACCCTAATATTTAATCAAATCCATCCATTTTATTTTGTTAATGATTAAATTATTTTTACTGAAGATATAATTTAAATAACTTTGATCATTATATTTGTGAGGACTTTCTACATATAGATAATGGATCTATATATTTAATGAAAAAATTATCACATCTAACTCCAAATCATGAAATGGTATTTTTTCACATAAACCATAAATTATCTTGAGGAAGAAGCTAAAACCTATTCATCTATCATGAAGTTTTACCCCCAATACCTTCCATGATGCATCAATATATATAATAAACCCTTCATCATATATGGGTAGTATAAAAAGTGGTACATTGAGTAGAATTCTCTTTGGTTCCATAATAAATTCCTCTCATTCATCCATCTTACGGAACATGTATTCTTTCTGAGTTAACATGGCTAGTTGACATGATAGTGTGAACAATTATCCCCAAAAAGATAATAATATACATCCAATCCATGAATATTTTAGATTCAGTCCCAATGGTCAATATGAGTTTATACTCATTTAATTATTCCTTTGAAGGTTTTATTGTTGTAACCTCACATAAGATTATATAACCCAAGAAATAAACTTTCCAAAGAAAAAATTCACACATCTTATGTTGTTCAAGAACCATAAAATTCCTTAGGCACTTTAGATAAATCCTTATGTGATCTTAATGCACTTACTGGATCATTGAATAAATAAAATTAATATCATATATAAATACTACCACAAACTAATTAAGGAAATGTCTAAAGACTCTATTAATTAAATCCATGATGATTTTGGGGCATTAGTAAGACCAAATTTTATTACTATCAACTAAAAATTTATATAACTTTTACATAATTTCATTTTTGTGTATATCTAAATTCTTAACCCCAATTAATGATTTCTAGAAGAAATATCAATCACAGAATAGTATTGAAATCTATATAGGTGGTTTGAAAGCTCATAAATATGGGGTTTATGGTACTTGTTCTTGGTAGTTATCTCCATAACATCTAAATAATAAATAAATAGTTGGATTGAACAATATTTATTCATAAAAAAAGAATATATGCACCCCAAGGTGATTCACTTATTCAAAAGAATCTATTTTCAAGATTTACCTTGAGTTGCTTTTATAATTATTTTAACTCAATCAGTTTAGTTTTATATGGATTCATGGAAATAGGCATAGCACTAGGTATGAGTTCTATTGAAAATTAATATTCATGATTCATTGGAAGACTAATAATGATTTTTTTAATGAAATATATAAACTTTTTCAAAATTAAAAAAGCATTAATGTTGAGTTTTTTCCAAAAACATTGAGATAAACACCAATTTTGAATAGGAATCATAACCCATATAATGGATGTAATTTATATAAGATGGATTCCTTTTTCATCACACATATATGAGATAAAAGATTGGATTATAATATCAAATTTCACCTCAAATACTCAAAATGATTTAGTATTTATATAAATAAATCCATCCATTCCCATAATTACATCAAATTCAACTAGAGTAAGAAATTAATGATTTATAGGAAAAAAATTAAAAAATATAAAATACAGAAGAATCAATGTCCTGGAATGTGATAATTATAAAATTAAGTATTTTTATTTCTAAATCGAAACATATTGTTTTAGGTGGTATTGTGATACCTTTATAAAAGTCATTACATATCAAATATTGGGTTGTTCCACAATCAAATAAGATATTAAAAGTTATAATATGGATGGTTAGTGTACATTTCACCACATCATTATCTTAAGACCCATTATTAATTTCGACCATAGGAGATTTCAATTTTCCCCTTGGTGAAAGATCTTTTTCATGTCGATCAACATCATTTACCATCATACTTAAAAATGGGTTCACATAATTCCCATTCTCCATACATAGAAACAAATTAGTGTGGGATGTGTATTCATTGGAGATTTTTATCTATTGACATCATTAGATATATTACTCCCAAAAACATAGAATTCGATTTATCAATGACCTTCCTTTACAAACTTGAAACATTTTCGAGTACCCATAAGGTAATTTCATTGATGTTTCTTTCCAAACATCAAGTATTATTGAAATTCCATCTTCTTCTCACCATGGATTTTATAATTTCCTTTGAATTCCATTTTTCCTTTCATATAAAAAGATAATAGTATTATGGGTTACTCCAACAATAATCTTCACCTTGAAAGAAAATTGATAAATTTCTTCATAGATATTGATATTCCATATGAATAATGCCCATTAGATACCTATTTTTAAGGAAATGAAGATTATATCAACCTAAAATTTAGGATGTATAATAATAATATAAGAATTCCTTTCACACCGTGAGATAAATTTCTCACAGGTTCCAATGGATTCATCATCTTTCTATTTAATCTCAATGAATTCTTTCTCTATTTTCAAATGAAGAATATGAGGAATTAAGTTATTAGAAAATAATATTTTTAAATTCATCCCACTCCATTTGGTAAATTTCAACCTTTTCCCTCATGTTCTTCATAATATTAAACCACTAATCCACTTCTACTTTCAAATGATAAATATAAAAAAAAATTATATTCTGAACATTAGCGAATAGAAAATATCCATTCAGTAGTACTGATCCTTTAATCTATGACTAGTGGATTAGTATAACCATAAAAAAATAGAGGATGTTGAATAATAAATAACTCAATAAAACATGTTTTTATCTATTTATAACTTGAAATATCATCATGACTAATATAATTAAAAGGTTGTGTCATCAAATAAAAAAAATTACCTTCCAGATCCCAAAACATTTAGTTTATGAATTGTGTTGTAGATGGTATTCAGTGTTAACACAATTACTTGGGGTTATATCCATTGAATAAAACAATAAAACATAGTCTGAGAAATAATAATCATGGTGAGAAGCCACCAAATCCTGAAAAATAATTTATATAATGTGTAACTCATGACACCATCATATCTAAAATCATATGTTTAACTAAGTTCATTCATGATAATTCCCCAAACATAGGTATTTTATACTATATATAGTCTTATCCCTAGGTTTCTCATTAACGTGCTCTCATTCATGTTTTTAATGGTTAATTAAAACCTGTTTTGATACCAACAATAGCATCCTATAATTTTCATACATAGATATTACGTCTAAATAGATTGATATACACTAAAAAGCAATTTGATACATTTCATAATAATATAAGTATATGTATTTGGAAACATGAAAACATAAAAAAAAAAGTGGATCAGGGGGTGAAATTGTGTCACATTCCCTTGGATTCACCTTCTTTGTATGTGTCTTACCTCTAGGGTTTTCTTTGGCCCCTCTTCTCAGTGGGGATGGCTCCTCTACTATAATTGGCTTTCTCCTACCTTTTTTATCCACCTTCTGGCTACTAATAAACCATGATGCTTTTTAATTGACTGTTCTATTAAAGATGTTTTGTTCGAGATTGGTGGTCTTCGTTGGGTCCTCATTTGGATAGGTTTATTGGAGTCGTAAAGTGAAAGGGTAATTGTGATAAACTTCTTATAGACAATGTATAAATGTGGATGGTAGACATAGGAATTCTCAGTGGTAGCGATGTATAATTTCTAGTTTCATTCAATATTCTCTATATATTTTTTCCATGATGCCTTTTTTTAACTTTTTTAGTCTTGTAGGGTGAATAAGTATGGCCCAAAATCTTGATTTATTGATCCATAGGTTCCATGTTAAGATCTATATAGATGAATCATCCATAGTCATGCACACTCTTTTGATGGTTTTGATATGTGCGACTTGACATTCTAGTTTACTTACGACCCTACTCCAGTATTGTCTGGACCCATGTGTTTTTCTGGTTTTTCTTTTTCTTGAATTGGTTTCATCTATCGTCAGTCCTCCTCTTATATTTTTTCATTGCACCTATATGCACGAACCCACTTTGGTCATGTTTAAATGTTTCTATGGTGGTTTGGGATAGTTTTGGGGGATCCATTGATGGTGGTACTACCCTTTGGGTTTGAAGTTATGGTTTGTGGATGGATTTCCTTCGACAACACAATTGAAATGCTCGTAGCACCAATCCTAGTACCTCAATGGATTCTAGGGAATCTTTAGGTGGGCTAAAGTTACTATAGTTCTCTATGTCATGAGGCAGGAAATAGTACATGGTGCGATGGGGTAGTGCATGGATGGATGAAATGTGTCTATGAATCATTCAGTGTGTGAATTTAGTCTCATAGAATTACAAGTGGATCTCATTGGGGGCCATGCTGAATCCTGGCCCATCCATTTACCACATTGGTTTCCCCAGGATGATTTAGGGGTTGGTCTTATTTGGTTCTCATTTAACCAAAAAGTGTATTCATTTGCAAAAACTAAAATAAATAGTTTAATGGATAAATAAATGGTTCATAAAATATCTATATCATATCCCACTTATTGTCACATAACTATAACAATTTTTGTACTTATCAATTTTAATACCATTATTCGTAACATTTAGTGAGTAAACAAATATGAGTAATCTCTAATTCTCAATAAGGGTAAATGGGTATATATCAATGGTCATATAAGCCTAAAATGAAAACAAGTGTACAAAAACATGAGATTAACATTTAAAAATACATTCCCTACAAATCATAGATCATAATAAAGATTTATAATGTTGATAAATATTGTTCATATTACATGAACCAAAAAGTATTTAAATATCATCATTCATGAGAGAATAAAATTGGAACAATACATGGGAGTGTGGAATAAAAAGTAGGCATAGAGAATAATTTCTTATATATTAAATGATCTTTTACCAAACTATTATAGTGGAATGGGTTCAATCCCCAATCCATCATTGTATTGAAGGTTCCCTACAAGTATTATCATTAGGTAAAATATCCCATAAATGATCTGGGTTCACTCCCCATTCCATTGTTGTTTATCTCATGCATATCAGTCATTAACCAATCAATTAGAGGGAGATATATTTACCAGATATAAAAAAATAAAAAATAAAAATTTGTATTACAAAAGATAAGAAATTAGTTAGCATATAATAAAACATGAAAGTAAATGGGTTTCGTAACAATTTCATCATAGCATAACACGTGGAAAAAGAACATGTCTCATAAATATATTTTCATCATAAACATAATAATTATAGTGAAATAATAAAAATGGTATATTTGGATTATATCCAATGTAATGAATAAGTGACATAACAAGATGTCATCTTATAATGAAAATTATTTTGAAATACCACTTGGTATAATTCTTGAGGAAAATAACCATTCCATTTTGAAATAAGTTAATTTTTGAAAATATTTTTCCACCTATAAAGGAACAAATTTTCATTGAAAAAACCTTCTAAAATATTAAAGGAAATTATAATAAATAATTAATCATGATAGTGGTAAAATAAATAAATTCCATATATGTTAAAAAATATTACTTCTATATTTATTTTAGAAAATTAAAAAAGTACCTCATTTGGAAAAGGACAATAAGATTACATTTAAAAAAATTCAAAAAAACATGAGTAAAAATGAATTTATATAGCCAAAGTTTAATAGTAAATAAATTAAATATTTTTTTTACGAACAAAGGTATATGGTATATAAATATTTCCCAATAAATAATTAGATATAAACTATCCAAAATATTGAGGAGATTGTGAAATGAAACCCTTACATCAAGTTTGAATTATTTATAAAACACTCTTGTATCATATATATTAAATATATATTTATTATAAATATATACAAGATTCATTTATATACTTATAATGTCTAATATGATCTTTTTATAACATTTCAACACCCCTATTTTAAAAATCATTTATTTAAATCATCATTTATGGATGTTAACTATTTCATTTGACCTGAGTATTTCAGCTAGGTAGTTCTGATCCTTGAATATTTATATTAGTTACACTATATTCATAATATTAAACATTATATAAATATCATATATATTCATAATATAAATATTAAAGTCATAAAATAAGTCATATAAAGAAAAATGAATTACACCGTTAATGGAGATGGGCGACGAAATGTACGTGTAACGCTATTTTAATTTTTGAATGGATGGAATGAAAATGAGGTTAATATAATTTTTTTTTCTAATATAAATATTATATTATATATATCACATAAATTCAATAAATTCTTCTACCTTACCATCCAAATTACTATTAATTAAAAACAAATCACAATTCTTCATAGAGGTGGTAGTCCAGACAAACGCATGAACAACGTTATCATTTGCATAAGGATTTGATAGTAAGTTGGTAGATTTTATAATATATTTAAAATAGTGTTATTATTTTATAAATATCATATATAGACCTTAAACACATCATAATACCCATCCATAATTTATAGTGTTGAAAAATGTATTGCATCGCAATGTGGAGATGATAATCCACACATACAAACAAGAAATACATTCACTCCCAATATGATGGTAAATTGGGTGTATAATTGTGTTTTAATAATCATAATATATATTTAGTATATTTTAAATAATTAAATAAATATTTTATAATAAATACCATTTATTTATAATAGGTAGAAAATAGTACAAACGAAAGTGATCAGTAAGTATGAATACCTCTTCTATGGAACAACTCCAATAGATATCATCTAACGATCTATATATTTAGAATTTTAGAAGGAAAGAACCTATAAAACGTGGATATATAAGTTTAGAGTTGAAATTGGTATATTTTCGTCAATCTTAAAATCTCAAAGTGGTGTGAAGATGGGAATAAGGAAGTTTCTTTTTGTAATTGAAGTGATTTTCTCTTTATAAATTTCACAAATCTGTAAATAATAATAAATTAATTATAAATAAAAATTACCCCAAATGGAACTTAATTTTATGATAATATAGGATGGGGTTTTATTCCCATAAACCATTATAATTTAGATTTGTTTTGGTGTATAATTTAAACCAGAATATTTTTATTGACCATTAGTTAACCTATTTTAATTTTAACAACAAAAAAAATATTTTAATAATAATAGTTTAAAGATTTACATATATGGTTAATTCGAATGTAACTGGACAATTCTAGAAATTTTAGACCATATCATAACAACCTAATATTATTGAAATATTATGATAAATTTTAAATATTTTTGTAAAATATTTTTTTTTAAATATCAATATAGTAAATTTTAACCATGTTATTTTAATTTGACTTATGAAAATAATTAAAAAATATGAATTGACATATAATCATTTAACAAAAAAATAATATTTCATATTCACCTATTAAATTTTTTAATTACTATAACAAATAAAGAATTATACCACTCTTAATATTTTTAATATAATTTATATTATTTTCCCATTAATTAAAGATGTATTGTTTTTGTATTGTATAAAAATTTATGGTTAAAACTAAAAATTAAAAAAAATCATGTATTCAGTTTCATTATTCCCTAAATGGATATTATTGTTTGTTTGTAACAGACTTTTTCTCCTATATGAACACATAAATAATATTTAAAACAAAGCGAGTGCTATTTTATAAATTTTTATGTAGTATATATGTTATTTTTATATAAAAGATCCCATTAAAAAAATAAATTACAATCCTAATGTTTCAATGGTCTAATTACCTTATTCTTTTAAGAATTAGGAATAACATTTATTGTCTTATCGGTTTTTTTACCCTGTTTATCTCAATTTACACTCTAATGAGGCTAAAAGTTTACCATGGTTATGATTAATATTCACCAAAAAGAAAAGGGTAATATTTACCAAATTTGAAACAAGAGGGTAAAAAATGAAATTAATTTATTTAATTAAATATATATAAATTGATATAATTAAATTTAATATAAATGCAAAAAATGCAATAATTTTGTTTATAAAAAAAATCATTAAATGAGATTTAAACTTAAATTATTATTATTATATTATTTTTTGAATCATAAATAACATTTTATAAAATAAATAATATATTAATTTCAATAAAATCATTCACCAATAGAGATAATTTTATATTTTTAAGATATAAATACATTGAATGAATTAAAAATATTTTTCTGAAAAAATATTTCTTTTTCTTTCAAATGTTTTTCTGTTCACTTATAATAAATTGATAACAAATGAATTAATTTTAAACATATATGAAAATTTATTTTTCATATATTTATTAGTATCTTTAACGCCCTATTACCCACTAGATAGGTGATAACTATCATTTTAAATAATTTTATATTGGGGTTCATTTAAAATCAGTGTTCTGTATAACGAAAGCTATCAAAGAAATTAAATTTATTTTTAAAAAAATATTTAATACATTATTCGGTTGTTATAGGTATCATTGAAGCAACCCAGAAATGTCTTCAAGGATCATATATTTCTATCTCATAGTCTCTAATCGGTGATTCATTCAAGGTAATTCCTATGTCGAAGTGATGATGCACAGTCCAAGTTAGAATGGGATGAGGGCTGTTTTATTAGATACTTATGATAAGTATTTCTAGGAATTGATGATAATGTTAGATTTATCACTAATCTGGACCTTACATGAATTGATTAATTATTAATGATTATATTATGAAACATTAGGTTTCAAACTCAGAGTAGATCTTATGTAAGAGGATTAATTTGTTACATATGGATCTAGGTAGTTGAGGTGACATTTGTGAAATTAGCCAACACATGATCTTGAGTTATTTGTGTTTGTACATTCTCAAATATGCTGACATTATTACATTTTTTCAATAGATTCATGGTTTACATGAAACACCAGATCATTAAGTTCATCTTTTCATATTGGGAACTATACCATTAGAAGAGGATAAGGATCAGGTATAAAAATTCCTTCAACAGTGTGTTGATATATGATCCTATTAATAAAAACATCATTGAACATGCCTTGAGTTGGAATACAAAGTTAGAGGTAGTATAGTAATCTTTAGATATGTGGTGGTAGGTTATAATCTTTTCATAATTGCATATCAATGTTCCAAAGTTATAGGTTAGAGAAAATCTAACATCAATATATTTTGTTTTCATGCTTCAAGATCGGATCAAGTGGCTGGAGTTATTCAATATGGTCTATTTGTCCTTAAGGGACAATATATATGGTGGGGATCTACCTCTGAGTTGGTTCCTTGAAAGTGGTGATGTTCTTCAGAAACATTAATACATTTAGGTTCTAATGGTTATACATAATGATATAATAAGGGATTTTAATGATTTTAAATGGTTTTTACATGTTACTGTGAACAATATTTTTAACGAACTATGTGAGAAATACTAGTATTCTGGAATAATGAAAGTGATTCCATGATTTATAAAACGATGCTACACCTATCTGAAGGCAAAGGTCGAGTGTAAACCATCTAATGAGTTATTGAATCCTATTCTAATTTCAGATTGAATTTTGGAAGATATCACCATGGATTCTCCAACCTGATTACTACCCAAGACACCTAAGATGAGGGATACAGGGTCAGTGGATGTGGATTAACTAATAAATGTACCACATTCCTCTCCTATTAGGGAGAACCTCACTAATAATGATATAGGTAATCTCTATGTTCATGATATAATTTATTTACACAGGGTTCTATAGATTATGGTTTCATATCAAGAACCAATTTATCAATGTTCTTCCAAGTCCATCAAAACAAAATAGGATTGTCAGTTCTTTATAAGGCCCCATCCTTAAACCTTGCTTAATCTTGATTTATTACAAGATTACACATTGAGGATATTTTTAGGTTTAGATTTTTAGAGAATTAGATCATAAAACATGCATTACATTCCACATTTAAACAAAGTGGTTACATAAAAGATAGTATTCATTTTTCCCATCAACGAAAACATATTTAAAATAAAACATGGATTCTTTCTTGACACTTCCTTGACATTATCATCATATCATGTACCATTCCTTTGACCAGTGAAAAAAATTTCAAAAACTTGGGATGAGCACAAAAATCTCAGTAAGGGTTATAAAAAGTATGGAAAGGAAACATGAGTGCATATATACATAAGAATGAAATCATACTTTACCCATAAAACATAAGCACTTTAACATACCTCATAAAATCATGAATAAATCATAGAAATCATAAGACATAAAGGTAACTTAAGGCATTCATAACATTCTTACGTAGGGAGTAACCCTCTTGGTTACGTTTGGAATACCCATTATAGTATATTCCCTAAATATCTTCATAGAAACCTTAACGTTTAACTCCTTCGCGTTACCCAATGCATCGGAGAGCTATATCGGGCTCACCCGCCCTTAGTTTATCACGGAACCACCCATCTTCATAACAATGCCCAAGAACCATAACATAATCATTGCACATAACTTAAGCATAAAGGAAATATAACATTCCCATATTGCAATAACAATATAACATTTTAATATATTGAAATAATGAATCCATTCTAAGAACCATTTTGAAAACCATTTAAAACATTTAATAAAGATATTTTTAAATCAAAGTGTCCCATACCACATTGAATCTTTTAACCTTTTAAACCATTAATATCGATATAAATAAATACTTAAAACCATTTTGAAAACATGGATATTAATGAGAAATATTTATAAGATTAAATCATTAAAACATTTAAAACAATATTTTAGTTAAAGGGTTTTTAACAAAATGAGAGACACTTGAATACAATAATTGAGGAATAAAATTTAATCAAAACTTTATAATATCATGAGAATAAAGGTATTCGTGATATATTATTCCAAAGGACAGTATATACACCATATAAGAGTGAATTGGTTCATAACAACAATGAAGTCTCAATAGAATTGTAAAATGAGATGAAATCCCTTATAAAGAAGGTATCCTTAAATTAAGGAAAAATAAATCTCATAATTATGTGTGAAAAATATAAATACTCCCAATATAAGTGAATATTAAGTGTAAAACAACCATAGGTCATTCACACATATTCATAGAATGACATATTCAATAGCTACAAGTTGAACCCAAAGAAATCGAAATTGGGTTAAGAAGTTTCCTTGGTAAAATTCGACAGCCTAACGGCGTCACTTTAAGATTCATAACATTATTTGATGAGAGAGAAAATGGTATCTCATCACTTGGAAATAAAATTTACATCAATAAGGATATATAATAACATATCCCAACATAAAAAGATTTAAATAAAAAGACATAACAAAATAAGTCTTTTTAAAAGAGGAGTGTGAAAGGTTCCCTTGCCGATTTGGGAAACTTTCAAAACGTACACCCCATGAAAGAAGGGTCATACAATGAAGATGTAACTACCCATTAATGAGATTGTATTATAAAAATATTAAAATAATTGGCAGTACATACAAAACACAAAAGGAAATAGTGGCCAATGTAGCATGAATCTCACGGGAATAAAAAGTGAGATGAAAATCCCCTTATGAAAATTCGGCAGCCTAACGGCGCCACATAAAACATCCAAAAATAGATTGATGAGATAAAATAGGGTCTCTCATCATATTAACATAAAATTTACATAAAGAGGAATATAAAATAACATCCCACAATCATAAGAAATAGGAGCTTAAAGTAAGTTATATAAAAAAGAGTACTTAAAAAGAAAGAGAGAGGTAGGATCCCTTACCTCGGGTCCTACTTGAATCGATCGTTCTTTAACCTCCTGAATAATAAACTTGAGTTAATTTATACTTTATTTAGAACCTTTTTCAAGTTCATTATTCCTTCTATATCACTTACTACCATGCTATTAACACTATGTAATTATTTAAGTTAATAATGGTCGTTTTGTAGATCATTGCTACTTGAGTCAAAAATATACTCTTTATAATTACAAGTTGTTCATGTGGTAAAATATATATTATATCCAGAATTATATTAATTATTTAGATATCATATATATCATATATATCCATTATATACATGAATTTATAATATTACATAACATTTAGAGGTAAGAAATGAAATACACCGTTCATGGAGACATTAAGCCGTACGTACGCATGAACGCTACTTCCATTTCTATTTCTTATTTAATGGAATTAAAACATAATGACAAATAATAGAATTATAATTCCAGTATGGTATCATATATAATATCATTAAATCTATCCTTCATACGTACCACATATGGTATTAACGAATCAAATCAAATTGAGGTGGTGGTAGTCCGCACTTCTTGAAATGAAGATACCGCGTTTAACCATAATGGAAACCATAAAAGTATGCCATAAATTATAAATACATAAGCTTAAGTAAAACATAAACATATTATATATCATATATAAATATAGTTTCATCTTAATGTCCACCTTTGAGGGTGTTAAAATAATATTGAACAACCATCGTTTCATGAGGCAAAAATTCACCATCCACAGAAACAGTATGTTCTTTAACCATTACATGTAGGTGTGTGTATGTGTAGCTAGAATATTTATTATAAAAACATCCTAGTATATTTATGATACTGTATTTTTTACAAAATAAATGAATAAAAAGAGTTTAGGGGGTTGGAGAAGTAAAATAAAACAAAAGAACACAAGTGAAGACATTACCTTAAAATTGGGTATCTCTCTTTGATTTGAGCTCAAAGGATTCATTGGGAAGACTTCTGCCCAAAGTGAGGCTTATAGGAGTAATAGAGGGATGTAGAGAGACAAAATGATCATGTTTTGGCCGAGCCAAAATCTTTAGAGGTGTGGGTAAGGTGGTAGAGGTGGGGGCCTTTTATAAGCGGAGAGGAGGGGCACTCTTGGAAAGTTACAAAATATTACTTTATTTTCAATTGAGTTTCGGATTTTAAAGGTCCCACATTGATGTATTTAAATGATAAGGTGGTAAGTGTTCGAAATATACTCATAAAATAGGTCTTTGACGAGTGTAAGTCATAGTTTTAACATTATCTTTTCATTTTAGTTAAATCCTTTATTAATGAGGTAATCGCTGCATCATCATGATGCCATAAATAATTTAATTTATTTAAAGTCTAAAAATTATAAAAAAATTATCATAATGTAGGAAAGATGGTTTTCTTTCTAATAAATATTTATAGTCAAAAATATGACTTGTATAACCCCATTTAAATAATTTTTAGTAAAACAACTCATGCTTGTGACATTTTTATTTTAACTTTAAATAAAAAGTTATTTATGTCATTTTCCAACCAAAGTGGCTCCATGGGGTCTCCAAGTTGACCCATGGATTGTATTGGTCGGCCATGAAACATCCAATGAGGTAAGGACATGTGTCTAGGTCATTTAATATTATTAAAACATTATTTTTACCTTAAATTACACTAATTACCTCTAATCGCGATTAAAAACTTAAAAGTTACTATTCACCAAAAAATTATTTTAATCCCGTTGAACCACATTTTACATACTAATGAAAACCATTTATGTATTATCTTTGAAATTCAAATCACAAAAGTGGTAAAGTTTCATTTAAATGAAAAATCAGTTTTTAAACTACCACTTAGTGGTTTCACTATTCATCAAAAATTGAAGTTTTTCAGAAAAATACCAAAAATTCACCCTAAGCTATATTTGATATTCCGAATTCAATAATGATGTATATTTTAAAAAATTCAAAATATATATGTTGCATTAATTAATTTAATAATTATTTCCCACTGTCAAAACAAATAGCGTGTTTTTAAGAAACAATACCTATTAAAAGATTGACACTAGTTTAAGTCCAATTTCAAAGTGAAATTAATTCAAATGACCACCATTAGATTAAATGGTAAAAATATATTTTAAATAAACTTTAATATAAACTAAAAATATAATCTATCCATATAAATAAATCAGATTAAAAGGATATTTTGAATTAAAATGCAACATTTTCAATAAAAATGATCTTTATCGAAAAAATAACAAAATTTTACACAAAGTAAATTTTGATGTGCAGAATCTAAAGAAGGATTTTATTTTGTCAAATACAACATATAAAATTTTCAAAAGTATATTTAAAAAGGGTTCTCCATCAAAAACAGGTTAATTGACCTTTTAAATAATATCATAAGATTTGTGCTTAAAATTGGATTCATTTTCATTTTAAGCCTCCAACATTTATTGGATAAATGTAAAAATATTTGACAAACATATATAATCATTTTGTAGTTATTCCATTCATTCCCGCCATTAAAACAGCTAGGCATTAACTATATTTTAAAATAATATTATTTTATTATTACAGTGCAACGTAAGATTTCAAAGAAACTCGTTGTTGTGTATTGGGTACGCCCTCGAGCATATCATTCCCTTTAAAGTAATATTGATATTTTATTCAAAAATATGGATAAATATGAAAATTTAATATTCTTTATTTACTTGGGGTGTTACATACTTCCCCCCTTTTGGGAATTGTGTCCTCGCAATTTTAAAATTGGGCTTGGAAGCTTCATTGAAAATCGCACATCGGAACAAGAGTCGGTAAAACTATCACTTTAAAAGAATGGAAGAGAAGTACAAATGTCACCCGAGTTAACCCATACTAGGATTCCAAGTATGAAAATATGGATATGGAGGAAAAAACAAAGGGTCATGTTCTGATGGAGAGTGATAGTAAACATATCTAGGAGAAACTTAACAACAAGAAAATCACAAACTTGTGATGGGTTAAACGGTATTTGATTCCCCTGTAGGAAAAATTAACAGACAAAATTTTTGTTTTAAGTTACTTTTCATTGAGGAATTTATTTATGAGCTTAACTAAAACATAAGGATGAATACTTAATTGTCATTTTGACTTTAAACTTTTACTATATTTCTTACACAAACTCATATTTTCTCCAAAAGATGAGTATTTAGGATGACTTGTTCACATTAAGAGAGATATAATCAACTTCTAGAGAATCACCTAATCTAAAAAAGAGAACTATATACCTCCCATGTCTTTAGAACTTAACCAAAACTAAAACCCAATGTTAAAAAAATACCATTCAATAAACATCTATCCATAAAATTCTACAAAGTAAACCAAACTAAGATTGAAACTGAATTCTCTGAAAGATTTAATCACATAGTCTCCTAATATAAATTTTAACATTTTTCTCCAAAATAAAATCAGTTACTCTTACAGTATCATACTGAAAATTAATTAACCTAATCACATATCCTCCACGATAGGCTAATCATTTCCATTGATAACTAAAAAAAATCAACTTACTCTTAATTCATAAAATCATCTAACTAAAAAGAATCATTCAAAATAATTAGGGACTTCACGTAGTCCAGTGGTAGGCGATAAATACCAATTTCACTTTGGTTGTGGGTTCGATTCCTGTAGCTTCGTCCGACGCGACGGGTTGTCACACAGTCTGCGTGTTGTCCCTTTTCAAAAACTATATAATTTTATAACATTCCTCAAAAAGAGATAAATTCATCAAAAATAACCATAACATATTTTAACCACAAAGGTTATCTGATAACTTCCATTTTCCAACCGAAAATGTATTAACCAGTAATTACTTCAAATTCAAGGATCATATAAACTCAAATGGTTCTTTATAACTATATCCACAAAAGAAAGGATAATTATTCCTTGAATAAAATTTTCGTATATCAAACATCGGGGTTAGTATACAAAGTCTTCTAATGTAACCCCATCATCAAAAGTGACTTAATACATCTAAGAATTTCACCATCCTAAAATCTACAATAACCCTTGAATCCCTTATATAATTACTTCTTACTCATTCAACATTCTTCGTGATCCATTAGCCATTCATTTTAAATTTATTCTGAAATACTTCTTTCCTACAAACAAAATCATGAACCATATCCTAAGATTACAATAATAGGAAAACATATGTTAAGAAATAATCCATACCTTTCATTCTTCATTGTCAGTTTCTTCATCCTCAATCGGAATGGCATTAGATATTGGTAAATGAATATTTGTACGATCTTAGTGACCCAATTCCCGAAACTTCTTCGTAGGACATGTGTTTGCAGAATGACCATGCACAACACATTTAAAACATTCAATTGATCCTTCAGAAAGAACTTATTTCCCTTTCCTAGAGTCAACTAGATGCTTCCTTTTTCTATGGCATGTTCTTGCTTTATGACCTTCATTTCCACATCTATAGCATCTTTCTGTCCCTTTGAAACATTTTCCTATGTGTTTATTTCCACATATTTGACACATAGGTTTTTGAACATACTTACCTTTATGATTATTACCTGAACTTCCGTAGGGATTTTTTTCTCGCATACATGATGCCTTATAAAATTCACTAAGGTTCAGGTGGTCAATCATGCCTCCAGATAGTTGGTTGAGGATAACCACAAGAGTTCTCATTGCATCTCCCATATCATTCAGTTGTTCTTTCATAAAACTGTCAAAATTTTCTTCAAATCCACTATTACTATGGTGCCTACTAGATCCATCCATTTACTAAAACCAAAAAGGTCAATGTAATTATATCAGTAAAATCATTAAATAAAAAAGAGGAAGATAAACACCAAGATATATTTATCCAAGTTATCTCAAACTCATTCTAACTTTCAAAAAAATGATGACTTCGTCTAATACACTAAACATTGTGGTTATACACAACTTGTCACTTTTTCTTAAACAACACACTAACCTCTAATGTTATCTAAACCGACCTCTGATACCAGCTATAATGCCCCAGCCTTAAACCTTACTTAATCTTGAGTTATTACAAGATTACACATTGAGGATCTTTTCAGGTTTAGAGTTTTAGAGAATTAGATCATAAAACTTTCATTACATTCCACATTTAAACAAAGTGGTTACATAAAAGATATTATTCATTTTTTCCATCAATGAAAACATATTTAAAATAAAACATGGATTCTTTCTTGAAACTTCCTTGACACTATCATCATATCATGTACTATTCCCTTGACCTGTGAAAAACATTTCAAAAACTTGGGATGAGTATAAAAAGCTCAGTAAGGGTTATAAAAAGTATGGAAAGGAAACATGAGTACATATATACATAAGAATAAAATCATACTTTACCCATAAAACATAATCACTTTAACATACCTCATAAAATCATGAATAAATCATAGAAATGATAATACATAAAGGTAACCTGAGGAATTAATAACATTCTTACGTAGGGAGTAACCCTCTTGGTTACGTTTGGAATACCCATCACAGTATATTCCCTAAATCTCTTCGGAGAAACCTTAACGTTTAACTCCTTCGTGTTACCCAATGCATTGGAGAGCTATATTGGGCTCACCCGCCCTTAGTTTATCATGGAACCACCCGTCTTCATAACAATGCCCAAGAACCATAACATAATCATAGCACATAACTTAAGCCTAAAGGAAAGATAACATTCCCACATTGAAATAAAAATATAACATTTTAAGATATTGAAATAATGAATCCATTCTAAAAACCATTTTCAAAACCATTTAAAACATTTAATAAAGATATTTTTAATTCAAAGTGTCCCATACCAAATTGAAGCTTTTAAAATTTTAAACCATTAATATACATATAAATAAATCCTTACAACCATTTTGAAAACATGGATATTAATGAGAAATATTTATAAGATTAAATCATTAAAATATTTAAAACGATATTTTAGTTAAATGGTTTTTAACAAAATGAGAGACAATTGAATACAATAATTGAGGAATAACATTTAATCAAAACTTTATAATATCATGAGAATAAATGAATTCATGATATATTATTCCAAAGGACAGTATATACACCATATAAGAGTGAATTGGTGCACAAAAACAATGAATTCTCAATAGAATTGTAAAATGAGATGAAATCCCTTATAAAAAAGGTATCCTTAAATTAAGGATAAATCAATCTCATAATTATGTGTGAAAAATATAAATACACCCAATATA
The DNA here is from genome assembly GCA_963277665.1 of Viscum album. NCBI lineage: Eukaryota > Viridiplantae > Streptophyta > Magnoliopsida > Santalales > Viscaceae > Viscum > Viscum album. The sequence continues at coordinate 1,303,068,716 of OY728129.1, forward strand.
AGTGGATATTAAGTGTAAAACAACCAAATGTCATTCATACATATTCATATAATGACATATTCAATAGCTACAAGTTGAACCCAAAGAAAACGAAATTGGGTTAAGAAGGTCCCTTGGTAAAATTCGACAGCCTAACGGCGCCACTTTAAGATTCATAACATTAGTTGATGAGAGAGAAAATGGTATGTCATCACTTGGACATAAAATTTACATAAATAAGGATATATAAGAACACATCCCATCAAAAAAAGATGTAAATAAAAAGACATAACAAAATAAGTCTTTTTAAAAGAGGAGTGTGAAAGGTTCCCTTACCGATTTGGGAAACTTTCAAAACGTACACCCCATGAAATAAGGGTCATACAATGAAGATGTAACTACCCATAAATGAGATTGTATTATAAAAATAGTAAAATAATTTTCAGTACATACAACACACAAAAAGAAATAGTGGCCAATGTAGCATGAATCTCACGGGAATAAAAAGTGATATGAAAATCCCCTTATAAATATTCGGTAGCCTAACGGCGCTACATAAAACATCCAAAAATAGATTGATGAGATAAAATATGGTATCTAATCATATTAACATACAATTTACAGAAAGAGGAATATAAAATAACATCCCCCAATCATAATAAAGAGTATCTTAAAGTAAGTTACATAAAAAAAGAGTACTTAAAAAGAAAGAGAGAGGTAGGATCCCTTACCTCGGGTCTGACTTGACTCGATCGTTCTTTAACCTCCTTAATAATAAACTTGAGTTAATTTATAAATTCCTTAGAACCTTTTTCAAATTCATTATTCCTTTTATATCACTTACTACCATGCTATGAACACTATGTAATTATTTAAGTTAATAATGGTCATTTTGTAGATCATTTCTACTTGAGTCAAAAATATACTCTTTATAATTACAAGTTGTTCATGTGGTAAAATATATATTATCCAGAATTATATTCATTATTTATATATCATATATATCCATTATATACATGAATTTATAATATTACATAACATTTAGAGGTAAGAAATGAAATGCACCGTTCATGGAGACGGTAAGTCGTACGTACGCATTAACGCTACTTCCATTTCTATTTCTTATTTAATGGAATTAAAACATAATGATACATAATAGTATTATAATTATAGTATGGTATCATATATAATATCATTAAATCTATCCTTTATATGTACCATATATGGTATTAACGAATCGAATCACTATGAGGGGGCGGTAGTCCGCACTTCCTAAAATGAAGATATTGCGTTTAACCATAATGGAAACCATAATGTTATACCATAAATTAGAAATATAGAAGCTTAAGTAAACAATATACATATTATATATCATATATAAATATAGTTACATCTTAATGGACACCTTTGAGAGTGTTAAAATAATATTGAACAATCATCGTTTCGTGAGGCAGAAATTCACCATCCACAGAAATAGTATGTTCTTTAACCATTAGATGTAGGTGTGTGTAAGTTTAGCTCCAATACTTATTATAAAAACATCATAGTATATTTAATATACTGTATTTGTTACAATAGAAATGAATAAAAAGATTTTAGTGGGTTGTAGAAGGAAAATAAAACAAAAGAACACAAGTGAAGACATTACCTTAAAATCGGGTATCTCTCTTTGATTTGAGCTCAAAGGATTCCTTGGGAAGACTTCTGCCCAAAGTGAGGCTTCTAGGAGTAAGATAGGGATGTGGAGAGACAAAATGAGCAGGGTTTGACCGATCCAAAAGCTTGAGAGGTGTGGGTAAGGTGGTAGAGGTGGGGTTCTTTTATAAGAGGAGAGGAGGGGTACTCTTGGAAAGTTACAAAATGTTACTTTATTTTCAATTGAGTATCGGATTTTAAAGGTCCCACATTGATGTGTTTAGACGATAAGGTGTTCAGGGTTTGAAATATACTCATACAATAGGTATTTGACAAGTGTAAGTTATATTTTTAACATTATCTTTTCATTTTATTTAAATCCATTATTAATGAGGTAATCACTGCATCATCATGATGTCATAAATAATTTTATTTATTTAATGTCTAAAAATTATAAAAAAATATAATGATGTAGGAAAGATTTTAATCTTTCTAATGAATATTTATAGTCAAAAATAAGACTTGTATAACCCCATTTAAAAATTTTTTTAGTAAAACAACTCATGCTTGTGACATTTTTATTTTAACTTTAAATAAAACGTTATTTATGTCATTTTCCAACCAAAGTGGCTCCATGGGGTCTCCAAGTTGACCTATGGATTTTCATGGTCTTCCATGACACATCCAATGAGGGAAGTACATGTTTCTAGGTCATTTCATATTATTAAAACATTATTTTTACCTTAAATTACACTAATTACCTCTAATCGCGATTAAAAACTTAAAAGTTACTATTCACCAAAAAATATTTTAATCCCATTGAACCAAATTTTACATCCTAATGACAACCATGTATGTCGGATTTTTGAAATTCAAATCACAGAATTCGTAAAGTTTCATTTAAACGAAAAATCAGTTTTTAAACTACCACTTGGTGGTTTCACTATTCATCAAAAATTGAAGTTTTTCAGAAAAATACCAAAAATTCACCCTAAGCTATATTTGTTATTCCGAATTCAATAATGATGTCTATTTTACAAAATTAAAAACATGTATGTTGCATTAATTAATTTAATAATTAATTCCCGTTGTCAAAACAAATAGCGTGTTTTTAAGAAACAATATCTATTAAAATATTGACACTAGTTTAAGTCCAATTTCAAAGTGAAATTAATTACAATTACCACCATTAGATTAAATCGTAAAAATATTTTATAAATACACTTCAATATAAATTAAAAATATAATCTATCCATATAAATAAATCAGATTAAAAGGAGGTTTTTAATTAAAATGCAACATTTTCAATAAAAATGATCTTTATCGGAAAAATAACAAAATTTTACACAAAGTAAATTTTTATTTGAAGATTCTAAAGAAGGATTTTATTTTGTCAAATAAAATAGATAAAATTGTCAAAAGTATATTTAAAAAGGGTTCTCTATCAAAAGGCGGTTAATCGACCTTTTAAAGAATATCAGAAGATTTATGCTTAAAATTGGATTCATTTGCATTTTAAGCCTCCAACATTTATTGGATAAAAGTAAAAATATTTTACAAACATATATAATCATTTTTTAGTTAGTTCTGTTCATTCACACCATTAAAAAATCTAGGCGTTAAATACCTTTTAAAATAATATTATTTTATTATTAGAGTGCAACGTAAGATTTCAGAGAAACTCGTTGTTGCTTATTGGGTACGCCCTCGAGAATAGAATTCCCTTTAAAGTAATATTAATATTTTATTCAAAAATATGGATAAATATGAAGATGTCATATTATTTATTTACCTGGGGTGTTACATTCTTCTATGAACAAATTATAATAATTATAGTGAAAACCAACCTAAATCAATTATTTAAATTGCAGGGTATATGTGTGTGCATAATTTATGAACTTTAGTGGTATTGGGAGTATAATATTTATATTATGGAGTTTTCCTAAAATATTATGTTTAATGGATCAATCCAAATTTCACCTTTTGGTTATTTTTATAAAAAAAATTCTTTCGACTTTGTGATGAATATTGGTGTGTGATTCATCACTTCGTAGACCTAACATAGGATTCATCTGAAATAGTCTAATTGATCAGAAAATAGTTAAAACCATTCATATAAGGCATAATTATTAGGATGATCATCTAAGGTTACAAATATAATTCAATGTTTGTCATTGGATATTTTTTTTAGAGTCACATAGGTTTGGAAAATTCCATATTCGAAAATATTGTATTATATCACCAAGGTTTATCATGTTGTTTCAGAAAGTGGAGATAATATATCTAGTTTCAAATAAATAAAATCTTCCAAAGTGATACAATTCCATGCATGATATTTTTCATCTATCACATATTCATATATATCACCACTACCCTTCTCACCTGATATGTGTTGATAATATTGAGCATAATGTTGATGTGTCCTTTAGAGGGGAATATTATCACTATCATATACTATAGTGAGAATAAAATCTAATGAAACACCATTCTTCTAGTTTGAATAATGTACAAGTAAGGGAGTGTGTCATAGGAGACCAGATAGATAGATTTATATATGATGGAATAGGTTCCCATGTTTTTCATTATATATTCCAAATGATTCAATGTAACTCATATCAATGAAGAGTTGTTGTATGGTGGGGAGGTTATAAGATCCCATATTTTAACTCTATACTTGTCCATATATATTTTCTTTTTAACCATTTTAAATATATTAAGAATCCCTATACTCAATTTAAATTGTTGATTGGAAAGATTCAAGGGGCTCGAAGAAGGTAATATATAAAGCGATAGAAGTGGGTTGATGGAAGGAAACATTTTTTTTGTGCCACCAACACATAGGTTCCATTCTCGAAAAATGGGATACCTATAATAATTCTAACATCCATATAGAGGAGACCAAAATTCCACTATTGGATTTTCTAGGGGTGAAATTATTATTGATAACATCGTGGTCTTGCCGGTGGCAGCTAGTGGGTATCATATGTCTCAGAGATAGGATGAGATTAAAAGTGAAAGAATTGTATTTATCTTCTTGAAACCACCATTTTAGATTTATTTCATCCTCCATCAATCCTAAATTATTTTTAACACATTTTAAGGTTTATATTACGCATCCTTATATTCACTAATCATTCATCATGGTTCAATTTTTTGTGGTTCAATACCAATATCTTCAATCGGCATGTCATGCTTGTAGTTGGTGAATTCCTCTCATTTTCTTCTTATATATACTTCTTCCATCACTAGTGGGAAGATTCCTTCACCATAAATGGAATTTTTGATTGGTGTGTTGATTAAAAAATTAAATCATTGGTCCTTATCAATTTATACATTTGATGTGGGGGTATGAAAGATATCAATAAGGTCTATTATGAGTTTCTAGCAAGTACAACACGTTTGATCTCCTAGATGTGTAATGTGTGTTATGTTTTCTAATTGAAATTATTTGTTTTTTTAATAAATAGGATGAGGCTTCCCACAGATCTTGTTAGGGAAATTATATATTACACCCTAAAAATTATTCTACTCTAGAGGTGAAAATATTCATGACCATAGGTTTGATCCTAAATTTATAAGAATATTTCCCATTTAAATGAATTCAATAATTGTGGGTTGATATCTGTATCAATATTTATATAAATTTCCACCATATGTGTTTGATAATGGAAATCCATATATTTTTTCACATATGAACTGGTAACTTCACATAAATAGAATATGAATAATAAATGTTAAAACTGTTATGTGAAATGGTAACTTAGAATATAATTGTTAATTATATTTTCTTTAAAATCTTGACGTGTGAAATTGGAAATTATAATTTTAGCATAATATAACTATAACTAAAAACATGGAATAATTGTATAAATTATATTATTATTTTAAATTATAATAATTTAACTAATATGGAATATTTTTAATATTCATGGCATGTTTATTAATTTGGTATGCCTAGGATTTTGTGTATTTTTTATGTTTAGAAAGAAAAATCCACCTTCAAAAAAATCCTTGCTAGTTATGATGTCCATAGAGCATATAAGTATCCATTGGACGTTAATTTTCACTATGTACATTGATTTAGTAAATATAAGATTCACCCTTGGCATGTGAATCCACATTGGCTTGGATATGATATGAATGTATCATTGGTCCTTATATTGGTAATCATTTAGGAATCAGTGGTGAGTATAGATAGATACATCTATCATCAGGCTAATGCTGGTATACAAAACCATGTATGAAAACCTTGATAACAAGGCTCCATGTGTTTGTTTTGATGTTTTTGTTTTTGTTATAAATTGATGATAACATATATCATATAGTATTATACACTTTCATATTATAATATTTGTTTCACACCTTTTATGGTGGATAAATGATTTTTAATCATAGCCTCTTTAGGCCTCTATTTGGTACCTATAAAAACATCAAGGATATAGTTCTAGATAAGAGAATGGGTTCCTACAAATGATAATTTTATTATTTTAATGGGATTTGAGATTGGAGATGGGACAAAGAATGTGGTTCAAGAAAAGTTTTTAAGTGTTTATTATTGGATAATTTATTTCATTTAGTTTACTGTATGACATTAAGTGAAACATTATTCATGAAATTTTATTGTTTCATTATATAGGATTTATTTGGGTGTTTCCTTAGTATTTATTCTAGTTTATTAATAACTTTTTTATGTTTTTATTCTTTTGTGATTGTTATAATAAATTATATATTAATGTCTCCCTAATATATTTATTATACCAACATTGTTATTTATAAGCCTTTGGAATATGGGGATAAAAACTTCTGATATTTTAGAAACCTTTCTAAATCACATGAGGGTGGATCAGGATAGGGACTATACATAATATAATGTGGACACATAAACTAAATATCCATTTCTTGTACACCCTCATGATTTTAAAATTTAAACTCTTGATTCATTAAAAACATGCTCTCTTCTTTTGAGATGAATTCTTAAATCCTAATTATAGACAATAATATATTTAGTACTCATATATGAGGTCCTTACAAAAATTTGAAATCATGCGATCAGCATAAAAATTTGAGAAAGGCATATAAAAATAATTAAACTTTTAAGTAAATTTTTTAATTCTTGAAATCAAAGAAAAAAATTTCACCTTATATAAATAATAATGAATAAAAACTCTTCTATTTACTCAAGAAATAAACTTCCATTTTCAAAAAAATCTATTATGAGAAATAATAAATGAAAATACATAACCATAATCCTTTTATGAAAAACAAGATTACCTACAAAATCATATTACTAAGAAACATAATTTTTACACTTATAAGGTAAATAAACATTCAATTAAACATCGTCTAATTAAAATGACTTATGAAATAAAAAAGAACATTAAGATAAAAATTACAGAACAATAGAAAACACAATACCTTGGGGTATAATCATTTTATTAGTCTTTAATTCAATCTTCTATCAACTCTTATAAATATAGAAACCTACCTAGTTAATTCAAACAAATATCCTCCAGTGAAAAAAATCATTACCCAATTAATTAGAGAGATATATAAGGGTAATACATCATCAAAAACAATGTACTATAATTTTGACATACATAAAGCACAAGTGATAATGAATTTTTGGTATAAAATCTCAAAATTTATTTTTTTAAAAATATATATATAATTATATTTGGGAGTCACATAAAAATAAAGATAAAATTTCATTTTCTATGAAAAGTTGATAAATGAACCTTTCCAAAAAAATATAGAAACAACACTTTAATTTAAAACAAAACTAAATCATTTATATGAATCTTCATAATGAATAAAATTCATGATTATATGAAATTATGAACATTTCATATACAGTAAATAAAAATCTCTTCAAACTTCATTAAAAATGTATAAAAGGACTTTTTCATATAACATTGTAAATAATTATTTTAAAACCTTCCTAATAAACATAAAATTTGAATTATAGTTTTATAGGGCCTAAATATGACTATATTAATATCATACTTAATAAATTTTCAATCCCATGGATATGGTGGGAAAAGAGAAGAATAACCTTAGATCTGTTAAAAAAGGTTTTATTGAAAACTCCATTACATAAACTATAACTCCCAACATATGTAATTTAATTCATGCATAATAAATGTTTGTTAAAATTTACATTCTTAATTATTTTTTAGTTAAATTAACTTTTTAAATTATATATATATATATATATTAATAATATGAGTTAAATTGATATTAAATCAGTTATGTTCATGCCAGTCGTTCTGGGGTCGTTAGGTTCATAAACTCAAAAAAAACTTTGATGGGTTAAACGTAGTTAAAGATATCATAGTTACATTTTTATTAAAATATTTATCCTTATATAATTATCATTTTTTAAATTGAATAAAATTTTAAAACTAATTATTTATCAGAGACATGAAAAAAAGGGCTTTCATTGTGAAGGTGGTAGTCCACTTATACGTATGAGTGATGTTAACATTTTTTAATGAATTTAAGGGTTAAAAGATATATATTTTCATATATTTAATGAATCATAATTATAACTTCAATATAATTTTTTTCATTAAATCCTTTATCATAACATGGATTTTGATGTAGTCATGAAAAGTAAAAAATTTCTATTTGTGGAGGTGGTAGTCCACACAAACACACGAGTTATGTTTCATTTTCCATGGGATATAAAATAGACTAAAAGGTGGTTTTCTATTATAAAAATATTTATATCATTATATGGATAAAAATTATGTTATAATTTAATCATGTATGTTGATGTTTTGAAGGATTTGGAAATGTAAATAAATATAAAAACACTTGGTTAAGAGTTATACCTATTCTTTGGAAAATATCCACAAAGACACATCTTAATCCTTCTAAGGATTTAATTTTATCGAGACTAAGACGTCTAGGGCATGGGTTGGAATGTTGAAAATGTATTTGTGTAGAGCATGATTGAGAAAAAATTATACAACTTGATACTTGTAAATATAGATATGGTGTTATAAATTTATTCCTTACATACTAGCTTTGATACCAACTGAAAAAACCCAATTTTTAAAATCAATAATTGTGATATCCAAAATTATTTTGAGTCCCATGTATAGAATTTAACATTTAATATCAAGGTTCTACTGAATTATGAGAAACCATTATTATTATAAAACCCAAATCATTTCCCTAAAATTTCAATTTTTCCAATTATACTCATATTTTCTTGTTACATATGATGACATAAACACCTTCACAAAAAAAATTGCACACATGATACACTTTTTGATCAATCCAAAAAAATATCATTATTCTGAAACTAAGGAAAATTATAATATAAAAAATGGTGAGATTAAATTCTCAGTGAAAGCAAACAAGGGGTAGATAAATCAATGATAATATTCCAGAATAAATTAAGAATAATGGAATAATATTATGATCATATCTTTTAATATTACTATCCCACCAGCCATAGATCATAAATCATGAGTCATGGAAAAAAATTGTCGTTCAAAATGGAATTAATGATAAGATTGAAACATCATCATTTATCAATAACAGGGTTCAAAATGAAATTAATGATAAGATTGAAACATCATCATTTATCAATAACAGGTCATGTGATCCTCTCATATTTACAAGAATATGTCAAATTAAATTTGCGGCACAACCATAATTATATAAAATCATTTAATTATTATATGATTTCATCCAAGAAAACAATACTGGATTCAGTTCACTTCTCATTATATTATTTCCTTAGTCTAGGTTTAGTCGATAGAATATCATATTGGAAGAATTCCTTGAATACACTAGGTTCACACACCATCAATGTACATATTATCTAATGAGATTTAAATCTTTAACATATGAATTAGAAGGATTTAATGAAACCTAAATTAAAATAAATAGAATTATACTTATGTGCTCTATAAGATCATATAATTATCCATCTTCTCATTATAACGTAACTATTAGAAACTAAACAAGTTTTATAAACAATACATAATTACATCACCAAAATAAATCCATATAAATAACATATATGGTATCATTATTTAATATCCCTTTTGATGCATAATATACATCAAAGGGTATTGACATAGATGAAAAATACAGTTAAAATAGAATTTGAATATTTCATTACTAAATAGAAAGAAATATTTCTCCTTGGGTTTAAGTGAAACAATAAATTTAAATAATGTAAATTCTCTTTAATTTCAAATAACTAATGAAACCATTTTTGGAAACATAAAAAATGAATAAATATAATGATATTAATAAAATTCATTCTTCCTGAAAGTCATAAAATAAATATTCCTCTCTCAATGTTGGTAAAACATAAAAAATTCCTTATTTAGAAAATGAATAGTGTTTTCCTATTAAAACATTGAAAATAAAGTTAAGTATGTTTTAAAATGACATTAAATAATTATTTTATCAAATAAAACAATTTTTTTGTAAACATTTTTGGGAAAATTGTCAAGCAAGTGAAATATTCTCAACCAAAATGATAAATAATGTCAGTTTTTTTAAAAAAACATTCTCTCAATTGTTTTATTTTCTAAAGGGAGATGACTTAAAATAAACACAAAGAAAAATATAAAAAATAAACATTAGATAAAAGATTTTATGAAGTTTCGAGGTTATGGATTATATAATTCTTTCACATTGAAAATTTGACATCGAAAATATCGAAAGGAAAATATATTTTAATATAAATCCACTACAACTATGGTAATCTATGAATCAAAATCTAATAAAGTGGATACCATATATGGATTTTTAATTCCATATAGTCCCCATAAAAATATTCATAATATATATTCTTGGTAATTATATTTACCATGATAAATGAAAAATATATGAATATGGTATATATCTTTCAGGAATAAAAGTGACATGAGAAACCCTTTCCAAAGTCATTTGTTACTTCAAAAACATTAAAACCTCTTATATAAAAAGTATAAAATTATTATACATACATTAAAAAATGAATATTAACATACATATATATATAAGTATATTAATACATTATAGTCTCCAATTATCCCTTTATTAACAATTCTTCATTAATTTCATTATTCAGGTGAATATTAGTCCATTTTCCCAGAATTTTCTTATTTAACAATTCTAAACCTTGTATCATGGTCTTGGTTTCATCATCATCATAATCATAATAATATCATAATTATTATATTTAATCAATATATAAACTTTTATAATTATTTATATTATATGTTTATGAAATATTAATTACATTATTTTAGGGAGACGATTGTTTGTACTTATATACAAGTGATACTCCCACATTTTTGTGGATTGAATCAAATAATGGTAAATAATAATTCACCATTTATTAATATTAATTATATTATATATATTATATATATTATATATATTCTTTAAATATATTCTTATTACAATAATGTCAAATTGGGAATGAAAAACATGTCACATCACTTTGTGGAGGTAGTAGTTCACACAAACTCTTAAATGATGTTGACATTTTCCAATAGATGGGAAGGTAAGTAGGAATATATAATTTATAATTATAGATGAATTATTATGGTATAACTGTCATATATAAACAAAATATACCTCATAATATACATCCATGAATATTTGTAATGGAAAATTAAAGAAGTCGCTTCATAGAGAAGCTAGTACGTACGTACAGACAAGTCAAGTTTTTCATTTACCATTTTGATGGAATAGATATTAGAAGGAGTTTATAATGTAATGACCCATTTCTTAATAAAAAATTAATTATTTTATTTCTAAAAAGGGTTCAACTTTATTTTATTCTAATTACTTTTTAGTTTTAGAGTTATAGAGAATTAGGAAAGGAATTACATTATATAGGGGATACTGACATATAGAGTTAACTTTTTTTAAAACAAAATAGTATTTTTATGTTTATAATATAATTTCACCATGAAAAACATTATTAATTTATGTATACTTTAAATTATATGGGGATTGACATAATAATAGATCCAAATCATTCATATTCCCAGTGAAAAAAAAGTTTTAAATCTTAGGATAAACATAAATTCTCAGAAAGGGATATAAAAGAAAAAATTATTTTATTCTGGAGAAAATTTTTAAAACCCATGTTTACCTTTTTCAAAATAATACTTGAGCATATAATATAATAATATACACATTAAAAATATAATTATATATCATTATAATATTTAAAAAAGCATTGAACGAAATAGAAAAACCATGTAGTAATCCACGTACATTATCTTCATTCACTCTTACAATACTCATAAAACAGAACAACTTTTTTTAATTCTAAAAAAATCCTAGGAGTAACATATATATTGTTAACTCTATCCCGTTATCTAAAAAATTGGAAACATATATCTGACTCACCCATCATCATGATCTATACAGGGATCACATTCTATCATAATCAATTTTCAATAACAATAACAAAATTATAGCACATAGAATCCTTTATTTTTTTCCCTAAAACTAATAAAAATAGTCATTACACCCATTAAAATAAAATTTTCTGACATAAAAATATCCATTTAATTTAAAATATTTTTTTAGAATAAATATTACAATGGGAAGGATGTTATTTATTTGAATGAAACAAATAATATTATAAAGGATATCCAATATTAAATAAAAGTTTGGGTGGTGGGAAAAACTACTGATGTCGTAAATGATCAACTAGAACATTACTTTTTTCCTTTAATAAATAATTGAAAAACATTTTTAATAAATTATATAAAAAGAATCTTTTTATAAAACCTATGAATGTATGATAATATTAATAAAAAAATTTATAATTTACTTATTTCTGTATAAAAATATAGTTTAAAAATCTTTAATAATATGTAAATCGAGGATAAATATTTATAAAATAAATCATTCAAAAAATAAAAATGTTTTTTTAAGTTCATGTATCTATTAAGAATTGAAATTAAATGTGTAAAATTAAAACATTGTAGATAAAACCATTGAATCGATTATTAATAACCTTAATTTTAATTAAATAATGATAAAGTGTGTTCATACAATTATTTATACACATAAGAGAAAATGTGAGGTGAAAATAGCTTAAGTCTCTATGAAAGGTAATTGAGAGTATAAATCCATTACCACCCACCATGACATAACATATAAATTTTTTATTAAAATAACAAATAAAATTATATTATTTATTTACATGATTAATAATAGATTTAATTTTTGTTGTTAATTTTATTTCACTTACAACCTTTCCATATTTAATTATTCAATCAATTAATTTCACATTAGGAAATTTGAGGATGTTCAGTTCATATGTTCAAGATGACTATGGTATGATTAAAATTAAAGAAAGATAAATGGATAAAAATATAAAATATAATATTTCTATCAAGAAATTAATTTATAAACATTGATAAAATTTTTATAACCAGTCAAGGAAGGCTGACATGAAAAACTAAAATATGATGTATCAGGGAGGAAGTGGTCTATATATATAGATGAGTAATGTTTTCATTTTTATAATGAGCACATGGGAAATAATATAATGTGGATTCTAACATACAAAATTTAGGATTATATTATCAATATAAAATTATACATTTAAATACATCAATATAATCATGCATGTTAGGTGGTGAAGGAAGATAATATACATTTTCTGACATGGAGGTTGTCTACATCTACTATAAGGACCCGGCCTTAAACATTACATAATATTGAATTAAATTAATAATTCACATTGAGGATCTTTTCAGGTTCATAGTTTTATAGAATTAGGAGATAACTATTACATCTCAAAAGAATTACAAAGTAGACACTTCTACTCAGTTTCCATTTTTTTCATAAAATAAAAACTCTTGAAAAAAAATGTCATATATAGTTCCATGTTTAAGACAGCATGACTTTTCCTTGATTCGATCCTTGACCCTATCCCACATTATGTCCTGTGAAAAACATTTCAAAAACATGGGATGAGCATAAAAAGCTTAGTAAAGGGATACACAAAGAATGAAAACTATTTGTTTTTCAAAATAACAAGTAAACCATGTATTCTTTAACATAAGTAATACTTTTCAGCTTTACGAAGTAGTAAATACTCTTCACTGAATAAAAGATCACTAATTACCCTTTTGTAACCAAAATATTACCATAAAACTCATATAAAGAACAAATAACATATAAAGGTAACTTAGTACATAAATATACTTAAATGGAATAACCATACGGTCAACTTCCACACATATCACTAAATGTAATAGCCATATGACCAACTTCCATACCCAATGCATTGGAGGTTATAACATAACCACCCGCCTTGGTTTATCATGTCACCACCCATTATTTGGTTTATCATGTAACCACCCGTCAAATGTCCAAGTACCATTATAAAATCAAATGACATAAAACATATATAAAAGAAAGAAAACATTTCCATATTTAAATCAAAATATATCACTTAAATATATTGACATAACAAATCCATTATCAAAAAAAATTCAATACCAAAATGAGTAAAAGATTATACGGTATTTATTTTCCTTTTAAAAACATTACGGTTAGTTAAGGAAGTCAAAGATCAAATAATACTTGCGGAGGCGGAAAGGTTGTTGTCACCGCTTACATAAAAAAACATTCCTTCTGTCATTTAGTTAAATGCTTCATAGAAAAATATTACCTTCGAAAATTAAATGTTGTTTATACAGTGTATTAAAGAATGTCGTGTATTAAAACAAAATATACCTCAATGAAAGTAGATTGAGACGAAGTCCCTTACCTCGTGTCCGACTTGACCCGTTCGTTCTTTAATCACCTGAATAATAAACTAACGTTAATTTCTAATTTATTAAGAACCTTTTTCAAGTTAATTATTCCTTTTATATCACTTATTACCCTATTATAAACATCACGTAATCATTTAAGTTAATAAGGTTTGTTTTGTCGATATTGGGTACTTGAGTCAAAAAAGAACACCATATAGTTACAAGTTGTTCACATGGTCAAAATTTTATTATATCCAGAATTATACTCATGTTGTAGAAATCATATATATCATATAAATCCAGAATATACATGTATTTATAATAGTACATAGAATTTGGAGATAAGAAATGAAATGCACCATTCATGGAGACGGTAAGTCGTACGTACGCATGAACACAGCTTTCATATCTATTTTGTACTTTAATGGAATTAAAATATAATTATACATAGGTATATTATAATTCTATTATAATATCATATAATATAATTAACTTCATCCTTTATACTTCCCATGTATGGCATGAGCGAGTCATATCACTTTGTGGGGGCAGTAGTCTGCACTTCTTCAAATAAAATTATTGTGTTTACACATAATGGAAATCATAAAGGTGTGCTATTAAGTAAAAATACAGAAGCATAAATAAAACATAAACAAAATATATATCATATATTAATACAGTTTAATCTTAATGTCCACCATGAGAGGTGGTAGGATATAATCGAACAATCATAGTTTCATGAGGCATTAGTTTAACGTCCACAGAAACAGTATGTTCTTCAGCCATTAGATGGAGGTGTGTGTAAGTGTAGTTTTAATCATTCTCATAACAACATACTAGTATATTTAAGATACTGTTTTTGTAATAAAATAAATTAATAAGAAGATTTTAGGGGGTTTGAGAAGAAAAATAAAACAAAATAAAACAAAATAATTTAAAATAAACTGTTACCTTTAATTTGGGTAACTCACTTTGGTTTGAACCAAAATGGTTTTTTGAAGTTCCTTCTACCAATGGTAAGGCTTATAAGTTGAGGACTGTGATGTGGGGAGCTTAATTGGGAAGAGTTTGGATGAGCCAAAAGGCTTGAGAGCTGTAAGGAATTGGTTAGAAATGGTATCCTTTTATTAGGGGGAGGAGGGGCTCTTTAGGAAAGTGTGAAAATATTATTTTATTATATAATGGTATTCAGATTATAAAGGTACAAAAATCATTAAAGTTAAATATAAGATTACTTATAATAAAAATAAAATTAGACAATAATAATTGGACATGTTTTGTATAATATGTTAATCATTAAAATCTTATTTATTTAAATCATTTATTAATGAGGTAAACACTACATCATTATTGTGTCATAAATAATTTAATTTATTTGATGTCTAAAAATTATAAAGAAATTACCATGATGTAGGAAATCGTTTTACCTTTCCAATTAATCTTCATAGTCGAAAACATAACTTATATAACTCCATGTAAAAATAAATTTATTAAAAGACATTTGTTTTTGTCATTTTTTCCTTTACTTTAAGTTAATTAATCTAAAGTGTCATTATCACTCTCATGTGGATCAATGGGGTCCCAAAATCGACCCAAGGATGCCCATGGTCGGCCACGACTCATAAAATATGATTTAGACACTTTTATGGGTAATTTTATGTTATTATATTATTATTTTGTACCCTTATTTACCTGATTTACTCTTTAACCACGGTAAATAAAATATTTACTGACGTAAATATTTAAAAAGTCTAAAAATAAAAGTTACCTATTTACAAAATTTGAACCTCCTGATTCCAAATAAGGAATCCATTTCTCCGAATTCAAAACACATAAGTGGGGGAAATTAATTTAAAATTAATTCTCGTTGTCAAAACAAAAAAGAGTTTTTTAAGAATTAATAACTATCAAAAGATGGGCAGTTGATTAAGTCGAATTCAAAGTGAAATTTCATCCAATGACCAAATTTTATTAAATTGTAAAAATATATTCTAATTCAACTTTAAACCCAATTAAAAAGGACAATCTAACCATGTGAATAAATTATTTTAAAACGCATTTTTGAATTAAAATACAATGTTTTTCACTATTCATTAAAAAATGAACCTTATCAGAAAAATTCCAAAAAATTACACAAAGTAAATTTTGATGTCCCCATTCCAAATAAAGATACAATTTGGTAAAATATAATGTATTAAATTGACCAAAACTATATTTAATGTGGGTTCTCCATTAAAAGGCGGTAAATCACCCTTTTAATGTAAATTATGCTTAAAATTATATTCATTCACATTTTAATCCTCTAACCTTTATTGGATAAAAGTAAATACATTTAACAAATATGTATAATCATATTTTTGTTATTTTGGGTCATTCACACCAATAAAATAGTTAGGAGTTAACTAAAATTTAAAATAATAATATTATATTATTAGTGTACAATGTAAGATTTCGAAGAAACCCATTGTTGCGTATCGAGTACGCTATCAAACATAGAAACTCTGTTAAATTAAAATTAATATTTAATTCAAAAATATTAATAAATATGAAAATATCTTATTATTCATTTACCTGGGATGTTACATCCTTCCCTCCTTTTGGAAATTGCGTCCTCACAATTTTTATTCACTTATCAAAATAAGTGGGGGTATTTATCCCTCATTGCATTTTCAGATTCCCATGTTCCCTCTTCAACCATTTAGTTTTTCCACAAAACCTTTACATGGTGAATTACCTTATTCCGCAACACTTGTTCTCTATGGTCAATAATCTAGACTGGTTGTTCTTCATAAGAGATATTCTCTTCCAACTGAACTCCCTATAGACTCAAAACATGATATAGATCTGGCATATACTTTCTCAACATCAAAATATGACAAACATTGTGTACTTGGGATAAACAAGGAGGTAAAGCCACTCTGTATGCAACTGATCCAACTTTCTCTAGAATTTCATAAGGTCCAATGATCCTCAAACACAACTTTACCATCTTACCAAAACACATCACACTTTTCCATAGAGAAACTTTGAGAAAGACATGATCACCTATCTCAAAATAAATACCCTTCCTCCGGTTAATCCGCATAACTTTCATGTCTTCTCTGAGAAGTTCTCATGTGCTTTTGAATCAACTGAACTTTATCTGTCATCTCTTATACCAATTCTTGTCCCATAAGTTTCCTTTCACCTACTTCATCCCAAAAATCTGGAGTTCGATAATGCTTTCCATATAATGCCTCAAATAGAGCCATCTGTATACTGGAATGAAAACTGTTATTATAAGAAAATTCAACCAAAGAAATATATTGGTCCCAAAATCTTGAATAATCCAATGAATAAGCATATACCATAGCCTCCAAGGTCTGAATTGTTCGTTCTGACTGCCCATCTTATTGAGGATGAAAAGCTTTACTAAAATTTAATTCATTACCCAATGACTTCTGAAGGCATTTCCAAAAGTTAGAAGTAAACCTGGGATCACGATCAGATACAATGGAGAGGGGAACTCTAAGAAACTTAACTATCTCTTTAACATACAACCAAGAAAGTTGATCTAGAGAAAAAGTTTCTTGAATAGGAAGGAAATGAGAAGATTTGGTCAATCGATCAACTGTAACCCATATTGCATTATTACCTCAAGATTTCTTCGGTAATCCCACAACAAAGTCCATGGATATATTTTACCATTTCCACTTTGGCACTTTTAACGGTTGAAGAATCCCTTTCAGTAACTTCCACTTTTCTTTAACCTGTTGACAATTCAAACACTTCAGAGTAAAATCAGCAATATCTCTATTCATTCCATCCCACCAGTAATACTCCCGAAGATCTCTGTACATATTATTACTACCAGGATGAACTGAAAATGGAGAGCTATGAGCGTCAAATAACAACCCATTCTTAAACTGTGAATCACAAGCCACACATAATATCTTCCAAAACCTCAAAACACAATCATTATAAATGTTAAAATCAGAAAACTTACCCTTCTAAACCAACTCTATCTTTTTCTACAACTCACTATCTTCTTTCTGCGCTTGCCTTATTCTGTCTGATAGAGATGATTTCACTAACACCTGAAACAAAACAAAATAATTTCCTGCACTAACAACTTCAATTCCAAATTTCATTAAATCAAAAACCAAAGGATCTCGTTCCAAACGTATCATGGTAAATTAGACATTACTTTTCCAACTTGAATCATCAACAACTTTATTTACTTTTCATGGATAGTAATGGATCGTGCAATCATAATCCTTGATTAATTCCAACAATATCCTCTATCTCATGTTCAATTTTTTTTAGTGAATATATACTTTAAACTTTTTTTGTCAGTATATATTTCACATTTTACTCCATATAAAATATGCCTCCAAATTTTAAAAGCAAAAACAACAGCAGTTAATTCCAAATCTTGTGTAAGGTAATTTAACTCATGAGGTTTCAACTGAAGTGAAGCATAAGCAATTACCTGATGATTCTGCATAAGGACACAACCAAATCCTTTCAACAAAGCATCACTATAGATAAAAAAACACACCATTTATAGATGCTGTTCCAAAACTGGAGCATTCACCAATCTTCTTTTCAATTCTTGAAAACAATCATCACATTATTTTGTCCAAATGAACTTAACTCGTTTTCGAGTTAACTTGGTCATTGGACTAGATAACCATGAAACAATTTCCACAAACCACCAATAATTACCTGCCAAACCAAGAAAACTATAGATCTCGGTTATATTTTTCGGTCTTGGCCATTCTTCAACATTTTTTCTTTTAGCAGGATCAACAATTATTCCATTTTTTGAAACAATGTAACCAAGGAATGAAATTTTTTGCAACCAAAACTCACACTTGTTGAATATCCCAAACATTTTCTTTTCTTTTAAGGTTTTCACGACAACTCTTAAATGACTTTCATTTTCTACTTTACTTTTTAAATAAAACAAAATATCATCAATGAACACAACCACCATATAGTTACAAGTTGTTCACATGGTCAAAATTTCATTATATCCAGAATTATATTCATGATTAAGATATCATATATATCATATATATCTAGTATATACATGTATTTATAATAGTACATACCATTTGGAGATAAGAAATGAAATGCACCGTTCATGGAGACGATAAGTCGTACGTACGTATGAACGCAACTTTCATTTCTATTTTGTACTTTAATGCAATTAAAATATAATTATACATAGGTATACTGTAATTATATTATAATATCATATAATATAATTAACTCCATCTTTTATACATCCCACATATGGCATTAACGAGTCATATCACTTTGAGGGTGCGATAGTCCGCACTTCCTCAAATGAAATTATCATGTTTACACATAATGGAAACCATAAAGGTATGATATAAAGTAAACATACAGAAGCATAAATAAAACATAAACACAATATATATCATATATAAATACAGTTTCATCTTCAAAGACACCATGAGAGGTGGTAGGAGATAATCAAACAATCATCGTTTAGTGAGGCATTAGTTTTCCATCCACAGAAACAGTATGTTCTTCACCCATTAAATGGAGTTGTGTGTAACTTTAGTTCGAATAATTCTCATAAAAAATCCTATTATATTGAATACATTGTTTTTTTAATAAAAGAAATTAATAAAAAGAGTTTAGGGTTGGAGAATCAAAATAAAACAAAATAAAAAATAATTATTTAAGAGAAACTATTACCTTTAATTTGGGTAACTCACTTTGGTTTGAACCAAAATGGTTTGTTGAAGTGCCTTATGCCTAAGGTAAGGCTTCTAGGTGGAGGATAGGGATGTGGGGAGCTTAATTAGGTAGATTTCGGAAGATCCAAAATTCTTGAGAGGTGTTAGGAATTGGTTAGAAATGGTCTTCTTTTATAAGGGGGAGGAGGGGCTCTTTAGGAAAGTGTGAAAATATTATATTATTATATAATGGTATTCGGTTTATAAAGGTCCAAAAATAATTAAATTTAAATATAGGATGACAAATAATTGAAATAAAATTATCCATTAATAATTGTACATGTTTTGGATAATATTTTAATCATTATAATCTTATTTATTTAAATCATTTATTAATGAGGTAATCACTACATCATTATTGTGTAATAAATAATATAATTTATTTGATGTATATAAATTATAAAACAATTACCATGATGTATTAAATCGTTTTCAATTTCCAATGAATATTTATAGTCTAAAAGATAACTTATATAACCCCATTTAAAAATTAATTTACTAAAAGATATTTGTTTTTGTCATTTTTCCTTTACTTTAAGTTAATTAATATAATGTGTCATTATCACTCCCAAGTGGCTCAATGGGGTCCCAAAATCTACCCAAGGATGCCCATGGTCTGCCAGGACTCATAAAATAGGATTAAGACACTTTTAAGGGTAATTTTATATTATTATAATATTATTTTTTACCCTTATTTACCTAATTTACGCTTTAACCATGGTAAATAAAATATTCACTGAAGTAAATATTTAAAATGACTAAAAACAAAAGTTTCCTATTTATAAAATTTGGACCTCCTGATTCAAAATATGGAATCAATTTTTTCAAATTGAAAACATATAAGTGGTGGAAATTAATTTAAAATTAATTCTTGCTATCAAAATAAAAAGCGTGTATTTAAGAATTAATAACTATCAAAAGATGGGTAGTTGATTAAGACCAATTTCAAAGTGAAATTTCTTCCAATGACTAACATTGGATTAAATGGTAAAAATATATTCTAATTACACTTTAAAACCAATTAAAACAAACAATCTGACCATGTAAATAAATCATATTAAAACATTGTTTTGAATTAAAATACAATATTTTTCACTATTCACTAAAAATGAACCTTTTCGGAAAAATTACAAAAATTTACACAAAGTGATTTTTTATGTCCCCATTCCAAAGAAGAATTTTATTTGGTCAAATATAATTTATTAAAGTAACCAAAACTATATTTAATGTGGGTTCTCCATTAAAAGGTGCTCAATCGACCTTTTAATGTAAATTATGCTTAAAATTATATTCATTCACATTTTAAGACTCTAACCTTTATTGGATAAAAGTAGATACATTTAAAAAACATGTATAATCATGTTTTAGTTAGTTTTTTTCATTCCCTCCAATACAATGGCTAGGAGTTAACTACTATTTAAAATAATAATATTATATTATTATTGTGCAACGTAAGATTTCAATGAAACCCGTTGTTGCGTATAGGGTACCCTATCGAACCTAGAAACCCTTTTATAGTAAAACTAATATTTAATTCAAAAATGTTAATAAATATAGAAATATCTTATTCTTTATTTACCTGGGATGTTACATGTACAAACAAGAGAAGTTTTTATTTAAAATTAATATTAAAAAAGAATAAATATATTTATTTTACTATAAATTAATTAAATGTATATCATATATGTTATATTATATCATTAATAAAAAAATTACCATATATGAGAGGGGTAATTGAAAAAAAAATTATTGGTTTGGTATGTGGTATTCTTCCATAAAAATGAATGATGGTTTTGTTTACCATTTGAGGAAGAAGAATATGGATTAAAGTTAAACAGTCAACATAATATCATATAATTTTTTTAGATAATGTTTTTGTTATATTATAATTTATGGAAGAGTTTTAAAGTAGGTAAAAGAAGAAATAAAACTAAAAAATCAGTTAAAATTCATAGAATGTTTTTCTGACAACCAGATTTTATATATACTTTAATCCCTCAAAGAATGGTATTACACCTAATATAGGTCCGATTTGACATCATGATGAATGTTATAAAGGGTGTTTTAGGGACTTTTAAAGATAATTGTATCTTTAACTATGGAGAAAGGAGGGGTATCCTTTTTTAAGTGAGGGTGAGGACACACATTTATATTTTAAAATATAATAATATTATTCAATAATTTACATGGTAACATAACCCATAAATAACTAAATGTTTAGAATGTGGTTGTAAAGTTATATATCCATCTATCCAGTAGTATTTACACAAGTTTTAAGGTAATTATAAATATTATCACTTTAGTTTAACCCTTTTGGGGATAAGTGGTTTTGAGGTGTTTTAAATATTCTTGTAGTTGGTAATATGATATTGGTTAAGATTGTTATCAATAAAGGTAGGATTCTCATAAGGTTTTTTATTTTATTAAAAAAAATCTCATTTAATTCTTTATATTTCCAAAAGGGTGATTGGTTGAAGAGGATTGGATTGAGTTTACCAGGCTGAGTCCTTAAGATGGAGGTAGAATAACTGTTTTGATAGAATTGAGTCTTTGTACTAAATTCCTCTTTAATAATTATCAATAGACCAATTAGATATAGTTCTCAATGATAATTTATTATGAAGAATTACTTTCCTCAATGATTATAACATTAGTAGTATTGAATTACCCTATGATATGAGATATATAGATTGGGAAATAAAATCGTTCGAATATACAAAGTCCATACTATGATGTTATGTTAATGTTCAGCAGACATAAGTTATTATTCAATGGTTTTACTAATTAGTTTTTTTTGTAAGTTTATTACGTTTTATATGTTTTGGTACTATGATCTTATTTAATAAATAATGGTAGATTAGAACTCTATATAATGGTATCAATCATTTCCACTACACCATGTAAGGTAACATTCGAAGATATGATGTTTTTATTAGATGTTTGTGATGATTTACAATTAGGGGAATGTTATTGAAGTGAAAAGGGAGGTTTTGGGGGAATATAATTGGAAGTGGTACCTAGGATTATCTATTATAATTTCATCAGTTAAATTATTTTAGATGTCCTATCTAGTTATCTAAATTGTGTTTATGTTAGTATAATTTATTTTAGACAGATATGTATGGAGTCATGATGAGATTTTATTATAGTACGATTTGATAGAATTCACCAACTCGTTAGACATAAGTTTTTGGTTTAATTAATTATATGGATATTTATATATTATTATAATCAGTTAAAGGATAGTGTGTAAAGAAAAATTTTGGAGAGTTCTAATTAATGTAATCAAATGATAGAAGTGTTTTTTGAAATATTTCTAAAATTTTCCAAATAAGTTATGAAAGAATATCCGACAAATATGCATCGTTCAAAAGTGTTTCTATAGTTTTTTACTAGATGAATGAGTTTTATAATTTTGTATGAGTTTTAAGTTATCTATGAATATTCATAAAAAATATAAACATGATGATGCTATAATAATTTCTCAATACACAAAAATTCATGAAATAATGATCTATGATTCTTGATGATTTTGAATTAATATTTATTGAGTTGTTATGATGGTTCTTAAGGAACTTTCAATGTGGTCAAAGGATGGAATTTATTTGAGTGGGATGAATAATGTGTTGAGTGTGACATTTTGATAGGATTCCATGTGATTATATAAATTATAAGAGGAAACTTTCTTATATAAATGGGTTGATGTGTAGAGGACTGGTGAGTGAATTTTTAGAAAGAGATGTGAATACAGTATGAATAAAAATGTTGAACAGACGGAAATTGATAAGAAGCATCAGTATGAAAAATACCAAATGGATTCATCCTATTAGACGATATTATATATATGGTGTGAAATAATGATCCAATGAAAATATTAAAATTCAATGGATGAGTAGTAGAAGAGTCACAAATCCAAATATATCTTAAATATATTCTTATTCGGTCGTATTAGAGGCCCTATATACCTAGGTGATCTGACGTAAAAAGTGTAAGAATGTGTATTCATCTTTAGAAGTCACCAGATAGATTTTATATGATTTATCATAGATATGGAAATTTTTGCAGACAAACATTTTTATATAGAAGTCCATAGAGTATTTTCTCCTACTTTTAAGAAAGAAAGTGATATATAAGAAGTACTTTTAAGAAGATAAAGTATGAAGAATGTATGTTAATCATAATAAAGGAATACTAATTCCTTGTGATGAAATATTTTATAGTTTTTATAATTTTTTACCTCTTTATTTTATGAAATCAGTATATACAAGTGAGTGATATTATCTTCATGTTGTAACCACATAAAAATAATTTTTTCAACTAGTTTATGTGTTCATGGTTTATTTCAAAACCATTTGAAGTAATCTCAATCATATAG
Organism: Viscum album; assembly: GCA_963277665.1. Classification (NCBI taxonomy): domain Eukaryota; kingdom Viridiplantae; phylum Streptophyta; class Magnoliopsida; order Santalales; family Viscaceae; genus Viscum; species Viscum album. The sequence goes on from OY728129.1 coordinate 1,303,093,201, forward strand.
AGTAGTGAATATTTCAAATAATTATGTCCATATGGATCTGATAAATTACTTATTATTATTAGATTCATATCTGTCATGACCCCCTCCCAAAAAAATACACCCCTCCGAGGCAGGCAATGGGGGAAGAGGGATAGTGGACCCCGAGTCCCACCTTCTGTGTGCCCAGAGTTGGTGACTAGCACCGAGGGTACAATAAACATGAAGATGGGAGTCATTAACCTCTAATAGAAACACATTAAAAATAGAGATAAGATAGACACCAACTAACTCTTTCACATACTGTTATATAAAAATAAAACCTAAGTACACATATGTAGTTTCAGGTAAGAACTACTACAACTAAAATAGGAAACTTAAATACCAAAATAAAATAAAGATGATAGTGACCATGATGCCAAAACTGTTCCCACTAAACCCCAATCTTGTAGTAACCAGCCAGATCTCCATCCTACTCCAAATACTCTGAAATATAATTTATATATACATTGGGTGAGTATAACAGTATATTCAGTAGGATCCTCATTAGAGCCTATCATGAAAAAGGTAAAGAAATCGTACTAAAGAACAGTAAAAAACAAGTGAAATTATCTCATTATCTAAACATGTATACTATTTTTTAATAATATCCATGGATACTCTCACCAACTATTGTAAAAAAGATCATATAATATATCAAATAATATCAAGGGTACCCTTCTATAACATCCCCACTATTTTTCCACTCTTCCCCAACATCGTACATCTTGAGCGTCTCTCTCAAAAAAAGCTAGCGCATATACACTGGGGTAAAATACCACAACATTAACCACATGAAACACACCACCACATCATCATAATAAAAATTAAACAGGGATTTTCTAGGAGCCACCACATCTCACATAATGTATATCATATGTGGAGTGTTATACCTCAATCCATTGCAGCCCATACACCGAGTAAGGATCCACAAGCCATCACATCCTATATATATTATACCTATAGTAGTCCTTAGGAACTATATCCAAAATATATGTGTGTGAAATAAAAAAAATCCATTATAGCCCTCCACACACATATATTGGAAAAAAACCGCCATACATACTAGCACATGTAACTACCAAGAGAAGGGAGTAAAGCCAAAGGGGTAGTTGGCCATCCATCCACCCACTGAGATATTGGGGAAAACACCCCCCCCCCCCCAAGGCTTAGAATTATTAGTGAATCAGTTTCCATAAATAATAGGGTGGAGTAGCATATAAAAACACAAAACACAAATGATATAATATAACTCACAACCACACTATGGGAATATCCTAATCTCAGAAACAACTACAGCTTACATCTCTAAAACTATCGACTACCACTACTAAGACTATATATGCTATAAGAACACAACCATTTAAAGATATAAATTAAATTACTATTTCCTTTTTTCATTTTCACTTTATGTTAATTAAATCTTAAAGATTAATTAAAAATTATCATTTCCACAATAAATTTCATTAGAATCTCAACAATGATATATTCCCTCTAGGAATAAGAAAATAGAGTCCACGACTTCTCATAATTGGATCCTCAATATTGCATCTCATTAAGCTTCTACCCCATGGGTTAAACATTTATTCATTTATTAAAAGCATTACTTTTTACATCACCTGTTACTCTAGAAAAACATTCTATACTCTCTGAACAAAAGGGCCTCAACATGGTGGGTAGATAAACTACCCATCGAGTATTTTCCAACTATATAATTAAAGTAACCTCATCTAACCACAAGGAGCTATCCACAGAAATCATGTGTCATACCTCATGCATCTTCGGCTCCCATGGAAAGAGAGTAACCAAACAAATCTATAGACCTCAAGAATTGGGGAAAGAAATGTAGTTAAAAAAACAACCTGGATGTTATCCAAGCAACAAATTCAACAGGCATGAACCTTTAATAACAACGGGTAAGGCCATGTTTAACTTGTTCAATCATCTATGATGTCCTCCATGAAATCCACATGTATATACTAATGTATATCACCACTTTAGGGGTCAATTGTTGCCACAAAAATTAGGCTCCCTACCCCTGATACCACATCAGCCCTCTAGACTAATCTATCCTAGGCTCATGTCACATTCAGGCCTCCTCACCCCACATACCACAACCCCCCTCCAAGATCAACCATCTCAGGCTCACGTCCATAGAAATGGGATCTCATCCCCAAAGCAAGGCATTCATCCTTTACACACAACGATATCTCACGGTTCCAAAACACAAGTCACCTTGTATTTATAAGAAAATTTAAAACTCATTTCCTACAAGGTATTATCTTTTATTACACAACTAGTTATTATTTCTATCGTCAATTACATGATTCATTAATAACAGGTTCCTATTATAGAAAACATAAAAAACCAAGATCTCTCAAGCTATAATAAATTAATTAATCAATTAATTTAACATTCCTTTAATTATTTGAGAAATAAGAATCATCAAAATTCATGTTCATTATCCAATTCAACTTAACATGGACACTTGAATCAATTTTGTTATCATAAAATTACAATAACCACGTGATTCATTAAATATGCCTCTTTATATTCAAGATAATTAAATATCAATTAATCCTAGATTTACCTTATTTACAAATATTCATCATGAACAATAAGTTAAACTACAAAATTAATAGACATCACACTATCTAGAAAATCAATGGAAAACTATTATCGTGATACAAAGCAGCAACATATTTATGATATCAATACAAATTATTTAATCTTGTTCAAATAATTGTTATGTTTATTTCATTATGATCTGAGGGGATAAATAATGATAACTCTACCATTTTATGTAAATGAATAGATAAGAAATGAATCCCCTACATCCAAGGTCACTGACGTTCTTCACACAAGAATTGATTAATCCAACAGATCTTTGATCAGCCCCCCCCCCCTCAAGATCTGCATCCATCTGAGGATGTCATGGAACCACCATACCAGAAACCACATAGATAAACCCCATTAGAACCATTTGAGATCATACCATATCACATGGAAATAATAACAGGATGAATAAGATATCAAACTAGAATAAACTACGTGAATGGAGGAAGAAGGCACCTTAGATCGAAGACGAATCACTACAGATCAAATGAGGGAATCTAGGAATGAATCCCTAATGAAGGAATCCTCAAAATTCCATGGAGGGGACCTCCAGGTCACCTAAGATGATGGATAGGGAAGCCGGAGCCATAGGTTTTGACAATCCTAGGTGCTAGAAAAACAATTAAACATTACAATTTTGTTTGATTACACAATTTCTAATCACATTTCATGTTGTGTAACACATTGAGGTCAGTTTCTACCAAAAAAATCTGTCACCTTTAAATTTTATTATATTTTTCAAACCCTAAAATATTACAAGGAATAAATCCCACTTTCACATCATGAAATTATTTTACATAGAGTGAAACCCACTTTCATTCAGTGATAGTTCTCTACTCCTAGTTCTTAGATCCTGGACTCCTACAAGCTTCCTATGAGCCTCCTCCAAGCTCTGTAAGCCTTGGAAACATGAAAAGGGTCGTTCCACATGGATTCAGTCCCTTATATAAAATACCTCTCAAAAAATTCTCATACTCTAGAATACAAAAATAATGCAGAGAGGAAATAGAAATGGGTCATCAGAATAGCCACATAGCAAGATACCCTCAAGGATCTCGTTACCACAGGAACTCAACCGCCAGATAAGGGAAAGAATGAAAAAACACACAACAACCATAACTATCTCCTAAAAAATCTCCCCATGGGAGATACCTCTCAAAATAGAGTAATCCATTACTAGGTTAGATAAGTTAATGGAAGATGGTCTATAGGGGGGTTTAATATACCAGATTAAAAAAATTAATCAAAAGAATTGATTAATTAAATTAATTATCAAAGTTAATTATTAAGGTTTATTAGCAGCAGAAAAAGTAAATAATGAAAGGAAATTTTTATAGTAGTTCGTTCCAAAATGGGCCTACTTTACTCTTATAAATCTCTACTCAGAGAGAGATACGTGTTCACTAAAAAAGAATTTTTAAAGGGGATCCATAACCCAATTATAAAATCCTTTCTAGTTGAGGGATAACCATGACACTGACTTTTGTGTGAGGAGTCACAACCCTTAAAACATGACTTTAGAAATTGGGAGTCACAACAAAAATAGTCCTGAATTTAGATATAAGGATTCATAACCCCAAGATCTTGACTTTAGAATCTGGGAGTCACAACCTGAGGAAAAAGAAAAACAAATAATTATTTTGTGTTAAAAAACATTAACAGAAAAATAGAGTGTGTGTGAAAGACATGAAGTAGTGTTATAGACTCAGAACTAGATAAAAGAGAATATAAAAACTAAATCACGAGTACTGGTTTTTAAGGTTTAGATCAGCACGTCTCACAAATTAAATAGTAGTCTAAGCATAATTTATTAGGCACTTGAGGGAACGATCAGGTGGTGAAGCAGAGTGTCATGGGATGTTGCAAATGCACAGCACGTTCAAAGTTCAAAACACATTCTGTTTGTATTAAAATTTTATTTCTTTACCTACAAGAATGAATGATATATATAGAGAATAAAATATATAGAAGGTGTAGAAACTCCACTTCCTTTGGATATTCAAAATTAATTTATTCAAGAGCTCTCATAAATATCTCCATGAAAATAGCAGCATTGTTTCTTCATTATTCATGTAGAATAAATATTTAATAAAATAATTGAAATTATTTTGAATAAGTCTTCCAATAAAATCTCTTGAATAAGAAAAGAATTCAATGATTTAAAAAAAAATTAAATCCATTTAAAATGTTATATACTTAATCAAAAAAGTTCCTGAAAACTGTTAGAATATTATGTAATTAAATTCAAACATCTGAATTTAAACAATTTTGCAACGTCAAATTTTATTTGTAAAAGACATTGAAAAAATTTATTATTTTATCTCTCTAAATATAGCACCAAAAACATTAAAAACTCTTTGATTTTTATCATTATATTTAATGAGAATTTTTCACTAAAAAATGTTAAAGAATAATCCTTATATATGTAGAAAATAAATTTTTAAAAAAAATTGAACTAAATAAACAGTAACATCAGAAAAAACAGAAACTTCATAAGGAACAGTAACTTCAGAATGAATAGTAAATTTGGAAGGAACATAAACTTTCGAATTAACAGTAACTTTGGAATGAACAGTAACATCGGAATGAAAAGTAACTTCGGAATGAACAATAAGTAACATAGGGTAGGAACAGTAATGTAACATAGGGTATGAACAATAATGTATGGTTTCCAAACTGTACTTCGTGGAATGAACAGTAATGTAATGTAGGGTTGATGAGCAGTAACATATGGTTTTCAAACCATACTTTTTTGAATGAACAGTAATGTAAAATGGTGTATAAATAGTAATGTATAGTTTCTAAACCATACTTTCTGGAATGAACAGTAACGTAACATAGGGTATAAATAGTAACGTATGGTTTCCAAACCATAATTTAAAGAATGAACAGTAAACCATACTTCCATAAAAAATCTAGATATAATATTTTGACAAACATCAAAATTTTTTAAGGGATTTTAATAGTAGGTTCAGATATTGGTCAAAACTAATTATTTTTTGAAAAACTTATTATCTTTCCAAAAAAATAATCAATTAAAAATGACATCTATATATCCAAAAATAATCAAAAAATAGAAGCAAAACAGTTTTAGAAAAACTCCTACTACAAAAAAACATAGCATAACTTCAAGTAATTAAAAGTCCATTCAAAATATATTTTTATACTTTGATGTACACTACTGAAATAAAGATAAACATTTTATCTTTTCATAGAATCAGGATTCACGCAAATTTGATAAATGTAGAGGTTTCAGTAAAATAAATATATAAATATTTTAAAATAGTGAATTTTTGAGTTTCTAAAACACTAGCAACAAATTCATTGAATTTTATGAAATATAGATAATCATTTTCAAACTTCCTGATTAACAAATAAAGTATAGATAAATTTATTATCTTTCCAAAGTGATAAGAATTAAAAAAAATACAAACAAAATAAATTAATATATCATCAAAATACAAAGGAAAAATAACCAAAAAATCATATGAAATCAAATTAAAGGAAATATGCACATACACAAACAATCTCCCCCTTTTTGTTTGATTACAAAACCAAAACTTTTAAACCATAAATGAATTTTTAAATTATTGAAACCAAATTCTTTCCCCACAAAACCAACTTATTAACCCTCAAATTTTCTATCCAAAAATTCTCCCCCATTTTGGAAATAAACCAAAAAGTGAAAACATGCTCCCCCTAAACAAATACAGTAAAAAAATTAAAATTCCAACATACCAAGAGTAAATTTAATTTTCTCAAACTGAACAGAGTCTAAAGTCTTTGTAAAAATATCTGAAAGCTGATTTTCAAAAGGGATAAATTCTAGAACAATATGACCCTTATTCATGTAATCTAGAATAAAATGACATCTAATATTCGTATGTTTTATTCTACAATGTTTTAAGGGGTTTTTAGAAATTGAAATTGCAAAAGTATTATTACAATAAATAGATAAATTATCAAGATAAACACAAAAATAAAATAATGTTTCCATAATCCTTAAACATTGAGCACAAGTTCTAGTAGCATGGATGTACTCAGCTTTTTCAGTAGATAATGTAATAGATAATTGTTTCCTAGATGACTAGGAAGTTAAAAAATTTCCCAGAAAATGACACATACCTGATGTGCCTTTTCAGTCAATTCTAAAACCTCCAAAATCAGAATCCAAATAAGATGTTAAATCAAAATAGTTATATTTTGGATAAAATAAACAAGAATCAATAGTTCCTTTAACATATCTAATAATTCTATTTACAACATTAATTTGACTCTCTTTAGGATGATCGTGAAATCTAGCACATAAAAAAACACTAAAAATGATATCTGGTCTATGTGCAGTTAAATATATCAAGTTACTTATCATACCTCTATAAACTGTAAAGTAAACTCATTTACTAGATGCATCACTATCTAATTTACAATTAGTACCCATAGGAGTCTTCATGGATTTATAGGAATCATGACCAAATATGTTAACTAAATCTTTACCAAACTTAGATTGATTAAGAAAAATTCCATCATTCCTTTGAGAAATTTGAAGTCCAAGAAAGAACTTTAATTCTCCCATTAAACTTATGTCAAATTCAAAAGACATCAAAGAAGAAATACCATTACAAAGTATTTCACTACATGATAAAAACCTATATCATCAATATAGATCTGAATAGCTAAAATATCATTAAATGATCTTTTAATATAAAAAATTGGATCAACATTAACTTTCTTCAAACCAGTTTTTAATAAAAATAATAAAGTCTTTCATACCAAGAATGAGGTTCTTGTTTGAGAATCTATAAAGCATTAAATAATTTAAAAACAAGGTTGGGAAATTTCTCATTTTCCAAACTAGGTGGTTGAGAAACATAAACTTATTCAGTAATAAAACCATTTAATAATGCACTTTTTACATCCATTTGGTATAATTTAAAACCATGAAAACACACAAAATCCAACAAAATTCTATTTGCCTCTATCCTGGAAACAACTACAAATGAATCTTCAATGTCTATACCTTATTTCTTGAGAGTATACTTGAGTAATAAGTCTGGCTTTGTTTTTGACAATATGTCTAGATTAATCCATCTTGTTTCTAAAGATCCACTAAGATCCAAAAATATCTAGGTAGATTAAATTCACTTAACATATTTTGATCCTTTTCAATAATCATTCTATTTTTCCATTCTACAACACCATTTTGTTGTGGTGTTCTATGAGGAAAGAAATTTTAAAAATCTCCATTATTTTCACAGAATTTTTCAAAATCTATACTATGAAATTCACCAACTTTATCACTATGAATAGAAATAATCACACAACCTTTTTCATTTTGAACTAATTTACAAAAATCAGTGAATTTAGATAAAGTATCATTTTTTTGAGTTGAAAATATACCCATGTAAATCAACTATAATCATCAACAATAACTAAATTGTATTTCCTTCCACCAAGGCTAGAAATTTGAGTTAGACTAAATAAAAAAATATGTACTAACTGTAAAGGCTTATTAGTACTTATCTGATTGATAAGTCTAAAATAAATTTGTGTTTCTTCCCTTTCATGCAAGCATCACAAACATGAAGTTGTTCTTTCTTCAAAGAAGGAAGTTGTAAAAAATTATCATGATTTGAGAGCTTATGAGACATTCTTAAATTAACATGACCTAAACGTTGATGCCAAAGGATGTTTACATTCTGTACAGCATTCAAACATTTTACATATTGAACAATTAGTTCAGAAAAATCAATAGTATAAATATTATTTCTTCAATTTGCATTAAATAATAAAGAATAGTCTTCAAAAACTAGAAAATTTATCATTTTAAAATTTAACTTTAATTCCATCATCAAATAATTGTGATGTACTAATTAAATTATGTTTTAAACCTTTAATATATTAAACTTTTGAAATAAATGTAGAATTCAAAATACCAACTTTACCCAAACCTTTTAATTTGCCTTTGTAATTGTATCCTATGTAACAGTGCCTCCATCACATGTATTGTATGAGGTAAACATTAATGGGTCTCTATTCATATGCCTAAAGCATCCACTTTCTATGTACCATATGTCGTTCTTCAGACATCGAAGACATTTTTCTTATAAAAAAACAATTAATTGAAAATTTGGTTACCCAAGCTACTTTGGGTCCATTAGGATTAGTAATAAAATTTTTAGGTACCCATAGAGAATTGAAACATGTATTACAAGGTACTCCCGATAATAAGGATTTAAAAATATTAATTTTTATAAATCCCAATGATTTTTTAAACCTAAGTGAGCAGTCATTGGCATAGTGACAATTCATGCCACATTTAAAACAAGTAACAGTTGAAGTGACTACCATTTTTACTTTCAACAAAATGGGTTTTATACATTTGAGGTAATCTTTTATCATAAAAAAACCATATTTATTTTTATCAATTTTAGTCAAAGACATCATATCATGATATTTTTCATGACCTTGAATAAAAGTAGATAAATTTTGTTTCAAACATTCACGTTCTTTTTTCAATTTTTATTCAAATCTTGAGTAGTTTTTAAATTATCATAAACTATTGAATGAGAAGAAGAAGCAGTGTTTGTTAACATTTTATTTCTTTAAAAAATAATTTATTTTTAGAAATAATTTTTTCATTCTCTTCTTTATGTTTATTATATAAATCTGCAGCTTTGAGAATATCTTTTCTTAATCTTTCAATTATGTTATTTAATTCAAAAACATTGGGGTTTTCATATTCATATTTAGAATTAGAACATTCAGAATAATAACTTGAATTACTAACCTTATCCAGTGATTCCATGAAACACAAGTTAGTAGATTATTTGTCATTTCCAAATTGTTCACAAAAATCATATTCTTAAGTAGAACTCCAGCTGGTTGTCAATTCCTTTCTATCCTTCTTTTTTTATTTATCTTTATTCTTTAGTTTAGGGAAATCAAGTTTGATATGAACTTTCATCCAGCCCTAAAAACAAGTTACATATGAAACATTGTAATTTGTATCACCTATATTTTCTCCCTTATATTTTTATTTTTGAGGGTTTATTCTAAAATGGTTTTTGAATCCTTCCTTTTTCATTCTTTTTTAAACTCTAGTTACAATCTGAGCTAGGTCTTCCTTTTCAATATCATATAGATCAGAATCAGAAGAATCATTATAAATAACATTTACCGACTTAAAAGCTACACCTTTTGTTCTTGTTGTCTCCTCATAAGCTATGTTCTTCTGTTCCAGTTCATATTGGAGTAATGATCCAATCAATTCATCAAGTGTGTACTCTTTTAAGTTAATACATTCATCAATTACAACCTTCTTTACATTCCATTTCATTGGTAATGCTTATAGGACTATTTCAACAAGTATAGGGTTTTTAGAGATTCTATAAGTGAATTCATTCTATTCACAATGCTTATAAATTTATGGAATATTTGGTTTACAGTTTCATCTTCACCCATCATGAAGTCTTGATACTCAGCACGAGGAATTCCAATCTTGTTTCAGATCAATTTTTTAAAACCAGGGTGAGTTACTTGCATAATCTTCTAAATCTCATGAGTTGTCTTGCATGTATCCACATGACTAAAAACACTTCTATTAATAGCACAATATAAAATATTAACAAATTTTTAATTTAAGACATATCCGGTAGCATAAATTCCTGTAAGAGTATATGGGATAGCTTCAGGAAGTGTGTATTGTTTGGACATGATAGACCAGTGCCCAATAATCAACTGTTTGAGGTATTCCCCCATTTGGGATCTCTATTCTCCATAATCATTGCCATCAAAATGTAGTGGCTTTTGAGGAATCCCTCCATCATTCAAGTTCAATCCTGCTATCTTATAAGATCTTTATACTTAGACTGTGAGTTCTTGGAATAGGATATCATAATAAAATATAAAAGCAAACACAAAAAAATGGTTGGATAAATACCTAAAAGAACAACCAAAGTTACCAATCATTGGTAATTAGAAACATAATGAAAGGGAAAAAGTATTTTTATGAAGGATAGACTTTGAGACCAATTTTTAGTTCGAACAGGGTAATGAAAGATGGTCTAGTGGGGGGTGAATAGACAAGATTAAAAATTTTAGTCAAAATAATTGATTAATTAAATCAATTATCAAAGTTATTTATTAAGGTTAATTAGTAGCAGAAAAAGTTAATAGCGCAAGGATTTCATTTTATAGTAGTTCAGTCCAAAGATGGCATACTCTACTCTTGTACCTCTATACTCGGTGATAAATACGTGTGAAATAAAAAATGATTTTAAAGGGAAATCATAACACAGTTACAAAATCCTTTTCTAGTGGAGGGATAACCATGACACTTACTTTTGTGTGTGGAGTCACAACCCTTACAACCTGACTTTTGATACTAGGATTCACAACCCAAAATAACCATACCTTAGATACAAAGAGTCAAAACCCTAAGATACTGACCTTAGAATCTGGGAGTCACAAATTGAAGAAAAAGAATAGAAAATAATTATTTTGTGTGCAAAAGCATATACAAGAAAATAGAGTGCATGTGAGATATGGGAAATAGTGTTACAGACTCAAAACTAAATGAAAGAGAATATAAAAATTAAAGCACAGGTACAATTATTTAAGGTTTAGATCTGCATGTCTCATCAATGTTATTATAGTCGAAGTAGAATTAATTTGGCACTTGAGGGAATGAGAATGTGGTGAAGCAGAGTGTCACAGAATGTTGCGAATGCACATCAGGATCATAGTTCATAGCACTTTTCCAATTGTATTGCAATTGTATTTCTTTACCAACTAGAGAGAATGATATATATAGAGAATAAAATATATATCCGGTCCAACAAATCTTCTTCCTTTAGATATTCAAAATTATTTGATTCAAGAGATCCCATAAATATCTCAATGAAAATAGCAGCATTGTTTCCTCTTTATTACTGTAGAATAAATATCTAATAAAATGATTGAAAATATTTTTAATAAGTATACAAATAAAATCTCAAGAATAATTAAAGCATTGAATAATTTAAAAAATCATTTTAAATCCATTTAAAATGTTTTAAATGTAGTCAAAATATTTCCTTAAAACTACCAGCATATTCTGAAATTAAATTAAAACGTTTGAATTTAAAAAAATTTGAAATGTCCAAATTTATTTTTAAAATACATTGAAAAATTTTATTAATTTTTCTCTCTAAATATACCACCAAAAACATTAAAAACACTTTGATTATGATCCTTATATTTAATGAGAATTTTTCACTAAAAATCATTAAAAAATAATCCATATATATGCAAAAAATATATTTTTAAAAAATTGCACTGAATGAAGAGTAACTTTAGAAAGAACATAAAAATTGGAAAGAATAGTAACTTCAGAATGAACAGTAATTTCAGAAAGAATAGAAAATTTGGAATGAACAGTAAATTCGGAAAAAACATAAATATAGAAATGAATAGTAACGCAACATAGGGTATGAACAATAACGTAATGTAGGGTATGAACAGTAACATAATATAGACTATGAACATTAATGTAACATAGGGTATAAACAGTAACATAATGTAGGGTATGAACAGTAATGTATGGTTTCCAAACCATACTTTGTGGAATGAACAGTGACGTAACGTAGGGTTGATGAATAATAACGTGTGTTTTCTAATCCATATGTTTTGGAATGAACTCTGATGTAACATAGGGTATAAATAGTAATGTAAGTTTCCAAACCATACTTTTCATAATGAAGAGTAATGTAACATAGGGTATAAATATTAATGTATGGTTACCAAACCATACTTTTCGGAATGAACAGTAAACCATACTTTCGTAAAAAATATGGAAAGGATATTTTAACAAACATCGAAGACTTTTTATGGGATCTTAACAAAATATTAAGACTTTGGTCAAAACTAATTATTTGTAGAAAAATTATTTTATTTCCCATAAAAAAAGAATCAATTAAAACCGACATCTACATATCCCAAAATCATTAAAAACTAGAAGCAAAATAATTATAGAAAAACTGCTACTACCAAACAACATAGCGTAACTTCATATAATTAAAAGTCCATGAAAAATATATTTTTAGACTTGTATGTAAACTAATGAAATCAAGAGAAAAATTTTATCTTTCCATAGAATCATGTTTCATGCAAATACGATAAATATATAAGTTTTAGTAAATAAATACAAATATGTCTTATAATAGTGAAAGGTAGAGTTTATAAACAAAGAAGGACTAACAAGTAAAAAGGGAGTTCCCTCTCATAAACAAAGAAGGACTAAAATTAAAAAAAATGAAATATGTCACAAGAGGAGATCTAAATATCCAATATATTTGGATACTATGAATGTATCTATGACTCATGTTAATAGGTACTCTCCTCCACATAACTGAATCTCTACAAGACATGAACCAAGGGGATATTATGCATTTCAGACAACTTCTCTAGGCGGTCCTAGATTTTATAGGTAGCTCATTGAAGGTCTCATCATCGTCAACATTGATCTCACCCCAATCGATGACGTGACAGTCATCATGAAGATAATGATGTAGTTATGACATGTTATAGACATCATGTACTTGGATCATCTACAGGGGATACACTATTTGATATTCCTTGACTATAACATGAGATAACACCTTGAAAGTCTGAACAAAATGAGTATAAATATTACTCCTATGACAAAACCTCCACTGCTCACAATTGGGAGTCACATTCAAAAACACATGACCCACAATGTCGAACTCCAATGGTCGCCTCTTATGATTGGAATAGGATTTTAGAGGATTCTGCACTACCATCATCCTCTTGAAAATCACCTGAACCATATTTGTTGTATTTATCAGTAGTTACGGCTCGAGAATTGATGAATCACCAACCTTAGACCTACAAAACAGAGAACGGAAAGTTCAGACATAGAAGGATCGAAATTTAACTATACCTAATGTGGAGTGAAAACTATTTTTGTAAGAGAACTCTACCAGGGAAAAGTGCCTCATCCAAAAACATCAAAATTCAAGACACAATAGTGTAACACATATTCAAGATTTTGGATAGTCTGCTCTGTCTAAATATCCATTTAAAATGAAAACTAGTTCTAAGGAATAACTAATAACCCAGACCAAGCTAGAGACCTCTCCCCACCCTGGAGGTAAAACTATTACCTTCATCAGAAATGATCGTCCTTGGGAATCTGTGGAGTCTCACCACCTCTTCCAGATACATCCTTGACAAAACCACCACTGAGCTCGACTCCTTTAGATGTTATCCCACCTCCACTGAGGAACATTTAATGGTTGGAGAAAACCACAAGGAACATAGAGCTCTACCTTCACCTTCTTGAAAAAAAACATCAAGACACAGAATTTTCAACCACACACTTCATCCAAATCCACAAAAAAATGACCTCTCAAAGCATGATAAATCATCATCACACTTGGATTTACATCTAAAGGTGAACTATAGAACTCTATGAGAACCATCTTATGAATTTACTAAGTAATTAAAATCCATCCTTGAAACAACACTCGGTCTTATTAATCATCAAACCAACCATCAGGGGCCTCACCATAAAATACCTGATCACTCCAGACATCCACCACATGGTCCCCCAACTGGGATTACTCCTCAAACTTCACTAGATATGACTACATCTTCATCTTATAAAAGTCAACCTATTCCCTCTACTTCTCCCATGTTTATTTTCAGTGCTATAAGTTCTTCTATCACTCTTTAGGAATTGACTGATTCCTGCACTACATCACTACACGGCTTCCTGCTAACCACATCAGCTACAAAATTCCCCTTATAAGGTGTATATGAAGTATTGAAGTCATAATCCTATAATAACTCCATCCAATAATGATTATGTATGTTCAATCCATGTTTGGAGAAAACATACCTCAGACTCTTATGATTGGTGAAGACCACAAACCGCTTGCTGATGAGCTAATATCTTCACAAATTAAAGGATAACAACACCACTGCCAACTCAATATTATGTGTGGCATAGATATATTCTTGGGGAGATAAATTCAAAGATACAAAAGATACCACTAATATCTACTTTATATAAACATATCCCAACACAAGATGTGAATCTTCAAAGAAAAATTCAAATTGAACTCCTTGAACTACTAGAAAAAGGACTGGATCACTAACTAACTTCTCCTTTAGATACTCAAAAGTTGTCTCACACTAATTTTCCCACAAGAATGTATCATCCTTTCTATTTAATGTTGTCATATCAGTCGCAACCTAAGAGAAATTATCTACGAACTACCTGTAATATACTACAAGACGAAGAAAACATAATACATCTTCTAATATCGTGGGGGCTTCCCAAGACACAACTACTTCTATCTTCAACAAATCTATAGCTACTACCTATTGGGGTACAAAATTCCCCATTAAAATGACTTCTCAAATAACTTCTCACAACAAAGAACTCCAAATATGGCACACGTATTCTTCTCATGTTAATCCTCAAATACAGAGTACACATGGATTTCATCGATTAAAACCACCACGAACATATCTAGGAACTCATATAATAGAGAGTTCATTAACCCCATGAACATAGTTAGAGAATTATTCACCCTAAATGGAATCACAACATACTTGTAAATCCCATGAAAACAATAGAAAGTAGTCTTCATGATATCCTTATCCTTTACACACATCTGATAATATCCTAACCACAATTTGATCTTTGAGAAAAAAAATTACACCCTTTTCTTTATTGAACAAATAAATATTCTTTGTAAGAATGAAGTGGTTATTTAATATCACTTAGTTCAAGTGATGGTAATCAATACATAACCGCAAACATCTATCAGCCTACTTCATGAAAAAAACTGGTAAACTCACAGTGACACACTGGGAAAAACAAAACCACACTATAATAGACCATCAATCTATATAAATTACTCTCAAACCATACAAGGTACCATCCTATATAGGGACATTGAGAAAGGAGACGCGACTAGTTGTAGTTTTATCCCAAACTCGATCTCTTATCGATGTGGTAACGCTACAAAATCCACTGAAAATACATCAGGGTACTCTTTTATGTCTCTATGAAACTCCAACTACTGAACTTCTAAATAACTCAACATTAGATAATACATCAAGGATGATAAGGGTGGAACATGCCTCAAACCCATCTGATGGTCTCAATCACCAACAAACACTCATGTCCCTCCATCAACATCAAAGAACACAACCTTCCTCTTGAAATAATCCATGTTATCCTGCACTGAATAAAACCAATCCATGCTAAGGATGATGTTACATGGTTGTATCTATATACATAGAAAATATGCCAAAGATCAGTTCTTCCCCATCACTACATCATAGTTTATAAATCATTTAAAAAGTCAACTCATCCTCTAACAAGTGTAGTTAATGCCAAGGGAATTGAAAGTATCCCTACCTATAGTTCCAAATCATGCAAAAAGGTGGGTGATATGAAGGAGTGTGTCACTATTGGATAAAAAAAGAATGAAACCAAGTAGAAAAAAATAAAATGGTGCCTTTAATGACATCTGGGTCTCCTGGTGCTGGAAACTCTAGAGCATGAAGATGACCACGACATCCTCCATGGAATCTCTAACCAAGATGAAGACCAACTCTATGACTATTCTTTACTACCTCGGGATAGGGAGTTCCCCAAGACTATCCTCTACCTACCCCATCTGCTATCTTTTTATCCCAAAGAGGAGAAACCTACTTCTACTACCAAGGACAGAACTGCCTTAGTAGAGGAACAAGAAGTGAAACGACTAGACTATGCTGGCTTCTTAGAAATTTAAGACACTCTATACATGGATGACCTTGACCTTCATGAGAAAAACATGTGTATAATCTTTTTGAATAGGATTGAGAGACACTTCCCCCAATGAAATAGGACATTGAGAAAAAGAAGACACACCTAGATAATCAAAAGAACTTCTTTCCTGACAACTAGAACTCGAATCAGAGCTCCAATTTCTAAGGAATCTTGAAGACTCCCCTATCATGAGGATCTGGTTCTAGATAACTTTTAGTTGATGACCTATTCTCTTTCTAGAACCTTTAGATGCATCTTAATCATTAATGGGGTGACCTGGAAATAGATATTTGGATTCAAAGACTCCTCTAAATGCTTCACCTTGGCCTCTTCATCTGGAAACAAGTATGAAGTATATCATAGTAGGTTGTAGAAAAGGATTCCAAACTCTCTCACAATAGAGCTATTCCTGCCAAAAGGAAAGTAGCTCCTGGGGAATGGCCACCATCATGGTTGAAAAAAGAAACTCAAATATGAACCTGTATCAGAACTCCTCCCATGACACTAATGACTCTTCTGAATATTCATGGAATAAGAATTATCAATTCCTCGTTGCACCATGCAGCATCGTTGCAGCCAACTATGCCAAGTGTACTATCTGAGCACGGATCAAACTGAAAGATATCTTAACCTCCACCACCTAGTCTTCTATGATTGTATTAAAAACGGATCCCTCATAACTCTATAAACACTGATGTTGAAACTCTCAGAGTGTCCTCCTCCTTGTTGAAACTCTGTGATGATCTTATGGCATAACATATTGAACATATTTTGTGTGAACCTAATGAGGACATCAACCTATTTCCATGCCTTTAAATGAAGAAATATTTAGAGATCATAAATATAGAATATGGGAGGATTTAACATTAATTAATTATTTTATTTTATTTTTTTAGGTTAAACTATCCCAAGGTCTACCCATTAAATCACAAGCGTAAAGAAGAATGATGTGTGATCCTTTCCTAGGTCTCTACCCTACAAATAGTATTTCCTTATTTAGTATTCATTGTAAGCTTAAAGGTATGTGAATTAGATCATAAGGGGCATAAATACTTTGTTCTCAACTATTATCCCATGTTTACAATGCTTACTAAACATAACTTACACCATTTCACTTCGAACCCATGATCCCTCACCTGTTCCTAACCCCAAACTCTATATTATCCCTCTACCTGCCTCTGATACCACTCAATCATGACCCCCTCCCCACATAGTGTACTCCTATTGGTCTGAAAAAGGGGGGAGAGATAGTGACCCCTGAGTCTCACCTCCAGTATACCCTAGGGTGGAGAATAGCACCAATGGTATAATAAACATAAAAATAAGAGGTATTACCCTCTAAGAGAAACACACGCAGAAGAGAGATATAAGATAGAAACCAACTAACTCTAACTCATATTAAAATTCAAAATAATATCCAAGTACACATATGTAATGTCATCCAAGAACTACTAAAACTAAAAGGGAAAACTATAATTACCAAAATAATGAAAATACGACAGCAACCATGAATCCAAAACAACTATGTTTTAACCCCAAGCTAGTAGTAACCATCCTTATCTAAAACCTATTCAAACTGGCCTAAAAAATTTTATATATATGTGTAGGGTGAGTATAATGGTATACATAGTTGGATCCACCCCAGATCCTCTCGTGTAAAAGGTAAAGAAAGCATGCTAAAGCACAGTGAACAAAATTTGAAACTAACTGATCACCTAAAAAAGTATAATAAGTTTCCAGATTCCCCATGGTTACTCTCACCAAGTATTGCATAAAAGATAATATAATATAACAATGAATATCAAGGGTACCCTTCTACTACTTCCCCCATAGGTTTGTTTCTCTTCCCCAAGATCCCACATCCTAAGAATCTCTCTCCAAAATGGCTAGCCTGCAGACACCTGGGCAAAGCACCACAATGTGATCCTTGTGCAACACACCACCACTTCCACATAACCAAAAGTAACCAGATAGTTTCTAAGATCCATCACATCTTGTATAAGGTGTATAATATGTTGGGTATTATACCTCAATCCATCATATCCCATTAATAAATTAAAGATCCCCAAGACATCACATCCTATACAACTTATAACTATAGTAGTCCTTTAGAACTATATCCATAGTATATGTGTGTGAAATAACCTCAAGCTATTACTTCCCTCTATACACATATATGTGGAAAACTACTTGTCGTGCACAATATCATAGTTAACTACCAAGGTAAGAGAACATGGCCAGAGGGGTAGTCAGTCATCCATCCTCTCACCGGTATGTGGGGGAAAACACCCCACCAAGGTTCAGAATCCCTAGGGTGTCATTTTCCCTATTTGACAGGGTGGAGTAGTATATAGAAACAAAAAAATAACATTATATAATATATCTCATAACCACACTATGGGAATATCCTAGTCTTCGACACAACTGCAGATACAATCTCTCGAACTAATGACTCCCACTATTAAGACTCAATATTTTATAGGCCCACAACAATATATAAAAATAAATTAAATTTATGTATCCCTCTTTATTAGTTTCACTTTATGTTAATTAATTATTAACCATTAGTTTACCATTATCATTTCCAAATTAAATTTCATTAGCGTATAAACAAAGTTCCATACCCTCCAGGGTTAAGAAAACCTAGTCTAAAGATTCTCATAATTTCAACCTGAGAATTTCATCCCAATAAGATCCAACCCCATGGGTTGAAAATTTATTTATTTATTGACAACATTACTTTCCATATCACTATATACTCTATGAAAACATTCTAAGCTCTCTAAACACAAGGGGCTCAATACGGTGAGTAGATTAAATACCCGTCCAATTTTCTTCGCCTATAGTAAGAGGGTAAACTCATCCAACCATGAAAAGATGAACACAAAAAGAACATGGAATACCACTCATGTCTTGACTCCTGTGGAAAGAGAGAAACCAAACACATCCATCTACCTCACGTAGTGGGGGGAAAAAAGAAAATAGACAAGAACATGGCCTCCATCCAAACAATAAATTTTACAAGAATCTATCTTTAATAAAAATTGATAGTTCTAGATTCAACCCATTATGTCATCTCTGATGTCCTCCCCTTTGTCCACATGCATATATCGAGGTATCTCACCACTCCAGGTGTCAACTACTTCCACAACAACTAGGTCTATCTTCCCCTCATACAACAATTTCCCTCTATACTGATCTATCCAAAGCTCATGTCACATCATGGTCTCCCTACCCCACATACATTAATATCCCTCCAAGATTATCTATCCTAATCTCACATCACATAACAATCAGTAAGAAACAAAAATAGAAATGGGAACTTGATACCAAATCAAGGTATTCAACCTTTACAAACAACGAGATCTCATTGCTCTAAAACTGAATGCAATTTGACTTTATAATAAAATGGTCAAATCAGACCCTACATGGAATTATCTTTAATCACATAATATATTATTTATTCCATCTTGAATTATCCAATTCATTAATCGCAAGTTCCAACTACATGAAATAGAACCAACAAGCTATCTCAATCTATAAAAAATTAATTAAACTATTAATTTAACATTCCTTTAATTGTTTTATCAAAAAAAAATCATCAATATTTAGTTTCATTAACTAATTCAATTAAACATTCACACTTGTATCAATTTTCTAATCATAAAATTAAAATAATAACTAGATTCATCAAATTAAAAAAAGAGGCCAATCATTATCATGGTACAAATAATCAACATCGTGATGAAATCGATATCAATTTATTAATCTGGTTCATATAATTTTAGTTCAATCTCATTGTGTTCCAATGGAAGAAATAATGATAACTCTAAAATTTCACATAAATAAATAGATAAGTAATGAATCCCCTACATTAAAACTGGATAACGTTCTTTTAACGTTAATATATTAATGCAAATGATCTCTGATCACCTCTTCCACAAGATTTTCATCCATCCGAGGACATCGCGAAACCACCACACCAACAAAAACAGGGTGAAACACCATTATAACCACGGGAGAAAATCCTCCATCGCATGGAAATAATAACATGAGTAAAAAGATACCAAACTAGGAGAAACCACAATAACAGAGGAAAAATTCTCCTAAGATTAAAGATAGATCACTGCGAATTAAAGGAGGGAAGTTAGGAATCAATCCTTGATGAAGGCATCCCCAACGAAATAATGAGGGGTCAGTCAGGTCCTTTGGGATGAGAGATAGGGAAGCTACCACCATAAGTTTTGACAACCCGAGGGGCTGGAAAAACACTTAAAACATTACAACATCGGTGGATTACTTGTTGTGTAATCCCCTTTCATGTTGTGTAATTCCTTGAGGTTAGTTTCATCTAAAACCTATCATCTTTAGATTTTATTTTTATTTTTGAAACCGCAAAATATTCCATGATGTGAATCCACTTTTCACATCTTGAAGTTATTCTACCTGGTATGAAACCCTCTTTTACGTTGTGAAATCCACTTTCATGTCGTGAAAGTTCCATGATCTTAGTTCTCAGTACCTAAACTTTTCCAAGCTTCCTCAAAGCCTCCTCCAATATCCACATGCCTCGAGAACATGCAAAGGGGTGATTCAAATAGATCCAAACCCTTGTAATATATTTACAACAAAGGTGAATTATTTTTAAATAGAAATAAAATATAAAGAAAATATCACCAATTAAACCCTCTCCCACTAATTGATCAAAAAGTTCCCAATAGATTTTTCATGTGGTATCAGAGTGAATATTTCATTCCTTGAAATATTGATGAAGTTTGATGAAATCATAAGCTTCCCTTAATGTTCATGACTCTATGGATAGTAATGGGAATCTTGTTCTTATTGGACTAAACAAACACAAATAGAAATATAAAATGATAAAGTATCTTATTAATATTTATTATAATATTATTTAGGCTAATAGAATAGTATATCTTACTATCCAAAGGACTTTACACTAAAAGATATAGATAAGAAAAATTTAGATAATGACTTGTGTCCCAGAAATTCTATACTTTGATCACACTCTGAAAGTGAGTTTGTTATACCTAAAGGAATTTAAATGGACAATGTGATCTGGAATAAGTTATAGAACATTAAAGAAGGAAATATGAATTTAAATAGTGAAATTTAAAGGTCTTTATAACTAAGTAAAAAAGATCTTATGATGGGTGTGGATTAATCTATTGGTTACTTCATCACAATTGAGAATGATTATTTTAACCATAATATGTCCTCGTGTGATGTTACAAGATTCAACAACTATTGTAATGATATAAAAAATTCATACTAAAAAATATGATTCCAATGATTCATCCTTGGAATATAGAGATCCTAAATATCTTTTTATAGATTATCTGTATAGTAATATCATCTCTTATAAAATGAGAAGAGAGAGGACTATATTAATTATGGAAAAAAAATATGATAACGTAATCTATTTAAATTTCAAAAATAAAAAAAAATCTATGAGAATTTTAGTTGAATAGAAATTTAGTTACTCGAACATCAAAGGTTAGTTTAGTAACATATTTTCTAACTATATGTATTTTTTTTAAAGTGAAAATTGGAATTGAAAAGTATTAAAGAAATTTTCTTTCGATTTTATTTAGTTATAGTAATATTTGATGTATTGATGAATAGTTTTTTATACATAAAAAAGGTTATGTTAGTAAAAAAGACAATAAAATATCCAGAAGGTACCAAAATGATTTTGTTTAAATATTTAATACATATCTTAAGATAAAGATTTTGAATTTATTTAAACAATAAGAGATAATGTTTTTTTCTAATCATGATGAAGATGATGTTAGTGAAGATAAAGATAACTCTAGTTATAATGATACTGAGAAAAATATCATTGGAAAAAGAATATTGAATTGTTTACTATTGATGGAAAAGTAACTCTAATGAAGAAGAAAAAAATGTGACACATATATAGTTTATCTTAAATAGATATTTTAATTAATATCTTCCCATTATTTATAGATGTGAAAATGGGAATAAGAAGTTAAATAAAGAATACCATTCATCAACCAATCAAGAAATTTTTCTTGATGAAAACCCATATTTTCTAAATGAGATTAAAGATCTAAAGATGTTTCTTGATGAAAATAATTATATAAATGTCATGCATAATTAATGGATGAATGTAAAAGAGTAAATATAATATATTGTTCATTAGAAACATTTTAATGATGAATAAAGAATTTAAAAATTCCAAAAAATTGTTACTAGTGTTGGTTATTGTTAAATGAATGATAAAAAAATTAAGAATCCCCAAAAATATTTTAGATAATTAGAAGAATGAAATGTTAAAAAACATGTTATTAATAACATGTTTATTGATAAAATATATATTGGAAAAATTATAACTTATAAGGTTTCAATGTCAAAATCAATAGTTTCTACTAGTGTAGATTTGGTTGAATATGATTAGAAATATAATATGAAGAAAAAAGTTATAAGAGGTAACCAAAACATTTTTATGTAAAATAATTTCAATGGGGTATGTATGTAAGTTTATATAATGTATGTAGAGAAATTTAGATAGTATTTTTTATTAATTGAAATATGATTTTAATGGTTATTGATGATATTGTGGATGTTTTGGTCAAACTTAAAAAAATTGTTAATTTAGTTATATCTACTATGATTAATCCTAGAGAAATTGGAGGTAAATTTTAAAGGGTATCTAACTCACTCAAACAGGAAAACCAAAAAATGATAGTTTTAATATTGAAAATATATTCCAACCCTTGGAAACTATCCATGAAAGATGTGATTTTCTAAAAAATATTTTTAAAAAATTTCCTCTTATGATATAAGTTCAAAATTATAATTTATTCCAAAATATCAAAATCCATATGGTAAGGAATAAAAATTAAAAAATACATTATTTTTTGAAACAACACAAATAGATAAAAAGGATAATAACCTATCATATTTGATAATGGGTATTAATCACATATGATAGAATATTTGATGTTGTATAAAAATTAGAAATATTGTAATAAGTGTATTGGTTTGTTTGGAAATTATGATTCATTTTGAATCAAAGGCATTGGATCTTTTATAATTATTGAATAAAAGTCAGAATTTAAAAGTTATTTTTCTATTAATTTCTAGAAACAAAATGTTATGAGTGCTACAAGAAAATTTATATGAAGTTAAAAATGTTGTATTTTAAAGATATATTTTCATTGATAAACAAATTTATTAGGGACATTTTATAAAATTAGGGAAATGAATAATAGAAAACTTGTATCATGATGGTGATTCAAAGAGTTAATGTTATTTTTGCATGATTAAATAAATTAAATTTAAAATAAATGGTTAGGTAATATATTTCATAGGGATATGAGAATACTAACAAAAAGATAATATATTTTTGATATTCTTGACAAGACGGAAAGAATATATTTGTATTCTTCCATATATTAGATAGGAAATATTAAAAAATTGACACATAAAAATGGTGATATTCATTAAAAATGTCCCATAAATCAGATAAATTATAACATTTATATTCCCAAGATAATTAAATCATAAAATAGAGTTAAGATCATCATTTTTTTATTGTTGAATTTTCTCACATTTCATGTATTATGTTATTGAAAAATAAATAATAGGATATCAAAATATTTAATATTTTTAGAATAAGTCCAAACAATAATGGGTTTATTATGTGAAAATAACTCTAATAATTTATAGTAGAGAATATAAAAAAATTAGAGAGATTCATGAAAATCAAGGAATTCATCATTAGTTTAGTTCACCACATAGACCCCATCAAAATAGTGGTTTTGAAATACAGAATATATGTTTGGTTATAATGTATTGAAAAATGTGGATTGAGCATGAGCATTCTTGATATTATTTGGGGCATTATATCATAGAAACAATGAATATTTCGAAAAAAAATCTATAGGAAAAACAGTTACATGACTCTTTTAGAGATTTATTATAAAGAGAAATGATGTTTAAAATACCTATGGGTGTCTGATAGTACATTTATTATAACAATAATGGTTCTAAATCATTGTAATTTTGATCAAAGATGTGTTGATAAAATAATACTTGGATATCCTTATAATGGTAGCTGGAAATTATTCTATAATAATGAAATAAGAATGATTGTTGACACTATAAATGTGAAAAACAAATCATTAATATTATAAAAGTTTCAAAATCAGTTATATATATGTGAGGAAGTGATGATGAAGAAAATGAAGTTTAGAAAAATGAATATTTTCCCAAGGATAATAATAATGTTGGTGCTACTCTAGATGAAGATTTTTAATCAGATAACTCAAGTGGCAAGGAAAAAATACATTTATCTCATCGAAGTCCAAAGAACAAATTTTAAGTTCAATACAAATTTTTTTCATTTAAAATTGTTTCAACCCATATAAATTGAATATAAAATCTTACATTATTCCTTATATTCATATGTTAAGCCAATATATGTTGATAAGTATTTATATAATCAAAATTTATAGCATTTTATTAATAAATATTGAGTTCATATTGAAAACAAATATATATGGTAACCCTTACCCAAACTAAACAACAAAATTTTGATTTTTTAAAAATGGTTTTTTAGAATTAATTTGAATGAGAAAGGTAGTGAGATAATAAATAAGGCATTCATGGTTTGTAATTAATACTATTAAATTGAATTTATTTTCTTAGAATAGACCACTAATCTGGTGGAATTATTTTAAACTATCATAATCATTATTCCTATCATATCAAAATGAATATATAATATTTTTCATATGGTTATCTAGTTATATTTTATTATTGTATAGCTTGATAAAAAATTTTATCCTTAAAAACCAATTGGAATTATTATTATGAGTGATGAAATTTAAGTGAGCATGTTATATAAGTTTTTGTATGGTCGTGGTAAGATTCAAGATCTTGTGATACAAAATTGGACCCCTACATAGGGATTTTGATCTTCATGAAAGGTAAACATGATATCAACCTTTATATTAATGAAAATAAATGTGTTTCCCTCACTATTATTATTTATTTTCATGACATTATATTGTCATAGAATAATGAAGAAACATATGAGAATATTTTTTGGTAGATGTATACGATTCTTGAGATTTCAATGCGAAGACAAATGATATAATTTCTTGGATGGTAGATCTCTAAAAAATAAGGTGTTAAGATTCTTATTTAAAGGGATGTATGTAATGGAAAATATGAATAATTTTATATTGGAAAACTCAAATGAAGTTTCTGCACCAATTATAGTGGTAAAAGTGTTGTCGAAAAGGTGGAAGGAAAAGAGGTCGAACCTAAGGAATCACGAATGTTGTTTGAATGCTTGTTATATCTAATGACTTAAATAATATATATATTATATGATGATTTACATTTTAACAAGAATAAATATGCTCCAAAAAGATTAATAACATTAATGGAATGAAAATTCTCTGATATATTAAAGGTACAACTAATTCTAGGTAAAAATTGTATAGTATAAGAGTTATTAAAACATTTGGTTATATATATTCTGATTGTTTAGGAAGTGTGGATGGTAAAAAATAGAAATTTTGGATAGTGTTATTTTTTGGGGAATGATGTGTCAGTGAGATTACAAAGGAACAAATATTAGTGATTCTCAGTATAGTGGATGATAAGTATGTATTTTCCACTCAAGAATCAATACAGTTTATAGGAATGATGACACATGTGGAAAAAAATTAGTAGATGTAAAGTTTCCTCTTCTCCTAGTTTTTGATGATCAAAGTGTTATAAATTTCACTAAAAAATTTGTACAATATTCTAACTCCAATAAAATTGACATTAAATATTAAAAAATCAAAAAAATAGAATAGAGTGAACTAAAGATAATGTTTATTCCAAAAATGTAGAATGTTACTGATATTTTCACCAAACCATTTCCAAATGAATCATTTAATATGTTGAGGGTGATCAGGGTCATAAAAACATGCCTTATTGAAGTCTAATGTATTTGAATCCATCCCTTATCCACCTTGTCTTCGGATAATGTTGTTAAATAGTGAATAAAAAAATTCACATAAATCCATGTAATATTTTTTGTTTTATAATTTGAATGAAATTATGTATTTATGGGGATTTATTAAAATGGATAATCTATGATTTCATAATGTTTACAGTTCTAATGGTTTATTGATGAGGGAGAGACAAAAAAATTCTTGTAGGTTGATGTTTTTTATGTTGAATAATCAAATGTGACAATAATTTTTATATAAGGTGTATCAAAATGCTTATTTTACCAGTACTTATGAACATTGTGTTATGTTTATCAATAAGTATTATTTCATATACCTTTTTTCTAAATTATTATTATTATTTTTTGATAAATATATCCATTACATGAGTTATATTGTTTGAATGAATTATGATCCTAGGATGATAAAAAAAATCTAATATAGGAGATTTTTTTGGAATAATAATATGGGGGTATATTTGAATTTTTTGGAATTTTTAAAAAATATGTTGGGTAGTGTTTTTATATGTGAATTTAGATTTCCCAAAATTGTTTTATTTTATTGATAATCATAAATCACCAAACATTTTAAATCCTTCAAACAATGAGATCTGACCAAGAGGATTTCCTTGATTTTACCCTACTATGTCTATCTGATAAACATTATTGTACTGAGTTGATCAACCTATGTTTTTATATTTAACACCTATTCTATACTACTCAAATTTTCCATTAGAGAGTGTGCACAATAGCAAAATATGGATATTATTTCCAATTATTTACATATCAAAAATCATGAGTATTCAAAGGCCTCTTGATCCATGCTAAGTTGAATAGGAGAGAATTTTTTTTCTGAAAATTTAATACTAAGAAGTTATAATAATGTACACAAATAGAAGAAATTGATCATAGGGTATTAAAGATATATTGTTTACATTAAGTTTATGATGTTTTTGATGTTGTGTTAGTATGATTTTATGCATTATATAAGCGTAGTTTAGAAATCTATGGAAGTGGAAACTCATTTTTTATTTTATATAAGAATATATGTAAAGATATGATGTTTTATTTCAACACTTTTGAAGATTTAAGTTCATAATAATTTTTTTAAAATTGTAAAGGTATGTTATTGGGTAATGTTGTGCTTACCATTAGAGGATATCCTGCAATTTAATCAATATAAGTCCATCGTAAAAAGATTCCTATTTACTAGGGTAAATTTACTTTTGAATAATTTCTATTCTATTACAATGAATGAGTAATAAGGAGAATTTGTAAAAGTATTATCAAAAAAATCCCCAAATCTTCTTATATATGTTTTTAATTTATTTCATTAGATGTATATTTGTGTATAAAGTACATCAGTTAGACAATGGAATTGGAAATGGTCAAATAGTTCGGATGCAAGTCATGAGTCTATGAATGTGTCTGCCTAAATATTTCTAAAATAATCCTAATATGTTATTTAGGATCATCAAATGATATTACTCATTAAAAAGTTTTTCTATAAAGTATT
The DNA here is from genome assembly GCA_963277665.1 of Viscum album. Lineage (NCBI taxonomy): Eukaryota > Viridiplantae > Streptophyta > Magnoliopsida > Santalales > Viscaceae > Viscum > Viscum album. The sequence goes on from OY728129.1 coordinate 1,303,121,170, forward strand.
TTTGGTTAAATGTGTGGCATAAAGTTGTACAGTTCCAATAAGTTTAAGAATATTTCATAAAAATACCAATATAAAGATGATACAGTGATTTTTCAGTGCTATAAAAATCTCATATGAATGATATATGATTATCAACTATTCAACATGTATTTTTATGTAATTAATTGAAATTTGGACAAAGTAAAAATCAATTTTTTCAAATTAATTAATTTCAATGATTGGATTTCTTAATTTGTTGAGCATTAAGTTTGAATAACACTCCACACATTTCCCTAAAAATTCTAAAGAACCTAGCTATATATAAAGGTTGTTTATGTGTTGATTAATTTGTGTTGAATTTAAAAAAGTTATGTTAAACCATGAGTAATCAAAAATTCATTCAGTCATATATTACAAAGAATCATCAGTTAAACAAATACCAAACATTGTCTTCCCATCAGTTGGTATCAGATATATGGTGTGTAGAAGAAATTGGATGAATTTGATAATTTTCAATCGAGAAGAACTAGAAGAGTTATTTTCTAAAATATGTTAGACAGTGATTCAAATCAGGTTATTTTTGTTGGATATTATTAATTTTTTATTAAATGGATTGTGTTTAAGAAGGGGTATTAGTGTTCCGAAGGCGTTGAATGATGTTTACAGGTAATATGACCATGTAGAGAATACCAGCTAAATAGGTTATCAGGTAGGTGATTTTATTCATAAGTAATGGGAGAATATTCATGTAATATTCTAATAAATAATTTAATGATGAATAAGTACATTAAAAAATAAAAATTATGATGAATGTATAAGTAGCATTCTGATAACATACTAAAGTGTGTTGGTGTAGGTTCATAAAACTATCACAAAAACAATGTCACATTGTTTATCTACACAAGGAACATATGAATATAGAGTAAATTACTTTCTTACTGATTCCATATAAAAAATATTTCTTCTGTAGTGTTTTTTTGTATTATATTATTTTTAAACTTTTCCAAGGACTAACTACTCTTACTGAGTAGTCAACCCTATAAAAACTTATGTTATTGTGGTTAATATTTGTTTATTTTCTTGAGATGAGGCATATAAATTTTACAATAGGTGAAGGTAGCTTCATAATTAATAAAACATAAAAATATATAATCATTGATTCTCCCACTCCCCTCTTAGGAATCACATAAATATGATTTGGACCTTTTATTGAAAACATGTTTTTACTTTAAGTGTGGTAAAATATTTTAACTATTTTTAAAATTTATTATATAATAAAATTAAGTTAAACTTAATAGATAATATTAATTATTATTATTTTAAATTTTTATTCAATTTTTGCAAAACAATTTTCTATAAGTTTCATAATTTTATTTTAATTTAAATCTATAAAACATGACTAAAATGTTTAACTCGAAAAAAATTTATCTTGAGTATTAATATTTTTTGTACTAAAATAAAGAATAATATTTATTTAATTGACAATAATTGGACTATTTTTAATATAAATGAATTAATTTTACATTTAATATATTTAAAAAAAATGGATCTCTGTAAATTCTAGAAATAAAAAATACATTTTTCAATAAAAATAAGTATTTTTCACTATTATGTGAAAAATCATATATTTTAGAAAATTATCAAACATTCACTAAAATATAATTTTAACAAGGTGATTTTAAAAAATATGTTTATTTTATAAAAATTGTCTAAAATTTAGAAGAATTTCTTATTAATATTTTCTCACAGAAAGGAATAAAAATCATTTAATGAAAACATATTTCTGAACCATAAAATGAATTTACTGAATCTTTAGTACTTATTTAATAATAATTAGTCAATAAATTTTTATTGAGTATAATTATTATTATATATATATTTATTTCCAATTTTTTTACACCTATTCCAATACTATAATTCAATTACTATGTTATAATAGTCATATTTAAATATCGATATTTTTTGGGTCATTTATGTTTGGTGTTTCATATCGTGTATGTCATTGAACATAGTTTTCATTAAAAATTGAGTTATTTTTCATTATTCAAAATTTAATATACTTTGTCATTGAAATTTTAACCCATGCATAGAATTAATGTTTTTATTCTATGAAAATACCGTGTTTGAAAAACCATATTACAAAAATGGTTAAAATAATATTTTGGATGAAAAGAGGGAATTTGAAATTTAGCTGACTTCTAAAATAACACATACCTATGATTTAAAATAGTAAAACGTTTATGGGATATGAAAATATTGAAATTGGGGAAATGTAATTTCTAAATAATGATGGAGATTGACAGAAAACATAAATCACTATAAGGTGAATTATTATTTGAAATTAAATGACCATAAAATATTAAACCAAGATGTGTAAAAATTATAATAAATCCATTATAAATCAATTTATTAGGACAAATTTTTTATTTTATGAATATTTTCATAGAGTTTACTAATTTTTTCCATCTTGACTAAGAATATGTGGAAATATAAATACTTTATTTTTTTCAAATCCATAAATTCAATTTCATCATTTACTTTCTTATTTTAGTATGTTTCTACCATGATCAAATAATTTACATCCAAGAAAAAAATATTCATGATGAATTTATCTTGTTCATAAAATTGAATTTAAATTTATAAATATATCCATGAAAGTATAAGTAGTTATTCATCATGACTTTTTTACATTACTCAAAGTCAAAAAAGTTTTTTTACCAAGCTAGGACAATGTCCAATATGTAAAAACCTTCAAATGAATAAATATTACTTTTATATCCAATGACTCAAAAAACAAAAATTCCCACATAAATAATTATATAAATAACTAACCTTAAAACTCCTAAAAATATGTCCGACCAAGATAGGAACAAAATGAATATAATGATTTGATATCATATTCTTATATAATCAATCATAAAAATTAAATTCAAATAATAACAATCTCTCATAAAGTCACACACCAAAAATACATATTCCATAATCATATATTCAACAAAATATGATAGTATTTTCATAAATAATATCAATAACTATTATACCATAATAAAATCATATATTCTTTTAAAAGATAGTTCTACCATAATTTCCCAACAAAATCCCATCCTTGAAAAAAATCCATTTATCATTGTCATATTATTTTTATAATATTAAGAACATATTTAAAAATATGATTAATCAATTTTAAGGGAAAAAACATTTTAATACCATATATATATCTAGGATAAAATATATTCTGCAAAAATGTAATAATAATTTTATCACATAATTACCCAAACATCAATGATTATATTAACCATAATGGTTATCAATAAACATGAACTTATTTAAACATAACATTAAATAATTCATCCTCAAAAAAGTTATTTGAATGTTGATGATTAAAAATAAAGAACATTTTTGTAACGCCCCGACCCTAGTTACCCAGAGTCGGTGCATTATTACATAACATTGGCATGATTACAAGAAAGATCAAATCTCGAAAGACCGATTGGTTTAGTAGCCTTGGAAACACTAGATATATTCATAAGTTTTACATTACATCATAAAATGAAAAACTACTATAACAACATAATGTCTCCATAATCCACACTCATATCCCCACATAATATCCCTACAGGTCATTCATAATTTACTTATTCACTTCCTCGGAAAAATAAAACATAGAAAAGGGGTGAGCTCAAATGCCCAGAAAGGATAACAATATAGCGGAAACTTTCATAAATAAGAATAAACATTTAAGGCAATGTATAACTAAAAACAAAAGCCTTTCAAACATGAACTTTCAAAATGGTATGGCATAAATAAAATGAAATAATGTCATTTACTTATTCACATGGATATTCTACTAATCGAATAATCACATGAAAAAATCAATAACCACTTTCATAATGTTGGAATGCATAATGCCAGACTATCATAACCACATAGTCAAGGCCTCGTGCCAACACTATAAATAAGATTTTGTCAAGGCCTTTTTCCAAGACACTAGTTTGTCTCATGAGACCTACCGATGCATCGAGGAGCTATAGCGGGCTCCACCCGTCACATATTAAGTCCAATGCATTCCCATATGAAAAGGTTTAAACATAACATAAACATTCGTATTAAAACTAGCATACTAAATGTCAATACTATCACCATAAACTATGAATGGTATAAAAATAGCACATCCACAGTCAAACATATCACAAAACCTTCAATACAATATAGAAGTTTTGTATCAACTTCAAATAATCTTAAAATCCATCAAAGGATGTTGACATAGATGAAATCAAAATTCTTTTTAAAGAAATATCTCCTTTTATTTTGAAATCATTTAAGATCCATATAAAATAAAACATTTTCTTTGAAAATATTATTATAAGCTTGTAAGGGAAGCTTTGAAGATTTTATAACGGCGGAAAATAGCCGCACCCGCCGTATAAGTTAAAAAAACATTCTTACCATAATTCTGTCGAAAAGGTTAAAAAGGACCTTGTTTTGAAAACGATGGAAATATTCCTTTATAAACCTCTTATAAAAAGTCAAAAAAGGGTATAAATGAATTTAACCCATATTCTTGTAAATAATAAATATGTTTTGAAATACATTTCGAAGAAACATGGATGTGGATGATAAAGAAATCCCAGTAGATTATTATGTATAAACAACCTCGGATAATGAAGAGATTGTGAAATAACCCTTACCTTGTACTTTTCCTTGGTTGGGGTAGGTTAACCTCCTGTATAATGGTGAAATAATTGTTATTAAATTATACAAGAATCATATACATTAATATGATATCATATATGATCTTTTAATATTGATTTGATAATAATATCTTAGTATTATCATTATATCGGGTGTTAACTTACTTGTTTTCTTTTATATGTTTTGTTACGTAAGACATGTTTTTAAAGGATAGGTTGTATATTATTCATATCCAGAATGATATCAAGTCCTTAAACATCATTTTTAAATCATCAAATTATAATTATACTTGAATGGATACGATGGAGAATGAATCTCATCGCGTTCGTGGAGACGGTAGCCCGTACGTACGTACGAGCGACAATATCATTCCTTTGATATTAAAATAATATATAAATGGGTGGTATATCATATATACAGAATCATTAACATTTTATATTTATTATTTACATGAGTTACACATCATTATTATACCCATCCAAATAATAATATATTGAATAACAATTACACCACGACGTGGAGACGGTAAGCCGTACGTACGCACGTATGGTGACATGTTATTCAAAGGGTGGATAGAATACTGAATATGGTTGTACCATATTTATAATAACATCACAGTATATGTGAGATACTGGAGTTATTATTTTAGAATGGTAAGAACAAAGGAATAAGAAGTGGAAGAAGAAATGAACTTGGAGAAGGGTGGTGAAATCATTACCTCTTCTTCGGGTTCTTCCTTTTGATTTGATCAAAAGGGCTCCTTAGGTTGGCTTTCTAATCAAAATAAGGCCTCTAGGTTGTAGTGAGGGATGTTGGGAGAGTATTTGGGAAGATTTTGGCCGAACCAAAAGGCTTTGAAGGTGTTAAGAAATGAGAAGTAGGAGTGCCCTTTTATAAGAGGGGTGCGGGGCACCTTTGGAAAAGCTAGAAATATTAATTTATAATAAATTAATATTCGGTTTCTAATGGATCCAAAGTTGATTATTAAAAGTTTAAGGTGGGTATAGGTCGAAAAACACTCAACCAATAGAATTTAGACAGGTTTGGGTACTTATATTAACCTTATCTTTAAGTATTAACTCTAAGTTAATTAGTTTCACTTTTACAATGTCTCTTTATATTTTTATATAATATGGTTAATAAACTTACTATATACATCCAAGAGACCCCCAAGTGGTCCATTAATGATGAACTTATCATGATATAAGTCTCTTGTCCGAACCTTAGATTTTTAGGAATTTAATATCAATTAATAATATAATATTTGTTTTAAGAACTCTTTTATGTCAATTTTGACACTATTCAATAGTTGATTTTTGTGAAACTCATAACAGATTGATTACTTCGAAAAAAGTCAATTAAATCAATCCTAATATATCATATTATCCTAGAAAATTAGTTTAATTCATTAAAAGTTTCATATTATATTTATTTGGGTATTTATAATATCAATTATTTTAATTTTTCACTATTATAGTAATTACTGCATCATCATTGTGTCATAAATAAAATAAATTATTTAATGTCTAAAAATTATAAATAAAATATCATTATGTAGGAAATATTTTTATCTTTCTAATGAATATTTATAATCTAAAATGAAACATATATAACCCTATGTAACAATTGTTTTTCTAAAAGATATAAGCTTGTGTCATTTTTGTATTCATTTTAACTTAATTAAAATAAAGTGTCATTATCACTTACAAGTGGATCCATGGGGTCCCAAAATCGACCCAAAGATGCCCATGGTCGCCCATGTATCAACCAATTGGGTTAAGACACGTTTTAGGGTAATTTAGTATTATTATAATATTATTTGTTTAACCCTTATTTACCGGATTTACCCTTAACCATGGTAAATAAAATATTTTCCGCAATAATTATTCAAAATGTCTAAAAATAAAAGTTACCTATTTACACAATTTGAACATACTGATTCCAAATATGGAATCCATTTTCCTAAATTCAAAACACAGAAGTGGCAGAAATTAATTTAAAATTAATTCCCGTTGTCAAAACAAAAAGCGTGTTTTTAAGAGATAATAACTGTCAAAAGATTGACACTTGTTTATGTTTGGTTTAATTGTAAAATTATGTCCAATGACCAACATTATATTAAATGGTAAAAATATATTCTAAATATACTTTAAAACTACTAAAATTAATAATTTATCACTATTAATTATTTTGATTAAAAAAGTTGTTTTTAATTAAAATTTAGTAATTTTCACTATTCATCAAAATATGAAAGTTATCCGAAAAGTACCAAAATTTCACCTTAGGCTAAATTAGATATTCCTAATCCAAAAATGAAGTCCATTTTGAAATATAAAATATATATAATTTTAAAAAGTAGGTATTACTATTCATAACGGCTAGTTTGATTGGTTGTTAGAACTCGGTGTTGCGTACAACACACGCTATCGCATTATTCAAAGAGAAGCGTACCGTAGAAGCTTGGGGTGTTACATTCTCCCCTCCTTCAAATAATTTCGTCCTCGAAATTTCTAGAATACTACCGCATGAAAAGACTCGGGTGGTTCTTCATCATAAGTTCCTCGGGTTCCCACGTTGCCTCTTCCATCTTATGGTTTCTCCACAAAACTTTTACCAGACGCGTCGTCCGGTTTCTCAGTACTTGTTCTCTCGTATCAAGAATCCTGACGGGCTCTTCACAATAGGAAAGATCGGGTTCCAGTTCTAATTCCTCATAGGTGAGTACATGCGTTGGATCAGGCATGTATTTCCTCAACAGAGATACGTGGAACACATCGTGAACTTTGGAGAGACTTGGCGGCATTGCCAATCGGTAAGCTACAACCCCAATTCGTTCTAGAATTTCGAAAGGTCCGATGTACCTGGGACTCAATTTACCTTTCTTACCAAAACGTATGACTCCCTTCCACGGAGATACCTTCTGGAAAACATGATCACCGACTTGAAATTCCAAATCCTTCCTTCGATTATCGGCATAGCTCTTCTGTCTACTTTGAGCTGCTTTGATGTGATTTTGGATTACTTTCACCTTTTCCACCATTTCCTCCACCAGTTCTGGGCCTACAATTTTTCTTTCACTAACATCATCCAAACAGGTTGGTGTACGACATCTCTTTCCGTATAACGCTTCATATGGTGCCATCTGAATACTCGAATGGAAGCTATTGTTATAGGAAAATTCTACCAGTGGTAAATATTGATCCCACATACCCTGAAAGTCAAGTGAGCAAGATCTCAACATGTCTTCTAAGGTCTGAATAGTCCGTTCTGATTGTCCATCTGTCTGAGGGTGGTAAGCAGTGCTCAAATGAAGTTCAGTATCCAGGGATTTCTGAAGACTTTTCCAAAATCTTGAAGTAAAACAGGGATTACGATCAGAAATAATTGATAAGGGTACTCCATGAAGTCTCACAACTTCATTAATATATAGTCTTGCTAGACGTTCCAGGGGTAGATCTTCTCTTATAGCAAGAAAATGTGCTGACTTGGTAAGACGATCAACAATAACCCATATTGCATCATTCCTTCTAGGAGTCTTTGGTAGACCCATGACAAAGTCCATTGTAATATTGTCTCATTTCCACTCCGGTATGGGAAGAGGTTGCATGACTCCTCCATGCTGTTTCCTTCCAGCTTTCACTTGTTGACAAACCATACATCTTGACACAAAATCATCAATCTCCCTCTTCATGTTGTCCCACCAAAAATGTTCCTTCAAATCTCTATACATTTTTGTGCTCCCAGGGTGTATAGAGAAATTGGAACTATGAGCATCATCCAGCAATTCCCTTTTTAGATCAGGTAAATTGGGAACACAAAGTCTCTTCCCAAATTTCAAAATTCCATCTTCATACACAAAGTCTCTCAATCTCCCATCATTCACAGCTTTAATCTTCTTTTGGAATTCTTCATCATCGGTCTGAGAACTCTTAATCCTTTCTAGTAAAGATGGTTTGGAAACCATTTGAAAAAGCATTGATGTTTCACCTTCCCTGGTTATTCCCATGTCCATCTTCACTAGATCCATGAAAATTGGATCCCTTTCAATTCTCATATTGTTCAAAACTCCATGGTCTTTTCTACTCAAAGCATATACCACCTTGTTTGCCTTCCCCGGGTGGTAGTGTATCGTAAAATCATAATCCTTGAGTAATTCAAGTCATCTCCTTTGCCTCATGTTGAGTTCTTTTTGTGAGAAAATATACTTCAAACTCTTGTGATCAGTATAAATCTCACATTTTTCACCATAGAGGTAGTGCCTCCATATCTTCAAAGCAAAGATCACAGCTGCTAACTCGAGATCATGAGTAGGATAGTTTTGTTCATGAATTTTCACTGTCTTGATGCATAGGCAATAACTCTATCATTCTGCATAAGGACACAACCAATTCCTTTCTTCGATGCATCACTATAAATAACGAACCCATCATTCCCCGATGGTAGAGTCAATATAGGAGAATTGACTAATCTTCTCTTCAGTTCTTCGAAACATTCTTCACACTCTTTTGTCCAAACAAATTTAACCCCTTTACGTGTGAGCTTCGTTAATGGGTTAGCCAATCGGGCAAAATTCTGGATGAAACATCGATAATAACCTGCCAAACCAATAAAACTACGTACCTCAGTTATACTCGTAGGTGCTGGCCATTCTTGGATTGCCTTGGTCTTAGAAGGATCAACAGAGATTCCATCTTTAGAGACAATATGGCCAAGAAAAGAAATCTCCTGAAGCCAAAATTCACACTTGCTAAACTTCCCATATAATCCATGCCTCCTCAGAGTCTTCAAGATAATGCGCAAGTGATTTTCATGATCTTCGTAGGTTTTGGAGTATACCAAGATATCATCAATAAATACCACCACAAATTCATCGAGATACTCCTTGAAAACTCTATTCATCATATCCATGAATACAGAGGGTGCATTAGTCAATCCAAACGGCATTACAGTAAACTTGTAATGCCCGTACCTGGTTCGAAATGCTGTCTTCGGAATGTCTTCCTTCTTCACACACAACTGATGGTATCCAGATCGAAGGTCAATCTTTTAAAAGTATTGAGCTCCATGCAGTTGGTCAAATAAATCATCAATGCGAGGTAGGGGATACTTGTTCTTTATCGTTATAGCATTGATCTCCCTGTAGTCGATACATAACCTCATAGATCCATCTTTCTTTTTAACAAAAAGAACAGGGGCTCCCCATGGAGAAACACTAGGGCGAATAAATCCTTTATTACTCAATTCCTCTAGTTGTTTCTTTAGTTCTACTAACTCTACAGTGGCCATTCTATAAGGGGTCTTCGATATAGGCCTTGATCCAGGAATCAAATCAATGGAAAACTCAACTTCTCGTTCTGGAGGATGTCCAGGTAAATCTTCCGGAAATACATCTACAAATTCTTTCACAACAGGTACATCCTCTATTTGAACATTCCTTTCCTCACCGACAGTTATTTCATTCTCTTCCTCCCCAATAATTGAATTAAGTTGAGCTACTGGGGGTGGATCTAAATAAGAATTAGGTGGTGATGATTCTGCTCTAAAGATAAGGTGTTCCTCACCATTATCATCAAGAATCGTAACCTATTTCTTCTTACAATAAATCTTCGCATCATAGTCCGAAAGCCAGTCCATACTGAGGATTATATCAAACTCAATCATAGGTATGACGATGAGATCAGCAGATAAAGAAAATTTATGTGCTCTAATGGGGACTGATTCACAAAACTTTGTTGCAATGATACTTCCCTTAGGAGTTTTAACTGACAACTCCCTTATTAAATCAAATTGGAAATATCTAATTTTCTTAGCAAACTGGGAAGATATGAAACAATGTGACGATCCAGAGTCAAATAATGCTTTTGCTAAACTTGAGGAAACCATTAAATTACCTGCCACCACGTCTTTTGGAGCTTCTACCTCTGCAGTAGTGATAGCATAAGCTTGGCCTTGATCCCTTGGCCTTTTCTGAGGTAAGTTCTCCTGACTCTTAGGACATGCATTTGCATAATTCCCCATCTCCCTGCAATTGTAGCACTGAACGTTGGTAGCTTCCTTCTTCCCCTTGCAATCATAAGCTTGGTGGCCTTTTTCACCACACTTGTAACAGACTCCCATTCCCTTCAAGCAAGTACCAGGATGTTTCTTCCTGCATTTACCACAAGATGGATATTCAACCTTTCCCTTCTTCCCCTTATTTCCATTTCCATATTGATCAGCAGGTCTCTTCTTCTCTTGCTTTGCTTTAAAGTCATAAGACTTAGAGAATTCCTTTTCGGTCTTGATAGCACATGAGACAATGTCTTCGTACGATGAAAAGGATTGTGAGACTAATGCTCGACGGAGAAATGGTTTTAACCCATCAAAGAAACAATCAATCTTACTTCTTGGGTTGCGAATATAATCTCCATCATACCTCGCTAACCTTGTAAAGTTAGCCTCATACTTTGTGACATTCTCATCCTCCTTTTGTCTCAGATTCAGAAATTGCCTTTCCATATCTGCTCGATGGTCACGAGGAAAGTATTTTTCTAAAAACAGATCTTTGAACTCCCTCCATTCCATATTTGATACTTCATCATCTTCCTTCACGTTTTGAATCAATTACCACCATTGATTAGCATCTCCAGTGAGGCGGTAAACTTCCATGATAACTTTTTCCCTTTCACTGCTCCCCAAAGCCTGAAATATTTTCTCTAGGGAATTTATCCATTGCTCAGCTACTAAGGGATTTGTACTCCCATTGAACGTTGGTGGTTTTTGCCTCATGAATCGATCTAACATTGATCCTCCACGCTGTGGATCAGGGTGCTCCATACGGGTAAGGTTATTATTCATAACCTGAGTAAGTTGTCCCAGTATGGTGATTAGCTGATCGGCACCAGTTGAATCACCAGCCCCACTATAATTATCTTGAGCAGGAGGGCAATCCCTACATGGAGTGTGTGCATTGATACGGTTTCCATTTCTTCCACTAGGCGCCATTTCTAAACAATGGCATAAACTAGATCAGTTTATGAATCAAAATACATAATCCCATACTTATAAAACACTTAACATAAATTGAACTATTTATGGATATAATCCATAATTATAAAAATGTTTTCTTTGAGGAAGTATATACTCATAAACCCTTCATAATGATTTGTAAAGAAAATGAGAGTTATCCTAAGCATATCCCTCGGGAGTGTCGTAACCAAGAGTGCAGCAAGGCCCGTTGTCGTGCACCAGTTCCCGTTCGAGTCTAGCTCAAAGCGGTGTTTTCGGGTTTTACCCCTAGGTACATCTGTGCCAGAGCCGCCTCTACCTGCTCGTATCCAGACAGGGATGTATTGCTCGGAAAACTCAAAAAATCTCTTCAATACCAAAATTCTAGGAATTTCTTCTATACTAATCCTCAAAGTTCATCTTAGGTCTACGTGCTCTAATCAGAGTTTATCTAAATCTAGCTTCCAAGGTTTGTACTAAACTTCCTATGATACCAACTCTAACGCCCCGACCCTAGTTACCCAGAGTCGGTGCATTATTACATAACATTGGCATGATTACAAGAAAGATCAAATCTCGAAAGACCGATTGGTTTAGTAGCCTTGGAAACACTAGATATATTCATAAGTTTTACATTACATCATAAAATGAAAAACTACTATAACAACATAATGTCTCCCTAATCCACACTCATATCCCCACATAATATCCCTGCAGGTCATTCATAATTTACTTCTTCACTTCCTTGGAAAAATAAAACATAGAAAAGGGGTGAGCTCAAATGCCCAGTAAGGATAACAATATAGCGGAAACTTTCATAAATAAGAATAAACATTTAAGGCAATGTATAACTAAAAACAAAAGCCTTTCAAACATGAACTTTCAACATGGTATGGCATAAATAAAATGAAATAATGCCATTTACTTATTCACATGGATATTCTACTAATCGAATAATCACATGCAAAAATCAATAACCACTTTCATAATGTTGGAATGCATAATGCTAGACTATCATAACCACATAGTCAAGGCCTCGTGCCAAGACTATAAATAAGATTTTGTCAAGGCCTTGTGCCAAGACACTAGTTTGTCTCATGAGACCTATCGATGCATCGAGGAGCTATAGCGGGCTCCACCCGTCACATATTAAGTCCAATGCATTCCCATATGAAAAGGTTTAAACATAACATAAACATTCGTATTAAAAATAGCATACGAAATGTCAATACTTTCACTATAAACTATGAATGGTATAAAAATAGCACATACACAGTCAAACATATCACAAAACCTTCAATACAATATAGAAGTTTTGTATCAACTTCAAATAATCTTAAAATCCATCAAAGGATGTTGACATAGATGAAATCAAAATTCTTTTTAAAGAAATATCTCCTTTTATTTTGAAATCATTTAAGATCCATATAAAATAAAACATTTTCTTTGAAAATATTCTTATAAGCTTGTAAGGGAAGCTTTGAAGATTTTATAACGGCGGAAAATAGCCGCACCCGCCGTATAAGTTAAAAAAACATTCTTACCATAATTCTGTCGAAAAGGTTAAAAAGGACCTTGTTTTGAAAACGACAGAAAGATTCCTTTATAAACCTCTTATAAAAAGTAAAACAAGGGTATAAATGACTTTAACCCATATTCTTGTAAATAATAAATATGTTTTTAAATACATTTCGAAGAAACATGGATGTGGATGATAAAGAAATCCCAGTAGATTATTACGTATAAACAACCTCGGATAATGAAGAGATTGTGAAATAACCCTTACCTTGTACTTTTCCTTGGTTGGGGTAGGTTAACCTCCTGTATAATGGTGAAATAATTGTTATTAAATTATACAAGAATCATATATATTAATATGATATCATATATGATATTTTAATATTGATTTGATAATAATATCTTAGTATTATCATTATATCGGGTGTTAACTTACTTGTTTTCTTTTATATGTTTTGTTACGTAAGACATGTTTGTAAAGGATAGGTTGTATATTATTAATATCCAGAATGATATCAAGTCCTTAAACATCATTTTTAAATTATCAAATGATAATTATACTTGAATGGATACGATGGAGAATGAATCTCATCGCGTTCGTGGAGACGGTAGTCCGTACGTACGCACGAGCGACAATATCATTCCTTTGATATTAAAATAATATATAAATGGATGGTATATCATATATACAGAATCATTAACATGTTATATTTATTATTTACATGAGTTACACATCATTATTATACCCATCCAAATAATAATATATTGAATAACAATTACACCACGACGTGGAGACGGTAAGCCGTACGTACGCACGTATGGTGACATGTTATTCAAAGGGTGGATAGAATACTGAATATGGTTGTACCATATTTATAATAACATCACAGTATATGTGAGATACTGGAGTTATTATTTTAGAATGGTAAGAACAAAGGAAGAAGAAGTGGAAGAAGAAATGAACTTGGAGAAGGGTGGTGAAATCATTACCTCTTCTTCGGGTTCTTCCTTTTGATTTGATCAAAAGGGCTCCTTAGGTTGGCTTTATGATCAAACTGAGGCCTCTAGGTTGTAGTGAGGGATGTTTGGAGAGTATTTGGGCAGAGTTTGGCCGAACCAAAAGGCTTTGAAGGTGTGAAGAAATGAGAAGGAGGAGTGCCCTTTTATAAGAGGGGTGAGGGGCACCTTTGGAAAAGCTAGAAATATTAATTTATAATAAATTCATATTCGGTTTCTAATGGCTCAAAAGTTGATTATTCAAAGTTTAAGGTGGGGATAGGTCGAAAAACACTCAACCAATAGAATTTAGACAGGTTTGGGTACTTATATTAACCTTATCTTTAAGTATTAACTCTAAGTTGATTAGTTTCACTTTTACAATGTCTCTTTGTATTTTTATATAATATGGTTAATAAACTTACTATATACATCCAAGATACCCCCAAGTGGTCCATTAATGATGAACTTATCATGATATAAGTCTCTTGGCCGAACCTCAGATTTTTAGGAATTTAATATCAATTAATAATATAATATTTGTTTTAAGAACTCTTTTATGTCAATTTTGACACTATTCAATAGTTGATTTTTGTGAAACTCATAACAGATTGATTACTTCGAACAAAGTCAATTAAATCAATAATAATATATCATATTATCCTATAAAATTAGTTTAATTCATTAAAAGTTTCATATTATATTTATTTGGGTATTTATAATATCAATTATTTTAATTTTTCACTATTATAGTAATTATTGCATCATCATTGTGTCATAAATAAAATAAATTATTTAATGTCTAAAAATTATAAATAAAATATCATTATGTAGGAAATATTTTCATCTTTCTAATGAATATTTATAATCTAAAATAAAACATATATAACCCTATGTAACAATTGTTTTGCTAAAAGATATAATCTTGTGTCATTTTTGTATTCATTTTAACTTAATTAAAATAAAGTGTCATTATCACTTACAAGTGGATCCATGGGGTCCCAAAATCGACCCAAAGATGCCCATGGTCGACCATGTATCAACTAATAGGGTTAAGACACGTTTTAGGGTAATTTAGTATTATTATAATATTATTTTTTTAACCCTTATTTACCGGATTTACCCTTAACCATGGTAAATAAAATATTTACCGCAGTAATTATTCAAAATGTCTAAAAATAAAAGTTACCTATTTACACAATTTTAACATCCTGATTCCAAATATGGAATCCATTTTCCTAAATTCAAAACACATAAGTGGCAGAAATTAATTTAAAATTAATTCCCGCTGTCAAAACAAAAAGCGTGTTTGTAAGAGATAATAACTATCAAAAGATTGACACTTGTTTATGTTTGGTTTAATTGTAAAATTATGTCCAATGACCAACATTATATTAAATGGTAAAAATATATTCTAAATATACTTTAAAACTACTAAAATTCATAATTTATCACTATTAATTATTTTGATTAAAAAAGTTGTTTTTAATTAAAATTTAGTAATTTTCACTATTCATCAAAATATGAAAGTTATCCGAAAAGTACCAAAATTTCACCTTAGGCTAAATTAGATATTCCGAATCCAAAAATGAAGTCCATTTTGAAATATAAAATATATATAATTTTAAAAAGTAGGTATTACTATTCATAACGGCTAGTTCGATTGGTTGTTAGAACTCGGTGTTGCGTACAACACACGCTATCGCATTATTCAAAGAGAAGCGTACCGTAGAAGCTTGGGGTGTTACAATTTTAAAAAAAATTTATATTTATCCCTTAATTATATGTTCTTAAAATAATGTCTACAAAAATATAACCCTTCTACTAAATCACTATTCAAAGGAATGTATTCAATCAAACTTATTTATAAAAAATTTGGAACACCAAAGATACTAAATAATAATACATATATGTTTAATAATCCAGATATACTTTATATTATACCATAATATAATTAACCAAATACCACTATAACATAATTCTAAAAACTCTTCACATGGACTCTATATTATTCAACATCAATCTTAAACCATTAACCATGTTTTTTTTACATTAATAATTAAAAAATATTATTAAATATTAAAAATTAAACATTCACTAAAATTAAATGTAACATACCAAGAAGGAAAAATATATTTCTTTGAGAAAAAATCTAATTTCATCGACAGCATGTCATGCACCCCACATCGGGTTTAAACAAAATGTGATATGCTATAAAAATATTATCGAAACATGAAAAATTTAACCTAGAAATTAAATTGGTGGGTGTGAATATGAATAAACAAATTACTATAAATATATATTTTACACACATTCATTTTTCACTTATTTATATTAATTAAAAATAAAAAACAGTTGGTTGAAAAATAAAATTTTTCTAAAAAACTATATTTTTTTAAATGAAGTTTAATCAAACTTTTCATACATAAAATAAAATTAATCCTTACCAAATTTATAAAATTTATTTGATAAAATAATGTTTTTAAAAAAACATAAAGTCATTTTTATATTTTATTGAATGTTTGGAATTTTTCTTAAATGTTTCAATATTTAATAAATAGTGAAAAATATGAAATTTTAATTGCAAACATCTTTATCATTTAAATTAAATTTTGAATATAAATTATATTTTAAATAGGTTATAAAGTAAAATTAGTAAATTAATATATCAAATAATCCAATTAGGTCCATTAAATTCATTTTCAAATTTAATTTTTATATAAAATCTCTATAAAATTTTGAATATTTCTTTATTGAAAACTCGATTTCTTATCTAATCCACATGATTATTTTTAAATTTTATTTTATAAATTATGTTAATGGGATTTATAAAACTAGAATCCATATTTTTAATAGTAATATCTTATTTTATCTAATAATTTCAACTTAATTTATAAAAGAAATTAATAGAGAAAATACAAAAAAATAATTACCATGCTTAAGGTAAAAATGGGTTTACCAAGGGTAAATTAAAAAATATAAGCAATTAAATAACATAAAAAATATCGTTCATAGTCTATTATATGGAAATATTTCATCCATATAATTTTTAGGCCTCAAGAATAATCTATTTTAGAAACTTATGGAATGTGAAAAATATTGGTCTAACATTTTCTTTTAAAATGAACAACTTTGACACTCACATAACCTATGAAAGGTTACCCACTCGACTCTCTTCTTCACACATTTTGGAAAATTTAGATCATTAAATAACAGCCAAAATAACATAAAAACTTACTTCCACTAATCTTATATGCCTTTGTTTAGTCATAAATAAATTCATGGAATACTTTAGCTATAATCCTAATGAGGTGGTCCGAAAAGAGGTAAAATTTCTAACTATGATTGTTTGTTTTATTTCTTATTCCACCTCTTTAAAATCTTATTAATATATTTTTATATGAGAAAAATATTGTATTCCCTATATTTTTATTTTATTATGTTAAGTATAGGAAATATATCCATATCTTCTTCCCTAAAATTGGAAATGATATCATTGCTTGTATGTGTGATGGACTACAGCCTCATGAACTTTTGTGTCATGTTTTCCATCAACACCACTCAAGGTTGGGTACAATTATGGATATAAATTATATATATCATTATTATTAAAATTCAATCATTATATGATAAATACCATTATTTACATTCTATTTTGTAGGGTATACTATAATGTCTCTTGTGTGTACGATGGACTACTACGTCACGAAATGATTTTATTCATCATTTAATAATGCAATACAAAGATGATATTATGTATAAAGTTAATTGATATATTCAATATACATGAAATAATTATGTTATTAATGAGATATTTATCATTCTTAAAAATATAATATATATTTTTCTTTCTTACCCTTTTACTGTTTGAAAGATGATAATTTCGTTTGTGTATATGTGGACTACCACCTTTACGAAGCGATGTGACTATATTTTAATCAACACACCACATAGATTATATATATAATAATTTTTAAACAAATATTTTTTTATGATATTATTACCATTCTATAAAACTAATGTAATATTGACCTCCATTTTATAAAGAGAGTTGAAAAATTGAAATGTTACTCATGATTATGTGTGGCATACCATCTCAATTATCATTATGTACTTAATTTAAAAAAATAATAATTCATGATTGGTATTAAAATTATAATTTATATATAAATATGTTAATTATTTAAGGATTATTATTCTTGAGATGTTGAAATAATGACCTCTTAGACCAATAGTCAGCTTCCAAAGTCATTTTTGAGGCACATGTCAATTGTCAATTAAAGACCCATCTTAAACATAATTGACTAATTAATTGTATATAACATGAAAAAAGTGAAATAAAATGAATAATACACTTTACAAAGGTTCTTATGAAATTAAATAATTAACACATGTTTAATATTATGGAAGATAAAGATTATATGTAACGATTCAAACTCAAGGTAAGGGATTTCATCTCAATTTCCATTAATTTATAAATATTGTAATTTTAGGAACTTAGTTTCACTTATATGGTGTATATAAAACTTCTTTGACATGTAAGATAATTATTATTTAATAATTAACTATATTTTAACTTTCAATTTTAATTATTTAATACATATAGATATGAATTGAAAATTACCATGTGGTAAAATTTATTTTTTTAGTCTAAATTTATTTTATTTTTATTGTCATTTTCTAGAAACAATCACCTTATTATCGTAATATATCATTAGACATTGAATTTTACTTAAAAAAATAAATATTCTTGTATGATGGATATGATTATTACATAAATCGTATATAATTTTTTCAGACATTTTATACTTTGAAAATAATATCCTTAACATGGGAAATATTGATATATCTATATAACTTAATCAGTATGTATATTTGTTAATAAGTCATATTATTCATGAATTAATTATATTATTCAATAAATGATTAATTATAAGGAAATGTAGTTCTGGGTGGGAAAAATAATTATACAACCCTTTGAAGTATCGAGAGGTCTCATGAGACAAATTAGTTGAAGAATTTATAAGGGTTACTACTTGTCAATTTAAGTCATCCAGGGAAAGGTATTGATGATAGAGGAATCATGATTATAGAGATCAAGATGTCAACTAATTACTAATTACCTTCATTAATTTAAAAACTCCATGATCCAACATTTATATGAAACATTTCATAGATAAATAGTATGATTGAATAGGGTGGATCTTCATTTTCATGGTAATGTCTAGAAAGAGTTTCTTTAATGGGGTAACTGATTTTTTTTAGATTCTACATCTATCCTTGAATTTTATTCAATATTATAATGGAAAATGAAAATTTTTAAAGTCAATCTGGGGTATTTGGAAGGTGGAGCTATTATCACCAAGTTTATTTTATCCTTATGCAAGACATTATTAGTAGATATCAAGTTAGAAAATAAGTAATGGAGGAATTTTCAACTTTAGATAAAGGTAAATTTGTAATTATATTTATCATATTCTCATTATATATGATATTATTCTATTTTTTATTTGGGTATAATAGATCCATTAGAAATAAAAATACGGTATTTCATGAGAACGGAATGTGGGGCAGATAAATTATCAATTAAGAAAAAATATCTATTTATATTTCTAACTGATGCTTAGATACATGGGTAAGAATTTGAGAATTATATTGGTATTAAAATAAGGCTATTTACTAGGGATTATTTAGGTTATCCTTTCTCACATGGTAGAGTATATATTCACCACTCTGATGGAATCATTGATAAAATATATTAATATATCATCAACTAGAAAAATAATTTTATTTTTTTGGTCACATTACCCTTGTTAGTTATGTTTTAATGTCTATTCCCATGATTTTTTCATCCTTACGGTTTCCAAGGCTGTTGTTAGAATAATTGAAAAAATCATGGTTTCTTTCATTTGATGAACTCACAATGATGGTCACTAAAACTAGTCATCTTTGGAGAGGTTAATGAAAGAGAAGAAGACATGGGGAATTAATTTGAGAAATGTGGAAGAGCTCATTCATAACATACAAGATATACTAGCATGGTGCACTATTGAAGGTCATTAGTTCTATGATAAGTTCATAGCATGTAAATATGTTTCACATATGGACATATAAAAGGTTTTGGTCCTTGGATAATGCAAAATATTGATAGTTCATGTCCATATTAATCAACTTCAATCATGTTAGAATATTGTTTTTTGTATTATTTTCTTCTGGAATAAAAATTGGGAAGGACTATTGCTGGTGTTTCTAGGGTTCCTGACTCTAAAAATCTTTCTATCAACCTATCATACATAAGATAAATCATCAAATTTTTTATTAATAAAGAAAAATGTTACCTTTTCCATAACATAGTGATCAATAATGAACGTGATAGGATTATTTTCATAAACTTGCAATATGGTTCCTCCTCTGCCAACGTGTGTATCTCCCTAAGAAATGTTAGTACTTATCAAGATGAATTCGGTTTTAATATTTTGTTTCAAGTTATAAAAAAAAGAATTTATTTCTAGAATGGTGCATTAGATATCAAGCCATAACTACCAATAAATAGATTAATAGTAAAGTGATTATTATTGCCTCTATATTTTCATATTGTAGGATATCTAAGGAAGAATATTCCTTGAACTACTTCTTCTAAGGGGAATAGGTGGTTGTTTTGTAGGATAAAAATGGGGACTTCTTCAAATTCATTTTACAGGATGAAGCTACTGAGGGTTTTCTACATAGCTAGTTTCATGGAATGGATAATAACAAGTAAGATAAAAGCACAAAAGCGGTCCTGGTCGTGGGTTCATGTAGTGATCTGACCTAAAAAATCCTAGATATGGTGTATACTACCATTAAATTGGAAATATTATAAGGAATAAAATCCTAAAGTACTAATAATTTAATTATTTTTAGTTAACCAGATGCATTCATGAGTCTTGTATTACATATGAATACACAAATTACAATATAATTTTTTTATTTTTTGTATAACTATATTGTGTATCCTTTCAAATATTTCTTAGTATACTTATTGGATTCAGTGGGAAAGGAAAGAAAATAAGAGTGATCTCAAATTCTCAATAATAGTAAAGTATATTTGAAGAAATAATGATTCATTAAGAAACAAATTATGGCATGTTATATAATATAAGACACATAACATTTAATCAAAAAAATGATATGGAAGTTGATAAACAATATGATAAGGTAACAACTAGAAACAAATTCCATTCAAATAACTATATAAGGAAAAATCAATATTGTAATGAAAGAAACAAAAACACATGCCATTTTATCAACTTTTTGAAAATGAAAAGTGTCCATATATATGTCAATGCAAGATACCATGGATGAATACTAACTTAAACTAAATGATAGAAATGATTAATTATTATACTCCACATTTCTTATGTATATGTAACCATTACCATGATGACCTTTCATAATTCGTTTTAGTATATCAGGTAAAAACCCATTTAAGTCTGCTTACCTACTGACTCGTCTAATGAGACTACCAATTCATCAAGGGGATATATAAAACTAGCCACACCCATGTTATACCTGCCAAAATAATTCTTCATATATTTAATAATTTATTTAATAATGTTCCTTATCAAATATCATAATGAAGTAGAAGATATAGATTTATTAATATTTCTCTAAATAACTTTCAATGTAAAAATTGTTTGAAAAATGTTATATGGTTTAGTCAATGAACATATCTAAGATATATGATATGGATAGTTAGGGGAAATTCAATGTTCAGTTGTCGTAGGAAATTTAATATTTCAAGGGGTCTTACAAAGGAATCAAGGAATTGAATTTGAATACTATCCATTGAAAAATCAATCATAAACCATCCATAAGAAGAATAAGTATGGAATCAATACAAAATATTCCAAGTATGGTGAAAATATAAGGTTTTTATCATTGATTAATAGAGATAAAAGATATTTTAAATATATTCTTGAGGAAAATATTATTTTCATTTTTGAAAAACATTTTGAAATTCATTTTCTTTCAAAATAACTTTTTTATATAAATTCATTAAAATGTAAACTTTTAAAAACGCAAAGTAATTTTCAAATAAATGATGGTGGCTAAATATATAAACTCTATAAGAGGTAAAAAAAATCATTCCTTTTACACGATAAAATGAAATAAAAATAATACTTTTTCAGAAAGGGAGAAAATTATTCCTTTGAGAACATTGGAAAAATGAAAAAAATGGTAAAAATTACTATATTAAATAATTTTGCGATGGTTAAAATAATTTTTGAAACCATTTTTATAAAACATTGTTTCTAGAATAAAACATGTTTTTATGAGTAAAGGGATAAATGAATTCGGTTTTTCTTAAAAAAATCTAAAACATTTTAAGTACCAAAGTGTGGTAAAATGATACTATTACTTAGAAAATGTCATAAATAACTAGAAGATAAGAAAATGAAAATGTTTATTAGAAAATTATTAAATAATTTTATCTCATGTAAATTCAAGTGTAAAAAATCTAAATCAAAATGATATTGTGAAGTAAACCATAGAAAAGACCATAACATTGATGTGAGAATCAATCAATGAATAGATTATCTCTATCAAATATAAATCCACATAATAGTAGTGGAAATACATGATTATTTTTTCAAAATAACTTATACTTATAATCATAGAATATTAATTAAAACGGAGAAGTAATATTACCAAATGAAAATAAATTAGGTTAATAAATTCTTTTCACTTGGTAACTTTTAACTCTAAACCCTATAGATAATTAAAATTGAAACTAAAAATATCATAAAGAATGAATGAGTCATGATATTATATTACTAAGTGGAAGTATGTACACCATATATAAGAAATTATGTTCACAAATATAAACTTATTATTTTAATATAATGTTTAAAAACACAAAAGGAAGTGAGATGGAAAAGATAATCCTTAAAAAATTTCTTGAGGAGAATAATATTTAAACATTCCAAAGCATCCCATACTGCTGCAAATCATTTTTTTTCATTTTTAAAAGTCGGTTTAAAGGGTACCGGTATCCCAACATACAACCACAACTGCAAATAAAAATACAAAACATAAAAGGCATATAACAAAACAGCATTACACATCATAATAGCCATAATAATCTCCAAAACCCATGCAGGATTCTATATCTCCCGTAGCCTATTCCCACTCTGGATGACTCTAAAACTTTTCACTTTGAACCCGACTTCTAAGATACTCTAGTGCAGGCACCTCAGATGAAGCATCCTTGACTACTCCTCCCTTTCCCAAAGCTAGAACCACCTCTCCACTCCGCTTAGAGGCGGATCTAGTCTGCATCAGCCACGGAAGGTGAGAATAATCCTTCCTTTCTCTTTTTCTTGCTGGTGTAGATGAAGGCCCTTCACCTATAACCATCCTTTGATTCCCACTCTTAACAATATCACTGAAGGAAAGGCCGGCGGGGCCACTCACAAAGCCTTTTCCTCCCCCCGAATTAATAACATTAAATGAAACTTATAATATCATGATAATAAGTATATTCAGGATATAACATGAAAAATTTTAGTATATACATTATATAAAATAAATATGGTTAATAACAACAAATAAGTCTCAATTGAATGGAAATTGAGATGAAAACTCTTACCTTGCATTTCCTTTTTTGGTGAACTTCCTTTAACTTCTTGTATAATGGTTTTAAAATTTTAAATAACTAATAACAGAACCATAATTATATTTATAATATCATATATTAACTTCTTATAAAATATTATTACCTGTTTATTAATAATCACTCAATATTTTCACTATTTTGGGTGTTAATTTCCTAGTATTTTGAATATGTTTTGACTTGTTACTTGTTATTATTATTAAACAAATCATGGTTTAATAATTTCCATAATTTAAACCATGAGGAAAATATAATATATATTCAGAATATATGTATTTAGAATAGTTCATAATATTTGGAGAAGATAAATGGAATGCATTGTTCATGGGGGTGGTAGGTCGTACTTGCACATGAATGAAACTTTCATTTCTTTGTTGTTTAAAAAGAATGAAAATTAAATTATATATATGTATATTATATTTCCAGTATCATATATTTATTAAAACCAACCTTTATACATTCCATTTATAGTGTGAATGAATCACATTGCTTTTAGGGCGGTAGTCCACGCTTCCATGTACGATGTTATCATATTTACAAAAAATGGAAAGAATAAAGGTATGCGTTTAATAAAAAATAAATAAGAATAATTATATTACAAATATAATTTATACACTACTAGAAAGGGGAGTTTCCCCAAAACTTGTATACCAACAGTTCAAGGAACCATTGGTATATGTTGTCTTTCCCAACGGTTTATAGAAACCATTGGTAAAGACCTTGAAGAACTGACTTTTCCCAACAGTTTCATAAAACCATTGGGAAAAGTGGAGAAAAACATAGTTTTCCCAACGGTTTTATGAAACCGTTGGGAAAAGTGGGGAAAAACTTAGTTTTCCCAATGGTTTTTGAAACTGTTGGGAAATATTGGGTTTTCCCAATGGTTTTTAAGAACCATTGGGAAAAAAAGCCACAAATACCCAAATGCAGGCAACGGCCTCCCCACGATTCCAGAAGCCTTCCGCTCATCTCCAGACGCGATTCCTTGGCAGAAGCACTTCCCAATCCCCACATCTTCCATCTGATCAGCAGCTACCAGGTTAGACTCCTTCTATATTTTATCAAGGATATATTTCCACCTCTTATAAATCATATCCTTTTATTCTCAATGATTTCATTATTCCCAATTTTTATGGTTTTCGTAAAATTTTATGATTGTTCCACGAATTGTGTACTCAAATACCTATATCGGTGTATGTCCAATTAATGTTTTCATTACACATTTACATTTATAAGGGCATGGTGTCTCTTTATTGTGTTCTAATTTTGAAGATTCATAGTTTTTTTTAATCTGGTTCAAATATTATAGGTTCATGTATAGGAACTAATAAGAAATTTTTTGTAATATTTATTGATATTATTTCATGAAAATCACTCTTTCATTAAGATAATACCAAACATGAAGATCTTGGTCATCTTAATTTTTGTACACTATGTGTATTACATAACAAGTATGTATCATGTTTCTATCAAAATCTATATATATATAAAATGACACATTGTTCACTTATCCTTTGCACAATAGAATATATGGAGTATCTTCATGAACTTTTCCAAATAGTATGTGGTCCCAAATTAGTACTTCTTCCTTATTCATGAAACTAATTCACAAAATGTCAAATTCTCAATATTAGTGAATATTAGTTTTTCTAATATAACCATTAATCATTCTGCCTTCGACATCATACATTTGTTATTCAATCACCTTTTTAAAACACAATGACCATTTTCACTGATTTGGGGTTCCTCAAAATGCTTGGAAAAATCAGAAAAATGCATGTATTGAATCGTGTTTCTCATATGGTTTCATGGATACAAGTTCATCTCGGAAATCATGATTGTGTGGTTCAAATATCATGAGGACCATGAGATTATTATTCTTTACATAAATGAAGTTTTTTTCTACAACTATGTGTTTTTGTTTTCACTTTTGATTTTGCCGAAAGGGGAGCTTTGTGGTCATTAATCATGGTTGTGGGTGTTCATTTATGATGTGAGATAGTATGAATTCATTTTACTTGATATATCCAATATTATTATTTATTTATGTTCAATTTGATTATCTTTAATAAGTGATGTTATTTAATAAGTTGTTATTAATGGTTGTAACAATGACGACATGGTATAATGGTTCATATGGTGTGTATAAGGGTTCACATGGTGTGTATAATGGTTGACATGGTATCAGTGAACTCAAGTCATTAATTTAAGTCTTCATTCTCACTAGCATGTAAGAAATTGAATGATGTAAACCCATCCTCACATGATTTCTTACCTTAGATAGTGTCCAACATATGGAATACGAGCTTTTGAATTCATCAGTTAACCAGGATCATATATTCCATTTACCCCAAGATGACTGTACTAATATAACTTTAGGGTCAACTAAATATGGTTCTCATTGTATGTTGTATATTATGTGTCCTTCTTGGCTAATACTCACTTTTATGAGGGTGGGGTTCTTTTCATTACATCGACTAGAAACTTCTTCCTTTATCGTTTACTTAAATTTATTTTCTATTAAAGTTCAATCCTATTGAATTTTTTATTAAAAAATGACTTATATAAATTCTTTTTACAGAATGGACAGAAGTTGGATGTATGAAACTGATCAGATCTCAAGATATTTTCAAAACAATTTGGAGAGCTTTATAGATTTTTCATTTCACAATGCTTCAGATAGTGGTCACATACACTACCCATGTTCCAATTTTGTTGGTAGACCTTGGCTGAGCCATGAAGAAGTCAGCTACCACATAACCAAAAATGGTTTTCAAGAAAACTACTTTGTGTGGTATCACAATGGGGAGAAAATGAAATCTCAAATTGGTGATGATCGAAATGAAAAGACTGGAATAGAGAATTTGTTAGATGATCGGTTTCTGTTTATTCGTCATCATGAAAAAGAAAGGATTTAGACTCAAGAAGACTTCAATATGAGCACAGCTGATGCATCTAGTGAAAATGATGATATTGATAGGGTGAAAAAATTGAATGATTCTACCACGACTCCAGTATATCGACAATGCGATAAAATGAAAAAGCTGGAATTTTTAATCCGATTGTTTCATGGGAAAACTATGTATGGGATTTCTAATATAGCAATCGATTACATTCTTACCCTCTTGAAGGATTTACTTCCAGATGATGTAGACATTCCCTCAAACCACTATATGGCATGGAAGTTAGTTGAGGAACTTGGATTTTCAAGAAAAAAAATTCATGCTTGCTTGAAAGATTGTAGTTTTTTTTGGAGGAAACTGCTGAATGAAATGATTGTATTAAATGTGGCACATCCCGCTGGAAGTCAAAATCTGATGGAACACCATCGCACGTTCAACAGAAAGTAATGTGGCACTTTCCATTGATCCCCATACTCCAAAATCTTTTTATGTTTGATGACATATCAATAAAAATGAGATGGCATGTTACCGAGATAAAGAAGACTAATGATGATTTGGTTCATCCTGTAGATGAATTTGCATGGCAGAGATTTGATGCTCGACATCCTGATTTTGCAGCTGACATGCGTAATGTGAGGCTGGGTCTTTCATGTGACGGTTTTAATCTGTTTGGGCAGATTCTTACTTCGCACAGCACATAGCCAGTTTTTATACACATTTATAATCTTCCCCCATGGTTGTGTATGAAAAAAACTTTCACTTTCATGAGTATACTCATATCTGGTCCTTCTGATCCCAGCATTGATATTGATGTCTACATGCAACCTTTAATAAAAGAGTTGAAACTTCTTTGGGATGTGGGTGTGCCCACATACGATGCATGTTCGAAAAACATATTTCATATGCGTGTTGAGCTTATGTGGACGATCAATGATTTTCCAGCTTATGCAATGATGTCTGGATGGAGTACGAAGGGAAAATTTTCATGTCTAGTTTTTATGAAGAATAAACGATCCAGAAGACTGAAACATCGCTGTAGTTTCAGTTTTATGGGACATCGACGATTCTTTCCAAAGGATCATCCATATAGAATGAATTGTAGAAGATTTGATAATACCATATAGACTGATGATCCACCTCAGTGTATGTATGGAACTGACGTGATTAATGAATTGAAATATTTCAGTTTTTCGTTCGGGAAGGGTCAAATGAAATCTAGAAAGAGAAAGAATGTTTCCACTGAATCCTATTACAATTGGAGGAAGAGGAGTATCTTTTTTGATTTTCCTTATTGGTCAACCAATTTGTTATGTTATTGCTTAGACGTAATTCATATTGAAAAGAATATATGTGAAATGTTGCTTTCGGTTCTTCTAAATGTCAAGGGGAAGACAAAAGATGATTTACGATCTCGGTGTGACTTGGTGGATTGGGGCATTAGACCAGAATTACATCCTGTACGTATCAGTGAAAATAAATGGAAACTTCCATGTGCTTATTATGTGATGACACCTACGGAAAAGAACAATTTCTGTAAGTATTAGAGACTATTAGATTTCCTGATGGCTATTCAAGCAACATATCTAAATGGGTCAATAGAAGAGAGTTGAAGCTAAAATCTTTGAAGACTCATGATTATCACGTTATACTGCATGAGTTTCTTCCAATAGAAATCCATCATCTTTTGTCCAATAATGTAAGGGTGGCTGTTATTTGGTTGTGCCATTTGTTTAGAGATCTTTTTGCTAAGAAGTTGTCCAAGTCTTTCTTGCAAAAAATGTTGACAGATGCCCCATTAATTTTGTGTGAGTTGGAGAAAATATTTCATCCATCATTTTTTACATGCATGTTGCATCTGACTATCCATATTCCCACTAAAATAATTCTCATAGGACCTGTTTCTTTTTGTTGGATGTATCCAACTGAAAGAAATATGTTCACATTAAAGTCTTATGTCCGAAACAGAAATCATCTCGAAGGTTCTAACGTGAATGGTTACTTGGATCAAGAATGTATGGATTTCTGCTCGAAGTATTTGTCTGATCTTACTACAAGATTGAACAGACCAATGAGAAATGAAGAAGAACAGTATGAGAAAATTGAACCCAGTTTTCCATCACTTCTTCAAACAGGAGGAATTCCTGGATCATATACATTGAATACATTAAGCCATGAAGAGCGGGAGATGGCACATCGCACAGTTTTGTTCAACTGTGATTTGTTCGATAACTATATCAGGTAACTAAATTGATTATTTATATCTTACATATATATCTGTTAAACTATTCATATTTTTTATCTATAGGGAACATAAAACAATGATA
Organism: Viscum album; assembly: GCA_963277665.1. Classification (NCBI taxonomy): domain Eukaryota; kingdom Viridiplantae; phylum Streptophyta; class Magnoliopsida; order Santalales; family Viscaceae; genus Viscum; species Viscum album. Next base: position 1,303,150,224 of record OY728129.1, read on the forward strand.
AATAGGAAGCATTGTCCTTTATCTTTGAGAAGGAGAGATACTTTGCATAGTAAAGAGTTTTCTTCTTGGTTAAAATTGAAGGTATAAAAAAATTAATGTTTAAAATAATTATATCAATATTTAATTAAGTTTAATAGTCATTTATATTGCAGGTATTGAGTTTTTCTGTTGACTCTGTCTCTGAGGAAATAAGAGCTTTTTCTTTTGGTCCTAATACCGTGGTTCATGACTATAAATCAATTTTTATCAATGGATACAAATTTATTTTCACTGAACGAGAAAAGAACATGAGAACACAACACGATGGTGTTATGGTTACTGCCACAATAGATTGTTATGCCAGTGCATCAGATACTAGACCGCGATTTGAAAATGTGGGTTATTATGGAGTTGTTGAGAAAATAATAATATTGGATTATTACTCTCATGGACGAATCGCAATGATGAAATGTCATTGGTTTGATTCGATGATGAGACATGGCACATTTATTGATGATTGTGGATTTGAGTAATTAATATGACTCGCAATCTTGCTACTGAAGAACCATACGTGTTGGCATTAATGGATAAACATGTTTTTTATGTTAAAGAACAACTTCGACCTGAATTTGATGTCATAGTTGAAGTAATTCCAAGACATATTTTTGATGATGGTGATGATGAAATTGACACTGTCCCTAGTGCCATTAGAACCAAACCATTTATTTCTTTGATGACTGAAATAGCTCAATTATCAGAGTTGATTGTCAACCTGAAGTTGTGGTTGAAAATATATAGAATCATTCATCTATGTTCTCAATTATTTTGGTTTACCTCGAGTTGGGTTGTTAAGGTTGGTAATATTCAAATTGATTTAGTATTGATCACAAATATGTTTTAGCTAACTTGACCGTTATGTGAATTTTCAATGTTTATTGGTTGTAGTTTTATTTGAATTGAATTTTATAATTTGGAATTGAATTGTATTCAAACATAGTCAAACAATATTTCTAACTTGGTGAACATTACAACTTGTATGATTTATTAAATCCATTCAAGCTCTTCTAAAACAATTAAAAGATGACTTGACTGTTATGTGAATTTTCAATGTTTATTGGTTTCAGTTTTATTTGAATTGCATTTTCTAATTTGGAATTGAACTGTATTCAAACATAGTCAAACAATATTTCTAACTTGGTGAACATTACGACTTGTATGATTTATTAACTCCATTCAAGCTCTTCTAAAATAATTGATAGCTGACTTGACTGTTATGTGAATTTTCAATGTTTATTAGTTGCAATTTTATTTGAATTGCATTTTCTAATTTGGAATTGTACTATATTCAAACATAGTCAAACAATATTTCTAACTTGGTGAACATTACAACTTGTATAATTTATTAAATTCCTTCAAGATCTTCTAAAACAATTGATATCTGACTTGGTCGTTATATGAATTTTCAATGTTTATTGGTTACAGTTTAATTGGAATTGCATTTTCTAATTTGGAATTGAACTGTATTCAGACATAGTCAAAAAATATTTCTAACTTGGTGAATATTAAAACTTGTATGATTTATTAAATCCATTCAAACTCTTCTAAAACAATTGATAGCTGACTTGACCATTATGTGAATTTTCAATGTTTATTGGTTGCAGTTTTATTTGAATTGCATTTTATAATTTGTAATTGAACTGTATTCAAACATTGTCAAACAATATTTCTAACTTGGCGAACATTACAACTTGTATGATTTATTAAATCCATTCAAGCTCTTCTAAAACAATTGATAGCTGGCTTGACCATTATTTGAATTTTCAATGTTTATTGGTTGCAGTTTTATTTGAATTAAATTTTCTAATTTGGAATTTAATTGTATTCAAACATAGTCAAACAATATTTCTAACAAGGTGAACATTACAACTTGTATGATTTATTAAGTCCATTCAAGCTCTTCTAAAACAATTGATAGCTAAATTACCAATGAATCCCCTTATTCCCTCATATATTTAGTTTTTTGGGTTACACATTAGTTTTCTTTTTATAATTAATTACATATTTGTTTTCAAAAGCAGGAAATGAATCCAATTGAAGAGAGACAAAGAAAAAAAATGATAGAGAACAATCGTCGAATGACGGAGTTGGAATTCCATCATTAGTGCATGTAGTGAGTACTTTATTTCAAATTGATATATTTAAATAATATATAATGTCATGTGATTAATTTTTTTGAAAACATTTTTTTTTGGATCCACCTATATGTCGAAAGTTATTCGACGAGGAGCCTAGTACTGGTCCTAGTACTCAGGCCGGTGGTACGAGGAGGGTTCGTACTAGAGGTGGACGAGCAGCTGCATGTACCCGACTAGACCCTGCCCCTCCCACTAACATGTCATCCTTCCCACATTCTGATCTCGGTGTGTCGTTAGGGACACACGGGATATTTAGGCCTCCCATGTTTTCGCTACCTTCTGCATATTCTGGCCCATCATTTTCACATCCCATGATGATTCCCACTCCCCAGTCAGCATCTGGTCAGACAGTTGTCCCATCTTCTTTTCCTTCTACTTCTATCTCTCCAAGATTCTATATTCCATCATCTTCGACTCCTATTCCACCAAAGGGTGTTCCATCAGTTTATGTGGATCCAGCGGTGCTCAGCGATCAGACAGGCACAGCTATATTTATAGAACCCTAACAAATTTTTATAGCAATATTTATTTTCATTATAACATTTTTTGATAAAATATTTTTTTTCTTTCATGACATATACATCTACTAATAGGAGGCGTGGGCAGGGGCGGACACGCATGTGTTCGGTGTGGAACCGCCGCACACAGGTTATGGTGGATTATAATGAAGACAACCAAATGGTTGGGAAAACAGGGCAGCAATGTTGGAATTTTTTTGCGACGCCTGCCAAATACTCCAATATCATTCCCGTCAGCCCGCTATCGTGGAGACATTTTCCACATGAGGTCAAGGATAGAGCTTGGGTAGAGATATGGGTAAAAAAATCTTTTCTATTTAATGTCATTAATTATTTTTCTATTTATATGAATTAATATTTTGATTTCAGCTTCGATTTAATTTTACAGATGGTGAGGGTGCACGATCGGAACGTCTAAAGGATTTAAGCGAGCTTTGGAGAGCCTAAAAGAATGAGTTGTATATTGGATGGATTTCTAGAGTTGGAACTGAGTTAGAGGTGGTACCAGTGGTGGATGATTGTCTTATAGAGCAGTATCGTCAGATGATTACTCATTGGACGAGTACTCAGTTTAAGTTATTAAAAACATTTGAGGTATTTAAATAATAACTTTCATGTTTTTCATTAATACTATCTGTTGCATTTTCTAATTTTATTTAGGAATCATCTGGAAAAATTAAAAGAACATTGATGTAAAAAAATACCTCCACACACTGGGACGCACTACGATGCCTGATCATGAGAGGAAGCAGGTATGACAATTGTTTATAAGTTTTCTTTACGCCTTATACTTTATTTTGTTTCCTCAATTATATAATATTTTGCTTAAGTTTTCATATAACTTTAGTTTTCAATGTCATTGTAGAGGCAAATACAAAATATTGAAGGACGTGTGCCTCGAGCAAAACTGTTTTGCTCGAGTAGATAGAAAAAGGATGGAAGTGCCATCAACGAAGCAACTCAGCAGAAGATTGTAAGTTTTAATCTGTTGAATTTATATTTTAATATCTATTTTGTAACTTAATGATATATTTATATTTGTAACTGGCTGCTTTATAGTCCCTCGATGCCCAAGAACCAGACAATTTTGGGCCAACAAATCACTTACATCAGGTCTTGGGAGAGGAGCATTCTGGAAGAGTATGCTGCCGACCTAGGATAGCCCCAATGAGGTATTGGCCATCCTCAAGTACGAGCTGTAGTGCCACCGAGCTGCAGCACGTTAGGGCACAGGCAGCACAAGCTGAGAAAAGGGCCACATAGACGGCGGAACAATCTGCTAGGGCAAATAGTGCGTTTATGAAATTTATTGAAGTTCTACGTCCTACACTTCCAGCATAGGCCAGCCCAACTTTTGATGAGTATATGTCTTTGATACGTTCTATATACAGTGCACCAGGTGGTAGTTCTAGTGGTGGTTAGGATGATGTCCAGCTTGATGATGATGGTGGCAAGGAGTCTGATGCGGAAGAGGAGGGAGAGGAGGAGGGCGAGGCGGGTGGCGAGGGCGAGGATGAGGGCGAGGACGAGGAGGAGGGTGAGGGCGAGGAGGGAGAGGATGATGATGGAGATGAGGATGAGGTTGATGATAATGGAGATGATGGTGATGGTGATGTGGGAAAAGTTGATCTATTACATTTTTGACTGATATTACTGAGATTTGATATTTAATCTATTCTAGTTGTTGGTTTTATCTAGACTCGTAGTATAGTATTGGAGTTGAGTTATTTTTATATATTATCTGTTCTTATGGATGTTGTTTTATTTTAGTGGTTGTGTGTTTGGGAACCCCCCTCCTCTCCTGGACCCTGGACAACCCCCACCCTCCTCCCTGGACCCTAGACAGCCCCACCGGACAGCCCCCCAGACAGCCCCCCGAACAGCCCCCCCACCCTCTTCCTTAGACCCCAGACAACCCCCCCGAACACCCCCCAGACAGCCCTCATACAGCCCCCCAAACATCCCCCCTGACAGCCCCCCCACCTCCTCCCTAGACCCCGGACAGCCCCCCACCCTCCTCCCTGGACCCCGGACAGCCCCCCCAGATAGCCCCCCGGACATCCCCCCCCCCCCACCCTTTTCCTTGGACCCCATACAACCCCCCGAACACCCCCAGACAGCCCCCGGACAGCCCCCCAAACATCCCCCCAGACAGCCCCCCCCCCCACCCTCCTCCCTGGACCCAAGACAGCCCCCCAGACAGCCCCCCCCCCCCACCCCCCCCCCCCCCACCCTCCTCCTTGGACCCCGGACAACCCCCTGAACACCCCCCAGACAGCCCCCCCCCCCCCCCCCCCCCCCCACATCCCCCCACCCTCCTCCCTGGACCTCAGACAGCCCCCCGGACTGCCCCCCGGACAACCCCCCCACCCTCTTCCTTGGACCGCGGACAACCCCCCGCACACCCCCCCCCCCCCCACCCTCCTCCTTGGTCCCCGGACAGCCCCCCGGACACCCACCGGACAGCCCCTCGGATAGCCCCGCCGGATAGCCCCCCCACCCTCCTTGATTTCATTTAATACTAGAAAATCTATAATATATATTTTATTAATTTTCATCATGATAATCAATGTAAATCACATTTACACATCTAATCAATATCATAGATTCTTGGTATGTTATAAAAGAGATGTATTCATTGGGCATGAAATTCTTATCTCTGAAATTTTTCATAGCATTATAAACTAAAATCTAACCCATACTAAGAATGATATAAAAATATTTTATATAAATATCCACAAGATTTTAACTAAATAGTGTTCCACTAATAGACACATGAGGATTCTCATAAAATGAACAATATTTTAAGTACATACGGAAAACTGAACAAACGCATTGGGTTTCCATTGAAATTTTAGGAGAACTATCCATGGGTCATATGTGACGTGTACGAATCAACCCCGCCTCAATATGAGGTGCGGTGTAGCCAGCACCACTCAAAGTGTCTGCCTTTTGTTTCAAAAGGACGTCATTTTAATTGAAAAACAACAACTCGCATACGGAAAACTGAACAAACGCATTCGGATTGTGCCTATACTTTAGAAAAATGATCCATGGGTCATATGTGATGTGTACGAGTAAACCCCACCTTAATCTGAGGCACGGTGTGGCCGGAATCACTCTAAGTGTCTCTCTTTTGTTTAAAATGGACAACATTTTAAGTACATACGGAAAACCGAACAAACGCATTCAGTTTCCATTGAAACTTTAGGGGAATGATCCATGGGTCATATGTGACATGTACGAGTCAACCCTGCATCAATCCGAGGCGTGGTGTGGTTGACACCACTCAAATTTCCTGCCTTTTTGTTTCAAAAGGACGTCATTTTAATTCAAAAACATCAATTGGCATACGGAAAAGCGACCAAACACATTCGGATTGTGTTGATACTTTACCACAATGATCCATGAGTCATATGTGACATGTACGAGTCTACCCCACCACAATCCGAGGCGCGGTGTGGCTGGAACCACTCAAAGTGTCTGCCTTTTGTTTCAAAATGACGTCATTTTAATTGAAAAACATCAACTGGCATACGGAAAACCGACCTAACGCATTCAGATTGTGTTGATACTTTAGAACAATGATCCATGGGTCATATGTGACGTTTACGAGTCAACCCCGCCTCAATCCGAGGCGTGGTGTGGCCTCCACCACTCAAAGTGTCTGTCTTTTATTTCAAAAGGATGTCATTTTAAGTGAAAAACATCAACTGGCATACGGAAAACCGACCAAACGCATTCATATTTTGTCGATACTTTATCACAATGATCCATGGGTCATATGTGACGTGTACGAGTTAACCCTGCCTCAATCTAAGGCGCAGTGTGGCCGCCACCACTCAAAGTGTCTGCCTTTTGTTTCAAAAGGACGTCATTTTAATTGAAAAACATCAACTGGCATACGGAAAAGTGACCAAACGCATTAGGATTGTGTCGATACTTTAGCACAATCATACATGGTTCATATGTGACGTGTAAAAGTCAACCCCGCCTCAATCCGAGGCATGGTGTGGCCGGCACCACTCAAAGTGTCTGCCTTTTGTTTCAAAAGGACGTCATTTTAATTGAAAAATATCAACTGGCATACGGAAAACCGACCTAACGCATTCGGATTGTGTCGATACTTTAGAACAATGATTCATGGGTCATATTTGACGTGTAAAAGTAAACCCCGCCTCAATCCGAGGTGCTGTGTCTCTGCCACCACTCAAAGTGTCTGTCTTTTGTTTTAAAAGGACGTCATTTTAAGTGAAAAACATCAACTGGCATACAGAAAACTGACCAAATGCATTCTAATTGTGTCGATACTTTAGAAAAACGATACATGGGTCATATGTGATGTGTAAAAGCCAACCCCATCTCAATCCGAGGTGCGATGTGGCCGCCACCACTCAAAGTGTCTGCCTTTTGTTTCAAAAGGACGTCATTTTAATTGAAAAACATCAACTGGCATACATAAAAGCGACCAAATGAATTAGCATTGTGTAGATACTTTAGAACAACAATCCATGGGTCAAATTTTATGTGTACGAGTCAACCCTATCTTAATCAGAGGCACGGTGTGGCCGGAATCACTCTAAGTGGCTCTCTTTTGTTTAAAATGGACAACATTTTAAGTACATATGGAAAACCGACCAAACGCATTCGGGTCCATTGAAACTTTAGGAGAACGATCTATGGGTCATATGTGACATGTATGAGTCAACCTCGCCTCAATCCGAGGCACGGTGTGGCTAACACCACTAAAAGTGTCTACCTTTTGTTTCAAAAGGGCATCAATTTAATTGAAAAACATCAACTGGCATTAGAAAAAGTGACCAAACGCATTCGGATTGTGTTGATACTTTTGAATAACGATCCATGGGTCATATTTGACGTGTACGAGTCAACCCCACCTCAATCTGAGGCGTAGTGTGGCCAGCACCACTCAAAGTGTCTGCATTTTGTTTCAAAAGGACGTCATTTTAATTGAAAAACATCAACTGGTATACGGAAAAGCGACCAAACACATTCGGATTGTGTCGATACTTTAGCACAATGATCCATGGTTCATATGTGACATGTAAAAGTCAACCCCACCTCAATCCGAGGTGCGGTGTGGCCGACACCACTCAAAGTGTCTGCCTTTTGTTTCAAAAGGACGTCATTTTAATTGAAAAACATCAACTGGCATACGGAAAACCCACCTAACGCATTCGGATTGTGTCGATACTTTAGAACAACGATCCATGGGTCATATGTGATGTGTATGAGTCAACCCCGCCTCAATCTGAGGTGTGTTGTGGCCGGCACCACTCAAAGTGTCAGTCTTTTGTTTCAAAAGGACGTCATTTTAAGTGAAAAACATCGACTAGCATACAGAAAACTGACCAAACGCATTAATATTGTGTCGATACTTTAGCACAATGATCCATGGGCCATATGTGACGTTTATGAGTCAACCCCGCCTCAATTCGAGGTGTGGTGTGGCTGCCACCACTCAAAGTGTCTACCTTTTGTTTCAAAAGGACGTCATTTTAATTGAAAAACATCAACTGGCATACAGAAAAGCGACCAAACGCACTCGGATTGTGTCGATACAATAGAACAATAATCCATGGGTCAAATATGACGTGTACGATTCAACCCCGTTTTAATCAGAGGTACGCTCTAATTGTCTCTCTTTTGTTTAAAATGGACAACATTTTAAGTACATACGGAAAACCGACCAAACGCATTCGGTTTCCATTGAAACTTTAGGATAATGATCCATGGGTCATATGAGACATGTACGAGTCAACTCCGCCTCAATCCGAGGCGCGGTGTGGCCGGAACCACTCAAAGTATCTGCCTTTTGTTTCAAAAGGACGTCATTTTAATTGAAAAACATCAACTGGCATACAGAAAAGTGACCAAACGCATTCTAATTGTGTTGATACTTTAGCAAAAGAATCCATGGGTCATATGTGACATGTACGAGTTAACCCTGCCTCAATCCGAGGTGCGGTGTGGCCAGCACCACTCAAAGTTTTTGCCTTTTGTTTCGAAAGGACATCATTTTAATTGAAAAACATCAACTGGCATACGGAAAAGCGACCAAACGCATTCGGATTGTATCGATACTTTAGCAGAACGATCCATGGGTCATATGTGACATGTACAAGTCAACCCCACCTCAATCCGAGGTGCGGTGTGGCCGGAACCACTCAAAGTGTCTGCCTTTTGTTTCAAAAGGACGTCATTTTAATTGAAAAACATCAATCGGCATATGAAAAACTGACCTAACGCATTCGGATTGTGTCTATACTTTAGGACAACGATCCATGGGTCATATGTGACGTGTACGAGTCAACTCTGCCTCAATCTGAGGAGCATTGTGGCCGCCACCACTCAAAGTGTCTGTCTTTTGTTTCAAAAGGACGTCATTTTAAGTGAAAAACATCAACTGGCATATGGAAAACTGACCAAACGCATTCATATTGTGTTGATACTTTATCACAACGATCCATGGGTCATATGTGACATGTATGAGTTAACCCTGCATTAATCCAAGGCGCGGTGTGGCCTCCACCACTCAAAGTGTCTGCCTTTTGTTTCAAAAGGACGTCATTTTAATTGAAAAACATCAAATGGCATACGGAAAAGCAACCAAACGCATTTGTATTGTGTCTATACTTTAGAGAAACAATCCATGGGTTAAATGTGACGTGTACGAGTCAACCTCATCTTAATCGCAGGCACGGTGTGGCCGGAATCACTCTAAGTGCCTCTCTTTTGTTTAAAATGGACAACATTTTAAGTACATACGGAAAACTGACCAAACGCATTCGGTTTCCATTGAAACTTTAGGAGAACGATCCATGGGTCATATGTGATGTGTACGAGTCAACCCTGCCTCAATCCGAGGTGCGTTGTGGCTAGAGCCACTCAAAGTGTCTACCTTTTGTTTCAAAAGGACATCATTTTAATTGAAAAACATCAACTAGCATACGGAAAAGCGACCAAACGCATTCGGATTGTGTTGATACTTTAGAAAAACGATACATGGTTCATATGTGACATGTACGAGTCAACCCCGCCTCAATTCGAGACGCGTTGTGGCCTCGACCACTCAAAGTGTCTGTCTTTTGTTTCAAAAGGACGTCATTTTAAGTGAAAAACATCAACTGGAATATGGAAAACTGAGAAACACATTCGGATTGTGTTGATACTTTAGCACAACGATCCATGGGTCATATGTGACATGTACGAGTCAACCCCGCCTTAATCGGAGGCACGGTGTGGCCAGAATCACTCTAAGTGTCTCTCTTTTGTTTAAAATGGACAACATTTTAAGTACATACAGAAAACCGACCAAACGCATTCGGTTTCCATTGAAACATTAAGAGAATGATCCATGGGTCATATGTGACATGTACAAGTCAACCCCTCCTCAATCCGAGGCGTGGTGTGGCCAGCACCACTCAAAGTGTCTGCATTTTTTTTCAAAAGGACGTCATTTTAATTGAAAAATATCAACTGGCATACGTAAAACTGACCAAACACATTCAGATTGTGTCATTACTTTATAACAACGATCCATGGGTCATATGTGATGTATACGAGTCAACCCCGCCTCAATCTGAGGCCCGGTGTGGCCGCCACCACTCAAAGTGTCTGCCTTTTGTTTCAAAAGGACGTCATTTTAATTGAAAACATCAGTTGGCATACCGAAAACCGAACAAACGCATTCAAATTATGTCGATACTTTAGCACAACGATCCATGGGTCATATGTGACGTGTATGAGTCAACCCCGCCTTAATCTGAGGCATGGTGTGGCCGGAATCACTCTAAGTGGCTCTCTTTTGCTTAAAATGGACAACATTTTAAGTACATACTGAAAACTGACCAAACGCATTCGGTTTCCATTGAAACTTTAGGAGAACGATTCATGGGTCATATGTGACGTGTAAAAATCAACCCCGCCTCAATCTGAGACACGGTGTGGTTGGCACCACTCAAAGTGTCTGTCTTCTGTTTCAAAAGGACGTCATTTTAATTGAAAAACATAAACTAGCATACAGAAAACCAAACAAACGCATTCGGATTGTGTTGATACATTATCACAACGATCCATGGGTCATATGTGACGGGTACGAGTCAACCCCACCTCAATATGAGGCGCGGTGTGTCCGCCACCACTCAAAGTGTCTGCTTTTTGTTTCAAAAGGACGTCATTTTAATTGAAAAACATCAACTTGCATACATAAAAGCGACCAAACGCATTCGGATTGTGTCGATACTTTAGCACAACAATCCATGGGTCAAATGTGACGTGTAAAAGTTAACCTCGTCTTAATCGGAGGCACGGTGTGGCCGGAATCACTCTAAGTGGTTCTCTTTTGTTTCAAATGGACAACATTTTAAGTACATACGGAAAACCGACCAAATGCATTTGGTTTCCATTGAAACTTTAGGAGAACGATCCATGGGTAATATGTGACGTGTAAGAGTCAACTTCGCCTCAATCCGAGGTGCGGTGTGGCCGGCACCACTCAAACTGGCTTCCTTTTGTTTCAAAAGGACGTCATTTTAATTGAAAAACATAAACTGGCATACGGAAAAGTGACCAAACGCATTTGGATTGTGTCGATACTTTAGAAAAATGATCCATGAGTCATATGTAATGTGTACGAGTCAACCCCTTCTCAATCCGAGGCACGGTGTGGCCGTCACCACTCAAAGTGTCTGTATTTTGTTTCAAAAGGATGTCATTTTAAGTGAAAAACATCAACTGGAATATTGAAAACTGACCAAACTCATTTGGATTGTGTCGATACTTTAGCACAATGATCCATGGGTCATATGTGATGTGTACGAGTCAACCCCTCCTTAATCGAAGGCACGGTGTGGCTATAATCACTCTCAGTGTCTGTCTTTTGTTTAAAATGGACAACATTTTAAGTACATACGGAAAACCAACCAAACGCATTCGGTTTCCATTGAAACTTTAAGAGAATGATCCATGGGTCATATGTGACGTGTACAAGTCAACTTCGACTCAATCCGAGGCACGGTGTGGCCGGCACCACTCAAAGTGGCTGCCTTTTGTTTCAGAAGGACGTCATTTTAAATTAAAAACATCAACTGGCATACGGAAAACTGACCAAACGCATTCATATTGTGTCAATACTTTAGAAAAACGATCCATGGGTCATATGTGACGTGTATGAGTCAACCCTACCTCAATCTGAGGCATGGTGTGGCCGCCACCACTCAAAGTGTCTGCCTTTTGTTTCAAAAGGACGTCATTTTAATTGAAAAACATCAACTGGCATACGGAAAACTAACCAAACGCATTCATATTGTGTCGATACTTTATCACAATGATCCATGGGTCATATGTGACGTGTAAGAGTCAATCCCACCTTAATCTAAGGCACGGTGTGGACGGAATCACTCTAAGTGTCTCTCTTTTTCTTAACATGGACAACATTTTAAGTACATACGGAAAACCGACCAAACGCATTCGGTTTCCGTTGAAACTTTAGGAGAACGATTCATGGGTCATATGTGACGTGTAAGAATCAACCCTTCCTCAATCTAAGATGTGGTGTGGTCGAAAATACTCAAAGTTTCTATCTTCTGTTTCAAAAGGACGTCATTTTAATTGAAAAACATAAACTAGCATACGGAAAACCGAAAAAACGCATTTGGATTGTGTTGATACATTAGCACAATAATCCATGGGTCATATGTGATGTGTACGAGTCAACCCCGCCTCAATTCGAGGCACTGTGTGGCCGCCACCACTCAAAGTTTCAGCCTTTTGTTTCAAAAGGACGTCATTTTAATTGAAAAACATCATCTGGAATACGGAAAACCGACCAAACGCATTCGAATTGTGTCAATACTTTAGCACAATGATCCATGGGTCATATGTGATGTGTACGAGTCAACACCTCCTTAATCTGAGGCACGGTGTGGCCGGAATCACTCAAAGTGGCTCTCTTTTGCTTAAAATGGACAACATTTTAAGTACATACAGAAAACCGACCAAACGCATTTGGTTTCCATTGAAACATTATGAGAATGATTCATGGGTCATATGTGACGTGTAAGAATCAACCCTACCTCAATCTGAGATGCGGTGTGGCCGGCACCACTCAAAGTGTGTGTCTTCTGTTTCAAAAGGACGCCAATCTAATTGAAAAACATAAACTGGCATACGGAAAACCGAACAAACGCATTCGGATTGTGTCGATACATTATAAAAACGATCCATGGGTCATATGTGATGTGTTCGAGTCAACCCCGCCTCAATTTGAGGCATGGTGTGGCCGCCACCACTAAAAGTGTCTGCCTTTTGTTTCAAAAGGATGTCATTTTAATTGAAAAACATCAACTGGCATACGGAAAACCGACAAACGCATTCGGATTGTGTCTATACTTTAGCACAACAATCCATGGTTCATATGTGATGTGTACGAGTCAACCCCGCCTCAATATGAGGCACAGTGTGGCCTCCATCACTCAAAGTGTCTGTCTTTTGTTTCAAAAGGATGTCATTTTAAGTGAAAAATATCAACTGGCATACGGAAAAGCGACCAAATGCATTCGTATTGTGTCAATACTTTATCACAACAATCCATGGGTCAAATTTGATGTGTACGAGTCAACCTCGTCTTAATTGGAGGCACGGTGTGGCCAGAATCACTCTAAGTGACTCTCTTTTGTTTAAACTGGACAACATTTTAAGTACATATGGAAAACCGACCAAACGCATTCAATTTCCGTTGAAACTTTAGGAGAACGATCCATGGGTCATATGTGACATGTACGAATCAACCCCACCTCAATATGAGACGCGGTGTGTCTGGCACCACTCGAAGTGTCTACCTTTTGTTTCAAAAGGACGTCATTTTAATTGAAAAACACCAACTGGCATACGGAAAACTGACCAAACGCATTTGGATTATGTCGATACTTTAGCACAACGATACATGGGTCATATGTGATGTGTAAGAGTCAACCCCACTTCAATCTGAGGCGCGGTGTGGCTACCACCACTCAAAGTGTCTGTCTTTTGTTTGGAAAGGACGCCATTTTAAGTGAAAAACATCAACTGGCATACGGAAAACCGACCAAACGCATTCGGATTGTGTCTATACTTTATAAAAACGATTTTTGGGTCATATGTGACGTGTACGAGTCAACCCCGCCTTAATCAGAGGCACGGTGTGGCCAGAATCACTCTAAGTGGCTCTCTTTTGTTTAAAATGGACAACATTTTAAGTACATACGGAAAACCGACCAAACGCATTCGGTTTCCATTGAAACTTTAGGAGAACGATTCATGGGTAATATGTGACATTTAAGAATCAACCCCGCCTCAATCTGAGATGTGGTGTGGTCGGCACCACTCAAAGTGTCTGCCTTTTGTTTCAAAAGGACATCATTTTAATTGAAAAACATGAACTGACATACGGAAAACTGACCAAACGCATTCGGTTTCCATTGAAACCTTAGGAGAACGATCCATGGGTCATATGTGACGTGTATGAGTCAACCCCACCTCAATATGAGGTGTGGTGTGGCCGGTAGCACTCCAGGTGTATGTATTTTTATTAAAATGGACATCATTTCAGGTAAAAATATATGGTATAAAAAAACCGATCAAATTATGAATTGACTTCTGTATTCCATATATAATTGTCATCTAAATTTTAAATTGAATTCTAAATGAATTATTTATGTTTATAATTATGTTATGAATTCTAATTTAATTATGGATGTGTATAGTTCCAGCATTATATGTTAAATGTGTATGAATTTATTCTCTATATGTATGTGTTAGTTGGTTATTACAGGTACAATAATTGTATATGTATGTTAGTTTATTGTAGGTATAATAATTGGATTGAAAATGAGTGGGAACCCACAAAATGAGACCTGGTGGGCAAATTGGAGAGCCTCTGGGCAAATTGCAGAGCTGCTGTGAAATTTGTCCAGCATAGGCTATGCCAACGGTTTTAAACCATTGGCATAGCATTCTGTGTTTTGTTTTACCAACGGTTCCATGAACCATTGGTAAAACACTTTTCTCAACTATTTAGAAACTGTTGGGAAAGAGGATACATTGTGATTTTTCCAACGGTTTGCCAGAACCGTTGGGATAGGGTTATTTTTCTTTACCCTATCCCAATGGTTGGAAACCATTGGGAAAATCTTTCCCAACTGTTTTCCCAAACCATTGGGATAGGGTAATTTTTCTCCACCCAATCCCAACGGTTCACTGTAAACCGTTGGGAAAAGCTTTCCCAACGGCTTACTTCCCTATGGTTTGCAAAACCGTTGGTATAACATATACCAACGGTTCTACAGCCTTTCCCAATGGTTCTAAACCATTGGGAAATCCTCTATTTATAGTAGTGATAACATATATAAATATAGTTTCCATAATAATGTCCAACCATGAGAGGTGGTAAAGGAAAAATGAACAACTTCATTTCGGGAGGTGTTAGTTCACCGCACACATAAACAACAAGTTTCTTACCCATTAGATGGAACTATGTGAAATTTTTTGTAAGAACCTTAAAATAACAAAACATATAAGTATATTTTTTATTCTTTTGTTTAATTTAATTATGTAATAAGAATAATTTAATGTGGACAAAGAAATAAAACTAAATAGCTTGAAGAATGATGTCACCTCTTAATTGAGTAACTCCTTTTGGTTTTCACTAAAGGGATTCCATTGATGGATTTCTTATCAAGGTAAGGATTATATATTTTGGTTTTTTATTTTTAGGATCTATTTGGGAAGATATTGGTTGATCCATTGTGTCTTGAGAGGTGTGAGAAATTGGAAGCCTAAAGTGCCTTTTTATAGTGGAGTAGGAGTGACTCTAGTAAATTTTTGAAAAGGAAATTCCACCAACTTTTTTCCATTCAAAGTGAACCCAATAATAAAATAAGTAGATAAAAGGGATAATTGTGTCTTTATATGGTAATCTAATGAATTTTTTAAGTGAATATTCCATTTTTTCCCTTATGTTTAAGATTTAGTCCCCTGTGAAGCTAGATTTCACCTTAATCATTGTAATTAATTTTCATTACTTTCACTATTATTTTTGGAAAAAACTAAGTTGAAATTATTAAACAATATAAATTATTATGAATAAAAATATTAAATCATTTTTTTCCAAAATACAATCACAAAATAGTTATAAATGAATCCAAATTTAATCTGAGGGACGGGGTGACAATGTTTGTTTTTATGGTAAAAACATCCAAAAGCTTGCTAAATTTTCATATAACATTTCAATGTAAAATTGATTCTAACAAACTATATTGTATTATTTTATAAAAAAGTTATATAATTAATGTTTTAAACATGTTTTACATATAATATAACCATATAAATAAATTATACAAAAAAATATGTTTGGAATTAAAATTCATTATTTCTCACTATTCATTAAAAATGAAATATTTCAGTAAAATACCAAAAATTAACCCTAACATAATTTTTATTTATTTATTTTAAATATTGGTTTTAAATTTACAAAGAAAATCTATAAAATTTCTAAAAATTGTATTTAAAATAATTTCACTATTAAAAGGTAGTAAAAGTGCACTAATAGAATTATAGGTTTTTGTGTGTAATATTGGATTTGTTCTAATCTCATGCTAATAAAATAAAATATATTAATATAAAAAATATATTTCTTGAATATATAACATATATATTTCATTAAAATAATTCAATAATTGTATTAAATTTAATTTATTAGGATAAAATATCTTTTTGAGAAGAAAAATAGCTTTCTAAAAAAACATTGCCTTTATATTCAATTAGTTCCAATATCTATTTATAATTAATTTATAACCAATGAATTCACATTAAATTTTTGTAAACCATATATTTGAATAAGATAGTAAATAATATTTATAATCACCAATTTAAAGGATACATTATATCTTACAAATAAATTAATAATATATTATTATTCAGTAAAACTCAATCTTTCATATAATGCAATCCATCGAAATAACTCGTTGTTCCACGGGATGTATGATAACTTAGTGTCACATGAATTGAAAACTATAAATTTTATTTAATTTATTTAAAATGTTAAATATATTATAACTTATTGGGATAATATATTCCCTTACACGCTTGGTGTTGTGTATCATCGATGGTATTGAATACAATATTCTTACTTTAGATTTTCAAGGAGTTACATTCTCCCTGTGTTAATTAAATTGTGTCATTGTAATTTAAAATATATATTAGTGATATATTGTATTAATTTCCTATGTTTTAAATCCCACATAGTGAGAAGGGTTCATAATAAATTCTTTTGAAAGTAATGAATGTGAAGTACAAAAGTCATGTGGAATAAATTATAACTAGGTCTCTAAGTAGGATAATATTAGTGGAATGTTGAGATACAAAAATAGAGGAAAAGCATAAATATTTATATGGATTTATTTATTCCATAAATAAATAAAAATTTAATTATCAATAGAATGTTGAGGGCTACAAAGCCATAAAATTGTAGTGATATAGAATCCCATCAGTTCAATATAAATTAAGGTACTAAGAAAACATTTGTTTTGATAATTTTCATAATGTTGAGTAATTATTTTATTCCCTATGAATAGAATGAAATATAATTTATTGATACATTTCAATTTCAACAGAAAATTTTTAACTTTTGGTTTTGCTTCGATCAAATTCTAATTCATCCCTTACTCTATGAAATTGATATCCTTGAATTAACACTCCTTATTAGACACTAAAATTTTCTTTTAGAGGATTGTAAAACAAGTCAATATATTTTACTCTAACTATACTCTAAATAAATTATGTATTAGGCATTAATATCTAAACCTAAAAGTAATACTTTTAGTTTATCATTAACATTTATTAATAATTTGTTCTAAAAATAAGTAGTGATATATTCACTAGGACATTTTGTAGATCAGCGGTTAGCGTGAATACCTTATTATCCTTTGGTCATGGGTTCAAGACTCATGGCCTTGTCAAATTTAATGGGTCATCACCTGGGATATAGGTTTTCTTTTTCTAAAACCATATTAATATAATTTCAAAAATAAATATGATGGGCATCGTTGAAATAATTTTAATCACTAAGGTTTTCAATACAACCTCAATACATAAAAACATCATCAAGTTATTTCCACATAGTTCCTTCTTTGGTCAAAGTTTTAACCATGGATACTTATTTCCAATATCCTTCATAATGGTTTGTAAAGAAAACTTGAATTTTCCTAAGCATATCCCCCAAGAGTGTCAAACCAGGTGCACAGTACGACCCATGGGAGTGTACCAAGTTACACCAAGTTCGGCATGACACACTTTATCAGTGTTATTACTAACAATAAAATTTGTTACTGAACTACATCCACTTGAATTATCATATATGTATTTATTTCTAGGAAAACAAAATAATATATCACAACCCAAAAATTTACAATGTTCATCAATAATTATCCTCAAAGTATGCCATAGGTATATGTTCTCTAATCTATTTAAATCTAGTTCCCAAGGATGCTACTAAAATTCCTCTGATACCAAATGTAGTGACCCAACCCTAGAAATCCTGGAGTTGGTGTCTACTACCCTTACATTGGAATGATTACAAAGAATCAAATCCTGAATGACCGATCAGTTTAGTAGTCTTGGAAAACCATATTCCTACATCGGTATTTTATTATAAATGAATATAATAATTAAAACATAATTTTTTTCTTTCTATGATAACTTTATTCCATCTATTGTATCCTTTCATGTATTTCTTTGTATACTTCATGGATTCTTGGGGAAAGGAAACAAAATAAGGGTAATCTCAAATTCTCAGAAAGGGTAAAGAATAGTGTAATAAATAATGAATCAATGAGAATAGTAACTATAGAATAGTAAATAATTGAACACACAAACCATATAATACAAAAAATGTGAAGTAAGTTAATACAAAATATGGAAAGGTAATAAATAGAAACACATTCCATTCAATAACTACATATGGAAAAATAAATATCGCATGGTAAGAAAATGAAACAAATTTAATTTAATTAATGAAATAAAAATGAAATATATCCATAGATATGTTTACATAATATTTAATGGATGAATAAAAACTGAAACTAAAGGATATAAATGTTTAATTATTTGATACCATGTTTCCTGGGTTCATGGAGCCATTACCATTAAGACCTTTCACAAAAGTCTTTAACATATCAAGTAAAACCCCATCTACTGCGGCTAGCCAACTGAATTGTCCCATAAGATTATCGATGCACCGAGGGGATATTAATAACCCATCCCCACCCATGTTATACCTTTCCAAAGAATTTCTCATATATCTAATCGTTGATTTAACAATGTTCCTTATCAAATATCTGTATTGAGTAGAAGATGCAGATTTATAAATATTTACCCAAATAATACAATAATGTTAAAAGTAAAAACTGTATGAAAATTGTTATATAGTTTAAGAAATGAACATATCCCTAATAAATTATATATATAATTAAGGGAAATTCAATGTTCATTAATCATAGGAAATTTAATATTTCAAGGGGATAAACAATGGAATCACATATGTGAATGTGAATGTTGACCTTGGACAAATCAATCATAAACCATCTAGAAGAAGAATAAGGATGGTGTAAAATCAAAATATCCCTAGTCGAGTAAAAATAGAGGGTTTTTTTGTTGATGAATAAAAATAAAATATCTTTTAAAAATATTCTTTAGGAAAATAACCATTTTTTCTGATTTTTCTTTTAAAATAATTTTCTTTAAAAATAAATTTGGAAAACATTTTATTTAAAAATTAACCAATTAAAAACTAAAAGTATTCAAAAAATAAATGAATATGGGTAAATTTTTATATTCCATATAAGGTAAGAATAAGAATTCCTTTTTCACTGAAAAATCACTAAAAATGATTTCTTTTGGAAAGTAGCAAGAATATTCCTTTGAAAACATTGGTAAAAGAAAAAATGGTAAAAAAATTAATAAATAATTTTGAAATGGTTGAAAATTTTTGAAAAAAAAATTATAAAATAGAGTTGTTATAAGAAAACAAGTTCTTCGACTAAAGGGAAAAATGAAGTCAAGTTTTCCTAAAATCACTTTCTAAAAAATTTTAAGTTCCAAAGAGTGGAAAAATTGTAATATTATATGGAAATGGTCATGAATAAATAGAGGAGACGAAAATAAAAGGTTTTGTTATAAAATGATCAATTAATTTTCTTATATTTAAATTCTATTGTAAACAATCCCAAAAAAATGAGATTGTGAAGTAAACCCTTGAAATGGCCATTACATTGATGTGAGAATCAATCAATTAATATATAATGTATATAAAATTTAAGTCCACATAAGAGAATTTTAAATACATCAATATATTGTAAAAATTATTTATACATATAATCACTTAATATAAATGACAATGAGGAAGTAATATTACCCAATGAAAATAAATTAGGTTATAAAATTCATTTCCACTTGGTAACTTTTAACTCAAATCCCCTTAGATAATTCAAATTGAACTAAAAATATCATGAATAATGAATAAATCATGATATTATATGAAAAATTTCAGTATGTAAAAAATTTATAAAAAATTAGGTTCAAAAAATTAAATTTATTATTTTAAGATAAAGTTAATAATCACAAAAGTAAGTGAGATTTCAAAGATAATCATTAAAAAAATTCTTGAGGAGAATAATCTTTAAACATTCCAAAGTGTCTCATACCACTTTGAAACATTTTAATCATAATAAATATATAGGAATAACACTAAATGAATCTTTTAATATCATGATTATAAGTATAATCATGATATAATGTGTAAAATGGAAACATATACGCCATATAAAATAAACTAGGTGAATAACAATAAATAAGTCTCAATAGAATGTTATTTGAGACTCTTACCTTTCATTTCCTTTTTGGGTGAACATACATTAAATTACAATATAATGGTATTCACTACCACAAAAACAGTTTTTCCCAGCACCCCCCCCCCCTTTATCAGCGCTTGTATAGTAGCGCTGATAAAGGGTTGAATTCAAAAAATAAATAAATTAAATTAAAAAATATATATATTAATATATTAATATATAAATATAGTTATATTGATATAGATATAACATATAATTTTTAAATATATTTTAGATAAGTATTAATGTACATTAACACTTAATATACTTAATATATAAATATTTAGTGAAAATGGCTTCCTAAAAAATTAAAAAAATATTTATAATTAATAATTTGCTAATTATTATGGAGTAGTAGTCATTTAATAACAATTTTAAGACTAAAAAAATTAAAAAGATTAAAAATAGATCCAAAATAAGTTGAAAACGCAACTCAAACTTCAAATGACCATAACGTTTGATCCGGGTGTCCGTTTGAGCTCTACCACATATTGAATCGAAGCCTACGATGAGATCTACGTCTCTATGACCAGTAGGGACCCTAATCAAGCGTTTTTTAAGGCAAAAAGAGGACCATAAGGCCTCCAAAACTGAGTTTTTAGTTGGGGTACCCAGATTTTTTAACATTTTGTGGGTTTTCAGCCTCATTTGAGGGGGTATTATTGGCTTTTTTGGTGGGGACTGAATTTATTCCAAGGTATTACATTCATATTGATATTATGTCTTTGAAAGTTTATCGTTTTTTATAATTCACTTCCATTTATAATCAAATATATAACTATATGTACATATTTTTTATATATTCGCACCTAAAAATTAAATTTTTAAAATAAATATTTAAACATATTTACATATAAAATATATTAGCTCTATCTAAATAATAACTAATATCCATTTTATTTAAAATACCAATATATGAATATTTATATAACTACTATATATTAATATAACTATATATATATATATATATTAATCTAGCTATATATATATATTAATATAACTACATATATATTAATATTACTATATATATATATTAATATCACTATAAATATATATATTAATATAACTATATATATGTATATTAATACAAATATATATTATTATACAAATAAATATAACTAAATATATATATATATATATAAATAGAGATATATATTAATATAACTATAAATAGATATATTAATATAAATATATATATATATATAAATATAAATATATATTACTATACGAATAAATATAACTATATATATATATAAACATAGATATATATTAATATAACTATATATATATCTTAATATCACTATATATATATTAATATAACTATATATATTAATATAACTATATATATATATATATTAATATAACTATATATATATTAATATAACTATATATATATTAATATAACTATGTATATATATTAATATAAATATATATTACTATACGAATAAATATAACTATATATATATATATCATGAAATAGCAAACAAATCAAAATAGAGTAGTGGTAAGGGCTTAGGCGCGCAGGGGGAGGTCTCGAGTTCAAAACCTTCTGGAGTTAGAGGTGCGCGCATGGGGGGTGGATGTTGGGGGATAGCGCTGATAAAGGGTGGAGGGGGTGCATGAGGGAACTGGAGGGGCTAAAAAGAGATGTTAAAAGGGGGGATCAAGCGCTATAAAAGCCCCCCCATGATTGGCATGATTTTTTTAATTTTTTGTATTTTTTTTTAATTTTTTTAAATTTTTTAAATTTTTATTTTATTTTTTTAACTTTTATGAGCGCTTTTTTAAAAGAGATGATAAACGGGTCCTTTATCAATGCTAAAACGAAAGCGCTGATAAAGGAAGCGCTGATATAGGACCCCTTTATCAGCGCTGATAAAGGGGACCCCCCCCCCTTTATCTTCACCGGCTTTAATAGTGCTTTTCCTAGCGCTGTTAAAGGCCCTTTTTAGCACTGATAAAGGGAGTATTTGTAGTAGTGATTGATGATGTCAATAAATAATACCAAAACCATAATCATATTTATAATATCATATATTAACTTATTATAATATCTTATTACCCATTTGTTAATAATATTTCATTATTCTCACTATTTTGGGTGTTAACCTCTTAGTCTTTCAAGTATGTTTTGACTTGTTTTTTGTTGTTTATATTTTGTAGATAATTGATTTATAATCTATATTATTTAGACCATGATTTAAGTATAATATATATTCATTATATATGTATTTATAATAATCAGTAATATTTCGAGATAAGAAATGGAATGCACCGTTCATGGAAACGGTAGGTCGAACGTATGCATGAACGCTACATTCATTTAGTTTTCATATTAAAATAATGGAAAGTATATGATATACATTTATATTATATTTAATTTATCATATATATCACATATATTTAAAATAGTTTTATTAAAACCAGCCTTTATACATTCAATTTATAATGTGAATGAATCACATCGCTTTGAGGGAGAAATAGCCCACACTTCCAAAAATGATGTAATCATATTGAAAAAATGGAAAGAATAAAGGTAATGGTTTTATAAAAATTAAATAAGCATAAATATATTATAAATATCATATATAACATATGTAAACATATTTTACACCACAATTCCCAGTCATGGGAGGTGGTAAATGAAAAAATGAACAACTTCGTTTCATGAGGTGGTAGTTCATTGTACCTAAAAATGGTAAGTATGTTACCCATTAGATGGAAGTGTGTGTAAGTTTTTGTAGGAACATTTACATAACAACATATAAGAATATTTATGATAATTCTGTTTTAATATAATCATGTAATAAGAATAATTTAATGAGGGGATAAATAAATAATACTAAAGAGCTTGAAGAAAGATGTTACCTCTTAATCAGGTAACTCCTTTTCGTTTGCACCAAAGGGATTACTTGGATGTATTTATAACCAAGAAGATAATTCTATATTGATTTGAGGTATTTTTAGGGTATATTTCATCATATCATGTTCAATTAATAGTGTCTTGATACGTGTGAGGATGTGTGAGGCTTGGGATCCTTTTATAGTGGAAGAGGAGTGGCACTCTTGTAAATTTTGGAAAAGGGAATTCCATCAATATTTTAATTATTGAAATTGGATCCAATAATTGGACCAAGAAAATACAATGGATTATAGGTTCTAAATATGTCAATAAAAATAATTTTTTAAAATATTATACGTCATTTTATCCCCTATGTTTAATGTTTTGTCACTTGTTAAGCTTAATTTCACCTTAATTGTTGTGATTAATTTTAATTACATTAACTAATATTTCTAGTAAAAAACTAATTTTAAATTATTAAATATTATAATTTATTTGGAAACCAAATATTTAATCCATTGTTTTAATTTCCCTTCATAGAAGTGGAAGAAATTAATTTAAATTTATTCCCATAGATGGGATGATAATAAGGGGTTTTAAGCTAAAAACGCCTAAAAGTTTGCTAGGTGTTTATATCCAATATTAAAGTGAAATTGATTCTAGTGAAATAGATTTTATTAATAGATAAAATATATATCTAATTAAACTTCTATAAAAGTTTAAAAAATAATATAACCTTATAAATAAATTAGATAAAAAAGTTTTGAATTAAAAAAATATATTTTCATTATTCATTAAAAAATTTAATATTTCATAAAATTATAAAAAATCCAACCTAACCTAATTTATTTGTTACTATTTCAAATAATTATTTTAATTTTATATATAAAATATATATAGGTTCTAAAAATTGGATTTAAAATTGGTTCTCTATTATAAGACGATAAAAGTGCCTTAATAAAAATAGAGGGTTTTAAGTGTAATATTGGGTTTGTTCTTATCTAATGCCTATAAAATATATTATATTTGTATAAAAAATATATTTAATTGAATATATAACATATATTATTCATTAATATCATTCACTAATTTTAATTTATTTAATTTATTAAGGTAAAATAGCTTTGTGAGCATAAAAATAGTTTTCTATAAAAACATTACATTTATATACAATTGGTTCTTATTGAAATTTCTAATTAATTTGTAACCAATGAATTAATTTTAAATTTATGTAAACAACATATTTTAATCTTTTAGTTAATAAAATTTATAACCAATAATTTGACTGACTGAACACTAACTTTTTTATTGATTTTGGAAAACACCGAAAATAACATACAAGAGTCAAATCATGGAGGTCTAAAGTAATGGAGCCCCAAAGTTTCATTGATAACAATATTACTACCACCTGATGGAAAGGATCCTAGGTTAAGTAATAGAGAAACATTATGGCTTGATGAATCATGGGATGCCAAGAAATCCGTAACCTTATTCCCCTCTCACCAAGTATGAGTGATCACCATATAGACTCCCATGAGCTGTTTGCACTTGCAGACAAAATATTCTATACACCATGGGAGAATTCCACTTTCTGTGAGTGCTTTTTAGAGGATCATGGAATCTGTTTCTACATCATTAAAAATAATATGTCTCGGTTCACTTATGTCCAACCCCATAACCAAAGCCTTTTCCTCGTCCTGAAGAGCGTCTCCACTACCATAAAAGGCATAGAATGCATCAATAACAAACCCCCTCTAGTACCTAATCACGCATGCCCCCTTAATCTTCTACCACCCTAGGAAGCACCCTTCTGTGTTGAGTTTGAGCCCAGTTCTATGGGGGTACCAATGAACCCAAGACCCCTGAACCCTCCTCTCAAACAGATTGGACGCCCCTGGATAGAATGGGCTTAATGAAGAGGCTCCCTGTAAATAAAAACATACACTTACTATGTCCATCAAAAAAAAATCTTGAAGTTGATGTTGGTACTAGAGCCAAAGAAATTCTTGTGGCACGCTTCATTCCTGGCTTTGCAAATGATCCAAAATCCCACCACAAGGATGATCGGCCTACCTTTCCACTCTAGACCATTTTCGCAAGCGCCACTAAACCACCAGATGAGAACTTTCTACTATATCCCTACTACATCACGACAGCCATAGAAGGCTACATACACCTATCATGTATAGTGTTCCCAATCACTGTCAAATAAGTGGTGCATCACTATTTCTTATTTGGTTTTTGTGCACCACCAGCATCTGGAGGCCAAGGACAGCCCCCATTTATTGGATGTAGTCATCAATGGGATAAGTGTTATTCCTCAGTCACCGCATTATAAAATTGAACTTTGGAGAGATCCCCCTGCACGAAAGCTTTTCTCCCCACAGGTTTCTGACATTTGGATCCCTTCTCACACTATCATAAGCTTTAATTGAAAACTTTTCTAAAGAGGAGCATGTGAAGATGATTCTATTAGGATCCTCACTGAGGAAAATTTCTTTAAAATCATCACATTGAGAATCATCAAAAATGGCCTACAGAAAGACAGTATGGCTGCATGCTTCTCTGTAGGATATATCTAGTGTGGGGAATCCGGTAAACCAAAGAGTTCCATCACCCCAATCCTGACGCCTAAATTTCACCACTTCTCCCCCCACCAGCCTCCTAGCATAAAGACGTGTTACCTCCGTATAAGGCTGGATTAAATTCCAAATAATTGATGGTAATGACCTTTTTACTATACCAACCAGGCCATATTTCCCTTGCATGAGTATTACTCAAAGTGTTCGTCCTACCATAGCCTCCCATGCATGTTTTGAATGCATCCCTTGTATGGTTGAGCTCACACTCCGTAAGTTGATTCCACCTTCACCTAAAGGTCTTGTGAGATCCTTCCTCAATGCCCAATGGTGAAAACTTTCCAACTGACCATTCCATATGAAGGACAATATGATCTTATCTATTTTGACAACCACACTTTTGGGATTCTTCAAGGTGGAAAGGATATTCATGGGGATAGATACATGAATGCTATTTTCCAAGGTAATGTATACTCAAAACAAAAGGAACCTATTCTTCCAGTTAAATATGTTCCCCATAATCTTTCCGAAAATCTTATCAATATGATTAATGTAGAGGGAGTTAGTACTAACCGATGCTCCAAGGTACTCCATGGTAAAGGAGCCTCTACTCATATTCAAGGTATCTTCCAAAATCCCAGCCCTCTCGACCGAGAGGGACTTAGATGAAAAATAGGGTATTTTCTCTATGTGCACCACATGCCTGCTCCATTTAAAATATTCCTCTAGTAGCCCATTCACAGAAATCACTAATCTCTTAATACCACTAATGAACAGGATAGTATCAACCATGAACATCGACTGAGTGATTCCCTCTGTAACATGCTTATCCCGATAAGGGATAATTTTAACCATCTGGAGACCCCTTTTAATATAATGTCTAAGCACATTTTGAGAAAGAATAAATAATGTGGGAGATAGGGGATCCCCTAGTCGTAAACCTCAGTAAGCCTTGAAGAAACCAAACTATGTAACTAGAAAAGAAGTGGAGATCCACAATGACCTGAAGCAATATAACTACAGGTCACTTGTCTAGTTGGAGAATCCCATGCAACCCAAAACCTTAAAGATAAAACCCCATTCCATCCTATAATTGGCCTTTATCATGTCCAATTTAATTTCCATATTATTCCTAAAAACCTTTTTTTTAATCCCAGTGATCATTTCTTTCACCACCCAAATCATACCCTGGATTGATCTCTTTTGGATGAATCCATGTTGTTCTATTTCCATCCCTGTGTTCGAGTGAGGTGCCCAAATTTTGTGTAGAATGCTAATGAGAGCCTTGTATGGAATGTTTCACATACTAATTGGTCAGTACTATTATACAGATTGTGGGTTACTCACTTTCAAAATCAAAACCATATTTTTTTCACTGGCAATACGTGGCAGGTTCCCCCATGGAAGAAATCCTTCACTGCTCTTATTAAATCTCCTTTGATTGTATCCCATGATGCCCTATACTAATAAGTCTTGTACATAATGTGGGTTATAAAAGAAACTCATTGTTGAATGAGAAAAACAAAAACTTAGTGTATCATGCATTTAAAGATATAAAATGAATTAATTTTACTTAAAATAGTAAATATATAATAAATTATTGGTATATTATATTCCCTTATGTGTTTGGTGTTGTGTGTTACACCTGCTGTCGAATATAATGTTCCCACTCTATAATTTTAGGTCGTTCTGTTACAATTCAGGTTTAGATCTGATGGAATGGTCTTAGATTTTGGTGGTTAATCTGGGAGTCTTTCTAAATTATTTTTAAAATTCCCCTTCTCTATGAAACTTCATAGTACGGAGATCCTATTTTCCTTATGTCTAGACTCCACACCCACAAGGTAGATAAGTAAAATGAATTACAATGGAAATGGTCTGAAATTGAATACTTGGTTCATGCATGAATGTAGTCATATGGTGTGGGGGTGTGATCATTGACTAAAGTGGCTCATTCATTTTTCAATTATCAACAACTTATGGGAAGGGAGACTCCCTTATGAAGAAGGATTCTACTTTTCATAATGGAATTCACCTCATATTCTAAAATAATGTGATTCTAGAATCTAGGAAAACAAAATCCTAGATCATCCAAAAATCATATCTTAGACAAGATTCATTCTTATGGTATATTATATATAACATATCGAATAGTAAATTCGTTCTGGGAAATCAAGTGAAGTTGATTGACACATGGCATTATGGTAACATATTTGATAATTCTCTTACCTCTTGGGGGTCTCTATAGGACCACTTTATTTTCGTTTGTATATTGGATTCTCTAACACCTGAATGTGGTATTGTGGTTATGAATGATGCACATGGATTACATTATGTTCATCCTACCAGATTCTTTTGGGCTTGAGGATTTATATTCTATAATAAAAAATTATACTTTTGATGATAACTTCCATGTTATTGATTAAATGGAACGTGTGTTTAGTTATTTAGCATTCCATTATTGGTTATTCTTTATTTATTTTTGACAGCTTCCTCTATACATAATTGTTACTAAAAATTTTAAATCACAATTATTTTTCTTCCTTTCACCATGATATGATGGTGAATTATTATAATGAGCTCAATGATTCCAAAGTTTCTCTATTTATATTCATTATATTTTATATCCCTGTGTAAAATGGATATCATGTATGTATCTACTCTACCAAGACTGGTAAACTATTCTCTCCTTTAATATTTGATTCCTTGTATCTATTCCAATAAAATAAACCTATAATTTTCTCTAGGTAACTCTTATCAGGGTCATTATAGTTGGTATCATAGGTAGTTTAGTAGAATATTTGGGAACAAGATTATGAAAATATAGATTGGAGAACATTACCCTATGAAAATATTTGAACATTAGTAAAGAAGACCATAATAATTTTTTAGGAAAATTAAATTATATTTTTTACCCTATAAATACATCCATGTATTGTTACTTCAATTGAACATGTATTTGGGATAGACGTACCTAGGGTTAATAACTCTGAAATGGGAACATTGGTCTTGAACCGATCGTCACATGGTGCACAAAAATGGGCATTACTATGAACATATTTTTAAACTTGTTGAGGATATTATTAGGATAATTCAGACTATATTTACATAACATTATTATGGAATTGAAAATAAAGATATCTCCAAAGAATCCTTATTTTGGATTTTGAGATTAACTATGAATAAATGTTTTGATTTATGTTAAGTGTTTCACTATTTTTCGAATTATATATTGTGTCTCAAAATGTTATGATATAATTTAGTGTATTTCATTGTTCAGAAATGGATTCATGTATATGGAATAGAAACTATATCAATTCACATAATCCATAATGTATGTATGATTATTTTTTTTTGATGATATTGAGCTAATATTTCAAAGGAATCTTACCTCTAAAACATTCTCATCATATAAGGATATCATATCAAATTCTATCAAGATAGATAAATAATTCTCCATGTCTTATGAATTCAAAGGGATGAAAGATAATAATAGGAATGAAGAGAAAAATAATGATAAATTGAGTAAGGTAATGACTGATTTTCATACATGTGATAATTTTTTAAAGAAACACTTGGGTACTATCTTGAAGGGAATGGGAGTTTGTTACAAGTGATTCCATAAGTGGTATCTGAATCATAAATGAAAGGGGAAGAAACAAATTAGTGATTTCCAGTACTTCTGATGTACTAAAATTCAGTATTAATCACATATATATCCCAAGAATCAAGAGATTCATCCAAATAAGAGGAAAGGGGGATAAGGCTAAGCCTACGTGGTCATTAAAAATGAGTTGGAAGTTCCCAATGATGTGGTAGAAGGTAATTTAATCTTATATTCAAATTTAAATAATTATTTATATTATTATGAATCCTCACACTATTTTAGAGATACCAATTTTTCAATGAAAATCATACATTTCCCTTTTAAATAAAGAAATTATTTTTCAGTAAAAAAGCATAAGGAAAGTCTCACTAAAAAAAGGATGTGTTTGGAAGTCCCCATTATAACACATAAACATGGTTTATTTTATGACCATATTATCAATCCAATGTATTAATTCAATATAAATTCTTATATTGACCGCCTTTCAAAGTATGATTCAAAAAATATTTTAAGAAGATGAACATTTGTATTCTTGAGGAATATGTTGAATTCCTTATCTTTATAAATGATACTTCATCATTTGTGTCATATATATATATTCACCCCCAATATATCTGCTGAATAAAATTTTTGGGGAAGAGGATAAAAAAATATAGGTAAGAAAATGGTAATATTCAAATTGATAATACACCATTTGTAAAGGAACATGTTGATGTTTTTCTAGAGGAAAAACCAAGATATCCCCCAGACTGTGATTATGAGTTATCCATTAATTTATCCCCTAATGATATATAGATATTAATGACTTCCAACAGAATGGAAATTTTTAATTAGTGGTGTTGAATAAAAAACATGTCGAGTTGGGTGATAAGATATTTATTCTCCATAGAGTATAATCATATGGATCCCATGTTCTATTCATTAAGAAGAAAGATAGATCCATGAGATTATTTATTGATTATAGAGAAATAAACGATATTTTCATAATGGAAAAGTATAAATTTTCTCACATTGATGACTTATTCTATCCAATTCATAGAGCCCAATATTTTTCAAATAATGAACTATATTCTGGGCATCATCAATTGTGAGTCAAGAAGAAATACATTCCATAGACATCTTTACAAATGAGTTATAAACCTTACCAGTTTACAATAATTCCATTTCTATTAAATAATGAACCCTCTATTTTTATAGATATAATTAAAATTATATTGAAGGAACATATTGATGATTATTTTTATTATTAATTGTTCATATTACTGTTTATTCTAAAAGTTTTGAGGACCATGAGAATCCATTTCAGATCATTCTTGAGAATTTTAAAAGGAAACATTTGAATGATAAATTTAGTAATTATGTTTTTTTGGATTTAAGAAGTTAATTTTTTTGTCCATATTGACTCCAATGATGGAAACATAGTTGATACTGTGGTGAAAAAGGAATTTATAGAATGGCCTACACCGACAAACATAATTGAGGCCCACAGATTCAATAGTTTGAAATATTATGATTAAAATTTCTTTCAGATTTATAATGAATGGATAACCTATTAAAAATTCTTACACATAGATAGTTTATGTTTCTTTGGATGAAGGAATGTATAATATGTTTTGATAAACATTAGAAAAGATTAGACATTACTATGAATTTGACTCTACCATCAGGAAATAATGGGTTTGTGATATATACTAATGCATCAAAGAATGGACTTGGTTGTTCATTAATGAAAAATAACAATGTTATTTCATACACATAAAAGCTATTGGATACTAATGAATAGAACTATCCAACCCATGATCTGGAGTTGGAAGCTATAAAATTTTCATTGTAGATATGGTGACATTATCTCTATGGTAAAATATGTGTGACATAAATAGAATATAAAATCCTAAATTAATTATTTTAATAGAAATAGACCAACATGATACAAGGTTGATGGCTCGAGTTACTCATGGATTACGATTACTCAGTACTCTACCGCATAGGGAATGAAAATAAGGTATCTTAAGAAATGAGTAGAAAAGATCATGGAGTTCTAACCCAAATTTGGATTGAGAGGGAAAATATGATTAAGAAAATTTTAATTATTGATATAGGAATTTTTAAATAAGTGAATCCATCAATAATTTTTCAAATAATTGAAAAAATATTTTTTTAGAAAGGATAAAAAGTTACCAATATGATGATGATATATTTATAAGAAAATTAATCCATAGAATGAATGGAAATTATAAGACATCATTTGTAACACTAGTTTTCTAAAACTTGTAAATATGTTTTGTGTTCCATCTACAAATGAACTAAAAATGGAATTTTTGGATTACCCTCATAGATAAATTTTCTATATACACCACAGTATCACAATGATATATAGGGATTTGAGGTAACATTTTTTTGTGTGATAACATGATGTATAAATTTTTTAATTATGTATCGTGATTTTTGATTTTTAAACAAATTGAATTTTGAGAGATAATATCCTTGAAAATTCATGCAACCTATTCCTATTATTTTGTAGAAATTGGATAAAATTACTATGGTCTTTTTTGAATTACCACTAATGAATCCTAGAATGAATGATGAAATGGGTTGTCATTGTTTTCCTATCCAAATATTCACATATCTTCAATATAAAATATGATATACCATTTTAGCTCCTCAGAGATATATATATATCTATGTTTGCATGTTTCAATGTTGATATAATACATCATGGTGAACCTCATTCAATTATCTCTCATCACAATCCTAATTTTAAATTGAAATTCTTGAAGATAAATTAGAAGGCTCTTGATATTGAGCTTCATTTGATCACCTCCTACCATCCTCAAAATTATGGACATTCCAAAAAGGTTTATCAAAAAATATAACACACTACTACAAAATAGGATTTTAATAGTGATTTTATTTATCAGTACTATCTAAAACAATAGATAAAGTCACCCTTTATTAGTTCTAGAAAAAGTATTGATAAAGACCCCATGTATCAATGCTAAAAACAATGATAAAGGGGAGTCTTTATCAGTGATTTTCTGATAAATAAGACCCTTTATCATTGCTAATAAAAACAAACACATAAAGAGGGACCTTTATCAGTTACAGAAAAAAGAATTATTAATGGGTGTACCTTTATCAATGATTTTAAGAAAGCGCAAATAATGATCCCCCCTATCACCGCTATCAAAAATGAACTGATATTGGGTGTCCTTTATCAATTCAAGTAAAAAGTGATGTTAAAGGGTAAACTTCTTAAAAATATACAAATCATTAAATACAATATATTAACATACAAATATTTTTATATTGAGATATATATAAAATATATTTTATTAAATATGATTTCTATAAGGTAAATATGAATTTTGTTTAATATATTTAATTTTTAATGAAAAATGAATAATAAATAAATTTCAAAAATAATATTAATTAATAATTTATTATTATTATCATGTAATAGTCATTTAATATAAATTTGAAGATATAAAAAATAAAAAACATAATAAAAACTTTAAAATAATTTGAAGATGTGGCTTCAATTTTGAACGACCAAAACTAATGATTCGTGTGTTCGTTTGAGCTCTAAAACATATCAAATTGAAGCCTATAATGAGCTCTATGAACTAGAGACTGGGAAACCCTAGTCACATTTTTCAAGGACAAAAAATGTCCTAATGGCCGAAAAAATGTGTTTTAAGTCATAGTATTCCAATTTTTTAACATTCTATGGAATTTCATCCTTGTTTAAGGGGGGTTTATTATCTTTTTTTGATGTAGACTGAATTTATTCCCAAGGATTATCTAAATTTATGAAACTTATCTAAATTAAAAATAATATCCATCTTATTTTAAATATAACTGTATGAGTATATAAACATATACAATTAATGTATATATAATGTCTATATATATTTATATAATTATTTATTTAGGTTTTTATTTTGACAAAAAAATATATATTTATCTATATATTATAATATATGTATATAAATATAAATATTTAATATATAAAAATAAAAATTAATATGTATAATTATATTTATATAAACAAAAACAGATATATATATATATATATATATATGTGTGTGTGTGTGTGTGTGTGTGTGTGTGTGTGTTTGTATGTATTTATAAATGCACACATACACATACACACATTTTTTTGTTGGAATAATACCAATATACACCAGAGGGGTTGAATTGGGTCTTATAGAAAATCTCTATAGATTATGGATTTTAAATCTCTTTTTGATTTATGAAGATATGTAGAGTTATCTTCTGTGATAAGTATGAGATGTAGACAAAAAAAGAATTAACACATCAATTCTATTGTGGTTCTGGGCACAAATATCCCCTAGTCCACTCCACCAATAATATCTCTTTGAGGTTGGTGAATTTCACTAGAAGTTTCTTCTTATCACAAGACCCTCAAATCCATAACTGAGTTATGGAAGTTTACGCATTTACTACAAGGCTAAATAGATCCTTATGGTTGTTTTATAGGGAACTGGTTATCCATAGAATAGTATAATAATCTGACCCTTCATCCACTACTGAGTCCGAGCAGTCAAAAATCCACTAAATAAAAAGAGTTTCATTTGATAATGGTTCGGGTTGAACTTCACAATTGCAGTAGTAGTAACTAAAAGAAGATTGATATTATTCTTCAAAAATGAATGTCTTCAAGAAATAATAACTCAAAAGTGATCATGGTTTCAAATGATCTTCAAAAAATTAGTAACAAACAAGCATCATTTCTAGGTAGAAAATATATGTCTCTATAGTGTAGCCTCTTTTGAAAATAACAGAGTCAATTATTCGATGAAGTGGTACTATAACATTTTTTCAAAATAATAATGTCACATTTTTTAGTCTATATTTAAAAACAAATTGTGATAGAATATATCAATCAAACATCCTGATTTGGAATTACAAATTCTAGGCACCAGAAATATCACATATATTAATATATGAAATAATCAGGTGATTTTTTACTTCCCTTAAGTACATGAGTGATTTTTTTTGATGAATATAATTCTCTGAATCAATCAAAAAAAATTCTTTGAATTGGTCTTAAATAATATTTTATTAGATCCTTAATTCTGACAAGCATGTTTCATGAAACCCGAATAAAATTTCATATTTATATTTATGACATTGAATAGTTAAATGTAGGGTTCCTTTATAACATGAAAAAATACCAAATGTAGGGTTCAAATGAGTAGCGTTCATTCTATAAATATAATGTTGAAAATGTAAGGATGATCATAAAAGTAAGGGTGATGAACCATACATTGGTTTCTCGAAAATTGTCCTTAATTACATAGGGTTATTTAACCATACTTTCTTCTATTACCAAATATAAGGTTCCATCCAAATTTAATGTTCTATAACCATGATTTTCTGAAAAAAAAATTGGTTGATGACCCATATGTATTGTTCAGCATATGGATGAAAAACCATACATTCTTCTCTGAACGTAGGGTTCATTCCTTACATTATGCTTACCAATATAAGGAATGAGAGTGTATTTAGAAAACCTAGAAACACATTATAGTGACTTTGACAAATAATCCATGGAGATTTATAATTTGAATATAATTAAAGAATAAATATTGAAAAAAATATTAATTATATGAGATACACATCATATAAATTTATTATTAAAACAAACAAGGTATTTGTGAGCATCTAATAAGATTTATAATGTATTGTTGAGAAAAACATGCCAGAAAATCTCCCCCTTTTCAATGATCACAAAACCCATAAAATAATTTACAGAAAATAATATAGGATTTTGTAAACACTAAATAAATAATGTTTTAATGAAAATAATTGTTTCTTTAATGATTAATTTTATAAATAAACTATTTTC
Source organism: Viscum album (assembly GCA_963277665.1). Taxonomy (NCBI): domain Eukaryota; kingdom Viridiplantae; phylum Streptophyta; class Magnoliopsida; order Santalales; family Viscaceae; genus Viscum; species Viscum album. The sequence goes on from OY728129.1 coordinate 1,303,185,761, forward strand.
AATTCATAGAATAATTTTAATTAAAAAAATATTTGAATGTTTTGTTTACAAAATTTTCTCTTTTTATGATATCAAAAAGTAAGTAGAAGACAACGGATTAAAACACTTTCGATTTTTCACAAGATAATAAATGAGTGTTTATAATTTACTATTTTGATAAATAATACATGGGTTCTTGAAGTAGATATAAACATATAATAAAATATATAAAATATGCACAAAATAAAAAAAATAAAAATGGATGTTTTATTATAAAAATTGTACAAATATTCGAGTGGATTTAAAAAAAAGTTTTAAACAACAGGGCTGCTATATGGTAAAAGGTTTCGATCTAGAGTGGTTTCTAGTTCATGTGAAGATTGATCATCCTAAAAAACATCTCTCAACTATTCTATCTAACCTTTTAGCCTTTTTAATGATCTTATACCAAATTTCTTTTCAAAATTAATGAATCTGAATTTAAATTCAAATTATTAATCAAATTTATTTTCAAAAATTCATTTAGATTACCTTCTGTCTATATAAACTAATATAGCTTATCACTGAACTTATTAAGCAGCAACTTGAGTCTAGTTTCACTTGAATTGAGTTTCTCAATATGATATTTCTGATTATCTAAGAGAACTAAAAAGGGTGATCTATTACATTGAAGCGATTTAAGCCTTTCATTCATATTATCCATTATATATTTGATATCTTGAAATCTTCTAATCAGATATGGTGACGTTGGATGTATAGAGGTATAATCTATGGACTGATTGAGACTCCCCTTTATCGATTCACATTGACTTCCCAAATACCATTTAAAATATAAAATATATGTTTTAGAAATAGATTTTGAATTCGTTTTTTCAAACTAGTCTAACAAATATCTCTTGAAGGCATCAAAATACCTTTTTGAAACAAATTTTTCTCTGAACTCATAATGTTGATTCTAAAAAGAATATAATTACATCCTTAGAATATATGAGTTTCTTAAATCATAAAAAATTTTCTTTATAGTTTTCAGTTATTTTAGTATAATAGATTTCTCCTCCTAAAACTTTTTAAACTTGATAACCATTTTAATCTGAATTTTCATAGAATTAGATATTCATTAATCTGAATTCTTTGACTGAGAAAAAACTTCCACAATAGTTAAATATTCATCTACAGAATTCTCACTTGAAAAAGTCATACCATCAAGGAATTTTTCCATTTCTCGAGAGATAGATGTTATTATTTCCATGGATTAACTAATAATAGAGGTAGCATGAACCTAAATAATATCAATGGTCTCAGTTAATGATTTCTGAGTTTTCTCTTTTGGTTGTGCAGTTTCTTTCTGTTGGTCAGTTTGAGGATCAACCTAAAGTTATTGAGCATTAATTTCGTCTTATTGATCTACAACATGATCTGATTCTTTCAAATGGACAGAACGGGTTGAATCTATACATCCTAACATTGGATCCTCATGTTGTGGTACTTCTCTGATCCTTTGTCTTAAGAAGAAATTTTTTTAGAGTATCGGCTTTTGAAACCTTTTTATGGTGACATATAACACGATAATCAAAAAGGTGAATCAAATTTTTTCTTAAAAAAATAAGAGGGAGATTTCTTCATATAAGGATATAATGAAATCCTTACCTTTGAATGGAAACAATAACTCATATATCTCTACATATATCTCTGAAAGTTCAACATGAGGTCACCGATAAATAAAAACATAATATAAAATTATGGGTACAAAATTATTTCCATTTCAACACCCCTTGGAGTGACAGCAGTTTGAATGAACAATACCAAAACCTTCTGGTCTACCTCAATAACCATTATAAACATTTTCCTAGTATATTTTGAACAAGAAAAAAATGACTTGATATCTTCTAATTTTTTATCTTTATTTCCAATTGATCGAAGATCAAAATGGAATAATCCTTCATGAGGTCATTTTAAGACTTGATTAATTTCATGTGGGGAGATCTAAAATTCACTATATCTTATTTGATAAGATATCATATCTTATTTTTCACCCAAATTAAACTGATCATTTCAATAAAATAGGCTCAATTCTATCTCATAAAGAAAATATATTTTTCCCTATTTAAAAATTTCCAATCCTAGAAACTCATGATCTTTCTGGAGAAAAAGATTTTTCTCATATAGCTTTTCAAAATCTAGGACTTTTCTTTGAGGAATCTTCTTGAGGGTATATGCTGATTCTTTGGATCACTTAGTTCACCATCATCTATTCTCTTGGGTCTTCATCATTTCTAAGAATCATAGGTTTAATGGATTTTAGATTCTAGGGTTTGAAAGAAAGGCGAGGGCTCCAGTAGGTGAATTGGTTTGAAAAAAAAAAGGTAAGGAAAGTTGATGTGTTTTCTGATGGATGATGAGAAGGTTTGGTTTCTCGTGCATATTATGTAGGGTAATCATTAATTTTTTATTTTATTTTTTGAATACACACATTTTAAAAACTAAAAACAAGAAAAAATTTAATTAAACAAATAAATGAAATAGTAATTTGGCAGTTTCATTAAAATAAATTAGAAAATATTAAAACTAATAATAAATTAATCAATATAAATTGATAAACATTTATTTTAAATTAAATAATCATAAATCTCCATTAATAAAATCAAAACTTGAACTATGAGGTGGTTTAGTAACAATATCAACTAATTCATATTTCGTAATTAAAATTCTAAAGATATATCCTTTTTAATAAAATGATCCCTAATAAAATGATGCCTTATATCAATATTCTTGGTACTATAATTAATTATAGGATGTTTTGAAATAATTATTATACTATTTTTATAACATAAAATAAATATATTTTTAATATTTAGTCCAAAATCTAGTAGATTCTATTTTGTCCACAACACTTGTGCAAAAAAATTGCCTACAGACACATATTCTACCTCGGCTATTGATAGGGTAATTGTGTGTTTTCCCTTACTCGAGCATGATACTAAATATTTTCCTAAAAAGTGATAGGTTCCTGGGGTGAATTTTATATCTAATCTATAACCTCCAAAATTAATATCTGAATATGAAATTAAATTAAAATCATAAGTTTTGGGGTAAATAAGAGATCTAAAAATATTTCATTTTAAATATCTAAATTTTTTAATGTCATTAAGATGGGATTCTTTTAGATTTTACTAAAATAAAGCACATAGGAATACATAAAACATTAGGTCTGGTATGCTAGTAGTAAGATACAATAAACTACCAATAATAACTCTATATAAATTATGTTCAACTGGTTTTTCGTCTTCATCCAAATTGTGTTTTATATTTGTACTCATGGGAGTTTTATAGGACATAACATTTTCATGTCCAAACATTTTCAATAAATCAATTTTATATTTAATTTTATTTAGAACATTCCAATAATCTTTTTGATAAATCTGAAATCCTAAAAAGAAGTTTAGATCTCCCATCATAATCATTTTAAATAAATTTTGTATTAAATTTAAGATATAGTTATAAATTTTTTATTTGTTGAACCTAAAATAACATCATCAATATAAATTCGTACTAAGAAAATATTAAAACACATAGTTTTCTTAAGAAGAGTAGGATTAACTAATCCTTTTGAAAAATCGATTTTTGAAAAAAAAACATAATTTTTCATACCAATCTCCAGGTTCTTGTTTAAATATATAAATTGCTTTAGTATATTTAAAAATAGGATTTGGTTTATGAGGGTTTTCAAAATATCAAGGTTATTCGACAAAAACTTTCTCTATTAAATAACCATTTAGAAAGGCATATTTGACATCTATTAGATATAATTTAATTTTCATATGAGATGCACAAGCTAAAAGGATTATAATGGCTTTAAATCTAGATATGGGTAAAAAGGATTCATCGTAATATATACATTCTTCTTGATTGTATCCTTTACCTACTAATCTAGTTTTGTTTCAGGTTAATATGCCTTGATCATCCTGTCTATTTCTAAATATCCATTTAGTTCATATTACACGATAATCTGATAGTCTTTCCACTAAATCCCAAACTTCAACTCTTTTGAATTGTTTTAGTTCTTATTGCATGATGAACACCCAACTCTCTTCTTCTAAAATGTCTTTAATAGATTTATGTTCTAACTAATATAGAAAGGCAAAGAATTCAACTATGTTTCCAACATTTCTTCTAATTATAATTCTTATGTCTAGGTATCCTATAATATTTTCTAAAGGATGGTTCTTTAATATTCGAGATTGTCTATGTAAGACTCTTTTAGGTTATTTAGTTTCATGTTTTTCTAAACTAGATTGAATTTGATTTAAATCATTTTCAAAAACATACTTATGAGCATTAAGTCTCATGTTTTCAAAAGAGTCTGTATTTTCATCTATTTGATCTTTCTCTTTATTAATAGTGTAATTTTCCTCAAAATTCACATGAATTTATTCATCAACAATCCTTGTATTTTTGTTAAACATCATATAGGATATATAATGGTTTAAATAACCTAGAAATATTCCTTCATCACATTTTGGATCGAATTTATCAAGGTTGCCTTAGTATTCAAGTTATACACCTTACATCAAAATACTTTAAATTGTTTCACATTAGGTTCTGTATTATTCCAAAGTTCATAGGGTGTCTTTTTAATTATTGTTCTTATTAAAACACTATTCATTATATAGTAACTTTTTCTTATAGCTTCTTCCTAGAAATAGGTAGGATGACTGTATTCTTTCAGTAGATTTCTTTCCATTTCATGAATATTTTTGTTTCCAATTTTAACAATTCCATTTTTTTGAGGTGTTCTTGGTGTAGAGGATATGAGTTTAATACCAATATTTGAGAAAAAATAATTAAATTCTTGATTCTCAAATTATCCACCATGATCACTTCTTAATGAAAATTATTTTAAAATCATTTTCATTTAAAACAATGTTTCAAAATATTTCAAAAAAAAGTGAATACTTTACTTTTTGATTTTGAAATATAAACCCAATTAAATCAAGAAAATTCATCAACTAAAACAAAAATATATAATTTAATAGCCAAAATATCTACTATAAATGTTCTAAAAAATAAATATGGATAAGTTTTAATGGTTTAGATGTAGATACTTTGTGAATTAATTTAAAAGATGGTTTTTTAAATTTAATGTTTTGACATGCATCAAAAAATCTATCATTGACAATCTTAAGACTAAGAAAGTCATAAAATGATTATTTCTTAGATAAATTATGTAAATCATATATTTTACAGTGTCTAGGTCTTCTGTTCTAGATTTTTGACTCATTTGTCTTAGCAGTTAAATAGTTCACTTTTTGTTTACACAAGGAATTAAGATCCAAATTTTAAACATTCTCAATTCTAGGTTCTCTAAATTTAAGTAGTTTATCATTGAAAATTGGGAAGGAATTGTTAGAAAAATAAACCTAATATCCATCATTACAAAGTTAAGAGATACTTACCTGGTTGTATTTTATCCCTTATGCATACAGTACATTATTGATTGGTATATTATTTGGATCTCCAATATCTTCATCTACAATAATCTTTCCTTATGCATTGTCACCAAAAGTGACAAGACCTTCATTAATTTGAGTCCATTTATAGAAAATTGATGAGCCTCCACTCATGTGTCTTGAGTATTCATTGTCTATATACAATATGGATTCTCTATTCATGTGGCCTTCTTCCTCCAAAAAAAATTAATCATCTGTTTGTTTTGAATTATCATCTTCAAATATATTTTTAGAAATAAAATCCTTTTTAATACCAATGTTTTGAGTATTATTAAAATAACAATTGTCAGTGAAATGACGTTTTATTCCATAATAATTGTCAGTAGCATTTTTTAAAATGAGAAAAAATTATATAATTTTTATTTTTCAACCTTGATTACTATTAAAAAAATTTATATTTTAATAACATTATTTCCAAGAATATCATTCAGATAATTTTTTCCTTTTGATAAAATTCTTACAACCCCTTTATAAGATTCTATTTCTTCCTACAGTTCTTTAATACTTTTTCAATTCCAATATAGTTTGATATAACTGAATTGAATTTTTCAATTAGATGTTGATGTTGTTCTAGAATTGTGTCCCTATCACTTAAAACAAAATTATGTATGTTTTTTAATAAATTGTGTTTATTTATTAAACAATTATGTTTTTATTCTATCATAGAATATAAAGAATCCAATTTATCATTTGAATGACTATCAAAGTTAGAGGAAGAATAATTGTAAGCTTTTACCCCTTCTTTATCCTTAATCATAAAGAATATATAGGCTTTTAGATTAGGTGTCTCTTTTTCTAAATCAAATTTAGAAGGGATGATGGTGTCTTCATATACACTCCAAGTATCATTAATGAATTTTTTCCATTTATCCCATAATCTTCATTCTCCTAAATTTTTTATCCTTCTTCTTTTTTCTTTTAATTATGTGAAATTAAGTCTAATGTGATCAAAATTCTTCATTTTGTAGAATCTCCATTATCATGCTCCCTTTTCATATTTCTTAAAATATTTTATGACGCGTCTTTTCTTCTTGTAGAATTTTCTGAACATTCTAGATAAGTTATTAAGATCCATTTTAGATTCTGAGGAATATGTATTTTGTTTTTGACTTTTTGTTTTGATTTTATTTAATTCTTCTCAGATGTTACCATGAGGGAATTTCTTTATTTTCACAACTATCTTGGGATATTCAGCTTCATGTTTAATTTTTTTGCATATATCATCAATGTTCCAATAAGTTCCTTCATAGTGAAATTATTTATATGTGATGATTGTTGAATGGATATATATATTTCATTCAATTTTGAGGTTAGAACTATAATTAACTTTTGTGCTTGATCATATTAACTAATGGGATCTCCCAATACTGTGATATTTTTGGTAATTTCTATTAACCATCCATTCATTTGTGTGATTCTTTCACCACCAAGAATTATAAAGGTGTCAAACTTTAGTTTGGAAATAGCATACCTCATATGTATGATGATATTTTTTCCTTCCTAAGAAATATCTATTGTTTTCCACATCTCATAAGTAACAGGAAATTGTTATACTCGATTAAATTCATTAGTTACAAGTCCATAGATTATTTTATTCATATATTTTTAATTGATTTCATATTCTGCTTCTGTTGTAGCATATTAAGTTTCTAGTCTTTCAGGAATCACATAAGGAGTAATGTACCTTGAATAGACTTTCAAACCTTGATTTTTCAAATAAATGATCATATGTGATTTTCAGAATCTATAGTTGTCACAATTAAAATATGGAGCATGAACTATATACATACCTTCTTTCGGATAATCCATTGTCATCTGATTTTTATAAACCTTATTCCTTTAAGCATGCAATATATTTAATAAAAAATATCCTCTAATACCAATTTTTAGGTCATAATAATACAAATATGCATAAGAGGTGGGTGAATTGTGTCTTTTTCAAAATCTCTAAATATTCTCACTTTTAAATCTCATTGTGATTTATATAGATATTCAGTTTTCTCTACTATAAAAAAGTATGAGGAGAGGATAGATATAAATAATTAACACATCAATTTTATAGTGGTTTGGGGAAAAATATCTTAGTACACTCCACCAATATTGTCTATGTGATCTTGGTGAATTTCACTAGAAATGTCCTCTTATCACAAGACCCTCAAATCCACAACTGAGTGCAGGTAGTTGACACTTTTAAAATAAAGATAAATAGATAATTATGGTTCTTTTACATTGATCCATTTATCCATATATTAGTACAAGAAGTTGACATGTCATCCACAACTAAGTCTGAGTAGTCAAAACTCCACTAAATCAAAAGAGTTTGATTTAATGATGGCTTGGGTTAAACTTCAGAATTTCAGCAGCAACAATGGATAGTAGATGGATCTTTAATTCAGAAATGAAAGTATTCCAAAAATAATAACTCTAAATATATCTAGGTTTCAAATCATCTTAAATAAAATTAGTTATAAACAAGTAGCAATTCGAGGTAGAATATGTATGTCTCCAAAGTGTAGCCTCTTTTGAAAATAACAGAGTCAATCGCTTAATGTAGTAGTACTATAAAAGATATTCACATGAATAATTTCATATATGTGATTGTATGTTTAAAATGAAATTTTTATAGAATATATAGATTACATTTTCTACTTTGGTATTCCAGATAAAAAAATTCACATAAAAGATCACAAATATTTATATAAAAAATAATTAGGGCAGTCTCAACTTCTCTTAAGAATAGGAGTGATTTTATATGATGAATATGGTTCTTTAAATCAATGAAAATGATCCTTTTAATAGGTCATAAGTGTTATTTTATCATAATTTTAATTCTGACAATATTATTTTATGAATCATGGATAAAATTAGGGATTTAAATTTACAACGTTGAGTAGTCAAATTTTGGGTTTCTTGATAAAATTAAAAAAAATACCAAAAATAGGGTTAAACTATGTTGCATTCAATCTCTGAATATTAATTTGAAAATTTAAGGTTCATCACAAAAGTAGGGCTGATTAACCATATGTTTTTTATCAAATTTATGGTACCTTACTTATGTAGGGTTCCTTAACCATACTTTCTTCTCTTAACAAACGTAAGGTTCAATCCAAATGTATGATTCTTTAATAATACATTTCTAAAAACAAAGGGTTGATGATCCATTTTTATTTTTCATTGTATGGTGGATAAATCATATGTGCTTCTTTGAACTGAGGTTATGTTCTTTACATTACACTTACCAACGTATGGTATGAACAGTGTTTCCGAAAAACATAAAAATGCCTTACAGATGCTTTGAAGAATAATCCTTGGAGATTAATACCTTGAATATAATTCCAAAATAAATATTGGAATGTATATTAATTTCCTAAAATATATTAATGTATTATCATTATTAAAAAAAGTGTATTTGTGAGCATCGAAATCAATATAATTTATTGAGTATTGTTAAGACAATACATTCCCAACACACACACAAAACATATTTTATATATATATATATATATATCTGTGTGTGTGTGGATAAAAATTGTAATGAAATATATATTAATATATAGATATATAATAAAATATAAAACTAAATAATGATAGTGTAGTGGAAAAGGTTTGGGTATATTAGCGGGTAGCATCTGGTTCAAATCTCGCTAGAGGTAGGGGTGAGCTATGAGGATATAATTATGTCATGCGCTAATAATTGGGTAGGAGGTGGGTAGAACCTAGATTATTGGCAAAAAATATCTAACAAAGGGAGTGTAAAGCCCTGATAAAAAGGTGGGGTGAGAAGGGGTTCAACTGAAAAATATATACCCCTTTATCAGTGCTTTAAAAAATCACTGATAAAGGTTCCCTTTAACAGCATTAAAAAAATTCTCATAAAGGCCCCCTTTTTCATCACAAGAAAAATCCTTGATAAATGATCCCTTTATCAACTCTTCTTCTTATTACTTTTAAGGGTGGCCTTAATCAGTCAAAAAAATGTGTTGATAAAGTTCCCCTTTTACAGCTCAAAAACAAAATTGATAAAGGCTCTTTTAAACAGTGCTTTTTCAGAGCTATTAAAGGGGGTCTTTATTAGTGACTTCTATGAGAAATAATAAATCTATCCATTTAACATCCCATGCAATATAAATGATTCTATAGCACTGATAATTCTATTTTACTCACAATGTTAAAGTCCATATTTTTACTTTTGATACATGTTGAGGTCATTCTCACTTGATATTCAAGGTATGTGGGATTTGTATTTAACTTTGGAAGACTTTTCCTATAAAATTAGTTTCCATTACAATATTCAAATGGATTATTATGAAACATTATATGGTAATATATTTCTTACTACAACTTGTTTGGATGATGTTGATGAAAGGAAAAATTTTGGGCCAGAAATTGTTGAATAGAAAACAACAAACGTAAATACTATTTAGGCTCATATTAGAGAAGCTCAAAGTATGAAAATGAGTTATGCAGATAATCAGAGGAAATATTAGGAATTAAAATCGTGAAATGATATATTCATGAATGTATCTCTATATAAGGTTTTTATATGTTTTGTTGAGAAAGGTAAAAAAATTGTTGGTGCATCAGACCCTTCAATATCCTTGATTGAATTGGAGTTTTTTTTATCATTTGGTATGACACCAAGTCTCTCAAAAGTACAGTATGTGTTCTATATATCATTATTATGGAAGTAAATACTAAAACTAATGCATGTGTACACCTCTAATTAAATTGAAATGGAACATGATCTATCTTAATATGAAAAATCCATTAAGATTGTTGATATGAGAGAACAAGTACTGGGGGATCAGACGACTCCACTGGTAAAGGTATTTTGGGAAAATCAGAAAATGATGTAAGCAACATGGGAATTGGAGGGTTTCTTTAAGAAGAAAAACCCTATTTGATTATAAGGTGATATGCATTAAATTTTGAGGAAGAATTTTTTAGCATCAAATAATTTTATAACCCACGATATCACAATATATTTTATTTAAAATAAATTTAATTCTTTTGATAGCTTACGATGCCTGCAACATCAGGTTTAAACAAAATGTGATACTCTATTAAAATATTATCTAAAAATGAACATTTAAACTTATAAATTAAATTGGATGATATGAATATATATAGATAAATTATTAAAATAATATATTTGATGTAGATACATTTTTTATCTATTGATTAGAAATAAAAATAATAATAATTTTGAAGAAAATGAAATGCTTTCATAAATTATAATTTTTTTTAAAAGGTGGTTTATTCGCATGGTGTGCACATAATTTAAAATATATATTTAAAACATTTATAAAAATATTTGATAAAATTAAATTAATTTTTTTAAAGTATATTAACATTAATATATTAGGTGATTTTTTAGGATTTTTCTGAAATGTTTCATTTTACAATGAATAGTAAAAAAATATACCATTTCATTTGAAACATTTATAATTTTTAATTAAGTTTTTAATTTATTTTAAATTAAAATTATTTAAAATATATATCAATTACTCTAATTTAGTTAATTCTAATCATCTTCATATTGACTTTTTATAAAAAATTGGTAATGTTTTGGACACTTTCCCTTTAGAAATCCACTTTATCATCACGGTAGTATGATTAATTTTAAATTCAATTTTACACTTATATGATTGGTATTTGAAAAAATAAGATTAAATCTTTTTATTCATCCTAATTTATATTATCTAATAAGGTTTGTATATTTTTTGACTAAAAATGTGAGTGAGAATAAAGAAATTAATTATCATTGTTAAGGTATCATGGGTTTATCAGGGGTTATACTAAAAAGATAAGTTTTAAAATGACCTGTTATCTTGTCTAAAATTTATTATTTGGACAGTTTTAGGCCTTATCAAGTATATAGATCTATAATAATCCATTTTAGGTACCTTTTTTCCAATAATAAACACAAGAACACTGATTATCCAATAAAAATACATATTCTAATTTCATTTTAATGGTATTAAATGTTCATTTTTTTGATCTTATGGTCCTGAGTTAGTGGATTCTAATTTTCAAGATATATTCTTATCATTTGTGCACTTCATGCCTAATGTACACAATTTTAGGCCCAATGATTCATCTGTTTTTTAGAATTGTAATAATCCATATTTTAATTTTATATTTTTGTAACTGTATCTACACTTAAATGTGAACATTTTTTATTTAGGGATCAATAGAGGATTCATAAAAGATGATGGAGATATTTGCGATAAAAGGAAAAATTCTGGAGAAGGCAGATTGGACACTAGCCCGGTGATGAGAATGTGGGACCCCAAAAACAAACCAAATGAATCCCATATTTTTTTGGATGCTATAAGACATATATAGGAACAAATAATCCTTCAGGAGCCAGTGCTAATTCGGCCTCCATGATGGCAATTATGGAAGCCCAAATAGAATATCAAAATCTGAGCCAGAATCTGCCGCCCAGAATATTATCCCACTAAATCGGGTATAACACCTGCTCAAAACTCCAAATGGGCCCAAATTGTAAATAGGTTTAGGAGACATCCGGAGCTCCATTTTCTTCTTCTATTACCCACTCTAATTCGGCCATTTAAGAGGTCATTTAGACGCGTCTGTTCGGTGGTTTCAAGCTAGCTTCCACCTCAAATCAAGAGTGGAAAAGTCCAAGTTCCACAAGCATTCCACCACTTTATCACTAACATAATCAAGTTTAATTCTTTGTACTATTGGATGCTCGACCCAAGGCTCCTAAAATTTCTATTTAAGGCAGTGGTGGTGGAGGATTTTATCATATTTTGAGCTTTCTTTCATTGTAATGTTATGCTGCAATTTTGTTGTCTCAAATGTGTCTTTCACATGTAAGTTGTTTTAATTCATCCTAGTTTCTTAATAAAAGTTCTTATTATACTATTATTATATTATTATTCATATCACATTGATACCGCTATCTAAAGCTGTGAATTTATTCACCCCAAACCTTGTGAAATTATTCACACAACGGTGGAGTGATCATTTTCTTTTTATTGTTTTCTTTACTACTTCAATTTCTCACTCATAAGTATACTTCCCGCTTACATTGAAACGATAGCATCAATGGAGGGCTAACCCACATATGGGTTGATCTAAGTGAGTACCAAAGGGATGTATTGTATGTTATTTATCATCTCATTAATGTATAATCACTTCTTTTAATTGATATTTTTATTTGATGATGTTAAAACTTCTTCATCCTTGTTGAATTTTAAGGCCACATACTTTAAGTGAAAATACAAACCTTTACCTTGGAGTGCTCATTAATTTGATCCTCCAAGTGTATAGGTGATTAGTATTTGGGTGTGTTGGTATAAAATCAGTAAGTGATTAAGTTGTTTGATCTCGTTAAATGAACTCATCTCAAAAATAAGAAATTAAAATAATTGAAAAGTAAATACGTCCAATCCACCCCATGAAATAACCTTGGTTCAACTCATTATCTTAATTTGAATTAACTTAAATCTATTATTGATACCTTAAACCCATCTAAAACCAACCCAAGTTTTCCACTTCATAAACAAAAACAATCCATAGAATGTACGTGTCTGTAGGTTAATTCTTATGTCTCTGAGGATTCCATAACCCAAGCTAAACTACAAAGACCGTTCTACCTTCATCTCTTGGGTAAATTTGAGCGTGAATAAAATTTTGGCACCGTTGTTGGGGACCCAAGTAATTCATCTCAACACTCATTATATTATCTCCCATTTCTTATATTCTCACACAAGATATCTTATCTTGTCCCTTTCTCATTTTTTTTTCTTTTGGCGCATGTCTGCATACACCCACGATCAATCAAACCGTCTAGTAGGGTGGAAAGTCCTAGGTTTGGGGAGTCAAGTAAACCTAAGGAATTATTTCTATTATATTCTAATAGTCTTGATATTCTAGAGTCCAAAATTAAGCCCATTTCAATGGAAGGTGTTCAAAGAAACCAACTCATAATCCTGGGTGGAAACCAAAATGGGAATCCAAATGAGGCAGCCCCAAACTTGGGGAATGCAGTCGATCAAACCATGAATGACTACCTCACACCTTCCAAGACCAATGCCCCCTCATGCATTATACACAATTCCCTAGAAGATTCCAACTACATATTTAAACCCCAGGTCTTAAACCACATTCCCACATTCCATGGAATGGTGTTCAAGATTCCCTACTTTCACGTTAAGGAGTTCAATGACATTGTAGAAACCATGTGTCCCCTATATCAACTAGAATCAGTTAAGATGAGGCTATTTCCTTTTTTTTAAATGAACGAGCTAAAATTGGATAAATAATTTGATTCTATCATCCATCAACTCTTGGGACCAACTACAAAGAAAATTCTACAAAAAATACTTTCCCCACCACAAAACAATTTCACTTTAAAAGAGTATCCAAAACGTTTTTGAAAAAGAGGGAGAGTCATTCTGTGAAACATGGGAGAGGTTCAAAGACACTCTAAACATGGTTCCACACCATGGTTTTTCTATTCCTGAACAAGTGAGAATTTTTTATAAAGGGTTGGGTCTGGGGAACAGCCAATTCTTTGACATGATGTGTAATGGAGCCTTTAAAAACAAAGCACCAAATGATTCTTACGAGTATCTAGAAACACTTTCAGAACAAAAAGAAACACAAAAAACTTCACCATATTCTGAAAAGCCACAAATAACTACTAGAATTCATACACATAGAGAATAAGAAAGCCTTAGGGATAAACTCATGGCACTCTCTTGTATGGTTGAAGAGATAGAACTTAGGAAAGTCCATGAAATCCCAACTGTACAACCTGTTTGCACAATTATTGACAAATATGACCATAAGATAGGAAACTGCCCAACCATTCCATCCATCAGGGATGTTCATTTAGGAGGACCCCCAGTGGAAGTAAATGATTTGAACATTCAAAAGCCTCAATACAAAAACATCTTCAACCTAAGGTATAATGACCACCCAGGATTCCGCTGAAAATATAACCAACAACCAAGCCAACCACAGGGACAAAATCCTTACCCCCATCAGAACTACCAAACCCATAACCAATTTCAAACCCATCCTATCCAATACCAACAGCCACCGGTCCATTTTCAACAAACCAACCCACCTCCAATATTTCCCCCTAGGTTAAACCAAACTTCTCAAACACAAACCCAAACTATTCCACAAAGCCTAATAGAACAACTATGAAAATAAAAGGAAAGGATGAAATCGGATGTATCCTCCCTTAAACAAGAACTTAAAACCATCAAAACTGGAAAGGCACCCATGCCTACTCCGGTGGTACCATCCTCAAATTTAAGGGGAGAGTCAATCTGCACTCAAATAAATCAGGAACAAATAAAAGTTTTCACTATTTTTAAGAAGTGGGAAATCATTTGAGAATATTGAAAAACTAATTCAGAACCCATCTAAAGATTCAAACTTGGATGAAAATTTAAATGAACAAAATGATCAAACTCAAAAACATGATAACATTGTCAAAGAAAAAACACTTCAACAAACAACCCCTAAACCTGCACCATTTCCTCAATGCATGAGGGGGAAAACCATGCCTGAATTGAGTGAAACATTGAGGGAAATCTTCTCACAAGTCAAGTTGAACATTCCCCTTCTCGATACAATCCAAACCATACCTGCCTACTCAGATTACCTTAAGGACTTGTGCCCTTTTAAAAGAAAATTAACACATAAAAACCAAGCCCTTTTGGTAGCAAATGTGAGTACCACCATTCAAAGGACCATTCCTCCTATGTTGAAAGACCTGTGTTGCCCTTACATCAATGTTGAACTAGGAGAGATCAAAGTTGTCAAGGCCTTGTGTGACCTAGGTTCTAGTGTCAATCTTATCCCATAAGTTGTGTACTGCCAGTTAGGCCAAGAAGAGCTCCATCCCACATCTGTCACACTTCAACTTGTTGATCGTAGCATTAGGGTTCCGAAGGGGATTTTAAAGGACGTTCTGGTAAATGTTGAAAGCTTTATCTACCCTTAAAAATTAATTGTCCTTAACAACCATCCAAACTTATGAAATAAGGAACAAACCCCAATCATCCTTGGTCATCCCTTCCTAGAAACAATCAATTCTGTTATCTGAGTCTGAAATGGGAACATGACCATCACTTTGGAAACATGAGTCTAGAATTGAACATCTATAATGCAATCTAACAAATAGGGGATAACTAGGACATTCATGAAGTAAACATGATAGGAAGCATTGATAATTAATCCATATAAAATAAAGGAATAATTGATAGATGTTTAAGTCAGTATGAGATTGATTTCCTTTATTCACATGAAAGAAGTTTATCTCCTTGGATTGAATCATTTTCAAATTGCTCTTACTATGAAGTCTTAAGTCCAACAATCAGTGAATCCTTCTAAGAAACCACTTTCATGGATACCACTCCAACTTGATTCCCTAAATCAGATCAATCCATTCTAGTAACTGAACCTTATACATGTCGGGAATCAATGTTATCTAAAACTCTTGGAAATAAAATTTATGTTGATCTAATGTCCCAATAATCTACTGAAATTCTGAACCAACCTGATCTTGAATTGAATGAACTTCCCACTTTACTCAATTATGCCTTCCTAGGGTACAATAAAACACATCATATTGTCATTTCTTCTTCTCTTGAAGTAAATCATAAGAGGATGCTTCTATATGTCCTTCGAAAACATAAGAAAGCTCTTATTTGGACCATGTATGATATTCTTGGGATTATCCCACTTATTGGGACTCATAGGATTGTTCTGTAATCTGATTCGAAGCCATATCATCAACCTCACCGATGACTCAATCCTAATATCATGGAAGTTGTGAGAAAAGAACTTCTGAAATTGTTAAAAGCTGGTATCATATATCCCATAGCTGAGAGTGAGTGGGTCAGCCCAATCCAAGTGGTTCCCAAGAAGGCAGGAATCACAGTGATAACCAATAAGGATGGAGAGATTCTTCCAACTAGTGTGAGCAGTGGATGGAGGGTCTGCATTGATTATAGGAAGCTAAACTCATTCACCAAGAAGGAGAATTTCCCCTTACCATTCATTGACCAAGTCATTGAGAGAGTGGTAGGTCATGCCTTCTACTATTTCTTAGATAGTTTCTCGGGGTATAATCAAATTTAGGTCTTCCTAGAGTATCAAGGGAAGACTACATTCACATGTCCATTCAACACCTTTTCCTTCAAACGCATGCCCGTCGGGTTATACAATTCCCCTGGAACCTTCCAGCGGTGCATGATGGGAATATTCTCAGACCTGGTAGGGGATTTTCTTGAGGTATTCATGGATGACTTCTCTGTCTTTGGGTATATACTTGAGTTATTTATTAGTAATGTGGAGAAAGTTTTATCTAGATGGGAAGAAACAAATCTGGTCCTAAACTGGGAAAATGCCATTTCATGGTTAAACAGGGATTAGTCCTTGGCTATATAGTCTCGAGTAGGGGGATTGAAGATGATAAAGCAAAGGTTGACATCATTCATCACCTTCCATCACCCATAACTGTTAAGGAATTGGGGTCTTTCCTAGGACATGCTAGTTTATATAGAATATCCATTAAGGAATTTAGTTCAATCTCTCATCCCCTTTGTGCTCTCCTAGTAAAGGATGCTCTATTTGTTTGGACAGAAAGCTGTGAGGGTTCATTCTCAACCCTCAAATCCTCTCTCACCTCTCCTCCCATTATGAAATCTCTAAATTTGAACCTTCCTTTCGAACTTATGTGTGATGCCAGTGACTTTGCTGTAGGATTTGTGTTAGGAAAACATTGTGATAAAACTCTTTCTGTCATTTCTTATGCAAGAAAATACTTAAATAATTCCCAAATCAACTACACCAGCACAAAAAAGGAGTTACTTTCTATTGTGTTTGCCTTAGAGAAGTTTAGGTTGTACCTCTTAGGATCCCCCATCACTATGTCCATTGGCCATTATGCACTAAAATACCTCTTCAAAAAATAAGATGCTTAGGCTAGACTGATTATGTGGGTCCTTCTCTTACAAGAATTTGACCTCATAATCAAGTATAAAAAGGGCGTTGAAAATGTTGTAGTTGATCACCTCTCTAGGATGGAATTCAAAGACATATCAAATCACCTTTCTGTGTCTAATTCATTTCTTGATGAAAACCTGTAACGCCCTGACCCCAGTTACCTAGAGTCGGTGAATTATTAAATAACATTGGCATGATCATAAAAGATCAAGTCTCGAAAGACCGATAATTTTAGTATCCTTGGTAGTACTAGATACATTCATAAGGTTTACATTATATCATAAAGTGAAAAACTACAACAACATAGTCTCTATATTCCACACTCATATCCCCTCAGACTATCCCCGTAGGTGAGTCATAAAATACTTCTTCACATCCTGGGAAAAATAAATCATAGAAAGGGGTGAGCTCAGATACTCACTAATGATAACAATATAGCGGAAACTTTCGTAAATAAACATAAACATTTAAGGCAGCGTATAACTAAGACAAAAGACTTTTAAACGTGAAATTTAGCATAATATAGAAAATATAAAATGAAATAATTCCATTTACTTATTCACATGGATATTATACTAGTCAAATAATCACATGCAATATCAATAACCACTTTTATAATGATGGAATTCATAATGCCAGACTATCATTACCACATAGTCAAGGCCTTGTGCCAAGAATACATATAAGATTTTGTGAAGGCCTTGTGCAAAGACACTAGTTTGTCTCATGAGACCTACTGATGTAGTGAGGAGCTATAGCGGGCTCCACCCTTAACTTATTAAGTCCAATGCATTCCTCATATGAATAGGTTTAAACATAACATAAACATTCGTATTAAAAGTAGCATACGAATTGTCAATACTTTCTCCATAAACCATGAATGGTATATAAATAACACATCCACATTCAAACATATCACAAAACCTTCAATACAATATGGAAGTTTTGTATCATAATAAATCTACTTCAAATAAGCTTAAAATCCAACAAATGATGTTGACATAGATGAAATCAAAACTATTTGAGAGAAATATCTCTTTTTTGAAATCATTTAAAAGTCACATAATTGTAAAAGAAAAAATTTACTTTGAAAATATTATTATAATATTTTAATGGATGATTCGATGATTTTATAATGGTGGAAAATATCCACACCCTCTGTATAAGTTAAAAAAAATCATTCTTACCTTAATTTTGTCGAAAAGGTTAAAAAGGACCTTGTTTGGAAAATGATAAAAAGATTCCTTTATAAACATCTTATAAAAAGTAAAACAACGGTATAAATGATTTTAACCCATAGTTTATAAAATAGTAAGAATGTTTTGAAATACATTTTTAAGAAACATGGATGTGGATGATAAATAGGTCCCAGTAGATACTTACGTAAAAACAAACTCGGATAATAAAGAGATTGTGAAATTAACCCTTAACTTGTACTTTTCCTTGGTCGAGGGTAGGTTAACCTCCTGTATAATGGTGAAATAATTTTTATTAAATTATAAAATAATAATATACATTAATATGATATCATATATGATATTTTAACATTTTTATGTTAATAATATCTTAGTATTATCGTCATTTCGGGTGTTAACGGATTCGTTTTCCTTTATATTCTTTGTTATGTGAGTCATGTTTGTTATCTATGGGATCTATCTTATTCATATCCAGAATGATATCAAGACATTAAACTTTTTTTAAAATAATAAAATGAAAATTAGTCTTGAATGGATACGATGGGGAATGAATCTCATCGCGTTCATGGAGACGGTAGTCCGTATGTACGCACGAACGCTACATCCATTTCATTTTTCATTCTAAAAGGAATCAAAACCAAATGATACATAGGTATATTATTATTACAGTATAATATAATATGTTATATATGTTACTTAAGTTCATTACCACTATCCTTTATATGTTCCATGTATGGTATGAATGAGTCATATCACATTGAGGGGGCAGTAGTATGCACTTCCTCAAATGAAATTATTGTATATATATACTATGACAACCCTGCTTTTAATACAAACTTAAACATGATTTATTACATAACAATTTACTTGATACAACCAAGAAGATCGAGAGGTTTAGTGTCTTTGGGGCTTAGGACCATTGCATAAAAACTTAAAACATGAAATACAACATCTTTATTGAAAACTTCCTTTACATGACCACTACTTTACTTCATAGTTAGCATTGAATGGGATAACCTGAGGACATGCATAAGAAAAGGGTGAGCTATAAAGCCCAGTAAGGGAGTACACATGGAATAACATGAGGAGTATAATAGATGTTAGACAATAGGAATATCAATAGATCATAAAAGAAACATGAACATAAATTCATGATAAAGCATGATAATCATAACATGGAAATGTGGCAACAACACTTAACATGGAATTAGCATGAGCCAAGGCTCATTGCACATAGAGCATGAGTAAATAATAATTCACATAAATCACAAGTAAACCCTCATTTCACTTGAATTATCATGATTCAAAACTCATTTCACATGATGTATCATAATATTATACTTTACCCAATGCATTAGAGCGCTATAAGGGCGCACCCTTCTTAAACATTTCATTTCATGCATAAGTGTGCCACATCGATCATAAAACATTGATTCATAAAACATAATAATTTATTCCATGATAAAGGAATGTGTAATTAATACATGAAACTTTACAATCAATATGTAAATGTGCATAAAGTTGAATACCCTTGATGGAGAAATGGGCATGGTATTCACTACACAGTGACATTGGCTTAGAAAATCGATGCGATTTCGGCAGCGTAACGGCATGATATAAGAATTAATAAAAAAGGTTGATGAGAGATAAAGGGGTTAATAATCATATTTAAACATAATGGACAGTAAGGAGGTCATATATATACATTTCCCAACAATTGTAATGGAATTTAGATTCATGATACAAAAGTATTGCTTGAATGTAAAAGAGGAGAGAGAAGTTCCTTTCGGAATTTCAGCATAGTAACAGGTGTACATGGGAGGTATTTAATGAGAGGTAAAGGGTATCCCATCATTAAAAAATAAAGAGTGAAGTATGAGGGAGGTGAGAAACCATACCCCAACATTTATAATTTAAATTAAAAGGGCAAAACAACTTAAAGAAAATTGGACAAAAATGAGAAAGGAAGAAAAAACCCTTACATTAACTTAATCCAAACCACAAACCATCCTATGGTTTTTGTCCATGGTTTTTGGAAAAGGGAAGAGGAATACAATATTTTATAAATCCCAAGTCCGAACTTCTTAAAATAATAAGTTTTCTTATGTGGAGGTGAGTCACACTCCCATGGAAATTAATTTAAAAAGGCAAAGTGTTGAATATGTCTTGAGGGGTCCATTAATGCTTTGAAAAGTAAGTCAAACAAACCCAAAATCACATTATTTTAATGATAAAACATATATTGTCCGAACATAAGGATTATGGTATTTTATTACATCACCATTGGGTCATTATGATGTCATAAAACACATTATATATTTAAACGGTATTTAATTTTTACCCAAAAATTTGACTATCTCGGAAAATTATGAAAAATTCACCGTTGGATAATTTCGACGTCCTGATTCCAGAAATGACATTTATTTTACCTAAAAAAATTTCTAAATATGTTAATTTCCACTTTTAAAATAAAAACCGACATTTATCGAAAATTCACAGGTTTTGACAAAAATGGCTTTCAAACCTTAATATAAAATTTTAATTTCATTCATAAAATTATAAGATAGTTTATATTTAATAAAAATTAATTTAATATTATTATTATTATTTTATTAAAATATTATTTAATTCAAAAATCCCTTATTTTAATAAAATATATTTCTTAATTAAATAATAACTAAAAACACCATTTGTACTTTAAAAACTATTTACAATGTATCAAAAATGACTAGAAATTATATTCATTATTATATAAAAAATTAATGTACATGAACATAGTACTACTTATTTGTTACATAACCCCTTAAAACAGCCGCATAAGACCTAAGGGTCAGGTGTGCAATGGTGACAGACTCTTGGGGCGACTCGGATAACATCGCTCGAGTGGTAATCTCTATCAACTTCCACTTTTCCCGTAGACGGTCTCATTCGAGGTTGACATGGTGAAGCTCAGCTTGGGCTTGGTCAAGGGCGAAGCCCAAGGATGCCACCTCTTTTCAGAGCTCCGACAAATGGGCTTCGTATGGGTAAATTCTACTGGATGAGGCCATTGCTTATTTTGTCTGAGTAAATTGGATTTGTTAAGGTCCTATATTTATACTAATCATGTGATCACTGTTCAATGGCTATATTAACAATGTTCAAGATTCTTAACATAAAACCAAAGAAGTTGAAATCTTATAAAAACATTTTTCATAAAGAGACATTTAACTGGATCAAGAGGGATTTTCTATTAATGAAACTTTGGTTCGTTACAATATTCCCCCCTTAAGAAATTTCGCCATCGAAATTTTAATTTTTCCACACTAAAACAAATGTGGGTAACTCAGCTTTATCATATCCTCTGATTCCCAAGTCGATTCTTCAAACTTGTGGTTTCTACACAACACCTTGACGAGGGGCATTGTCTTATTTCGTAGAACTTTTTCTCTACGATCTAAGATCTTCACTGGTTGCTCCTCATAAGAAAGATCATCTTCCAATTGTACCACCTCAGAAGAGAGTACATGTGAAGGGTCTGGTATGTATTACCTTAAGAGGGATACATGAAAGACATCATAAACTTTGGCCATAGTAGGTGGAAGTTCTAGTCGATAGGCCACAGCCCCAATACGATCAAGAACCACAAAGGAGACTATGTACCTTGGACTTAACTTCCCTTTATTTCCAAACCTCATGTCCTTCTTCCATGGATATATGCATAGAAAAACCATGTCTCCAACTTTAAACTCAAGGTCTCGTTGACGGTTATCTGCATAACTCTTATGTCAACTCTGAGCTGCCTTGATATGCTGCTGAATGGTTTTCGCCTTCTCCACCATTTCCTCGACCATTTCTGGTCCAAGCAGCTTATGTTCACCGACCTCATCCCAACATGTTGGTGTTCTACACCTTTTTTCATATATGGCTTCATATGGAGCCATTTGGATGCTCGAGTGGAAGCTGTTATTATAAGAGAACTCAACTAGAGGAAGATGTTGATACCATCCTCCTTTAAAGTCCATTGAGAACGCTCTCACCATATCCTCAAGTGTTTGAATAGTCTGCTCGAATTGGCCATCAGTCTGAGGATGATAGGCCGTACTGAAGTTCATTTTAGTATTCAGAGCATGTTAAAGACTCTTCCAAAACTTAGAGGTGAATCTTGGATCTCGGTCAGACACAATAGATAGTGGTACTCCACGCAACCTTACCACTTCCCTGATATATATCTGTGCCAGTTGATCCAAAGATAAATCCTCCCGAATAGCAATGAAGTGTGCAGTTTTTGTAAGACGATCCACAAAAACCCAGATTGCATTGTTTCCTTTGGATGTCCTCGGAAGTTCGGTGAAAAAGTCCATGGTGATTTTCTCCCATTTCCATTCTGGTATGGGCAATGGTTGCATCATCCCCTTAGACTTCTGCCTCTCTGCCTTCACTTGCTGACACACCAGGCAATTTGATGTATATTCGGCGATCTCCTTCTTCATATTATCCCACCAAAAGTTTTCTGAAGATCTTGATACATCATTTTGCTCCCTAGGTGAATAGAGAAATTTGAACTATTTGCATCATCCAAAAGTTCCTTCTTCAGCTCCGGGCTTGATGGAACACATAGTCTTTTCCCAAACCGCACAATTCCTTCTTCATTAACATTAAACTCCGAGGATTTCACCTTTTTGAGAGCTTCCACTTTTTCTTGAATTCCCACATCATTTTTTTGAGCATCCTTTAACCTTTTCAAAAGAGATGGTTGAGCAATCATTTGTGAAAGTATTGATGATGTTCCCTTCTTTATGATTCCCACATCCATATAAGAATATTGGATCCTTCTCAATTCTCATCATTGATAGAATCACTGGATCCTTTCTACTTAGGGCATCTTCCACCTTGTTCGCTTTCCCAGGGTGGTAATGTATTGAACAGTCATAATCCTTGATGAGCTCTATCCATATTCTCTGGAACATATTAAGCTCTTTCTGTGTGAATATATATTTAAGACTCTTGTGGTCAGTATATATCTCACATTTCTCTCCATAGAGATAATGCCACCAGATTTTCAAGGTAAAGATCACAGCCGCCAACTCCAGATCATGCGTTGGATAGTTTCGCTCGTGGATTTTCAACTTCCTTGAGGCATAGGATATCACTTCATCATTCTGCATCAGCACACAACCAAATCCCTTCTTTGAAGCATCACTGAATACCACAAAAAGTTCCCCACTTGTGGGTAAAGTGAGCACGGGTGCAGTGATAAGACTCCTTTTCAACTCCTTGAAGCTTTATTCGCATTCATCACTCCAAGAAAACTTTACTCCCTTTCAAGTTAGCTTGGTAATAGGGTTGGAAAATCGTGAGAAATTTCTCACAAATCGTCGATAATATCCAGCTAACCCCAAGAAGCTACGGATATCCGTTACCGATAATATCCCGACCGCAAGTCCACCTTGGAGAAGTATTGTGCTCCATTAAGCTGATCAAACAAGTCATCGATTCTTGGGAGAGGATACTTGTTCTTTATCGTGATTTTGTTAAGTTCACTATAATCGATGCAAAGCCGCATTGACCCATCCTTCTTCTTGAAGAAGAGGACTGGTGCACCCCATGGTAAAGCACTTGGGCGTATAAACCCTTTATCCAGATTCTCTTGTAGTTGTTTCTTCAGCTCTTCAAGTTCTACAAAATCCATTCTATATGGAGTCTTGGATATTGGTAGCACCCTAGGTATAAGTTCAATTGAGAACTCAACATCTCTTCTTGGAGGAAGACCGGGCAGTTCCTCGGGAAACACTTCAGCGAATTCCCTCACAATAGGCATTTCTTCAAGGATGGTTTCTTCCTTGGACTCAATCATCTGAGACAGATATTCGTGCTCATATTTCATTAATATCCATGCTTGAGATGATGGAGATAAAGGAAATTCATCTTCCTCCTGACACTTGTAAAGAATCGGGGGTCAATTCTCCATATGGAGTGTGATTTCCCTCTCCCGACAATTTATGTTGGATCTATATAAGGAAATCCAATCCATGCCAAGAATTGCATCAAATTCTACCAGAGGGAGTATGACGAGGTTCACCGGGAAATTCAATCCACATATTATAACAGGGGAGGACTTATACTCATGGGATGCAATGATTTCCCCATTTTCCGTACTCACCAACATCTTTACTTCCATGATTTTTGGTGGTGCTAGGATTGTTATACTAAACTTTTGAGATATAAAAGAATGCGTAGAACCTGAATCAAAAAGTACGTTCTCTATTCTTGAATGAATAACTAGCGTACCTATCACCACTTCGTTGTCTGGGTTCACTTTGGCAGAAGTGATGGAAAAATCTCTTCCTTGTTGTCTTGGAGGTTGTTGGTTGCCTCTGATAACCCTTGGATTATGGCACTGATTTGCAAAATGACCCGGTTCTTTGCATTTGTAGCATTTAACAACGCGTTGAGGTTCAAATGGAGTGTTCCTCTCCTCCGTCGTAGCTGTGGGTCCTTCTTGCCGATAGTTAACAGCTAGGTGCCCTTCTCTTCCACACCTGAAGCATTTTCTCATCCCCTTAAGGCAATTTCTAGGGTGCTTCTTTCCGCACTTTTGGCAAGTGGGGTGCTGGATCTTCTTAGCACCATTGGATTTATCCATCAAACCACCAGCATTGAATTCAACTTTATGCTTCTTGTCCCCATGATACCCCTGTGATTCCCTGATCTACATTTCGACCTTGAGGGCACATCAGACAATTTCCTCATAGCTGTCGAAGTCACGGATCGCTAATGCTTTCTGCATGCTAGGCTTCAGCCCACCAAAGAAGCGGTCAACCTTGCATTCGGGGGTAACGACAAAGCCGGAAGCGTATCGTTCAAGCCTTGTGAAGTTTGCCTCATACGCTCCAATAGATTCTTCATCTTTTTTCTTGAGTGAAAGGAAGTCCCTTTCCATCTTGAGCCGGAGGGTGCGCGGAAAATATTTATCGAAAAACATCTTCTGGAAATCCTTCCATTCCAACGCCTCGATCTCCTCCTAAGGTTTCATATTTTTTATCAACGTCCACCATTGATCAGCTTCACCCTCCATATGATAAGCAGCCAGGAGAAACTTCTCTTGTTCAGAACATTGAAGGATGGAGAAGATCATTTCAATGGAGTTGATCCATTGTTCAGTGATCATGGGATCGGATGATCCGCTAAAAGTAGGAGGCCTTTGTCTCATGAAGCTCTTGGTAGCGACTTGTTATTTCTTAGGGGGGTTGAACGTTCCTCTTGACCCGTGTTTCTATTTAATTCTTGAGTTAGCTGAGAGAGAATCGTGACAAAGTTCGCGATTCCCGCTCCCATTGGATTGGGCATCTCATTAGTACAGTCATCACATTGATCTTCACATCGGTTGTTAGCCCGAGTCCTCCTATTACCGGCCATTGGCTGAAATAAAAGGAAAGTTAGGGGTAACACATAAAGGGTAATCCAAAGACAAAAGTTGATGAATTATAAATAAACTTTCATTTCCTTAACTCACGAGTCTATAGGCTTCAATCTAGGCTTTTCATGGTCTGCTTTCTAACATATATTCTTTGGGTCATTTTTTCCATTAATATGGGTTCATACTAAGATTGTGAATTTATCAAAAAATATCCCCCAAGAGTGTTGTAACCAAGAGTGTAGCAAGGCCCGTTGTCGTGCACCAGTTCCCGTTCGAGTCTAGCTCAAAGTGATGTTTTCGGGTTTTACCCCTAGGATACATCTGTGCCAAAGCCGCCTCTACCTGCTCGTATCCAGACAAGGATGTATTTGTTTGATAAACCACTTACTTAGTATTTACCAAAACTTAGGGATGTTTTTATGATACTTATTCTTGTATCTAAGGCTTTACTAGGGTTTCCTAATCCCAAAAATAACTAAACACATCCTCTGATACCAACTATGACAACCCTGCTTTTAATACAAACTTAAACATGATTTATTACAAAAAACTTCACTTGATACAACAAAAAAGATCGAGAGGTTTAGTGTCTTTGTGGATTAGTACCATTACATAAAAACATAAAACATGAAATACAACATCTTTATTGAAAACTTCCTTTACATGACCACT
Source organism: Viscum album (assembly GCA_963277665.1). Classification (NCBI taxonomy): domain Eukaryota; kingdom Viridiplantae; phylum Streptophyta; class Magnoliopsida; order Santalales; family Viscaceae; genus Viscum; species Viscum album. Next base: position 1,303,212,517 of record OY728129.1, read on the forward strand.
ACTTTCCTTCGTACTTAGCATTGCATGGGATAACCTGAGGACATGCATAAGAAAAGGGTGAGCTATAAAGCCCATTAAGGGAGTACACATGGAATGAAATGAGGAGTACAATACATGTTAGACAATATTCATATCAATAGAGCTTAAAAGAAACATGAACATAAAGGCATGATAAAGCATGATAATCATAACATAGAAATGTGGCAACAACACTTAACATGGAATTAGCATGATCCAAGGATCATTGCACATAGAGCATGAGTAAATCCTCATTGCACATAAAGCACGAGTAAACCCTCATTGCACTTGAGTTATCATGATTCAACACTCATTTCACATGATGTATCATGATACTATACTTTACCCAATGCATTAGAGCGCTATAAGGGCGCACCCTTCTTAAACATTTCATTTCATGCATAAGTGTGCCACATGGATCATAAAACATGGATTCATAAAACATAATCATTTATTCCAAGATAAAGTAATGTGTAATTCATACATGAAACTTTTCAATAAATATGTAAATGTGAATAAAGGTGAATACCATTGATGGATAAATGGGCATGGTATTCACTACACAATGACATTGGCTTAGAAAATCGGTGCGATTTCGGCAGCGTAACGGCATGACATAAGAATTCATAAAAAGGTTGATGAGAGAGAAAGGGGTTCCTCATCATATTTACATGTAATGGACAGTAAGGAGGTCATATTGATACATTTCCCAACAATTTTAATGGAATTTAGATTCATGATACAAAAGTATTGCTTGAATGTAAAAGAGGAGAGAGAAGTTCCTTTCGGAATTTCGGCATAGTAACAGGTGTACATGGGAGGCATTTAATGAGAGAGAAAGGGTATCCCATCATTCAAACATAAATAGGGCAGTATGAGGGAGGTGAGAAACCATACCCCAACATTTATAATTTAAATTAAAAGGTCAAAACAACTTAAAGAAAATTGGACAAAAATGAGAAAGGAAGAAAAAACCCTTAAATTAAATTAATCCAAACTACAAACCATCCCATGGTTTTTGCCCATGGTTTTTATAAAATGGAAGAGTAAAAAAATATTTTATAAGTCCCAAGTCCGAACTTCTTGAAATAATAAGGTTGCTTATGTGGAGGTGAGTCACACTCCCATGGAAATTAGTTTAAAAAGGCAATGTGTTGAATATGTCTTGAGGGGTCCATTAATGCTTTGAAAAGCAAGTCAAACAAACCCAAAATCACATTATTTTAATGATAAAAAATATATTGGCCGAACATAAGGATTATGGTATTTTATTACATCACCATTGGGTCATTATGATGTCATAAAACACATTATATATTTAAACGGTATTTAATTTTTACCCAAAAATTTGACTGTCTCGGAAAATTATGAAAAATTCACCGTTGGATAATTTCGATGTCCTGATTCCAGAAATGAAATTTATTTTATCTAAAAAAATTCTAAATATGTTAATTTTCACTTTTAAAATAAAAACCGATATTTATCAAAAATTCACTGGTTTTGACAAAAATGGCTTTCAAACCTTAATATAAAATTTTAATTTCATTCATAAAATTATAAGATCGTTTATATTTAATAAAAATTAATTTAATAATATTATTATTATTTTATTAAAATATTATTTAATTCAAAAATCCCTTAATTTAATAAAATAGATTTCTTAATTAAATAATAACTAAAAACACCATTTGTACTTTAAAAACTATTTACAATGCATCAAAAATGACTAGAAATTATATTCATTATTATATAAAAAAATAATTTACATGAACATAGTACTACTTATTTGTTACATAACCCCTTAAAACAACCGCATAAGACCTAAGGGTAAGGTGTGCGATGGTGACAGACTCTTGGGGCGGCTCGGATAACATCGCTCGAGTGGTAATCTCTATCAACTTCCACTTTTCCCGTAGACGGTCCCATTAGAGATTAACATGGTGAATCTCAGCTTGGTCTTGTTCAAGGGCTAAGCCCAAGGATGCCACCTCTTTTTCGAGCTCTGACAAATGGGCTTCGTATGGGGCAATTCTACTAGATGAGGTCATCGCTTCTTTTGTCTGAGTAAATTGGATTTGTTAAGGTCCTATATTTATACTAATCATGTGATCACTGTTCAATGGATATATTAACAACGGTCAAAATTCTTAACATAAAACCAAAGAAGTTGACATCTTATAAAAACATTTTTCATAAAGATACATTTAACTGGATCAAGAGGGATTTTCCATTAATGAAACTTTGGGTTGTTACATATACAACATGAAAAGAATAATGGTATTCTATAAAATGGAATAACAGAAGCTTATATATAAAATAAATATCATAAATATCATATTTTATTCTAGTGACATCATAATGGCCACCATGAAAGGCGGTAGGAGATAATTTGAACAATCATCATTTCGTGAGGCGTTTGGTTGTCATCCACAGAAACAATATGTTCTTCACCCATTAGATGGAGGTGTGTGTAAGTGTAGTTTTACCACTTCTCATAACAACATCCAAGTATATTGAGTATAATTTTCCATCACAAAATAAAAGAATAAAAATAGTTTATGGGTTGGAGAAGTAAAATAAAAGAAAAGAAGTTAAGAGAAATCGTTACCGTTAATTTGGGTAACTCCCTTCGGTTTGAACCAAAAGGACTCTTGAAGTGCCTTCTCCATAAGTTAAGGCTTCTAGGGGAGGATAGGGATGTATAAAGATTAATTGGGTAGAGTTGGGACAAGCAAAAAGGCTTGAGAGGTGTGAGTAATTGGTTATAAGTGGTGTCCTTTTATAAGGGGGAGGAGGGGCTCTTTAAGAAAAACTTAAAGTATTATTTTATAATAAATTCATATTCCATTTCTAATGGCTCAAAATTGGATTATTTAAATTATAAAGTAGGGATAGGTCTAAAACCACTCAACCAATATGTTTTAGATAGGTTTGGTTCACTATATTAACTTTTTGTTTTTGATTTAACTCTTAATTGAATAGTTTGACATTTACCATGTCTCTTTGTATTTTTATATTATATAGTTAATAAACTTACTATATACTTCCAAGAGACCCCAAAGTCGTCCATTAATGATACACCTATCATTATATAAGTCCTTTGGCCGAATCTTAAATTTTTAGGAATAGAATATCATTTAATAATATAATATTTGTTTTAAAAACTCCTTTATATCAATTTTGACACTATTTAATAATTTATTTTTTGTTAAAGTCTTAAAAACTTTATTAATTCGAAAAAAAATCCTTTAAGTAATAATAACCTGTCATATTAACCAATAAAATTTTTGTATGACATCAAAACTTTAAAATTATATTTATTTTAACATTTATAATACCAATTATTTGATTCTTTCATTAATAAGGAAAATACTGCATCATTATTGTGTCATAAATAAATTTAATTATTCAATGTATAAAAATTATAAATAAATTCTCATTATGTAGGAAACATTTTTATAATTCTAATGAATATTTATAGTCTAAAATATAGCATATATAACCCTATGTAAAAATTGTTTTGCTATAATATATATCCTTATGTCATTTTTGTATTTACTTTAACTTAATTAATATAAAGTGTCATTATCACTTAAAAGTGGCTCCATGGGGTCCCCAAATCGACTCAAATATGTACAAGGTCGGAAATGTATCAACCAATAGGTTTAGGATATGTTTAAGGGTAATTTAGTATTATTATAATATTATTTGTTTTACCCTTATTCACCGGATTAAACCTTTAACCACGGTAAATAAAATATTTACCGAAGTAATTATTCAAAATGTATAAAAATAAAAGATTCCTATTCAAACAATTTGTACCTCCTGATTCTAAATATGGAATCTATTTTTATAAATTCGAAACACAGAAGTGGCAGAAATTAATTTAAAATTAATTCCCGTTGTCAAAACAAAAGCATGTTTTTAACAAATAATAACTATCAAAAGATTGACACTTTTTTATGTGCAGTTTAAATGTGAAATTATGTCAAATGACCAACATTATATTAAATGGTAAAAATATAATATAATTATACTTTAAACCCACTCAATAGTATAATTTATCACTATAAATTATTTTGATTAAAAAAGTTGTTTTTAATTAAAATTTAGTATTTTTCACTATTCATCAAAAACTGAATGTTACCAAAAATACACCCTAAGCTAATTTTTATATTTTGAATTAAAAAATAAATTCTATTTTAACAAATTTAAAACATAGAAGTTTCATTTATTAATTTAAAATTTATTTTTTTTTTCAAAACCTAAAAGATGTATTTTTAAGAAACAATATCTATCAAAAAATTTATACTTGTTTATGTCCAATATCAAAATGAAATTACTTACAATGTCCATAATTGGATTAAATGGTAAAAATATAATCTATTTATACTTCCAAATCATTAAAATGTATAATTTAACACTACAAATTATTTTGATTAAAAAAAGTTGTTTTCACTTAAAATATAATATTTTTTTACTATTCACCCAAATATGAAAGTGATCAGAAAAGAACCTAAATTTTTAAAAACTAAATTATTAAGTCCCGATTCTAAGAAGAAGTTTTTTTTTCAAATTTAATATATAAAATTTTCAAATATTGGATTTAAAAAAAGGTTCTCCATTAAAAGGCCATAAAATTGCATTTTTTGAAAAATACTTCTTTTATCTGAAAAAAAATATATTTGTTCTTAAATTATGTCTAAGAAACTCCTAATATGGATTCCAAAATTATAAGGATTATATAAAGTTAAAAATTCAGTTAATACTATTCATAACCACTTTTGAACGGCTAGTTTGGTAAGACTTGGTGCGCTTGAACTCAGTGTTGCGTGTAGTGCAAGTTATTGAATTACTTTGAAGAAATAACCTACTATAAAATCTCGGGGTGTTACATTCTTCCCTCCTTCAATAAATTGCATCCTTACAATTTGAAATTGTTCTTTAAAAATAAAATATTGAAAATATAAAATACTTTTGTGGGAAAACCCACATCAGAAATTGGGTTAATAAAATATAGTCTTAATAATAAGAAAAGGGGAATGAAAAAGTCACCACCAAATTATGATCTCAATTAGGAGAAAATTGGGGGAAATTAGAGACACATAATTGGAGGGAAAACTTAAATATTTATAGGGAGTGATTGAGGTCATTAGTCACAAAAAATTATAGAATTGTGGGCCTCAAAGCCATCAATCTATGATGATTTAAAATATCATTGGTTCAACAAAACATATGGTATTAGGATAACACATATTTAGTTTTAAGAGGCCTTACCTAAATTTTAAGAATTTATTTCTTCATAGAATAAGAGAAGAAAAAAAAAATATATATATATATATATACATACTTGACAAGTAGAGTTCCATCCTTAAACTAAATTCTACCACAAACTCATCTTTCACTCTAAAAGATAATAGAACTAAAAAAATATTCTATTTATTCTATTCGTATAGGATTCCAAAAAAAATAAATTCATAATTCATCTACTAGACCCTTTAAAAAACTACATTATTCAATCCAGGACATCATGTGGGTCAGTGGTAGGTGATACACCCTTGTCGCCCTTTGGTTGTGGGTTCAACTCTCACGGCCTTGCCGGACGCGACGGGTTGCCACCTGACCTTCGGGTTGTCCTTTTTATGGAAATCCAAAAATAATCTCAAACTAGACTTATTCAAAATACATCTATCCAAACTCACAGTCCAAAAATTTATAGGGATTTTAAACACAATGAAGATCCTTTTTCCACGTAATAACATGTGAACACCTTCATCATGTATTCTTTTAAAACACTGCAACATCCTGAATTACCATAAAACCTTATTGATTACATTCATGCTCCATTATTCATTATAGAATACTGGATATACTCCTTCTATCCAAAAATGTTGTAAACTCAAACAATGATGGAATATATAAATCATGAATCAGTTTCAAGGTAGTCAATAATATCCAATATAATTTATCCAAATCAAACATGTATTATTTCAAAATCACTACCATGGTATCAGAAACATATTATGATTTATCTTTCTCTCAACCATATATTTTCCAAAAAATTAACCTACTATTCAGCCACTTTTCTTGGTGCCACACAATCTCAAATCCTTAATGAAATAGTACTGCAGTACAATCCTTATATATTCCATAATTATTATAACCAGTACATCATTGATACAACACTCAAATGATGTAATTCTCTAATAGCAACAAAAGAACTCTAATCATTCATCCTCATATGTGGTAGTATCATAAAATGATTATTATCTAATAGCATCATTTGGGGCATACTCTGATGATTTGGAAATTGGTTAACGTAGTGTCCCAACTCATTGCAGATGAAGCATAGTACATTTGAAACCTTTTTCTTACCCTTGCAGTCACGTACGTGGAGTCCTTTTTCTCCACACTTATAACAAACTATCATTCCCTTCAGGAAAGTTCCAGGGTGTTTCTTCCCACAGTTATCACATATGGGAAAATTCTTCTTTTCCCTATTCCATTTATCCATATTTATCTCTTCCATCCTTTTCTTCTATTTCTTCCCTTCAAATCCATAGGACTCATAGAATTATTTACCTATCTTTTTAACACATGATACTTTTTCTTCATTTGTTGAGAATACATGGGAGACAATTTCCCTTCTAAATGTTGGCTTAATACCGTGAAAGATATGATCCTTCTTACTTTTTTATCATACATATTGTTGGAGTTCACATTCCTTCTATTGGGTGTCATTTCTATACAATGGCATACACTAGGTCAGTTTATGAATTGCAATGAATAATTCCAAAATTGTAAAATATCTAACATAAATTGAATAGTTTATGAATATAATCCATAATCACAAAAAAAAAATCTTTGAGGACGTATATACTCATAAACCCTTCATAGTGGTTTGTTGAGAAAACGAGAATTATCCTAAGAATATCCCCCAGGAGTGTCGTAACCAAGAGAGAAGCAAGGCCCATTGTCATGCACCAGTTCCCGTTCGAGTCTAGCTCAAAGCGGTGTTTTCAGGTTTTACCCCTAGGTACATCTGTGAAAGAGCCGCCTCTACATGCTCGTATCTAGACAGGGATGTATTGCTTGGAAAAACTCAAAAAATCTCTACAATACCAAAATTCTAGGAAATTCTTCTATACTAATCCTCAAAGTCCATCTTAGGGCTATGTGCTCTAATCAGAGTTTATCTAAATCTAGATTCCATGGTTTGTACTAAACTTCCTCTGATACCAACTGCAATGCCCCGACCCCAGTTAACCAGAGTCAGTGCATTATTACATAATATTGGCAAGATCATAATAGATCATTTCTCGAAGGACCGATTAGTTTAGTATCCTTGGAAGTACTACATACATTCATAAGGTTTATATTACACCATAAAGTGAAAAACTACAACAACATAGTCTACATAGTACACACTTATATCCCCTCAGACTATCCCTGCAGGTCAGTCATAAAATACTTCTTCACATCCTGGGAAAAATAAAACAGAGAAATGGGTGAGCTCAGATTCTCAGTAAGGATAACAATATAGCGGAAACTTTTGTAAATAAGCATAAACATTTAAGACAATGTATAGCGAAAACAAAAGCCTTTTAAACTTAAACTTTAGCATAATATAGAAAAGACAAAATGAAATAATACCATTTACTTATTCACATGGATATTCTACTAGTTTAATAATCACATGCAATATCAATAACCACTTTCATGATGATGGAATGCATAATTCCAGACTATCATAACCACATAGTCAAGGCCTTGTGCCAAGACTAAAAATAAGATTTTGTCAAGGCCTTGTGCCAAGACACTAGTTTGTCTCAAGAGACCTACCAATGTATTGAAGAGCTATAGTAGGCTCCACCCTTCACTTATTAAGTCCAATTCATTCCTCATATGAATAGGTTTAAACATAACATAAACATTCGAATTAAAACTACCATACTAAATATCAATACTTTTTCCATAAACCATGAATGGTATATAAATAACACATCCACATTCAAACATATCATAAAACCTTAAATACAATATGGAAGTTTTGTATCATAATAAATCAACTTCAAATAATCTTAAAACCATAAAAGGATGTACATAGATGAAATCAAAACTATTTGAGAGAAATATCACTTTTTTTGAAATCATTTAAAAGTCACATAATTGTAAAAGAAAACATTTACATTGAAAATATTCTTATAATCTTGTATGGTAAGCTTCTATGATTTTATAATGGTGGAAAATAGTTGCACCTGCTGTGTAAGTTGAAAAAATACATTCTTACCTTAATTTTTCCGAAAACGTTAAAAAGGACCTTGTTTGGAAAATGACGAAAAGATTCCTTTATAAACATATTATAAAAAGTAAAACAAGGGTATAAATGACTTCAAAACATAGTATATAAAATATTAATAATTTTCTGAAATACATTTTTAAGAAACATGGATGTGGATGATAAAGAGGTCCCAGTAGATACTTACGTAAAAACAACCTCGGATAATAAAGAGATTGTGAAATTTACCCTTACCTTGTAATTTTCCTTGGTCGAGGGTAGTTTAACCTCCTGTATAATGGTTAAATAAGTGTTATTAAACTATACAAGAATCATATACATTAGTATGATATCATATATGATCTTTTAACATTGTTCTGTTAATAATATCTTAGTATTATCATCATTTCGTGTGTTAACAGATTCGTTTTCCTTCATATTCTTTGTTATGTGAGTCATCATTGTTATGTATGGGATGTATCTTATTCATATCAAGAATTATATCAAGACTTTAAACATTATTTTTAATCATAAAATGAAAATTAGTCTTTAATGGATACGATGGGGAATTAATCTCATCGTGTTCGTGGAGATGGTAGTCCGTACGTACGCACGAAGGCTACTCCCATTTCATTTTTCATTTTAAAAGGAATAAAAACCAAATGATAAATTGGTATATTATTATTACTATATAATATAATATGATATATATGTTACTTAAGTTCATTAACACTATCCTTTATACGTTCCATGTATGGTATGAATGAGTCATATCACTTTGAGGGGGCGGTAGTCCGCACTTCCACAAATGAAATTAGCTTATATATATATACAACATGAAACGAACGATGGTATGCTATAAATGGAATAACATAAGCTTATATATAAAATAAATATAATTAATATCATATTTAATTATACTTACAATATAATGTCCCTCATGAGAGGCGGTAGAAGATAATTTGAACAATCGTCGTTTCGTGAGGCGTTTGGTTTCCATCCACAGAAACATTATGTTCTTCTCCCATTAGATTATGGTGTGTGTAAGTGTAGTTAGAATACTTCTCACAACAACATTCTAGTATATTTCGGATACTGGTTTTCTCACAAAAGAAAATAATAAAAATATTTTAGGGGTTGGAGAAGTAAAATAAAAGAAATGAAGTTAAGAGAAATCATTACCTTTAATTTGGGTAACTCCCTTTGGTTTGAACCAAAAGGACTCTTGAAGTTAATTATTCCTAAGGTAAGGATTATAGAATGAGGAGAGAGATGTGGGGAACTTAATTTGAAAGAGTTTTGACTATCCAAAAGTCTTGAGAGGTGTGAGGAATTGATTAGAAGTGGTGTCCTTTTATGGGGGGGGAGGGACTCTTTTGGAAAAACTTAAAGTATTATTTTATAATAAATTTATATTCGGTTTCTAATAGTTAAAAACTAGATTATGTAAATTCTAAGGTTGTTATAGGTCAAAAACCACTTAACAAATTGGTTTTAGATAGGTTTGGGTCACTATATTAACTTTATCTTTTTTATTTAACTCTTAGTTAAATAGTTTGTCATTTACCATGTCCATTTGTAATTTCATATTATATAGTTAATAAACTTACTATATACTTCCAAGAGTCCCCCAAGTGGTCCATTAATGATACACCTATCATTATATAAGTATTTTGGGCTGATAATTAGATTTTTAAGAATAGAATATCAATTAATAATATAATATTTGTTTTAAAAACTCCATTATGTCAATTTTGACACTATTTAATAATTTATTTATTTTAAAGTCTTAAAAACTTTATTAATTAGAAAAAAAAATCATTTAAGTAATCCTAACATGTCATATTAACCAACTAAATTTTTTTATGGAATCAAAACATTCAAATTATATTTATTGTAACATTTATAATACCAATTATTTGATTCTTTCATTAATAAAGAAAATACTGCATCATTATTGTCTCATAAATAAATTTAATTATTAAATGCCTAAAAATTATAAATAAAATCCCATTATGTATGAAATATTTTTACATTTCTAATTTATATTTATAGTCTAAAATATAACATATATAACTCAATGTAAAAAATTGTTTTTCTAAAAGATATATGTTTATGTCATTTTTGTATTTACTTTAACTTAATTAATATAAAGTGTCGTTATCACTTACAAGTGGCTCCATGGGGTCTCCAATTCAACCCAAAGATTCCCATGGTCGGGTATGTATCAACCAATAGGTTTAGGACACGTTTTAGGGTAATTTAGTATTATTATAATATTTTTTATTTACCCGTATTTAAGGGATTTACCCTTTAACCATGGTAAATAAAATATTTACCGAAGTAATTATTCAAAATGTCTAAAAATAAAAGTTACCTATTTACACAATTTGGACCTCATGATTCTAAATATGGAATAAATTTTTCTAAATTCAAAACATAGAAGTGTAAGAAATTAATTCAAAATTAATTCTCGTTGTCAAAACAAAAAGTGTGTTTTTAACAAATAATAACTATCAAAAGATTGACACTTTCTTATGATCAGTTTAAATGTGATTATGTCAAATGACCAAAATTGTATTAAATGGTAAAAATATAATCTAATTATACTTTAAAACCACTCAATAGTATAATTTATCACTATAAATTATTTTGATTAAAAAGGTTGTTTTTAATTAAAATTTAGTATTTTTCACTATTCATCAAAAACTGAATGTTACCAGATATTTACCTTAAGCTAATTTTGATATTCCAAATTCAAAAATCAATTATATTTTACCAAATTAAAAATATATAAGTTTCATTTATTAATTTTAAATTAATTCCTATCATCAAAACCAAAAGGCGTATTTTTAAGAAACAATATATATCAAAAGATTGATACTTGTTTATGTCCAATCATAAAGTAAAATTACTAAGAATGACCAGCATTGGATTAAATGATAAAAATATAATCTATTTATACTTCCAAACCCTTAAAATTTATAATTTAACACTATAAATTATTTTGATTAAAAAAAAGTTGTTTTCAGTTAAAATATAATATTTTTTACTATTCACCCAAATATGAAAGTGATCAGAAAAGAAGCAAAAATTTATAGAAACTAAATTATTATGTCCCGATTCTAAAGAAGAATTTTATTTTGTCAAATTTAATATATAAAAGTTTCAAATATTGGATTTAAAAAAAGGTTCGCCATTAAAAGGCAGTAAAATTTCATTTTTTTGAAAAATACTTTTATTATCTGAAAAAATGTATTTGTTCTTACATTATGTCTAAGAAACTCATAATATGGATTCTAAAATTATAAAGATTATATAAATTTCAAAATTCAGTTAATACTATTTATAACCTCTTTTGAATGGCTAGTTTGGTAAGTCGTGGTGCACTTGAACTCAGTGTTGCGTGTAGTGCAAGTTACTGAATTATTTTGAAGAAATATCGTAATATGAAATATTGGGTTGTTACAACACCTATAATCTGTGAGTGACTGCCCTTGGTATGCTAACATAGCCAATTTCTTAGTTATATGATTCATTCCAAAATTCTTAGGGACTCAAGCTTGAAGGAAATTCCTTTCAGATGTTTGACATTATGTGTTTGATGATCCATACCTCTATAACTTCTTCCCTGACCAAGTCATTATGAGGTGTGTCCCTGAAACTGAACAAGAGTCCATCCTTAAATTCTGTCATTGTGAGGCATGTGGAGGTCAATTTTTCTCTAAGAAAACATCTGCTAAGATTCTTCAGTGTGGTCTCTTCTAGCCCACCCTCTCAAGGGACTCCTACACATTTTGTCAAAGTTGTTCAACATGTAAAAAAGTAGGGCCAATCACAAAAAGGAATAAAATGACACTCACTCCCATCTTAATGATTGAAATCTTTAACTGTTGGGGAATCGATTTCATGGGTCCCTTCCCAAACTATAGGGTATACCTCTACATCCTCTTAGTTGTTTATTATGTCTCAAAATGGGTTAAACCCATTCCCACCAAGTCTAATGACCATCATATTGTGATCTGATGTCTGAAAAAGCACATATTTTCTCGATTTGGAATCCCTAGGGCTATAATCAATGACCGGGGAACCCATTTCTGCAAATTTCCATTCTCTTCACTAATGTCTAAGTATGGGATATCTCATAAGGTTTCCACTTCATACCATCCTCAAACCAATGGTCATGTTGAGTTAGAAAATAGGGAGATTAAGAATATTCTTGAAAAAATTGTCAATCCATATAGAAAAGATTGGTCCGAGTAACTCTCAGATACTCTTTGGGCATATCGTACAGAATACAAAACCATACTAGGAATGTAACCATATAGGTTGGTTTATGGAAAAGAATCCCATTTACCTATTGAAATTGAGCATAAGGATTTTTGGGCAATTAAGAAAATAAATTATGACCTCACATTGGCCAGAACAAAAAGAAAATTAGATCTCAATGAACATGAGAAACTAAGGATGGAGGCTTATGAAAATTAACGGGTCAATAAAGCAATAGTTTAATCCTAAAATCTAAGAATATCAATGTCAAACATTTTGAATCGGGAAATTTTGTGCTCTTGTATAGTTTAAAACGTCATTTACACCCTGGAAAGTTAGGGTCTAGATGGTCAGGTCCTTTCATAGTGCATCATGTGTACCCCCATGGGGCAGTAGAGATTCAAGATCCCACTAGTGGTCAAATTTTTAAGGTCAATGGTCATAGGTTAAAACCATTCATTGAATCATTCAATAAACAGGAAATAGAGGTTGAGTTAACTGAGGCAACCTATGAACCAGGAAAAAATTGATAGATTTAGGATCCATGTCGGGCTAATGACATTAAACAAAAGCGTTGCACGGGAGGAAACCTATGGTTTTCATGTTTCCAATCTTTTTGGATTCATATTTATTTTTTAAATAGGATTAATTAATCATTTTGATATTTAAAAATAATAAAAAAAATAGATTGTTTACATGTTCTATTATGAGTATGGATGGGTATGAAATGGGAGCACCATATTCATCTGTGTCACGTGGTGTGATCCTTGAGTAATACCTTACCCAGAAATTTAAAAATAAGACAATGTATCATCAGTTCGTTTTATTTTTATGTGTTTGTAGGTTAAAATAAAAATACAAAAAAATAATAAAAACATATTAAAAAAAGGACACGCCATAAGTCATGGGTCAATCCCCGTCACAACCAGTGAAGCTGCGAGGAATCGAACCCGGGACCGAAGGGAGACAGGGGCATGCGCTTACCACTGACCTACGACTTTTTGTGCTTCCTTATTCTATAATTTTTATATATATACTTATATTTTACTTTAATTTTTATATAAATATATATATATATGTATAGTTTTTTTTATTTTTTTCCACTAGGGAAATCTTATAGTGACATCGAGATCAAGGGATTAAAAGGGAGTAACAAGTATTTCAACTTCAACCACCTGGTGACATCATTCATTGATCCTCATTTTCAATTTCCTTTTTGAACTCTCATTCTCTACATCTACCCCCTTCTAAATTTTTTTTCTTTAAACACTGGGGACAGTGTTATTTTGAGTTGGGGGGAGATAAATTTAAAAAATGATTTTCTGTCAAAAAAATGAATGATTTGAAAAAAAATGTGTGTAAATGGAAAAAAAATTCCTTAACTTTGAACATGGTAATACACATTGCACACTTTGAAACTGAATATCAAATAATTTAGCATGCCCCGATTCTGATTTTAATCCTTGTATAATTTCATGATCATTGATTTTGGAAAAGTGTGGTTATCCAATGTGATATTTCATCGTTTATATTTTCATCCAAATAAAAAAAATATCACAATGTACATCCTTTTGATAGTGAGGTATTAGTTTGAGTTCATGGGGTCTCCCAAATAAATAGCATAGGTTTGGTAATATTTTTAGTTTTCATATGAGTATTCAATAAAAAAAACTTTTAAAAAATAAATAAATTTGTGCGTAGAGCAATGAAATGAACTAATGTGTGTGTCTCAACACTTGGGGATCATGACTCCATAGTTTTCTAGCCCATAGTTAGTAATTTTATCTCTATTTTTGGTAATTTGATTTTGTTTTTTATTGATATAACTCGAGATGATTCCCGAGTATGTGGGTTTCACTTGGTTCCCAAAGGTCTTTGAGCTTGGGAGTCATCGACAAAGTCTCGCTACATGGGTTGACTCTTTTGAGTGCAATTTCAATTATCATGGAAAAATTGCAAAAACAAAAAAAAACCAAAAATAAAAAAAATAAAATACAAAAAAATTAAATACTCATCTTAATATTAAAATTTCATTCCACCTAGCGCTTCCATCATTTCCCTCTTGACTAAAGATGAACTCCCATGTCTAATGCGATGCACAACACATCATCACTCTTAATTGATATTGGATGAAATGTGGAAATGAATTTGAACAAAGGAATGGGATTGGGATTGGGATCTTCTTTGAAACTATTTTGTATTAAAATATTTTGATGGGTTTCATGATTCTTTATTATTAGGGTTTTTGATGATCATTGTGTATTAAAATGTTTTTGGAAAAGGAAATTCTAATTTATTATTGTTGAGATACATTTTTATTGGGACAAGAAAATATCAAGTTGGGGTGTGATTATCCAATAAAAATACATATTTTAATTACATTTTAATGGTATTAAATGTTCATTTTTGATCTTATGGTCCTGAGTTATTAGATTTTAATTTTGAACATATATTCTTATCATTTGTGCACTTTATACCTAATATACCCCAATTTAGGTCCAATGATTCATATGATTTTAAATATTATAATTATCTATATTTTAATTTTATATTTTGGTAACTGTATCTATACTGAAATATGAAAATATTTTATTTAGGGATCAATGGAGGATTCATTAAGGATGATGTATATATTTGGCGATGAAAGGAAAGAATTCTGGAAAAGGTAGATTGGACACCAGCCCACTGATGATAATGAGGGACCCATAATACAAAACCAATGAATCCCAAATTTTGTGGGATTATAGAAGAAATATATAGGAAAAAAATTATTTTTCAGGAGCTAGTGCTAGTTCTGCCTTCATGATGGCAATAAAGGCGGCCCAACTAGAATATCAAAATCTGGGCCAGAACCTGCGGCCCAGAATATTATCCCAATAAATCAGACATAACTCCTGATTCACAACTCCAAATGGGCCTAAATTTTATAGGTTGTTAGGAGATATCTAGATCTCAATTTTGTTCTGCTATGGACCACTATAATCCATCCATATAGAAGGTCATTTCGACACGTCTGTTCGGTGGTTTCAAGCTGGCTGCCACCTCGGGTCAAGAGTGGGAAAGTCCAAGTTCCACAAGCTTTCCACCACCCTAGGCCTACCATAATCAATTGGTATGATTTGTACTATTGTAGGATCGAACCAAGTCTCCTAAAATGCCTATTTAAGGCAGTCGTGGTGGAGGAGTTTATCATATTTTTATCTTTCTTTCATTGTAATGTTATGCTGCAATTTTGTTGTCTCAAGATTGTCTTTCACATGTAAGTTATTTTAATTCATACTGGTTTTTAATTAAAGTTATACTTCTACTATTATTCTATTATTATCCATATAACTTTGATACCTTTTCCTCAAGGTGTGAATTTATTCACACCAATCCTTGTAAAATTATTCACACAAGGGTCGATTGATCATTTTCTTTTCATTGTTTTCTTTACTTCTCCAATTCCTCCCTCATGAGTCTACATCCTGCTTCCATTGAAACCATAGAATCAATGGAGGGATAAACCACATATTTTGATGATACAAGGGAGTATAAATGGGCTGGATTGGATGTTATTTATCACCCCATTAATGTATAATCACTTCTTTTAATTGAGATTTTTATTTGATGATTTTAAAACTTCTTCGTCCTTGTTGAATTTTAAGGCCACATACATTAAGTGCTAATACAAATGTTTACCTTGGAGTGCTCATAAATTTGATCCTCCAAGTGTATAAGTGATTTTTATTATGGTGTGTTGGCATAAAATCAGTAAGTGATGAATTTTCTTGATCTCATTAAATGAACTCATCTCAAATATAAGAAATTAAAATAATTGAAAAGGAAATACTTCCAATCTACCCTAAGAGATAACCTAGGATCAACTCATTATATTAATTTGAATTAACCTAAATATGTTGTTTATACCTTAAACCCATCTAAAATCAACCCATGTTGTCAACTTCATAGCCAAAAACAATCCATATAATGTAATTTTCTGTAGGTTACTTCTTAGGTCTCTGAGGATTTGATAACCCAAGATAAACTACAAGGATCGTTCTACCTTCATATGTTGGGTAAATTTGAGCATGAATCAAATTTTGGCATCGTTTCCGGGTACCCAAGTAAGTTATCTCCACACCCATTATATTCTACCCCAATTCTTCTATTCCCACCCAAGATCTATTATCTTGTCCCTTTCTCATTTTTTTTCTTTTGGAGCATGTTCGCCTACACCCGCGATCAATCAAACCATCTAGTTTGGATGGAATGTCATAGGGTTAGGGAGTCAAGTGAAACTAGGGGATTGTTTACATTAGGTCTTAATCCTTTTGATATTAATTAATCCAAAATTGATCCATTTTCAATGGTACGTATTCAAATAAACCAACTCCTAAACCAGGGTGGAAACCAAAATGGGAATCTAAATGAGGTAGCCCCAAACATGGGGAATGTGGTCGATCAAATCATGAATGACTACCTCACACCTTCCTGTAGAAATGCCCTATAATGCATTAGACACAATTCCCTAGGAAATGCCAACTACATCTTTTAACCCCATGTCCTAAACCACCTTCCCACATTCCATGGAATGGAGTCCGAGATGCCCTACCTTCACATTAAGAAGTTCAATGACATTGTAGAAACCATGTGTCCCCCACATCAACTAGAATCAGCTAAAATGGGGCTATTCCCTTTTTCTTTAAAGG
This sequence comes from Viscum album, assembly GCA_963277665.1. Lineage (NCBI taxonomy): Eukaryota > Viridiplantae > Streptophyta > Magnoliopsida > Santalales > Viscaceae > Viscum > Viscum album. The sequence continues at coordinate 1,303,229,773 of OY728129.1, forward strand.
ATCGAGCTAAAAATTGTCTAAATAATTTGATACCATCATCCATCAACTCTTGGGCCCAACTACAAAGAGAATTCTACAAAAAAAATACTTTCCCCACCACAAAACAATTTCACTTTAAAAGAGTATCCAAAACTTTTTTGAAAAAGAGGGAGAGTCATTTTGTGAAACTTGGGAGAGGTTCAAAGACACTCTAAACATGGTTTCACACCATATTTTTTCTATTCCTGAACACGTGAGAATTTTTTATGAAGGGTTGGGTCCGGGGAACAATCAATTCTTTAACATGATGTGTAATGAAGCCTTTAAAAACAAAGCACCAAATGATTCTTACGAGTATCTAGAAAGACTTACAGAACAAAAAAAACATAGAAAACTTCACCTTATTCTGAAAATCCACAAATAACTACTAGAATTAATACACATAGAGAATAAGAAAGCCTTAGGGATAAACTCATGGCACTCTCTTTGATAGTTGAAGAGATAGACCTTAGGAAAGTCCATGAAATCCCAATTGTACAACCTGTTTTCACAATTTGTGACAAATATGACCATAAGATAGGAAATTGCCCAACCATTCCATCCATCAAGGATGTTCATTTAGGAGGACCCCCAGTAGAAGTAAATTCTTTGAACATTCAAAAGCCTCAACACAAAAACAAATTCAACCTAAGGTATAATGACCACCTAGACTTCCGCTGGAAAGATAACCAACAACCTAGCCAACCACAGGGACAAAATCCTTACCCCATCAGAACTACCAAACCCATAACCAATTTCAAACCCATCCTATCCAATACCAACATCCACCGGTCAATTTTCAATAAACCAACCCACGTCCAATATTTCTCCCTAGGGTAAACCAATCTTCTCAAACACAAACCCAAACTGTTCCACAAAGCCTAATAGAACAACTATGCAAAAAAAGTAAAGGATGAAATCAGAAGTATCCTCCATTAAACAATAACTTAAAACCATCAAAACTGCAAAGGCACCCATGCCTACTCAGGTGGTACCATCCTCAAATTTAAGGGGAGAGTCAAGCTGCACTCAAATAACTCATGAACAAATAAAAGTTTTGATTGTTTTTAAGAAGTGGGAAATCAATTGAGAATCCTAGAAAACTAATTCATAACCCATATGACGATTCAAACTTGGATGAAAATTCAAATGAACCAAATGATCAAACTGAAAAACATGATAACATTGTCAAAGAAACAACTCTTCAACAAACAACCCCTCAACCTGCACCATTTCCTCAATGCATGAGGGGGAAAACCATGCATGAATTGAGTGAAACATTGAGGGAAATCTTCTCACAAGTCAAGTTGAACATTCCCCTTCTCGATACAATCCAAACCATACCTGCCTACTCAGATTACCTTAAGGACTTGTACACTTTTAAAAAAAATTCACATAAAAACCAAGCCCTTTTGGTGGCTAATGTGAGTACCACCATTCAAAGCACCATTCCTCCTATGTTGAAAGACATGTGTTTCCCTTACATCAATGTAGAACTAGGAGAGAGAAAAGTTGTCAAGGCCTTGTGTGACCTAGGTTCTAGTGTCAATCTTATCCCATATGTTGTGTACTTCCAGTTAGGCCAAGAAGAGCTCCATCCCACATCTGTCACACTTCAACTTGCTGATCATAGCATTAGGGTTCCGAAGGGGATTTTAAAGGACGTTATGGTAAAGGTTGAAAACTTGATCTACCCTTCAAAATTCATTGTCCTTGAAAACCATCCAAACTTAGGAAATAAGGAACAAACCCCAATCAACATTGGTCGTCCCTTCCTAGAAACAATTGATTCTGTTATCCGAGTCTGAAATGGGAACATGACCATCACTTTGGAAACATGAGTCTAGAATTAAACATCTATAATGCAAGCTCACAAATAGGGGATGACGAGTACATTCATGAAGTAAACATGATAGGAAGCATTGATAATTAATCCATATAAAATAAAGGAATACTTGATGAATGTTTAAGTCAGGATGAGAATGATTTCCTTTATTCACATGAAAGAAGTTTATCTCCTTGGATTGAATCACTTTCAAATTGCTCTTAGGATGAAGTCTTAAGTCCAAAAATCAGTGAAACCTTTCAGGAAACCACTTTCATGGATTCAACTCCAACTTCATTCCCAAAATCAAATCAAGCCAATCTAGTAGCTGAACCTTCTACATGTGGTGAATCAATCTTATCTAAAACTCTTGGAAACAAAATTGATGTTGATCCAATGTCCCAATAATCTCCTGAAATTCTGAACCAACCTGATCTTGAATTGAACGAACTTCCCACTGCACTCAAGTATGCCTGCCTAGGGTACAATCAAACACATCCTATTGTCATTTCTTCTTCTCTTTAAGTCAATCATAAGAGGATGCTTCTATATGTCCATCGAAAATATAAGAAAGCCCTTGTTTGGACCATGTCTGATATTCCTGGGATTATCCCACTTATTGGGACTCATAGGATTGTTCTGGAATCTGATTCAAAGCCATGTCTTCAACCTCACTGACGACTAAATACTAATATCATGGAAGTTGTGAGAAAAGAAATTCTGAAATTGTTAAAAGTTGGTATCACATATCCCATAGATGAGAGTGAGTGGGTCAGCCCAATCCAGGTGGTTTATAAGAAGGCAGGAATCATAGTGATAACCAATAAGGATGGAGAGATTCTTACAACTAGTGTGAGCAGTGGATAGAGGGTCTGCATTGACTATAGAAAGCTAAAATCATTCACCAAGAAGGAGCATTTACCCTTACCATTCATTCACCAAGTACTTGAGAGAGTGGAAGGTTATGCCTTCTACTGTTTCTTAGATAGTTACTGAGGGTATAATCAAATTGAGGTCTCCCTAGAGTATCAAGGGAAGACTACATTCACATGTCCATTCAGCACCTTTTCCTTCAAACGCATGCCCTTCGGGTTATGCAATTCCCCTCGAACCTTCCAGCGGTGCATGATGGGAATATTCTCAGACCTGGTAGGGGATTTTCTTGAGGTCTTCATGGATGACTTCTCTGTATTTGGGGATACATTTGAGGTATTTATTAGGAGTGTGGAGAAAGTTTTGTCTAGATGGGAAGAAACGAATTTGGTCCTAAACTGGGAAAATGAACAGGGATTAGTCCTTGGCTATATAGTCTTGGGTAGGAGTATTGAAGATGATAAAGCAAAGGTTGACATCATTCATCACCTTCCATCACCCAGAACTATTAAGTAAGTGGGGTCTTTCTTAGGACATGCTAGTTTCTATAGAATATACATTAAGGAATTTAGTTCAATCTCTCGTCCCCTTTGTGTTCTCCTAGTAAAGGATTCTCTATTTGTTTGGACAGAAAGCTGTGAGGGTTAATTATCAACCCTCAAATCCTCTCTCACCTCTCCTCCCATTATGAAATCTCTAAATTTGAACCTTCCTTTCGAACTTATGTGTGATTCCAGTGACTTTTCTGTAGGATTTGTGTTATTACAACATTGTGATAAAACTCTTTATTTCATTGCTTATGCAAGAAAATCCTTAAATGATGCCCAAATCAACTACACCACCACTAAAAAGGAGTTACTTGCTATTGTGTTTGACTTAGAGAAGTTTAGGTTGTACCTATTAGGATCCCCCATCACTCTGTCCACTGACTATTATGCACTAAAATACCTCTTCAAAAAACAAGATTCTTAGGCTAGAATGATTATGTGGGTCCTTCTCTTACAAGAATTTGAACTCACAATCAATGATAAAAAGGGCGTTGAAAATGTTGTAGTTGATCACCTCTCTAGGATGGAATTCAAAGACATCTCAAATCACCTTTCTGTGTCTAATTCATTTCTTGATGAACATCTATAATGCCCCAACCCTAGTTACCCAGAGTTGGTGCATTATTCCATAACATTGGCATGATCATAACAGATCAAGTCTCGAAAGACTGATTATTTTAGTAGCCTTGGTAGTATTAGATACATTAATAAGGTTTACATTACATCATGAATTGAAAAACTACAATAACATAGTCTCTATAGTCCACACTCATATCCCCTTAGACTATCCCAGTAGGTCAGTCATAAAATACTTCTTCAAATCCTGGGAAAAATAAAACATAGAAAGGGGTGAGCTCAGATGCTCAGTAATGATAACAATATAGCGGAAACTTTCATAAATAAACATAAACATTTAAGGCAGTGTATAACTAAGACAAAAGCCTTTTAAAAGTGAAATTTAGCATAATATAGAAAAGATAAAATGAAATAATTCCATTTACTTATTCACATGGATATTCTACTAGTCAAATAATCACATTCAATATCAGTAACCACTTTCATAATGATGGAATGCATAATTCCAGACTATCATAATCACATGGTCAAGGCCTTGTGCCAAGACTACAAATAAGATTTTTTCAAGGCCTTGTGCCAAGACACTAGTTTGTCACATGAGACCTACTGATGCATCGAGGAGCTATAGCGGGATCCACCCTTCACTTATTAAGTCCAATGCATTCCTCATATGAATAGGTTTAAACATAACATACATATTCGTATTAAAAGTAGAATACGAATTGTCAATAAATTCTCCATAAACCATGAATGGTATATAAATAACAAATCCACATTAAAACATATCACAAAACCGTCAATACAATATGGAAGTTTTGTATCATAATAAATCAACTTCAAATAAGCTTAAAATCCATCAAAGGATGTTGACATAGATGAAATCAAAACTATTTGAGAGAAATATCTCTTTTTTTGAAATCATTTAAAAGTCACATAATTGTAAAATAAAAAATTTACTTTGAAAATATTCTTATAATATTATAAGGGATGCTTCAACGATTTTATAACAGCGTAAAATAGCTTCACCCTCTGTATAAGTTAAAAAAAGACATTCTTACCTTAATTTTGTCGAAAAGGTTAAAAAGGACCTTGTTTGGAAAATGACGGAAATATTCCTTTATAAACATATTATAAAAAGTAAAACAAGGGTATAAATGACTTTAACCCATAGTTTATAAAATATTAAGAATGTTCTTAAATAAATTTTTAAGAAACATGGATGTAGATGATAAATAGGTCCCAGTAGATACTTACGTAAAAACAAACTCAGATAATAAAGAGATTGTGAAATTAACCCTTACCTTGTACTTTTCCTTGCTAGAGGGTAGGTTAAACTCCTTTATAATGGTTAAATAATTATTATTAAACTATAAAATAATAATATACATTAATATGATGTCATATATGATATTTTAACATTATTATGTTAATAATATCTTAGTATTATCGTCATTTCGGGTGTTAAAGGATTCGTTTTCCTTTATATTATTTGTTATGTGAGTCATGTTTGTTATGTATGGGATGTATCTTATTTATATCCAGAATGATATCAAGACATTAAACTTTTTTTTAATCATAAAATAAAAAATAGTCTTGAATGGATGCGATGGGGAATGAATCTCATCGCGTTCATGGAGATGGTAGTCCGTACGTATGCATGAACGCTACTTCCATTTCATTTTTCATTCTAAAAGGAATCAAAACCAAAGGATACATAGGTATATTATTATTACAGTATAATATAATATGTTATATATGTTACTTAAGTTCATTACCACTATCCTTTATACGTTCCATGTATGGTATGAATGAGTCATATCACATTGAGGGGGCAGTAGTCCGCACTTCCTCAAATGAAATTATCGTATATATATACAACATGAAAAGAATAATGGTACACTATAAAATGGAATAACAGAAGCTTATATATAAAATAAATTTCATAAATTTCATATTTAATTACAGTTATATCATAATGGCCACCATGAAAGGCGGTAGGAGATAATTTGAACAATCATCGTTTCGTGAGGCGTTTGGTTGCCATCCACGGAAACAATATGTTCTTCACCCATTAAATGGAGGTGTGTGTAAGTGTAGTTTTAATACTTCTTATAACAACATCCAAGTATATTGAGGATACTTTTATGTCACAAAAGAAAAGAATAAAAAGAGTTTAGTGGTTGGAGAAGTAAAATAAAAGAAAAGAAGTAAAGAGAAATTGTTACCGTTAATTTGGGTAACTCCCTTTGGTTTGAACCAAAAGGACTCTTGAAGTGCCTTATGCATATGGTAAGGCTTCTAGGAGGAGGATAGGTATGTATAAAGATTATTTGGGCCGAGTTTGGATGAGCCAAAAGGCTTTAGAGGTGTGAGGAATTGGTTAGAAGTGGTGTCCTTTTATAAAGAGGAGGAGGGGCTCTTTAGGAAAAACTTAAAGTATTATTTTATAATAAATTCATATTCAGTTTCTAATGAATAAAAACAGGATTATTTAAATTCTAAGGTGGGGATAGGTCGAAAACCACTCAACCAATAGGTTTTAGATAGGTTTGGGTCACTATATTAACTTTTTCTTTTTGATTTAACTCTTAGTTAAATAGTTTGACATTTACCATGTCTCTTTGTATTTTTATATTATATAGTTAATAAACTTACTATATACTTCCAAGAGAGACCCAAGTGGTCAATTAATGATACACCTATCATTATATAAGTCCTTTGGCCGAACCTTAGATTTTTAGGAATAGAATATCATTTAATAATATAATATTTGTTTTAAAAACTCCTTCATGTCAATTTTGATGCTATTTAATAATTTATTTTTTGTTAAAGTCTTAACAACTTTATTAATTCGAAACAACTTCCTTTAACTAATACTAACCTATCATATTAACCAATAAAAGTTTTGGATGACATCCAAACTTTCAAATTATATTTATTTTAACATTTATAATACCAATTATTTGATTCTTTCATTAATAACGAAAATACTGCATCATTATTGTGTCATAAATAAATTTAATTATTCAATGTATAAAAATTATAAATAAATTCCCATTATGTAGGAAACCTTTTTATAATTATAATTAATATTTATAGTCTAAAATATAGCATATATAAACCTATGTAAAAAATATTTTGCTAAAAGATATATGCTTATGTCATTTTTGTATTTACTTTAACTTAATTAATATAAAGTGTCATTATCACTTAAAAGTGGCTCCATGGGGTCCCAAAATCGACCCAAATATGTAAAAGGTAGGACATGTATCAACCAATAGGTTTAGAACATGTTTAAGGGTAATTTAGTATTATTATAATATTATTATTTTTACCCTTATTTACCGGATTTACCCTTTAACCACGGTAAATAAAACATTTACCGAAGTAATTATTCAAAATGTATTAAAATAAAAGTTACCTATTCACAAAATTTGGACCTCATGATTATAAATATGGAATCCATTTTTATAAATTCGAAACACAGAAGTGGCAGAAATTAATTTAAAATTAATTCTCGTTGTCAAAACAAAAGCGTGTTTTTAACAAATAATAACTATCAAAAGATTGACACTTTTTTATGTGCAGTTTAAATGTGAAATTATGTCAAACGACCAACATTATATTAAATGGTAAAAATATAATATAATTATAATTTAAAAACACTCAATAGTATAAGTTATCACAATAAATTATTTTGATTAAAAAAGTTGTTTTTAATTAAAATTTAGTATTTTTCACTATTCATCAAAAACTGAATGTTACCAAAAATTAACCCTAATATAATTCTAATATTTTGAATTCAAAAATAAATTCTATTTTACCAAATTAAAAACATATAAGTTTCATTTATTAATTTAAAATTAATTTCTGTTTTCAAAACCAAAAGGCCTATTTTTAAGAAACAATATCTATCAAAAAATTTATACTTGGTTATGTCCAATATCAACATGAAATTACTTACAATGTCCGGCATTGGATTAAATGGTAAAAATATAATCTATTTATACTTAAAAACCATTAAAATTTATAATTTAACACTACAAATTATTTTGATTAAAAAAAGTTTTTTTCACTTAAAATATAATATATTTTTTACTTCTCACCCAAATATGAAAGTGATCAGATAAGAACCTAAATTTATAGAAACTAAATTATTAAGTCCTGATTCTAATAAGAAGTTTATTTTTTCAAATTCAATACATAAAATTTTCAAATATTGGATTTAAAAAGTGGTTCACTATTAAAAGGCCATAAAATTTCATTTTTTGAAAAATACTTCTTTTATCTGAAAAATATATATATTTGTTCTTACATTGTGTCTAAGAAACTCATAATATGGATTCTAAAATTATAAGGATTATATAAAGGTCAAAATTCATTTAGTACTATTCATAATCACTTTTGAACGGCTAGTTTGGTAAGTCGTGGTGCGGTTGAAATCAGTGTTGCGTGTAGTGCAAGTTATTGAATTACTTTGAAGAAATAACCTACTATGAAATATTGGGGTGTTACATTCTTCCTTCATTCAATAAATTGCGCCCTTACAATTTGAAATTGTTCTTTGAAAATAAAATATTGAAAATATAAAATTCCTTTGTGGGAAAACCCATATCAGAAATTGGGTTAATAAAATTTAGTCTTAATAATAAGAAAAGGGGAATGAAAAAGTCACCACCAAATTATGATCTCTATTAGGAGAACATTGTTGAAAATTAGAGACACATAATTGGAGGAAAAATTTAATATTTATAGGGAGTGATTGAGGTCATCAGTCACAAACAATTATAGATTTGAGGGCCTCAAAGCCATCAATCTATGATGATTTAAAATATCATCAGTTCAACAAAACATATGGTATTAGGATAACACATCTTTAGTTTTAAGGGGCCTTACCTAAATTTTAAGAATTTATTTCTTTATAGAATAAGAGAAGAAAATATATATATATATATATATATACTTGACAAGTATAGTTCCATTCTTTAACTAAATTCTACCACAAACTCATCTTTCACTCTAAAAGATAATAGAACTAAAAAAATATTCTATTTATTCTATTCATATAGGCTTCCAAAAAAATAAATTTATAATTCATCTACTAGACCCTTTAAAAAAACCACATTATTCAATCTAGGACATCACGTGGGTCAGTGGTAGGTGATACACCCTTGTCTCCTTTTGGTTGCGGGTTCAAGTCTCGCGGCCTTGCCGGACGCGACGGGTTACCGCCCGACCTTTGGGTTGTCCTTTTTATGGAAATCCAAAAATAATCTCAAACTAGACTTATCCAAAATACTTTTTTCCAAACTCACAGTCCAAAATTTATAGGGATGTTAAACACAATGAAGATCCTTTTTTCCACGTAATAACATGTGAACACCTTCTTCATGTATTCTTTTAAAACACTGCAACATCCTGAATTACCATAAAACCTTATTAATTACATTCATCCTCCATTATTCATTATAGAATACTGGATATACTCCTTCTATCCAGAAATTTTGTAAACTCAAACAATGATGGAATATACAAATCATGAATCAGTTTCAAGGTAGTTAAGAATATCCAATATAATTTATCCAAATCAAACATGTATTATTCCAAAATCACTACCTCAGTATCAGAACCATATTATGGTTTATCTTTCTCTCAACCATATATTTTCCAGAAAATTAACCAACTATTGAGCCACTTTTCTTGGTTCCACACAATCTCAAATCCTTAATGGAATAGTACTACAGTACAATCCTTATATACTTCATAATTATTATAACCAGTACATCATTGATAAAACACTCAAATGACATAATTTTTTAATAGAAACAAAAGAACTCTAATCATTCATCCTCATCTGTGGTAGTATCATAACATGATTATTATCCAACAGCATCATTTGGGGCATACTCTGATGATTTGGAAATTGGTTCACATAGTGTCCCAACTCATTGCAGATGAAGCCTTGTACATTTGAAACATTTTTCTTACCCTTACAGTCACATACGTGGTGTCCTTTTTCTCCACACTTATAACAAACTCTCATTCCCTTCAGGCAAGTTCTAGGTTGTTTCTCCCCACAGTTATCACATATGGGAAAATTCTTCTTTTCCCTATTCCCTTTATCCATTTTTCTCTCTTCTATCCTTTTCTTCTCTTGCTTCCCTTCAAAGCTATAGGACTCATAGAATTGTTTACCTATATTTTTAACACATGATACTATTTCTTCATATGTTGAGAATATATGGGAGACAATTTCCTTTCTAAATGTTGGCTTAATACCGTGAAAGATATGATCCTTATTACATTTGGATCATATGTATTGTTGGAGTTCACATTCCTTCTACTGGGCGCCATTTCTATACAATGGAATACACTAGGTCGGTTTATTAATTGAAATGAATAATTCCAAAATTTTAAAATATCTAACGTAAATTGAATAGTTTATGGATATAATCCATAATCACAAAAATGTTTTCTTTGAGGACGTATATACTCATAAACCCTTCATAGTAGTTTTTTGAGAAAAATGAGAATTATCCTAAGAATATCCCCCGGGAGTGTCGTAACTAAGAGAGCAGCAAGGCCCGTTTTCATGCACCAGTTCCCATTCGAGTCTAGCTCAAAGTAGTGTTTTCGGGTTTCAACCCTAGGTACATCTATGCAAGATCCACCACTACATGATCGTATCCAGACAGGGATGTATTTCTCGTAAAAACTCACAAAATATCTATAATACAAAAATTCTAGGAAGTTCTTCTATACTAATCCTCAAAGTCCATCTTAGGGCTATGTGATCTAATCAGAGTTTATCTAAATCTAGCTTCCAAGGTTTGTACTAAACTTCCTATAATACCAATTGGAACGCCCCGACCCCAGTTAACCAGAGTCGGTGCATTATTACATAACATTGGCAAGATCATAATAGATCATGTCTCGAAGGACCGATTTGTTTAGTATCCTTGGAAGAACTACATACATTCATAAGGTTTACATTACACCATAAAGTGAAAAACTAAAACAATATAGTCTATATAGTCCACACTTATATCCCCTCAGACTATCCCTATAGGTCAGTCATAAAATACTTCTTCACATCCTGGGAAAATTAAAACAGAGAAATGGGTGAGCTCAGATTCTCAGTAAGGATAACAATATAGCGGAAACTTTTGTAAATAAGCATAAACATTTAAGACCGTGTATAGATAAAACAAAATCCTTTTAAACTTGAACTTTATCATAATATAGCAAAGATAAAATGAAATAATACCATTTACTTATTCACATGGATATTCTACTAGTCTAATAATCACATGCAATATCAATAACCACTTTCATAATGATGGAATGCATAATTCCAGACTATCATAACCACATAGTCAAGGCCTTGTTCCAAGACTACAAATAAGATTTTGTCAATTCCTTGTGCCAATACACTAGTTTTTCTATTCCTGAACAAGTGAGAATTTTCTACGAAGGGTTGGGTCCAGGAAACAAACAATTCATTGACATGATGTGTAATGGAACCTTTAAAAACAGAGCCCCAAATGATGCTTACGGGTATCTGGAAAGCCTTTATAAACAAAACCAAACATGGGGAACTTCAACTTATTTTGAAAAGCCACAAATAACTACTATAATTCATACACTTAGAGAATAGGAAATTCATAGGGCTAAACTCGAAGCACTCTCTAGGATGGTCGAAGAGAAAGACCTTAGGAAAGTCCATGAAATCCAAACTGTAGAACCTGTTTGCACAATTTGTGAAAAATATGACCATAAGATTGAAAACTAACCAACCATTCCATCTATCAAGGATGTTCTTTTAGGATGAACCCCTATAGAAGTAAATGCTTTGAACTTTCAAAAGACTCAATACCAAAAAAAATTCAACCCAAGGTATAATGACCACCCAGGCTTCCGCTGGAAAGATAACCAACAAACTAGCCAACCATAGGGACAAAATCCTTACCCCCATCAGAAATACCAAGCCCATAACCAATTTCAAACCCAACTTATCCAATACCAATAGCCACCGGTCCATTTTCAACAAACCATCCCACCTCTGAAATACCCCCTGGGATAAACAAATCTTCTCAAACACCAACCCAAACTCTTCCACAAAGACTACTAGAACAAATGTGCAAACAAATTGAAAGGATGAACTCGGAATTATCTTCCCTTAAACAATAACGTCAATCCATCAATACTGGAAAGGCACCCATGCCTACTTATGTGGTACCTATGACAACCCTTCTCTTATTACAAACATAAACATGATTTATTACATAAACTATTCACTTGATACAACATAGAATATCATGAGGTATAGTGTCTTTGGGGCTTAGGATCATTACATAACAACTTAAAACATTAAATACAAAATCTTTATTGAAAACTTCCTTTACATTACCACTACATTCCCTCGTACTTAGCATTGCATGGGATAACCTGAGGACATGCATAAGAAAAGGGGTGAGCTATAAAGCCTAGTAAGGGAGTAAACATGGAATACATAAGGAGTAAAATACATGTTAGACAATAGGAATATCAACAGAGCACAAGAGAAACATGTACATAAAGGCATGATAAAGCATGATAATCATAACATCGAAATGTGACAACCACACTTAACATGGAATTAGCATGAGCCAAGGCCCATTTCACATAAAGCATGAGTAAATTCCCATTACACATGAAGCACAAGTAAACCCTCATTGAAATTGAATTAGAATGAGTCAACACTCATTTCACATGACGTATCATGATACTATACATTACCCAATGCATTAGAGCGATATAAGGGCACACCCTTCTTAAACATTTCATTTCATGCATAAGTGTGCCACATGGATCATAAAACTTGGATTCATAAAACATAATCATTTATTCTAAGACAAGGGAATGTGGAATGAAACTTTATAATCAATAAGTAAATGTGAGTGAAGGTGAGTACCCTAGATGGGGAAATGGTCATGGTATTCACTATACAATCGCATTGGTTTAGGAAATCGGTGTAATTTTGGCAGCGTAACGGCGTGATATAAGAATTCATAAAAAATGGTTGATGAGAGATAAAGGGGGCCTCATCATATCTACATGAAATGGAAAGTAAGGGGGTCATATAGATACATGTCCCAACAATTTTAATGGAATTTAGATTAATGATACAAAAGTATTGCTTGAATGTAAATGAGGAGAGAGAAGTTCCTTTCGGAATTTCAGCATAGTAACGGGTGTACATGGGAGGCATTTAATGAGAGTGAAAGGGGTCTCCCATCATTAAAAAAATTAAGAGGGAATTATGGGGGAGGTGTGAAACCATACCCCAGAATTTATAATTTAAATTAAAAGGGCATAACAATATTAAAAAAATTGGACAAAAAACTGAAAGGAAGAAAACCCCTTACTTGGAAGTGTGCTTCCAAAGGCTAGAGAGAAGCTTGAGAGAGGCTTCTTGGGAGCTTGGGGAACCTTGGGAGGATTCTAGAGAGAGTAGGTCAGAGGTAGGAAGAACTCCAAAGGCTTTGAGTGAGGAGTAAGTGGGATCTTGGGTGGGTTTATATAGGAAAGGTGAGTGAATTCTTTATTATTTAGGTTTGGGACCCCTTACATTAAACTAATCCAAACCACAAATAAGATCATTGTTTTTTCCATGGATTCTGGAAAAGGGGATAGGAAAAAAATATTTTATAATTCCAAATTCCAAACTTCTTAAAATAATGGGGTTGCTTATTTGGAGGTGAGTCACACTCCTATGGAAAATAATTGAAAAAGACAAGATGTTTAATAAGTCTTGAGGGGTCCATTAATGATTTATAAAATAAGTGAAACAAACCCAAAATCACATTATTTTAATTTTAAAACATATATTGGCCGGACATAAAGCTTATAGTATTTTATTAAATCACTTTTGGGTCATTATGATGTCATAAAACACATTATATATTTAAATGGTATTTAATTTTTACCCAAAAAATTGTTTGTCTCAGAAAACTATGAAAAACTCACCGTTGGATAATTTTGACATCCTGATTCTAGAAATAACATTTATTTTAACTAAATAATTTTCTAAATATGTTATTTTTCACTTTTAAAATAAAAACCGACATTTATCAAAAATTCACAGGTTTTGACAAAAATGGTTTTCAAACCTTAATAAAAATTACAATTGCATTTATAAAATTATAATATCATTTATATTTAATAAAAATTAATTTAATAATACTAATAAAATTTTATTAAAATATTATTTAATTTAAAAATATCTTAATTTTATAAAATAGAATTCTTAATTAAATAATAACTAAGAACACTATTTGTATATTAAAAACTATTTACAACGTATCAATAATGACAAGAATGTATATTCATTATTATATACAAAAATAATGTACATGAACATAGTACTAGAAATTTGTTACATAACCCCTTAAAACAGCTACATAAGACCTAAGGGTAAGGTGTGCGAGGGTGACAGACTCTTGGGGTGGCTCAGATAACATCACTCGAGTGGTAATCTCTATCAAATTCCACTTTTCCCATAGACGGTCTTGTTCGAGCTTGACATGATGAAGCTCAACTTGGGCTTGGTCAAGATCAAAACCCAAGGATGCCACCTCTTTTCCGAGCTCTAACAAATGGGCTTCGTATTGAGAAATTCTGATGGATGAGGCCATAGCTTCTTTTGTCAAAGTAAATTGGATTTTTTAAAGCCCTATATTTATAATAATCATGTGATTACTGTTAAATGGATATATTAGAAACGGTCAAAATTCTTAACATAAAACCAAAGAAGTTGAAATTTTATATAAACATTTTATATAAAGATACATTTAATTAGATCATGAGGGATTTCCATTAATTAAACTTTGGGTCGTTACAATATTCCCCCTTAAGAAATTTCACCTTCGAAATTTCCATTTCCCATAATAAAACAGATGTGGGTAACTCAGCTTCATCATTTTCTCTGATTCCCAAGTCACTTCTTCAAACTTGTGGTTTCACCACAACACCTTGACGAGGGGCATTGTATTATTTCATAGAACTTTTTCTCTATGATCTAAGATCTTCACTGGTTGCTCCTCATAAGAAATATCATCCTCAAACTATACCACCTCAAAAGAGATTACATGTGAAGGGTCCAGTATGTACTTCTTTAAGAGGGATACATGAAATACATCATGTACTTTGGCCATGATAGGTGGAAGTGCTAGTAGATAGGCCACATCCCCTACACGATCAAGAATCTTGAAGGGGATGATGTACCTTGGACTTAACTTCCCTTTATTTCCAAACCTAATGACCTTCTTCCACAGAGATATGTGTAGAAAAACCATTTCTACAACTTTAAACTCAAGGTCTCGTCGAAGATTATCTGCATAACTCTTCTGTCGACTCTAGGATACCTTGATATGTTGTTGAATGGTTTTCGCCTTCTCCACCATTTCTTCGACCATTTCTGGTCCAAGCAGCTTACGTTCACCGACCTCATACCAACATGCTGGTGTTCTGCACCTTTTCCCATACAGGGCTTCATATGGTGCCATCTGGATGCTCTCGAGTGGAAACTGTTATTATACGAGAACTCAGCCAGAGGAATATGTTGATTCCATCCTCCTTTAAAGTTCATTGAGCACGTTCTCAACATGTCCTAAAGTTTTTGGATAGTCCACTCGGATTGGCCATTAGTTTAAGGATGGTAGGTCGTACTGAAGTTTAGTTCAGTATTCAGAGAATGTTGAAGACTCTTCCAAAACATAGAGGTGAATCTTGGATCTCGGTCAGACACAATAGAAAGTGGTACTCCATGCAGCCTTACCACTTCCCTGATATATATTCATTCCAGTTGATCCAATGATAAATCATCCCGAATAGCAATGAAGTGTGTAGTCTTTGTAAGACGATCCAAAACAACCTAGATAGCATTGTTGCCTTTGGATGTCCACGGAAGTTCGGTGACAAAGTCCATGGTGATGTTCTCCCATTTCCATTCTGGTGTGGGCCATGGTTGCATCATCCCCTTAGACTTCTGCCTCTCTGCCTTCACTTGCTGGCACACCAGGCACTTTGATGTATATTCAGCGATCTCCTTCTTCATATTATCCCACCAAAAGTTTTCTCGGATATCTGGATACATCTTTGTGTTCCCTAGGTGAATAGAGAAATTTGAACTATGTGCATCATCCAAAATTTCCTTTTTCAGCTCCGAACTTGATGGAACACATAGTATTTTCCCAAATCACACAATTTCTTCTTCATTAACATTAAACTCTGAGGATTTCCATTTTTTGATACCTTCCAATTTTTCTTGAATTCCCACATCATCTTTTTGAGCATCCTTTAACATTTCCAAAAGAGACGATTGAGCAATCATTTGTGAAAGGATTGATGATGTTCCATTATTTATGATTCACATGTCCATCTTCCTCAAGTTTAAGAAGATTAGATCCTTCTCAATTCCCATCATTGATAGAATCATTGGGTCCTTTCTACTTAGGGCATCTTCCACCTTGTTCACTTTCCCATAGTGGTAATGTATTGAACAGTCATAATCCTTGATGATCTCTATCCATATTCTCTGCCGCGTATTAAGATATTTCTATGTGAATATATATTTAAGACTCTTGTGGTCAGTATATATCTCACATTTATCCCCATAGAGATAATGCCGCCAGATTTTCAAGGAAAAGATCACCTCAACCAACTCCAAATCATGCATTGGATAGTTTCACTCATGGATTTTCAACTGGCTTATGGCATAGGATATCACTTTATCATTATTCATCATCACACAGCCTAATCCCTTCTTTGAAGCATCACTGAATACCACAAAAGGTTCCCCACTCGTGGGTAAAGTGAGAACGGGCACAGTGATAAGCCTCCTTTTCAACTCTTTGAAGCTTTCTTCACATTCATCACTCCAAGAAAAATTTACTCCCTTTTGAGTTATCTTGGTAAGAGGGTTGGACAATCATGAGAAATTTCTCACAAATCGTCGATAATATCCAGATAACCCCAAGAAGCTACGGATAGTCATTACCAATGTTAGCCTCATCCATCCCTCAATTGCATCTATTTTGGAGGGATCCATAGATATCCCATTGATTGTGATGATATGGCCCAAGAATGAGACCTCCTTCAACCATAACTCACACTTTCTATACTTTTCATAGAGCTTCTCCTTGCGCAAAGTCTCTAGTACAGTTCTTAAATTCTCCTCATGATCCTCCTTGGTTTTGGAGTATATTAGAATATCATCTATAATGACTACCACAAAGTTTTCGAGGAAATATCTAAAGACTCTATTCATCAAGTCCATGAAGATTTCTGGGGCATTAGTGAGTCCAAAAGGCATTAATATGAATTCATAGTGCTTGTATCTTGTATGAAAAGCAGTCTTGGGGACATCTTCCTTCTTCACCCTTACTTGATAATATCCCGACTACAAATCTACCTTGGAGAAGTATTGTGCTCCATGCATCTGATTGAATAACTCATTGATCCATGGCAGAGGATACTTGTTCTTTATTGTGATTTTGTTAAGTTCACGATAATCGATGAAAAGTTGCATTGACCCATACATATTCTTGACGAGGAGGATTGGTGCACCCCATGGTCAAGAACTTGGGCATATAAACCCTTTATCCAGATTCTCCTATAGTTGTTTATTGAGCTCTTCAAGCTCCACGATATCCATTCTATATGGATTCTTGGATATTGGTAGCACCCCTGGTATAATTTCAATTGAGAATTAAACATCTCTTCTAGGTTGAAGACGAGGCAGTTCCTCAGGAAACACTTCAGTGAATTCCCTCACAATAGGCATATCTTCAAGGATGGTTTCTTCCTTGGACTCAATCATCTTAGCTAGATATGCGTACTCATAGGTAAGTAATGTCCATGATTGAGATGATGGAGCTAAAGGAGATTCATCTTTCCCCTTACACTTGTAAAGAATCAGGGGTCGATTATCCATATGGAGTGTGATTTCCCTCTCCCGATAATTTATGTTGGCTCTATATAAGGAAATCCAATCCATGCCAAGAATTGCATCAAATTCTACCAGAGGGAGTATGAATTGGTTCACCGGGAAATTCAATCCACAGATTATGAAAGGGGAGGAGTTATATTCATGGTATGCAATGATTTCCCCATTTTCCTTACTCACTGACATCTTCACTTCCATGATTTTTGGTGGTTCTAGGATTGTTCTACTAAACTTTCGAGATATAAAAGAATGCGTAGAACCTGAATAAAAAAGTACGTTCTCTATTCTTGAATGAATAACTAGTGTACCTATCACCACTACGTTTTCGGGGTTCACTTCAGCCGAAGTAGTGGCAAAATCTCTTCCTTTCTGCCTTGGAGGTTGTTGGTTTCCTCTGAAAAGACTTGGATTAGGTAACTGATTTGAAAAATGCCCCGGTTCTTTGCAGTTCTAGCAATGAACAACGCGTTGAGGTTCGAACGGAGAATTCCTCTCCTCTATCGCATTTGCGGGTCTTTCTTGCCAACAGTTAACAGCTAGGTGCCCTTATCTTCCACACCTAAAGCATTTCCTCATCCCCTTGAGGAAATTTCCACGGTGCTTCTTTCCGCACTTTTGGCAAGTGGGGTGCTGGATCTTCTTAGAACCATTGGATTTATCCATCAGACCACCAGCATTGAAGTCCACCTTAGGCTTCTGGTCCCCGTGATACCCATGTGATTCCCCGATCTCTATTTCGACCTTGAGGGCACATTGGACAATTTCCTCATAGCTGTCGAAGTCACGGATCGCTAATTCTTTCCGCAGGCTAGGCTTCATCCCACCAAAGAAGCGGTCAACCTTGCATTTGGGGGTAACAACAAAGCCGAAAGCATATCATGTAAGACTTGTGAAGTATTCCTCATACGCTCCAACATATTCTTCTTCTTATTTCTTGAGGGAAAGGAAGTCCCTTTTTATATTAAGCTAGAGGGTGTGTGGAAAATATTTATCAGAAAACATCTTCTGGAAATCCTTCCATTCCAACGACCCGATCTCCTCCTCAGGCTTCGTATTTTTTATCAATGTCCACCATTGATCAGATTCACCCTCCATACGATAAGCCTCCAATAGAACCTTCTCTTTTTCAGAACATTGAAGGATGGAGAATATCTTTTCAATGGAGTTGATCCATTGTTCAGTGATCGTGGGATCGGATGATCTACTAAAAGTAGGGGGCCTTTGTCTCATGAATCTCTCGATAGCGACTTGTTCTTTATTAGGGGGGGGGGGGTTGACCGTTCCTCTTGACCCATGTTTCTATTCAAAGCATGAGTTAGCTGAGAGAGAAGCATGACAAATTTCAGGAATCTGGCTCCCATTGGATTGGTCATCTCATTAGTACAGTCATCACACTGATCTTCACATCGGTTGTTAGCCCGAGTCCTCCTATTACTGGCCATTGGCTAGAATAAAAAGAATTTTTGGGGTAACACATAAAGGGTAATCCAAAGACAAAAGTTGATGACTTATAAATTAAATTTTATTTCCTTAACTTATGAATCTATAGTATTCAATCTAGGCTTTTTGTGATCTACTTTCTAACATATATTCTTAGGGTTTTTTTTAATTCCCTTAATAAGGGTTCATACTAAACTTGTGAATTTATCAAAACATATCCCTCGGGAGTGTCGTAGCCAAGAGTGAAGCAAGGCCCGTTTTCGTGCACCAGTTACCGTTCGAGTATACCTCAAAGCGGTGTTTTCGTGTTTTACCCCTAGGATGCATTTGTGCCAGAGCCGCCTCTACCTTCTCGTATCCAGACAGGGATGTATTTGTTTGATAAACCAATTACTCAGTACTTACCAAAACTTAGGGATGTTTTTATTATACTTAGTCTTGTCTCAAAGGCTTTACTAGGGTTTTCTAATCCTAATACGAAAAATAACTAAACCTATCATCTGATACCAACTATGACAACCCTTCTCTAATTACAAACTTAAACATGATTTATTACATAAACTATTCACTTGATACAACATGGAATATTGAGAGGTATAGTGTCTTTGGGGCTTAGGATCATTACATAACAACTTAAAACATGAAATAAAACATCTTTATTGAAAACTTCCTTTACATGACCACTACATTCCCTCGTACTGAGCATTGCATGGGATAACCTGAGGACATGCATAAGAAAAGGGGTGAGCTATAAAGCCCAGTAAGGGAATAAACATGGAATACATGAGGAGTACAATACATGTTATACAATAGGAATATAAACAGAGAACAAGAGAAAAATGGACATAAAGGCATGATAAAGCATGATAATAATAACATGGAAATGTGACAACAACACTTAACATTGAATTAGCATGAGCCAAGGCCCATTTCACATGAAGCATGAGTAAATTCTCATTGCACATGAATAATGAGTAAACCCTTGTTGCACTGGAATTATCATGATTCAAAACTCATTTCACATGATGTATCATGATACTATACTTTACCCAATTCATTGGAGCGCTATAAGGGAGCACCCTTCTTAAACATTTCATTTCATGCATAAGTGTGCCACATGGATCATAAAACATAGATTCATAAAACATAATCATTTATTTCACGATAAAGGAATTTGGAATGAAACTTTATAATAAATAAGTAAATTTTTATGAAGGTGAATACCCTTAATGGGTAAATGGGCATGGTATTCACTACACAATGGCATTGGCTTAGAAAATATGTGTAATTTTGGCATCGTAACGGCGTGATATAAGAATTCATAAAAAATGGTTGATGAGAGAGAAAGGGGTGTCTCATCATATCTATATGAAATTTAGTGTAAGGGGGTCATATATATACATTTCTCAACAATTTTAATGTAATTTATATTCATGATACAAAAGTATTGCTCGAATGTAAATGAAGAGAGAGAAGTTCCTTTCGGAATTTTGGCATAGTAACGGGTGTACATGGGAGGAATTTAATGAGAGAGAAAGGGGTATCCCATAATTCAAACAATAATATGGTATTATGGGGGAGTTGAGATACCATACCCCCGCATTTATAATTGAAATTAAAAGTTCATAACAATATTAAGAAAATTGGACAAAAAAGTGAAAGGAAGAAAAACCCTTACTTGGAAGTGTGCTTCCAAAGGCTTGATAGAGGCTTGAGAGAGGCTTAATGGGAGATTGGGGCACCTTGGGAGGATTCTATAGAGAGTAGGGCAGATTTTGGATGTACTCCAAAGGCTTTGAGTGATGAGGAAGTGGGAGCTTGAGTGGGTTTATATAGGAAAGGTGAGTGAATTCTTTATTATTTAGGTTTGGGACCCCTTTCATTAAACTAATCCAAACCACAAATCAGCTAATGGTTTTTGCCCATGGTTTTTGGAAAAGGGGATAGGGAAAAATATTTTATAAGGCCAAAATCTGAACTTCTTAAAATAATGGGGTTGCTTATGTGGAGGTGAGTCACACTCCCATGGAAAATAATTTAAAAATACAAGATGTTTAATAAGTCTTGAGGGGTCTATTAATGCTTTGTAAAATAAGTCAAAAAAACCCAAAATCATATTATTTTAATGGTAAAACATATATTGGCCGAACATAAAGCTTATAGTATTTTATTACATCACTATTGGGTCATTATGATGTCATAAAACATTATATATTTAAACGGTATTTAATTTTTACCCAAAAATTTGATTCTCCCAGAAAACTATGAAAAATACACCATTGGATAATTTCGACATCCTGATTCCATAAATAACATTTATTTTATCTAAATAATTTTCTAAATATATAAATTTTCACTTTTAAAATAAAAACCGAAATTTATCGAAAATTCACGGGTTTTGACAAAAATGGATTTCAAACCTTAATAAAAATTACAATTGCATTCATAAAATTATAATATCATTTATATTTAATATAAATTAATTTAATAATAATAATATTTTTTTAAAAAAAATTATTTAATTAAAAAATCCCTTAATTTAATAAAATATAATTCTTAAGTAAATAATAACTAAAAATAGTATTTGTACTTTAAAAACTATTTACAATGTATCAATAATGAAAATAATGTATATTCATTATTATATACAAAAATAATGTACATGAACATAGTACTAGAGATTTGTTACATAACCCCTTAAAACAGCTGCATAAGACCTAAGGGTAAGGTGTGCGATGGTGACAGACTCTTGGGGTGGCTCAGATAACATCGCTTGAGTGGTAATCTCTATCAACTTCCTCTTTTCCTGTAGACGGCTCCGTTCGATCTTGAAATGATGAAGCTCAGCTTGGGATTGGCCAAGAGAGAAACCCAAGGATTCCACCTCTTTTTCGATCTCCAACAAGTGGGATTCGTATGGAGCAATTATACTGGATGAGGTCATCACTTCTTTTGTCTGAGTAAATTGGATTTGTTAAATCCCTATATTTATACTAATCATGTGATCACTATTCAACGGATATATTAGAAATGGTCAAAATTCTTAACATAAAACCAAATAAGTTGAAATTTTATATAAAAATTTTACATAAAGAGACATTTAATTAGATCAAGAGGGATTTCTATTAATGAAACTTTGGATTGTTACAGTACCATCTTTAAATTTAATGGGAGAGTCAAACTGTACTCAAACAACTCATGAACAACTAAAGTCTATGACTGTTTTAATAAATGGGAAATCAATTGAGAAACCTAAAAAAATAATTTAGAACCCATCTAAAGATTAAAACTTTGATGAAAATTCAAATGAACCAAATGATCGAACTGAAAAACACGATAACATTGTCAAAAAAACAACTCTTCAACAAACGAACCCACAATATGCACAATTTACTCAACACATGAGGGGGAAAAGAATCCTGAATTGAGTGAAACATTGAGGGAAATATTCTCACAAGTCAATTTGAACATTCCCCTTCTCGATGCAATCCAAACCATACCTGCCTACTCAAAGTACCTTAATGACTTGTTCACTTTTAAGAGAAAATTTTCACATAAAAACCAAGTCCTTTATTAAGCTAATGTGAGTACCACCATTCAAGGGACCATTCCTCCTAAGTTGAAAGACCCAGGTTTCCCTTACATTAATGTTGAACTAGGAGATATAAAATTTGTCAAGGCCTTGTGTGACCTAGGTGCTTGTGTCAGTCTCATCCCATATGTTGTGTACTTCTAGTTAGGCCTAGAAGAGATCAAACCCGCATCTATCACACTTTAACTTACTGATCATTGCATTAGGGTTCCGAAGGGGATTTTAAAGGAAATTCTGGTAAAGGTTGAAAATGTCATCTACCCTATAGACTTTATTGTCCTTAACAACCATCCAAACATAGGAAATAAGGAACAAATCCCAATCATCCTTGGTCGTCCCTTCCTTGCAACAATCAATTCTATTATTCGATTCTGAAAATGGAACGTGACCATCACCTTTGGAAACATGAGTCTAGACTTGAAAATCTATAATGCAAGCTCACAAATATGGGATGACGAGGACATTCATGAAGTAAACATGATATGAAGCATTGATAATGAACCCATAGAACATCAAGGAATATTTGATGTATGTTTAAGTTAGGATGAGATTGATTTCCTTTGTTCACATGAAGGAAGTTTATCTCATTAGCTTGAATCATTTTCAAATTTCAATTATGATGAAGTATTAGGTCTAATAATCAGTGAAACCTTTCAGGAAACCACTTTCATGTAGACCACTCTAACTTCCTTCCCTAAATCTGATCAAGACAATCTATTAGTTTAGCCTTCTACATGTGGGGAATAAATCCTATCTAAAACTCTAGTAAACAAAATTTGTGTTGATCCAATATCCCAATATTCTGCTAAAATTATAAACTAACTTGATCTTGAATTTAATGAACTTCCTGATGTACTCAATTATTCCTTCCTATGGGACAATCAAACACATCCTATTGTCATTTATTATTATCTGGAATCCAATCATGAGAGTATGCTTCTATATGTCTTTAAGAAACAAAAGAAAGCCATTGGTTGGACCCAGTCTGATATTCCTGGGATTATCCCACTTATTGGGACTCATAGGATGGTTTTGGAAACTGATTCAAAGCCATATCATCAACCTTAATAGTGACTCAATCCTAATATCATGGAAGTAGTGAGAAAAAAACATCTGAAATTATTAAAAGCTGGTATCATATATCCCATAGCTAAGAGTGAGTGGGCCAGCCCAATCTAAGTAGTTCCCAAGAAGTCAGGAATCATAGTGATAACCAATAAGGATGGATAGATTCTTCCAACTAGGGTGAGTAGTGGATGGAGGGTCTGTATTGAATATAGGAAGCTAAACTCATTCACCAAGAAGAACCATTTCCCCTTACCATTCATTGACCAAGTCATTGAGAGAGTGGCAGGTCATGCCTTCTAGTGTTTCATTGATGGGTACTCCAAATATAATCAAATTGAGGTCTCCCTAGAGGATCAAGGGAATACTACATTCACATGTCCATCTGGAACCTTTTCCATCAAATGCATGCCCTTCGGGTTATGCAATGCCCCTGGAACCTTACAGTGGTTCATGATGGGAATATTCTCAAACATGGTAGGGGATTTTCTTGAGGTCTTCATAGATGACTTCTCTATCTTTGGGGATACATTTGAGGGATTTATTAGGAATGTGGAGAGAGATTTTTCTAGATGCGAAGAAATGAATCTGGTCCTAAACTGGGAAAAATGCCATTTCATGGTTAAACAGGGACTAGTCCTTGGCCATATAGTCTCGGGTAGGGGGATTGAAGTTGATAAAGCATAGGTTGACATCATTCATCACCTTCCATCACCCACAACTATTAAATAAGTGAGGTATTTATTAGGACATGTTGGTTTCTTTATAAGATTCATCAAGGACTTTAGTTCAATCTCTCGTCCCCTTTGTGCTTTCCTAGTAAAGCATGCTCCATTTGTTAGGACAGAAAGATGTGAGGGTTCATTCTCAACCCTCAAATCCTCTCCCACGTATCCTCCCATTATGAAATCTCTAAATTGGAACCTTTCTTTTGAATGTATGTGTGATGCCAGTGACTTTGCTGTAGGATCTGTGATAGGAAAAAGTTGTGATAAAACTCTTTATGTCATTGATTATGAGATAAAATCCTTAAATGATGCCCAAATCAACTACACCACCACTGAAAAGGAGTTACTTTCTATTTTTTTCCTTATAGAAGTTTAGGTCGTACCTCTTAAGATGCCACATCACTGTGTTCACTGACCATTATACACTAAAATACCTCTTCCAAAAACAATATGCTAAGGCTAGACTGATTAGGTGGGTCCTTCTATTACAATAATTTGATCTCACAATCAAGGATAAAAAGGGTGTTAAAAATTTTGTAGTTGATCACCTCTCTAGGATGGAATTCAATGAAAACTCAAATAACCTTTTTGTATCTGATTAATTTCCCGATGAACACCTATACTCTATGAGTGACTGCCCTTGGTATGGTGACATAGCCAATTTATTAGTTATTGGAGTTATTCCAAAATTCTTAGGGACTCAAGCTCTAAGAAAATTATTATCTGATGTTAGAAACTATGTGTTTGATGATCCATAACTCTATAAGTTATGCCCTGACAAAGTCATTAGGAGGTGTGTCCCATAATCTTAACAAGAGTCCATCCGTAAATTATGTCATAGTAAGGCATGTGGAGGTCACTTTTCCTCTAATAAAACATATTCTAAGATTTTAAGTGTGGTCTCTTCTGGACCACCCTCTCAAGGGACTTCTACACATTTTTTCAAAGTTGTACTAAGTGTCAACAAGTAGGGTAAATCAAAAAAAGGAATCAAATGCCACTCACTCCCATATTAGTGATTGAAATCTTTGACTGTTGGGGAATAAATTTCATGGGTCCCTTCCCAGTATCTAAGGGATACCTTTACATCCTCTTAGGTGTTGATTATGTCTCAAAATGGGTTGAAGTCATTCCCACCAAGTCTAATGACCATCATGTTGTGATCCTATTTCAGAAAGAGCACATATTTTCTTGATTTGTAATTCCTAGGGCTATAATTTGTGATCGAGGAACCCATTTCTGCAACTGTCCATTATATTCAGTCATGTCTAAGTATGGGATTTCTCACAAGGTTTCCACTGTGTACCATCCTAAAACCAATGGTCAAGCTGAGTTAGAAAATATGGAGATAAAGAATATTATTTAAAAACTATCAATCTTTCTATGAAAAATTGGTTAGAGAAACTCTCAGATACTCTTTGGGCATATCATACAGCATAGAAAACCATCCTAGGAATGTCACCGTATGGGTTGGTTTATGGAAAAGAATTTCATTTACCTGTTGCAATTGAGCATAAGGCTTTTTGGGAAATTAATAAAATAAATTATGACCTCTCATTGGCTAGAACAAAAAGTAAATTAGATCTCAATGAATGTAAAGAAATAAGGATAGAGGCTTATGAAAATTCAAGGATCAATAAAGTTAGAGTTCAAGACTACCAATCTAGGAATATCAAAGTCAAAAAATTTAAACCTAGAGAATTTGTGCTATTTTATAGTTCAAAACATCATTTACACCTGGGAAAGTTAAGGTCTAGATGGTCAGGTCCATTCATAGTGCAACATGTGTACCCCCATGGGGCAGTAAAGATTCAAGATCCCACCAGTGGTCACATTTTCAAGGTCAATGGCCATAGGTTGAAACCATTCATTAAATAATTCAATAAATAGGAAATATAGGTTGAGTTAACTAAGACAACCTATGAACTGGGGAAAATTGATAGATTTAGGATCCATGTCGGGCTAATGACATTAAACAAAAGCGCTACACAGAAGGAAACCCGGGGTTTTCCTGTTTCCAATATTTTTGGAATCATATTTATTTTTCAAATAGTATTAATTAATCATTTTTATATTTAAAAATAAAAAAAATAAACTATTTACATGTTCTTCTATTATTAGTATGGATGGGTATGAAAGGGAAGCACCATTTTCTTCTGTGTCACATGGTGTGATCTTTGAGTAATACCTTACCCAGAAATTTAAAAAGAAGAGAATGTATCATTAGTTCATTTTATTTTTATGTGTTTTTAGGTTTAAATAAAAATAAAATTAATAATAATAATATATTAATAAAAAAAGAACACATCATAGGTCTTGGGTCAAACCCTGTCACAACCGGTGAAGCAGCGGGGAATCGAACCCGAGACCGAAGGGAGAGAGGGTCACGCGCTTACCACTGACCTTCATCTTTTTGTGCTGTATTATTCTATAATTTTTATATATATACTTATATTTTACATTATTTATTATATAAATATATATATAGTTTTTTTCACTTGGGAATTCTTAGAGTGACATCAAGATCAAGGGATTAAAAGGGAGCAGCAAGAATTTCAACTTCAACCACCAGGTGACTTCATTCCATGATCCTCATTTTCAATTTCCTTTTTGAACTCTCATTCTCTACCTCTACCCCCTTCTAAATTTTCTTTTCTTTAAACACTGGGGGCAGTGTTATTTTATGTTGGGGGGAGATAAAATAAAAAATTATTTTATGTCCAAAAAAATGAATGATTTGAAAAAAAATGTGTGTAAATGGAAGGAAAAATTACATCAACTTTGAACATGGTAATAAAAATTGCACACTTTAAAACTGAATATCAAATAATTTAGCATGCCATGATTTTAATTTTAATCCTTGTATAATTTCATGAGCATTGATTTTGGAAAGTGTGAATGTCCAATGTGATATTTTATCATTTATATTTTCATACAAATAAAAAAATATCACAATGCACGTCCATTAGATAGTGGGGTATTAGTTTGAGTTCATGGGGTCCCCCAAATAAATAGAATAGGTTTGGTAATAATTTTAGTTTTAATATGAGTATTTATAAAAAAATAAAAAAAATAATAAATTTTCGCATAGAGAAATGAAATGACCTAATGTGTGGCTTTCAGCACTTGAGAATCATGACTCCATAGTTGTCTGGCCCAGAGAAAGTAATTTTATCTCTATTTTTTTAATTTGATTTTGTTTTTGATTGAGTTAACTCGAGATGATTCCGGAGTATGTGGGTTTCAGTTGGTACCCTATGGTCTTTGATCCTGGGAGCCATCGGCAAACTCTCGCTACAGGGGTTGACTCTTTTGAGCGCAATTTCAATTACCATGGAAAAATTGAAAAATAAAAAAATAAAAAAAATAAAAAAAAATAAAAAAATACAATACAAAAAAATTGAAATCTCATCTTAATATTGAAATGGTATTCCACCTAGCACTTCCATCATTTCCCTCTTGAATAAAGATGAACCCCTATGTCTAATATGATGCACAACACATCCTCACTCTTAATTGATATTGGATGAAATATGGAAATGAATATGAACAAAGGAATGGTCTCTGGATTGAGATCTTCTTATGAAACTATCTTGCATTAAAATATTTTGATGGGTTTCATGATTGTGTATTATAAGGGTTTTTTGTGATAATTGTGTATTAAAATGTTTTTGGAAAAGGTAATGTGAATTTCATGTTGTTGAGATACATTCTGCTCGGGACTAGCAAATCTCAAGTTTAGGGGTGTGATTATCCAATAAAAATATATATTTTAATTACATTTTACTGGTATTAAATGTTTATTTTTGATATTATGGGCCTGATTTAGAGGATTTTAATTTTGAACATATATTCTTATCATTTGTGCACTTTATGCCTAATGTACATCAATTAAGGCCCAATGATTCATCTGATTTTAAGAATTTAAATTATCCATATTTCAATTTTATATTTTGGGAACTGTATCTAAACTTAAATATGAACATTTTTTATTCAAGGATAAATGGAGGATTCATAAATGATGATGGAGATATTTGGCAATGAAAGGAAAGAATTCTAGAGAAGGCAGATTGGACACCATCCCATGGATGAGAATGTGGGACCAACAATACAAACTCAATGAAGCCCGAATTTCATGGGATGCTAAAGACATATAAAGGAACAAATAATTCTTCAGGATCCAGTGCTAATTCGACCTTCATGATGGCAATTAAGGTGGTCCAAATAGAATATCAACATTTGAGCCCGAATCTGCGGCCCAGAATATTATCCCACAAAAGTGGACATAACTCCCAATTAACAACTCCAAATGGGCCCAAATTGTACAGGAGGTTAGGATACATCCGGAGATGCATTTTTTCTTCTATGGACCACTATAATTAGGCCATCTAGAAGGTCACTTCGATGCATCTATTTGGTGGATTCAAGTTGGCTACCACTTCGGGTCAAGAGTGGAAAAGTCCAAGTTCCACAAACATTCCACCACCCTAGGCCTACCATAATCAAGTTTTATACTTTGTACTGTTGGAGGCTCTACACAAGGCTCCTAAAATTCCTATTTAAGGTAGTGTTGGTGGAGGGTTTTATCATATTTTTAGCTTTCTTTCATTGTAATGTTATACTGCAATTTTGTTGTCTCAAGTTTTTCTTTCACATGTAAGTTGTTTTAATTCATCATAGTTTCTTAGTAAATTTTATTCTTATACTATTATTTTGTTCTTCTCCGTATCATTTTTATACTATTGCCTCAAGGTTTGAATTTATTCACACCAAACCTTGTGAAATTATTCACACAATGGTGGAGTGATCATTTTATTTTTATTGTTTTCTTTACTTCTTCAATTCCTCCCTCATGAGTCTATTTCCTGCATCCATTGAATCTAAAGAATCAATGGAGGGATAATCCACATATGGGTAGATCCAAGTGAGTAGAAAGGGGTTGTATTAGATGTTATTTATCACCCCATTAATGTATAATCACTTCTTTTAATTGAGTTTTTTATTTTATGATTTTAAAACTTCTTCGTCCTTGTTGAATTTTAAGGTCACATACTTTAAGTGCTAATACAAACCTTTACCTTGGAGTGCTCATAAATTTGATCCTTCAAGTTTATAAGTGATTAGTGTTATGGTGTGTTGGTATAAAATCAGTAAGTTATGAAGTTGTTTGATCTCCTTGAATGAACTCATCTCAAATATAAAAAATTAAAAAGGAAATACGTCCAATCCACCCCAAACGATAACCTAGTTTCAACTCATTATCTTAATTTTAATTAACTTAAATATATTATTGATACGTTAAACCCATCTAAAATCAACCCAAGTTGTCCACTTAATAGCCAAAAACAATGCATAGAATATACGTGTCTGTAGATTACTTCTTAGGTCTCTGAGGATTCGATAACCCAAGCTATACTACAAGGACCATTATACCTTCATCTCTTGGGTAAATTTGAGTGTGAATCACTCACCTATTTATTTTCAAATATTAAAAGTTTTCCACTAAACTCAATTATAAAATGCCACCCACTCTCCTTTTTTCTTCGTACCTTAAAGAAAACATGTTTTCACCAATTAATAATGAAATCACTTCACAAAATTACATACCCCTAACCTAGAACCCTTATTTTGGTTATAAATCTATTCTAGTATTACATTTGGTAAAATCCTATAGATGTTTTCTTAGAAGTGATAGAAATTATAACTATGTGGGTTTATTTAATTTATTCTTCCACCTCCTACAGATTTTCTTAATTCATTATTATATAACAAAAAAATTATCACCAATACACTGATATTTTATTATTTCAATCATACTACCTATATCCTTCTCCAATTATCTAAAATGGAACACGATAACATCACTCATGTATACGGAGAACTACTACCTCACGAGCCGTTGTGATGAATTTTCCATCAACACCTCTCATGGTTGGGTATGATGATGGATATAAAGAATATATATGACTATTATAAAATAATTTTACATCTATAATCATTATATAATTTGTAAATTTTTACTTTCCATTCTGTATGGGATACGATAATGTCACTTATGTGTATAGTTGACTACCACCTCAAGAAGAGATGTGATTCGTCTTTACCTAACCATTTTCATAGAAGGAAATAAGACAAAATTAATTTAACATATATGATTTACATGAAATAATTATGATATTCATGTTATATTTATCATTCTTAAAATGTCACATATTATATTCTTTCTTACATTTTCACTATGTGACGCATGATAACATCATTCCTGTATGGGTTGACTACCACCTTCATGAAGTGATGGGACTCTCTTTTCATCACCACACCACATGGAATATATATATATATAAGTAAATTTAATGAAATATAATTATATTTATAATATTATGATAATTATTTAAATACAAAATATTACTTACAACCTTTCCATAATGATCATTGAAAAATGGAAATGTTGGTCATGGGTACATAGAATCTATCGTCTCCATGATCGTAACATACACCATTTCTAAAAAAAAGATTAATTATTGGTCTTCAAATTATAACCGATATATATTGATTATATTATTATTATTATTATTATGTATATGATTGAATAATGAACTCTAAGACCAAGAGTTACCTTCTAAAGTCATTTTTTATACATAAGAAAAATATCGTCGAAACACCCGACATAAACATAACTGTTAGAGTAGTTGTGTATAACATGGAAATAAGTAAAATATAGTGAATAATAAAATTTAAAAAGTTTCTTACGAATATAAATAATAAACCTGTGTTTAATATCTAGGAATATAGGGAACGTATATAATGATTCAGACTCAAGGTAAGGGACTTTGACTCAATTTCCCTTCATTGAGGCATGTTGTAATTTTATAAACCTAATTTATTTTATATGGTTTATATACTTCCAATTTTACATGAAATATCATGATTAAATATTATATTGATGGTATTTATGCTTCAATTTGAATTATATCATCCAAGGGGACATGACTTTAAAATTATCTAGTGGTAAAACATATTGTATAATCTCACATTTTTTTATTGTTAACTTTATCTTTAAAAAATCACATTATTGTGATCATATTTAATTGGAAAATAAATTTATCTAAAATATAAATTTTATTTTATGATTAATATTATTATTACCTTAAATTTTGTAACATCCTGAGTTGGGTTCCACATGTTGGTGCCTTGAGTAAGTTAGTCACATGACCTCCGGTGTTCCTCCCCAAACGCTAGGGGCTACTGGATGGAAGAAAGGTTCTAATATATATATATATATATATATATATATATATAATGGGAAGAATCTACACTCTATATCAAACAATAATAACAGATGAAATCAAAAAACAATAACATGAATAATTCTATAATAAATAACAACCATAACCACATGGAAATCCCAAAATAGGAAAACAATATACAATAAAACGTAGTAAATAAAACATGCCATAATAATTGTCAAGTGATAAATTAAAACTCAAAATAAAGACACTGAAAATCTCAAAAATGGGTCCCAACATCATTTTTGATTCTCTAATCCATGTCGTATCCCAAATAATCCATCTAACATAGGGATATTGTTGTTATCCCATCCTAAAAACATTATGACTATTCAGGTACCAATCAAGAATCCCAAGAAGATTATCTGTACAACTTAGTAGGCCACCACCGATGTCATCTAAAAAATATCTCATATATAATAGTTTATGTAGTTTAATAATGAATAAATTAAAATAATTAAAGTAAACAATTTTCGCATTAAATTATTCTTTAATTAACCACATAAATCCTTGGGTTCACGATGACACCCAAACCATTAATACCATATATGGATACTGGTGGAGTCTAAACCATCCAAAAGGGGTAATACATTTCAACCCATAATTGATTTCCATTAATTAAATCATTCCAATTTCACATTTATACAATGGGGCCTAAAGTAGTATTATGGAACCCCATGGGTATTTGGAGAAGTAGTTCCTATCCCACAACCCATGTATCATATATAATGCATAAATATATTGGGGACATAGAGAGGATTTCTAGTACCCCATGTGTATTTGGAGTGACAATCCCTCTCCCATAACTCAATAACATACATCACATCTCATAGTTCTATATTTAAAAAGATTTATCAATCATTACCTTAATTCATTATTCATCCAATTTCACAATATCATATATCAAGAAAGAAGAAATTACAAAACATTATTTTCATCTTCTTGTAACACCCTAAGGGTGGATACTAGTTTAAAATTCCTTCAATCAACCAATTTAATTAACCAATTATTCATCAATTTTATAATAACGACAGTAAAAAAATTCATAATCACATGTTGGATCAACTGATCAATTCAATTTAGGATTCAATTTCACAAAGAAGTAATTGAAAAAGTTCATAATTTCATACACACAATTTTAATAAAGACTATGGGAATTGAAAGTTATACCACCTACATCAAGATCATTGACATACATTCTCTAAACCAAGACCATGAAATTAATGTGAAAATATTGAAATCACAATGGCATGGAATATCTAGGGTTGAAATCTAAGATCAAGATCCAAAATGATTATGATCCATTAATTCCTAGAAAAAAACCATTGAAAATGGAGGAAAACTCACCCCTCTTCATCGGGAAAGAGGGATAGAAGAGAGGGAGAACCAATCAGGGAAGAAATAACATAATATAGATGATATAATCATTCAATTAGATCATTGATTCCATAATAATGTGATTTTAGGATCCTTGGAATCCTCCCAAAGGCTTCCAAAATTGAAGGAAATGGGTTAGGGTGGTGTGGCGGTGAATAGGGATTAAAACTAGGGGGTTCAAGAATTTTTTTTAAAAAAATGGAATTAAATCCCTAGCTAATGGTTTACTGGGATTGGTTCCATAGTTTTCAAACCATTCACCTTAACCCTACACCTCACTATAGGGGTCACACTATTTCTCCTAAGTAACACATGGTTTAAAAATCGTATTCGAACCATGAAAATACCCATTGTTTCATGGTGTAGGGTTTGGGGAAGGTGGCCTCACGATTTGGCCAAACCATGCATCAATGATGTGACACCTCATGTGCCTCCAAAAAGGGGTGCGTGATTTCCTAGGCCAAACTACATGGTTTTCCTTATCCTTTAGCCAACTTTGAAAGCCCCCTTTGGCTTCCAAAATTCTTTAATTTCACCAGAAATACCCCCAATGTAAAACTCAACCAAGATATAACAGAAAATGTGAAATATAGTACCTAAAAAATGAGCACAAGATATATCTATAATGGTATGAATCTTACAATCTCCCCACCTTATAAGAGCTCATCCCTGATATGTACTCACAAAAATATCTAACATTCTGAGGTAAGATTATTGGTCCAATGAGCCAGAATATTTACTTCTCTCCACCTAGATTCCTCTTAAACACATCAATATTTCCAAAATTCTTATACTATCATCATAGTTCATACCCGCAACATATTATTATTGTGATCCATAACATAAATCAGATGCTTCACAAAGGATGCATCAATCTCAAGATCAACATCATCAATATAGACCACATGAGAAGGGTTAGGGTGATACTTTTGAAGCTACAACACATGAATAAAATTATTTCATAGCAATATACTAATGTGGATGAGAAAATGTTACACAATTGGTCTAATCCTCTCTATAATCTCAAATGGACCAACAAATCTAGGCACCAACTTAACCTTTCTATGAATCCTATGGTGACCAAATCTAGGAGACACTCAAGGGAACATATGAAAACCCATTGTAAACTCTATGGGTCATCGACATCAATAAACATACAAATTCTTACTACTATGAGCCATATCCATAAATATTAAAATAAAATAAAACTATTTGGATGTATCCTGCCTGATACTTCATCCCAACAACACTAACACACCTGCCTTCATCCAACATCGAGGTGATCTGTATGGCTAAAAATATGGAGCCCTATATGGTTCTATCTGTATAGTCACCTAAAATTTTTTGTTATAGGATAACTCAATGAGTGAATAGTACTTCTCCCAAGACCAACCAAATTCTAGGGCACACACCCATAAAATGTCCTAAAAATTTTCTATAGTAAATTCATACTTCCCATCTCTCTATGTGTAAAAATATACACACAGAAATACCTTCATACCATGTTCCCTATTCAATAACTTCTAGAATAATGAAGTGAAATGCGAGTCATATTCTGAAACTATTCTCCACAGCACCCTATGCAGATGGAAAATCTCCTAAACATTCATTTTCCCCAACTGATCCACTGAGAAAGTCTCTTAGACAGTCATAAAATAGGATACTTTGTCAATCAGTATACAATTACCCATATAGCATCATTCTTTTGAGGTATCCCCAGAATACCCACCACGAAGTCCATGGAAATATCATATCACTTACATTATGGAATGGTAAATGGCTGTAGTAAAACACTAGATCATTGATCCTTGTCTTTAACCTGTTTATAGTTATAGAATCGTGTCACGCATCATAAAATCTCCCTTTTAATTCCCTAAAACTAATTCTCTCAACATAGGTCTCCTTATAATTTTTTCAAACTCAAATTCACCAACCACCTTGAGTCATGAAACTCACATAGTAGATCCTCTCTCATAGTCATAGGCATAACAACATGGTTCCATAGATGGATGATCTCATCCACATCTATAGTACAATAAAAAGGTAAATATCCATCTTTATGGATACACTTAAGGCCATACACTCTAGATCTTCATTCTGATTATTTTTTATTTGTCCAAGAAGTGAAAAATCAACCAGTACTGATATGAGGGTCATCTTCTACGGACCTTCGAACTACAACAAGAATCTCAGCTATAAAGGTCATCATTTTTCACACATAACTAGAATCATAAACTACATGAGTCTGTGCTTTTCTTGTTAAAGAATCAGTAACAATGTTTCCTTTTCCAGCATACATGCTCGATCTAAATAAAAATATTCCATATAATAAACACATATCCACTACCAATGTTTTAAATCTCACAATAAATAGAAATAAATTAAACTCTTCTGGTTCGTATATAGAATAAGATTTTCTCTTAATAGATAATTCCACCAACACTTCATGGAATAAACAATTATAGCCAACTCAAGATCTGAATTGTGTAATTCCATTCATGTGGCCTCATCTTTCAGGACCCGAAAACCACAACTTGATATCCTTGTATATAAAATACTACATGTATGATCACAAATAAATACAAAAATAGTATACCCCTCACCCATATTGGGAAGGATCAAAATTGGTGCAATATTCAAACACATATTCAACTACTATAAAGCATTCTCACATGATCTAGACCATTAAAACTTAATTCTCTTCTGGAAAAATATAAAAAGTGGTGAATCAAAGGAGTAAAATTCCTATATAAACCTATGATAAAGGCAGGCTAAATATATAAAGATATGAATATTAAAAAACTTTTTTTCTCCCTTAAAGAAACTTATTACACCTTATATGGGTCCACTGAAAAACCTTTTTCTGAAATCATGTGTCTCGTGTAATGTACCCAGCTATTCCAGAATTGGAACATATATAGATTGGAATATATAGAATACTCTATTAGTGTACATAGGATGATGTCAAGATCTTGTCCTTGAGAATCATGAGTATTGGAGTACACCAATATGTCATCCACAACACAACCACAAACTGATATAGGTATTGGTGGATGATTTGGTTCATCAATTCCATAAACAATGCCAATCCATTTTTTAGACGAAACAAAATCACAATGAACACATAAAGTACATACCTAATCTTGAAATCAGTCTTTGGTATATTAGATGGTCGACCTCTCAACTTATTACACCCTAATATCAAGCCAATCATGGAGATCACACATGATCCCATCAACTGGTTAAAAAAATATTAAATACATGGAAAACAATATCAATTATCCACTTTCATCTAGTTCAACTTATAGTAATCAATAAATAAACATAAGGTCTCATCATTGTTCTTATAAATAAATAATATAGAACTCTAATGTTACGTACTTGTATGGATAATTACCTTATACATCAACTCTTCTAGTTGAGTCTTAATCTCCTGAACCTCTATTTCTAACATCTCAACCCAAATTCCGCTAATCGGGTTCCCTGATCTTGATCTTAATGAGGCCTCATGCACACCTACCCATATGCCTAAAGATTCCAACTAGTAGTGAGGGTCTAAGGTGGTATTGTGTGGAGACTATACCCTCATATTAGAGTATGAACAAAACATAAAAAACTAAGTATCATTCAACGCATTAAACAAATAGGGTGTGAAAGTAGTAAAAAAACTAAAATAGAACATTTTATTATAATGAATGAAAAATATATAAAATCCCAAATAACTAAGTCACACATACAAAATTGGTCACCCACTGGGTGCACCATAGTAATACAGAACAAAAAAAAGTAAATAAAAATAAAAGTACAGTGTTATACTACTAACTGTGATCTAGACTAATTACCTAGTTTCTAAGCACTGTAAAAATGAACCAGCCTGATCAAAAAAGTCCACATGGGTATCTCCACTTGAACTTTAAACTTATTGCATCATCTATATCCATTATAAAACTGTGATCAACCTTAAAATAATACATAAGGTATACATGCACAACAAGGTGCATGTGCAGGGGTGAGAATAAATCTTAGTAAGACACACCAAGGATGAACATATAAAATATGCTACCACAAGTTATGGAAAAATAAATATCCTCATACTAACTAAGAATCTACTGAAAATATAAGTAAATCCATTAACATGAAACCATAGTTGAACCCCAAGTTTGAAATCTCGATCAACTAGGGAAGTGAGAAAAATGATGTCCATATATATATGTGTGAGTGTGTGTGTGTACATGTATATTCCCATACCTTTAAATATATACATAAATATAAATATTCATGAGTATGGAGATTGAAATAACATAAAACCAATCAGTAGTCGATCCTTGTATCCTTAATCCTGATCACCAGGACATCCTATGCAAGGGGAGTGAACTGGACATTGTGAATCTCAATCCATGTATAATTAAGTCAATATATGGGTTCGTAATCCCAATAAACATATATATTCTTTGTCTAATGTCATAAATGTATCTTAATAATCAATTTCATGACATGGGGATACTCTTCCTAACTCTGCGGTCACCCATACTCACCTATAATCATTGTAAAGAAGAATATTAGGTAATTACATTCATACATCCTATAAATGGCCAAGAGCTATATGCCATGTCTCTCATGAAATGTATATATAGTCTAATGTATTATCCCTAGGTCCTATTTTGTAGGAATTTGTGACATTATGACTTGGATGAACCCAATGGGTATGACCCTTAGGTGATCTATAAGGGGATATCACTAGTGAGGATTTATGACCAACCCTCAAGATCCCAATGTGAATGTCTGTCATAGGTGTGAAACTCCATGATCAACACCCTGATATGAAGAGGTCTCATAATCCTAATCCTAAAGAGAATATCTAAAGATCCTCATCATATAAAAAATAAATGAGAGAATAGTCATCCTCAATAGGACACAGGTCGAGGAGAGCATAATTATCCTCTATAAACCACAAGTTGGGGACAGGTTAATCATCCACCGACAACCCCAAGTTGAGTAGAGCATAATAATCGTTGTAAAATAACAATTTGAGGAGATCATAATCATACTCATCACTTGGGAGAGAGGAATAATCCACGGGTATCATTACTATAGACTACATGCCTGTATATCATTGTAGTAGGCTCAAGAGATAGATTCCAAGAAACACTCTGGAAAACCCAATAATCTAATATTCAAATATACAGGCTCAATAGACAAGTCTCGGGTACTGCCTTTCAGTATAACCATAATAATAAAAAATAACATTTCTTAGAATCCAGATCCTAGGTAGAATGTCCGGGCATTCCAAAGAAAAATAAAGATGCCACACTTCAGGGTCATCAACCACCAACTCAGAAGCACCTCTATCTAACATCATTGCATCAGAAATAACCAAGTAAAATTATAAACAAATGAGTGAGGGTGTAAGAACACCTAAACCCAACTATACTATCCCATCCACTTGAGATTTCATATTTGACATGGGTTCTAAGGTGAAATCCACCACCATCTCTACAAAAATCAGATGTACTCTCCTGGGGTCATTCAAACCTCGAGACACCCACTGGGTCCCTCAAGTCAATCTCTGAGAGGGATTCAACTTGGAATACTCAATAGAAAATTAAATGTAGGAATCCAACATGGGATCCTCAAGGTCCATGAAATCGTTAATGAGTCCTACATAGGATCCTCATGTGTAATTTAAAGGAATAATCCTACAAGGTATCCTTGAATGGTAAGCAAGAAGAGGCATTCTACATTGGATCCTCATATTGGTATATAGAAAGGGGCATCCAACATGGTATCCATTATGTGGTGTAAGAATGTGGAGTCATCGTACTCTGAATCCTCTATATCTA
Organism: Viscum album; assembly: GCA_963277665.1. Classification (NCBI taxonomy): domain Eukaryota; kingdom Viridiplantae; phylum Streptophyta; class Magnoliopsida; order Santalales; family Viscaceae; genus Viscum; species Viscum album. Next base: position 1,303,268,928 of record OY728129.1, read on the forward strand.
AATGTAAGAAGAGGAATCCTACATAGGTTCATCAGAAAAACTAGTCTCACAGCCTCTTTGGCCAGAAGAGATCATATCGCAAGGGATATATCTTCAAAGGAAGGCTACACGACATCAGTTATGAGAGATAACTCATGGATCATCTCAGATTTTGGGTCTCACTCTTAGGATACAACTAAATTAAATTATTTTAGGATGAACCTATCCACTAATGAAACACTTGAAACACCACTTAGGAGTACTCAAAACACCTTAGGTGTCTAACCATCATGATATGTGTGAAAATATACTTATAATGGACTAATCATGGGTCCAATTATGAATATTGAGTTAAAAGATATGAAAAACCTAAAAATGGTGGAAAGGGAGGAGTACATGATGTTTATACCCTAGTACATGGTGTGTACCCTCAAGGCCTCACAAGGGCGTGTAATTCTTCTTGTACATGGCATGTAACAACCCAAGTTCAATGTGTTTTAGCCATATACATGGAATGTTACCAACATGGAGAACCTCCCCATATTCCTAACATGGTTTAAACATGTATATGGTTCATCTATGTACTTCTATAGGGCATGGATCCCACATGGGGTATGGCCCTGTACTCCACACAATATGTTCCCCTTACGCGGGCAACCAGGTCAGGTAATCAGTTACACATTCGAGTCCCAAAACATTGTGTTTATAAACCCTAAAATGTATGTACTTAAAAATGATCATATTCCATGAATAGAAAGAACACAATAATTATGTTACCCGAACCACATTCCCTATATGTGGTTTTTCCTAAATAGAAAACCCTCAAATCACCTAGAAGCACCCATTTTATCTCCAAAACTAGTAGATTTACCTTCAATGGGTCCTAAACAAGAATAAAAGGGGATTAATACTTGAAAATGATAAATCTATAGGTTTATACATAAAAAATAAAAAATCACATAACTTTGTCTGAAATCCACTAAATGTTTACCCATTTCCTTGGTCTACGGTTGTCACATGATTATCCAAAGGTTCTTGAGCTCCATATATATATCATCATTCCTCTACCTCTACTTATCTCCCTTTATACCTCTCTCATTTTCTCTCTTGTCCATGTCGAGGTGGAACCCCAACTCCATCCACAAGATACCCAGATGAAAATAAGAAAAGAAAAATAGAAAAAAGAAAAGAAATAAAAAGAAAACAAAAAGAAAATGAAAATGAAAAAGGAGGTCTAGGTCGTCCTCGATGCCCAACTTGAGTTCATGACTCAACATGGTAAACCACATCATTACGGACTTAGTGGCGTATAAAAAATATAAATCTAATGCTATATTGAAAAGATATGGCTAAAAGAATTTCCATGAATAAATTAACGTTTAATTTATTAAATATTAATTATTAATTATTCTTCTTAAATTCAAATGGAGTTGATATCAACTAAACATCCATCCTAGGGTAAAACACATATTTTGGGACTGCCAGAGTGGTCATGGAAATTTTATGAGATCATATTCAAGTGTAAAAATAACATTTTACCCCTTATAAACATTAGAAAGAGAAAGTTAAAAAACATTTCTCAAAAGTTTTCATCTAGAAAGACATGTGTCCTTAAAATGTGCATAACATAAAAATTATTATCCCTAAGAAGCTTGATGGTAATACTACTATCCAGTCTCTCAAATTGATCACCTACAATACCAATATTTTTAGACTTTCCAACGATCAGTATTATAGCTTACACAAATATCTTCTATAAGGTAGATGTTTTTATACATCCAATATGATACTCGCCACCATATAATTACACTTATCATCATCTTAAAAACAAATACAAGCACAATTTCCATTGTAAAATTCCAAATTTCAATTATAAATGATGGTCACCACCCTCAAACAGCTAATGGTTAACTCTCTACCATATGTATTACTGTATACTACTACTTGATCACAACCTCAATAGGTTTTCACATCAATCTAGGAAGACATTTAAAATAAAGAAGCTCAACGTAGATCTAAATATCTCCCAACATACATAGGATGATGTCAATATAGATAAATATCATATTCATCTATTCCATGCCATTCTCACAAAAAATTGGCTAACTCGCCTTTAACCAACACCTCACACCACATTTCTGACAAAGCGTGTCCAAGTCCTGCCATGGGTTGACCATCTTTCGGTACCCAATCATTAATGATATAACCTCTACCACGGAGGGGAATTTTTCACTCAACAAAAACCCTTGGGAATCCAATCCTATGAAAAGTATTGAAACCATATTTCCTCATCTCGCACCCATCCTCTCACATATTTATTATTTTTCATCACCACACGTAACCAACATATATCTTTATCATCCAGCTTGTACTCCAGAGAGTCATCCATTACGTGGATAAGATGACCATGATATACAGAAAATCCATATCATTATTCCAGAAGTTCACTTAGAGCTCCACATAAAAAACAAAAACCTCACCTATGCCGATATTTATTCCATGAACTCCTTTCACCTGACGTCATTCCAATCATGATTGTCAAACCACGCTCTGAAAACATTATCCATAGTATAAACATTTTTCAATCTATCTAGAAACCCAAATAGTCATTCCCATTGAATCCAGTATTGATACCAAATCTCCTAAGGTGTTTGTAAAAATATGAAGTCATTAACATGCCTATAAATTTAAACTCGAGCACCTAATGTTCCTCTATCTCAAAAAAAGCATGAAACCAAACTTTCTACCTCAAAAGGAATCTAAAAACATGGGCCAACCTCTCTCATGTAGGCTACCATAAATAAAACTGATGTAGAACAACAAGGGTATAAGTCAAAATTAAGGTACTCGATGTCTCCCACCTATCCCTACATATAAAGTCTCATAACTTGGTCACAAGTTCTAACCACATAGCCCAAAACATCAACCTCTCTAAAAAAGGTGAAGTGAAAACAAAACTATGAGGTTTAAAACTGAAATCATGGCCAACAAGGGCTAGATACTCACTAAACATCCTCCTAAAAAACTAATCCCTAGAGTTCATGACACAAAGAGTGAAAAAGAGACTGAAATGACACTCACTGGGAATCCTTATACGGTATTACCCCATCAAGGACTAGTTCATGAGAAGAGTATTGGTAACTATCAGAATATTACTCTATGATCACAATAAATAACCATAAATGAAGGGTTTAACACATCGGTGTCACATTACCTATCAACCTACAAGGGTCACTACACCCCCCACACACAAGGACTGAGTCACTGGTCTCACCAACAAACACCTCAATATAGATCTTCATCACCTTACATCAAATTTTAATGAATATATAAGTAGGATCAATTAAATAGGAATCAGTTATAAGTAAAATCACACACTGTAGGGCATATATGTTGTGAATCCTATGTGCCAAAAATGATGCATGTGATGCCCCTTTCCTTTACTAGAAAAGATTCAAATATATATTTGACATAGTGAAAATGGCCAAGAGCTATAAATACACAATAAATCATAAAATCTACACAACATGTGCATCACTCAAAGAGAATATAATATACACCTATATTATCACAGATTTGAATAAAAATCCCATACCCGAGAAATAAGGACTTCTTACCGGAATAAGTGTGCTCAACGCACGAGTCTGATATCCATCACAGGTTGTGAAAAATTCATAATAATATTGTCTAAAATATCAAAAATAGTAAATACCATGAAAGAAAGAAATGATACCACTTTTTAGAATCCCAACATAGATACCACTAATCTGGTGCTCCTTGATGGTTCTCCATAAAGCCTCAAGTGCACCTCTGCGTATGCCATAGGCTGCCGACTAGCAATGAGGGTCCAATGCGGTACAGTGGGTTGACTATACCTTAATATCATAATAAGAAAATAACAGGAAAAGATAAGTATCATACATAGTAGTAAATAAATATATCGAAGAAGTATTAAATATACAAAAATATAAAATGATGTAATAATGAAGAAAAATGCTATAAAATCCCTAACAACTATGTCATAAAAGCAACACTGGTCACCCATAGGGATTACAATACATATACAAAACAAACAAAATGAAATAAAATAAAATTATAGATCTCTACTACAAACTCTAATCATAACCACATCCAGCTCTCCACATACTAATAGACTGCACCAGCTTGATCAGAAGAACCCACATGATCATCTCCCGTTGAATATTCAACTCAGGGCCTCAACCCTATCGAGCATGAAACTATGCTCAAACTAAAAATAATACATAAATTTTACCTTCACAATAAGGTGTTCTTGCATTGGTGATAAATAATCTTAGTAGGTAACCCCAATGACGAACCTATAAAATATGATAGCATAAGTGTATGAAAAATAAATATGCTCATCCTAGCTAAGACTCAACTGAAAATATAACTAAATCCTAAAACATGAAACAATAGTTGAACCTTGGGTCTGTAATCCCAATAAAGTGGGAATGTTCCACCATGGATGTCCATATCTATATGTGTATAAATGTATAGTTTTATAAATATACATATATACATAAAAAAGAATATTCATGAGTATGGTGAATGACATAACATAATACCAATCACCAGTTGATACTTGGCTCTGTAATCCAAATATCCTTGAAATATTTTGAATGTAAATTGAGATAGATGTCATGATAATAAATCCTTGTATAATTAAGTCGATCTTTGGGTCTATAATCAAAATTGTCATATACCTACTTTGGATAATACCAAAAATGTCTCTAATATAGCTACATCGCCATGGGGGTATTCATCCTAACCCTGGGATCACCCATAATCACCTCCAATAACTATAAAGATTGATTCTATTGGATTAAATTTGTACATATTGTAAATTTCCAAGAGCTAGATTCAATGATTCTCAGGCCATATAAATACATTCTAATATCTGGGCCCTATTTTCAGGTACGTAGGTAGTCACAACATTGAAACTCATATGAACCCTAAGGGTTTGTCCCTTAGGTGATCTATAAGGACAAAGCACTGATGAGACATCTCACCCACCCCTCGAGATCCAAATGTAAACATGAATCATAGGTGTGAGATTCCATGATCAACCAACATTATAAGAAAATGGATCATATTCTTGATCCCATAGATAACATATAGAGATCTGCATCACATGAAAAATCATAGAGAGAATACTCCACCACCACGGGTAAAAATACAAAGACAGTGTAATCATTTTCTATAGAACACAATTCGAGGAGAGTTTAATCATCCACTAACACCCTTGATTTGAGTCGTTTGTAAAAATCTTCATTTATCCCATGATTGGAGGAGAGCGTAATCATCATTATCATATAACAACTCAAGGAGAGCGGAGACATCCTCATAAATCATAAGAGTGAAATCATCCATGAGTATCATTACAAGGGGCGCAATTCCCATATATCATAGTAGTAGTTCATGCATGTGTACCCTATATGGGGTACCTGACAGTATACCTCACATGGAATAGCCATGTATATGGTATGCCTGTGTAAATCTGCATGATGTGCAACCCACACGAGGTTCGACCAGGTCCTCTACACTAAATGTTCCCCTTAAATGGGAAGCCTGGTCAGGTACTCAACAACATGGATGAGTCCCACAACACGTACATAAAAAACGTCATCTTCCAAAAATTTCTGGAACACAAGGTATATGATCCCTCAACCACATAGTGTGTAGACTGATTTTCATGAAATGAAAACCCTCAAATTACCCTAAAACCATTGTTATCAAACCAAAAGTAGTAGATCTACCCTCAAGGGGTCCTAAGTAACCATAAAAGGGGATTAAAACATGAAACATTAAAATATATGGATTTTTATGACAAAAACATAAAACAGCCTACCTTTGGGTAAAATCCAACAAATCTTATCCCATTTCCATGGTATATAGTTGTCGAACAATTATTCAGTGTGTCCTAAGCTCCCTAGTGGAACCCTTCTTCCTCTCCCTCTCCTCACCCCTCTCTCCATATCATGGTTTCTCTCTCAACAACTCAAAGGATGATCTTCAGACCCATGCATGAGAAGCCGTGAGGAAAAGAATAAAAAATTGAAAAATAAAAGGTAGAATAATTAAAATAATAGTAAAATGGGGTATGGGATATCTTTAGTTCCCAACTCATGTTTATGTGTCACCTAAGAATAAATCAATATTTCAGACCCAATAGAGCAGTTGGGATATCCATCTGATGCTCTATTTAAAGGATATGTCTAAATGAACAATCATAAAAAAATTAAAATTTTATTTATTTAATATTAATTATTAATTATTTTTCGAAAATTAAAACCACTTGGATATCTACCAAACTCATATACTAGTGTAAAAACCATATTCTTGGAGAAATGGAGTGCGTAGACAAAATATCTGAGATCATATGGTAAAGAGAAAGACCATTTTACACCATATAAGAATTTTAAAGATAAAATTCAAATATTTTCTCAAAATTTCTCATCTTAAAAAAAATATTACCATAAACCATAAATTTAATTATATAGGTTGGAATAAAAACAAGATCATCTTCAATCATGATTACAATTGTAAATGAAAAATCTATCTTAGGTGGTAACCCTAGAAACCTTAAAAAACACATCCTAAAACTGGTCAACTATGGTTTTAAAGACATCATGCCTAACACCACCATTATCAAGAAAAATTATTTAATCTTGGGTGGTAATATCCCTCAGCTATTGATAAACTATCCCTACATGGCCTTCCTAGATATCCCACTCTCCATGATAAACATAACTATCACCCTTAAAATACATAAAAGATACTCTCCTATGGTAACAATATATGTGGGGTCTATATAACACTATCCATGGATACCGACAATAAATTCAAAGCCTTAAATTTCAATTACATAATAATGAAAAAGAAAAATATACTCCCAAACCCTGAGAGAATGCCCATAGCATAAAAATGGTACCTAGACCTCACTCACAATGCTAGGTGGATCATTATAACCCCACTCACAAACTACTCATTCAGATTCAATCCATTCACAAGTTGAGTATATATGATATAATTAGATGAGAATATATCAAATAAGTAACTAGAAAGAATATAATATACATGAATTGTATCTCTGGATATTGATGGCGCAGCCTCGCCACACATAATTATAAGATAAAATACATGAAACTATCCTACCCATAATCCTTGGGCTGCAGTCCAATCCCACTATGCTACACTACTATACTGATATATTTACCCTTTCCACATGGTACTACATCTACTGCCTTAACAACCATAACTAGAAGAGCTCCAACTTCCAAATTGATATGGGGTAGAATAACCCCTCCCAGCTTACTAACTCTACATGGGTCCTCTATCACTAACCTTAGGTTGGATATTTCTACAATACCTCTTCATGTGACCCATCCCGAAACAAGACCAACATTCCAATGGTGGTCAGGAACACTATCTATAATTGTGTCCCAACATACCACATTGGTTGCAGTATATTCAGTTACTTCTCTATGTAACTGGTCCTTCTGATTGGACACTCTAGTTTCTATTCCCCTAGTTGAAATTCTCATAAAAACCCTTCATACTCTCAAAATATATACCACCTATCATCCTAAAAAAAATCACAAGCACGTTGCATTTAACCTCTTTCTGGTTCACCTTAGAAATGATACTCTAATTCGCTACCTCGGAAAACATTTCCATCTAAGAGATATTTACCTAGTACATAATCTAACATTATATCACATCATAAAAACGTTTCTCCATAGTTGCCTCATCTACTTCCAATTATTGAAAAAGGAACTATAAATTATTGAAGTGACCAATGTAATCCAACATGGAAATACTCCCCTAGGTCAACCACATAAACTTAGCTACCCTATCTTGTAAGATCATATCTGGGTAAAAGTACTCCAAGAACTTCTCCTAGAATTCCTTCCACTGTATATTCTCTATCCATATATCCTGAGTCTAAATTTAACATCAATAATTCTTTTTCACACATAACATATATACAAAAAACATGAACCTATTTTCTATATGAGTCTCTAGACGTTCAGGGAATTTCTGGATAGATTCAACCAAGAACTTAGCTACCTCACATTCATCCTCTCTGGTGAATGATGGAGGGTGATTCAATAGGAACTCCCTTGTTAATTCAGATATACTCCATAGAACCCACCCTAGGTAATATTCTATAAATTTTATAAAGAGGGAAAACTTCTCACTAAACTGGTCACCTTATCCTTCACTCGGTGCTATCAGAGCCTCAGGTTCCACTGTTGGAGGCACATTTTCAACCATGTCCACCTATCGTCCTATCAACAAGGATCATCATATTGTGAAATCTATAAAATTACAAAAAAACATATTAGGACACATAACACATCATTAACACATTTCAACAAGAGGTATTCACAATAATCATTGAAAATCAATCCCCTATTCCATGCCACACGGTCAAAACCGAGGTACTGTCACTACCCTTAACCACCCTCATATAATTCATGGAAAATATCGGGTAAAACATTTTCATAAATTAGGGATTCTCATTATAAACTTATTTAATCCATTTAAAATTATCACATTTACGATTGGTTAAAGAATTTAATGTCAATATTAGGAACTATTTATTTTAAAATTACTCAAACAAGGAAAATAATTTCATCTAACAACTCACCCAAAACCTTTTTTTAACCCATTCCTAAAATGATGCATGAAGAAACAATAAATCATGAGTTCCTAAAATTATTCATGTACACCAAACTCATATTCCATACTAGGAAAAAAATAAAAATATCTCATAAATAATAATATCACACAATAACTACATAACCTAAGGTGAAATAACATTTTACCATAACAAAAAACATCATGCACATCATTCCCACCATGGAAAATTGGTTCTTCCCCTATCCAAGGGTTAGCTACTCACATACACAAGCTCATTAATAGGTCTTGAATAATCTTAATATCTTTTATTCCTTTCTAAAATAGTAATACAAAAGAAAAGAAAAGAAAACCCCATTGATATAACTATGTAGTGTCCCGACCCGGGCTCCACATGATATTGCTCCAAGCCAGTTAGTTACATGACCTTAACCACACCTCCACATACACCAAAGGGTGATGAATAGCAGTGAAGGTCTAATATATATATAACATGGGTATACAATACCCTCTTAATCAAATAAAAATAATAGTGAAAATAAGTAAATGATATCCAATGATAATAAATAATAACCAGAATAATTCTATAATAAATAAAGACCAGTATCAAATGGAAATCTCAAAATAGGAAAATAACATCCAAACCAAAGTAGTAAATATGACCTTCCATAATAACTATGAAGTTTCCAATGAAACCAAAAATAAATTCAATGGAAATCTCCCAATTAGGTCCCAACATCATTTCTGGTTCCCTCACCTGTGCTTCATCCCAACATAGTCATCGACCAAAGGTCTCTTTCCATTATTCTATAATGAGAACTTGATGTGAATTCTAGTATAAATTAATAATACCAAGTTGGGTGTGAGTACAGATCAATAGCTCACCACAAAAATAATCCAAAACAATATCTATTATATCATGGTTTTTGATGTTTTATAAATAATACAGTACTATAAATAGATTAAAAAAAATTCAAAATAATTTATTCATTTATTAACCACACAAATCCTCGAGTTCATGATGACACCTAAACTATCAATACCTACTTTTTCCCATACCAAAATCTGAAAATTCGAAAAATAGATAATAAATTTCAATCCATCATGGGTTTCTATTAATCAAATCATTCCAATTTGACTTTCATACAATGGGGGATTAGAGCATGATTTGGGAACCGCATGGGTATTTTGATATGTATTCCCCATCCCACATCTCAATCATCACATATAATATATAAATATATTTGGGGCCTATGGTGGAAGTCTGGAACCCCATGGCTATTTGGATCTGTAGAGTAACAAATATCACATATCATGGTTCTATATTTCCAACCATTTATCATCCATTACATTAATAAATTATTCAATCCATTTCTCAATTTCAATTGTCAAGAAATAAAAAATTATAAAACATAATCTTCATCTTATTAGTGCACCCCAAAGATGGATACATGTTTCAAAATCCCATTAATTAAAAAAATTCATAAACCAATTACACATCAAATTCATAATCAAAACATTAACCAATTTTATAATCATGTGTTCAATAAATTGATTGATTCAATATATAATGTAGTTACCCATAGAGTAAATTCCAAATTTCACAATCACATACTCACATTTATATTCTAGACTATGGGAATTGAAAAATATATGACATTCCTCTGGGTCATTGATAGATGTTTTCTAAACCAGAACCCCCAAATTTATGTGGAAAGATCGAAATCAAAATGGTGTGGAAGATATTAGATCAAAACCAAAGAACAGTATCCAAAGGACTATGATCTATTAAAATATAGTTCTAAATCTTCATCAATAGATGAGAACTCATCCCTATTCACCAGTAAAGGGAGATGAGTGAGAGAGAAACCCATTGTGGATGAAATAACATACCGTAAAAAAGATGATACTTTAATTGGATCTTTCATTTTCTAATAAATGGGTTTTATGTGCCTTAAAATCCTTATGGGAGCTTCCAAAATGGATGTAAATTGGTTATGGTTGATTTGGGATGAATAAGGGTAAAAGTTTTGGGTATTGATATTTTTTTAAAAAAACAAATTATGTGATCTAAATCCTACTAGAACATTTTCCTAGGAAGAGTTACAAAATTATTTAAATTGTGTGACTTAATAGTGTGCCTCTCATTAGGGGTCGCACAGTGTGATTTCCCTAACCCAGGATCCACTTAGGGATGCTCCAAGATAAGTGGTCCACATGGCCTCAAGCACATCTCTCTGAACACCAGAGGCTACCAACAAGTAGTGAGGGCCTATGGTGTGTCTTTTGGGAAACTATTCCCTCATAATTAGATGGGAGAATGGTAGATAGATAATATCATATAGAATGAAAAAAATATTATAAAAATGATTAGATAGTGGCACTTAAAAATCCAACACTATAATGAATAGACCAGTAACCCACCATAGAAGTAGAAAATTTAAAGAACCAATCAATATTAATCAACTAATAACTACAATATAATCATATATAAAAATAGTGAAAATAAATTCCATGTGTCTATAAATCAGTAAAACAAGGATACAAGAAACAAATCGAAGTAATATACATACTATATAAAAAGACTAAAAAATAGAAAAATCTATACATGAAAACATGTAATCTTCCTAGGTTCCATTGGTATCATAGATTGGGTGTGAGATAAACCTAGTAGGTAACCACCAATGACATATATAAATATTCACTCATGTACATAGCATGGAATTGTGTAGATGTAACATGTAAATTTTTAATAAAAACTATAAATGGGTTGGCTCTTAATCTTGAAAGGAATCAAGGATGACACTACCTACTTTGGCCAGTTCTGGTATATATCTGAAAGAGTATCCAGGGATGCAATGCCCCATTCACATTTGTAAGGGGTTCCATGCCCAGTATTATAATATTATAGGGAACTCATTTCCTAGAATCACATATTTTAGGAACACCATGCATAGTTTCACATATATATATATGGGATTACATGCCCAGTATCATAGTAATATATGGTACGCTATGCCTGGTATAATAGTATGAGACACCATTCCTAGTATCATATTTAGGGATTCCATGCCCATGTAGTATCACAAGGGACATCATGCTCATATAGTATCTGTTTTTTAGGGACAAAATGGGTATTACCCGATGGTTGATTATCGAGGGTTGAGTTTTTTAAAATCACTCCCATCAGGTTCACTATTCCCAAATGGTATCCAATGGGTTTGTTTATGGAGATTGAAATTCCCAATATCTCTCACATCTATGATTCGTACTTTCCAAAGGTAGGAATTCATTGGGTAACTTGGATAGTGACACAAAAGAAATCACATAGGTCAAGAAGATAGGAATTCAGGCTCATCAAACCCTTTTGGGGGGAAATATTTTATTTTCTAGGACTCTGTTATGTATTTAAGATATATTCATGAATCATTGTCTCATTCCCAAATGTGTATATTATGGATTACCCTGATTTAATGACCAATCATTAGAAATCATGGGTTTGGAATCATTTATATGTATCAAAGGTTCTCCATAAAAGGAGGGATCTCTATGAATATGAGGGGTTCTCTATCAATTTTACCTTTTTGTAGATAGATTAGGGATTCATTGTTTGTTCGTAATAATGACATTACTTTTAAGACATGTGGTGGGGCACTTTGGAGCCTATTTTCATCCATGGGATAGATGTTTTTTTGAAGTCAAGATCGAACCCATAAGATGGGATTCCTATGTAACCTTCTGAGAGGAATCAAAACCCAGATTGTTTGGTTCCACTTAATAGAGAACATCACCTTTTGAGGTCATGCGATGAAATCCAAACCATGCTGTTTAATGTTATACAGTGAGGATGTCCATGTGGAGGGCTCCTGATCAAAGATGGTGTGGGACTTATGTTGACGCAGCCCAAGGGGGCCTAAAAGATTTGTAGTCTTCTAGGTGAACATGACCTTATCAGGGATATGAACATGAGAATATTAAGGTTTATTTTGGTGATAGTTTTTGACCTTAGGGAGGATTCCTACATATCCCATTTTTTTGTAAATAAAATCCTGTTTAGTTTGGTGTAACTGAGACTTACACCTCAGAGGACGCCCATTTTATAGGGGCATGATTGGGGCTTATGTATAACGACCCATACTTTACATACATTGTTAATACTTAAAAATTGAAGCATACTTATTACAACATATAACAAAACCACGAAAGGACCGTATAGGTATAGTGTCTTTAGAAACTGGGAAACATAAACAACTGGTTCATAAATCGTCTACACTGTCTCCCATTTATTTCATCATATCTATAGTCCCTTTTGGCATATATTACTTAATAACCTTCTTCCTGACCTGGAGAAAGAAAACATACAAAAGGGTGAGCTCAAATGCTCAGTAAGGGTAAACAAAAGAAATATCAATCACATCATATACATAAGCACATAACTTTTGGAAATCTTAACCTGCAAAAGAGATCATAATCTCATAACATGGGATAAATCATGGCAGTGAAATGTAATCACAATAATCATAACTTAAAACATGAAACTTCGTGGCATACACACATAATCATAGAGAATCATTTCTTGTTAGTCAATACTCATTTCCAAGACTATATTAGTGGACAAAGTCCCTTTCTGAACCGAGTCACCCTCGTTTCAGTCCTGTTTCACTGAACCGGTATAACCTACCGTTCCAGCCATGTCTATCTCATGAGATATAAAATATTTACCCAATTAATTGGAGGTAAATATAGGTCCCACCCATCTCATAATGATACCAGTCTTATGTGTGCCACAAAATCATAAACCATACATCATTGCATAACCCATGTAATAAAAATGGGAATCTTAAACATCATGACATCATAAAACAATTAATATACCATAAAGGAATTCATAAAAATAATTCCATCACAACATAATCAAATCAATGTAATAATAGGGATAAAAACAGAACCCTTTATTATCCTAGATGGAAAATAATTTTGATAAAACACTTGAACTTCATTCTTGAGGAAAATATCCTTTCTACTTCAAAAACACTTTTCCTTTCTTAACATGTCGTAAAATTATAAACTAAAAGAAGTTGATTAAGAATAAACTTGAAAACTTTTAAAGGAATCTTCTTGGAAATAATGTTTTAAAAATCCATTCATGCCGTATAAGTTTAAAAAAACATTCTTCTCGTAATTTTGTCGGAAAAGTCAAAAAGTACCTCGTACGAAAAACGAAAAAAGATTCCTTTCATATCCTTTAATAAAAACTCACCGAAGGATAAAATTGGATTTAAAAAATTGTAGGTGGATGGAAATAATATTACATATTGAGGAAAAATGGATGTGGATGATAAAATACACCCCAGTAAATTTCAAAGTATAAACAATCTCGAATAAAAATGAGATTGTGATATTTCCCTTACCTTAGGTCCGTTTTGCTTCATAAGTGTCCGAACCTCCTGTATAATGATTTAAATAATGTTATTTACTTATTCCATAATCATACTTATTTTTATGATATCATATATGGTCATTTTCTTAGCTTCTTAGTAGTAATATTTCATTGCTACTTGTTATTCGGGTGTTTATAACTTTTTGTTCTTATGCGTGTTTTGTCGAATAAATTCTTATTCTTATCTTTAGGTTATAGATACCTCATTTACATAATTTTATTAGTGTAATATATATCATATTAATTCATTAAATTCATTTATATAATCATTATGAAATGAATATCATGTAGAATGAGTCGCATCACATCGTGGAGACGGTATTCCGTACGTACGCAAGAGTGATGATATCGTTCCTATGATCATGGAATTGTATTGGAGTGTATGTATACTATTTCAGAATCAGTATCACTTTATAATATTCATATATAGTCATTATTTACACCATTATACCCATCCAAGTAAGGTGGTGGTGGAAAATATATTACACCACGGCGTGGAGACGGTATTCCGTACGTACGTACGCGCGATGATTTCTTTTTCCGTAGGATGGATAGATGGTGAAATAGGGTTGTTTCATACTTATAATAACACATCAGTATATGAGTGATACTGATGTTATTACTTCATAATGAAACAACTAAATAAGAAGAAGTGGAAGAAGAAATAAAGATGAAAGAATCAGTAACGGACATTACCTCTTCTTTGAAGTGCTTCTTTGAGACCTTCTTTTAGGGCACTAAAATTGGTCTTTGAAGAAGACCAAGACCTCTAGGATGTCTCTAGGGAAGTGTAGAGGAGGAATTGGCAGGGTTTGGCCGATCTTTAAGGCTCAAAGTGGTGTGAGGAAGAGGGGGAGGAGGTGCCCTTTTATAAGGGAGGAGAGGGGTACCTTTGGGAAAACTAAAAATATTATTTTATTATAAAGTCAAGTTCGGTTTTAAATAGCTCAAAATTGATATATTTCGAAGCTAAGGTGGGGATGGGTATAAATAATCTCATCCAATATAATTTAGACAAGTTTAGGTTCCTATTTTAACCTTATCATTTAGATTTAACATTAAGTTAAATAAGTTTACTTTTACTGTGTCTTCTTGTGTTCTTATACTATAAGGTTAATAAACTTACTATAAGCAGCCAAACAAACCCCAAGTTGTTTATTATTAATATATATAACCTTATCTAAGTCATTTTGTCGAACCTTAGATTTTTAGGAATAAAATAACAATTACTAATATAATATTTATTTTAAAAACTATTTTATGTCAATTTTGACACTATTTAGTAATTGATTTTTTTGAAAATCATAACAGAATTATTAGTTCTAACCAAGTTAATTAAATCAATACTAACATGTCATATTAACCTAGAAAATTATTTTAATTTATAAAAATTCTCAAATTACATTTATTTTTGTGTTTATAACATCAATTATGTCAATATTTCATTAATAAGATAATTACTGCATCATCATTGTGTCATAAATAAATTAACTTATTTAATGTCTAAAAATTACAAATAAAATACCATTATGTATGAAATCTTTTTATCTTTCTAATGAATATTTATAGTTGAATTTATCTTATGTATAACCCCATATTAAAAATTATTTACTTATTAAACTTTGATTTTAACTATTTTAACCTTCTTTAAATAAATTAATAATAAATGTCCTAATCTAATCCAAGTGGGACTAAATGGTCATATTTTATTCCTAAGGTTGTTTTTGGTCGAATTAAACTTGTCCAATAGAATTAGGACATGTGTTAGGGTAATAATAATATCATTTTTACCCTTAATTACCCTATTTACTTTTAACTGTGGTAAATAAAAGTAAAAAGTTACTATTCACCAAAAATTATTTTCATCTCATTGAACCACATTTTAGTCCTTGATATTAACCGTGTCTCTCAGATTTTCGAAATTCCACTCACAGAAGCAGTAAAATTATGTTTTATGAAAAATTCAGTTTTTTAACTACCACTTAGTGGTTTCACTATTCATCAAAAATTGAAAGTTTTCAGAAAAATACCAAAATTTCACCCTAGGCTAATTTCGATATTCCGAATCCAAAAATGAAGTCCATTTTGAAAAATAAAATTTATAAAATTTCAAAAAGTGGTTATTACTATTCATAACGGCTAGTTTTAATAATATTTTAATAGCATATCGTTGTTTAGTGAAACTCGGTATTGCGTACGACGCAAGCTATCGAGGAAGGTCACGATTTCGTGTAAAGAAAGCCAAGCAAGTGTTGTGTAGAAAAAGATTCCTTTGATGATTTATATAACATAAAAGTCTCGGGTGTTACATTCTACCCCCCTTAAAATGAATTTCGCCCTCGAAATTCATCATTTTGTAGCAAACAGATGAGGATACCTCTCCCTCATCATATCCTCAAGCTCCCATGTAGCTTCTTCTAATTGGTGGTTCCTCCATAAAACTTTCACCAATCGAGTGGTCTTGTTTCGTATGACTTTTTCGCTACGATCCAGAATCTCTATCGGTTGTTCTTCATAAGAAAGATCTTGCTCCAGCGGAACAACTTCTGAGCTAAGTACATGTGAAGGATCAGGTATGTACTTTCTCAGGAGAGATACATGGAACACATCGTGAACTTGAGAGAGATTCGGTGGAAGCGCCAATCGGTAAGCTACCTTCCCAACACGATCCAGTATTTTGAAAGGACCGATATATCTAGGGCTCAACTTCCCCTTCTTTCCAAATCTCATGACCCTCTTCCAGGAAGATATTCGTAAGAACACTTTATCACCCACTTCAAACTCTAGGTCTTTTCTTCGGTTGTCAGCATAACTTTTCTATCGACTCTGAGCTGCTCTTATGTGTTGTTGAATAGATCTGACCTTTTCTGCCATTTCATCAACGAGATCAGGTCCTAATAGCTTTCTTTCCCCAACTTCATCCCAGCAAGTTGAAGTCCTGCATTTATTTCCATAGAGAGCTTCATAAGGAGCCATCTGAATACTGTATTGAAAGCTATTATTATAAGAAAATTCCACCAAAGGTAGGTGTTGATCCCAACCACCTTTGAAATCCATAGAGAAAGCTCTCAACATATCTTCTAGAGTTTGAATTGTTCCCTCAGACTGACCGTCTGTCTGAGGATGATAAGCAGTGCTAAAACTCAACTCTGTATCCAGAGTATGCTGAAGACTTCACCAGAACTTCAAGGTAAATCTCGGATCCCGATCAGATATAATAGAAAGTGGTACTCCATGCAATCTTACCACTTCCTTTATATATATCCTGGCAAGCTGATCCAGAGAGAAATCCTCTCTAATAGCAATGAAATGTGCAGACTTGGTAAGATGATCAACTATGACCCAGATAGAATTATTGCCTTTGGATGTTTTAGGAAGTCCTGTGACAAAGTCCATAGTGATGTTTTCCCATTTCCATTCGGGTATGGGTAATGGTTGTAACATCCCCTTAGACTTCTGTCTCTCAACTTTAACTTGCTGACAAACCAAGCATCGAGAGACATATTCAGCAACATCTCTTTTCATGCCATCCCACCAGAAGTACTCTTTCAGGTCCCTATACATCTTCATGCTTCCAGGATGAATAGAGAATGAAGAACTATGAGCCTCATCCAACAGCTCCTTCTTTAATTCGGGGATGGGAGGAACACAAACCTGATTTCTGAACTTTATTATCCCATCACAATCAAGGTTGAATTCAGGAACCATTCTCACCTTCTTTTGTAACTTGACATCTTCTTTCTGTGCCTCTTTAATCTTCACATGTATAGATGGTTGAACATTCATTTGATAAAGATAATATTTTTCCCCTTCCATTATAATTCCAAGATCCATCCTTTGTAAATCCATAAATATTGGATCTTTTGTGATCCTCATCATGGATAAACTGACATGGTCTTGTCGACTTAATGCATCTGCCACCTTGTTTGCTTTCCCAGGGTGGTAATTGATTGAGCAGTCATAATCCTTAATCAGCTCCAACCATCTTCTTTGACGCATATTCAGCTCCTTTTGTGTGAAAATATACTTTAAACTTTTATGATCAGTATAAATATCACACCTTTCACCATAATGATAATGCCTCCAAATCTTTAATGTAAAGATTACCGAAGCTAACTCCAAATCATGTGTTGGGTAATTTTGCTCATGGATTTTCAACTGTCTTGAGGCATAATCTATCACCAGATCATTTTGCATAAGAACACACCCCAATCCCTTCTTGGATGCATCACTATAGATCACAAACCTTTCTCCACTACAAGGCAGTGTGAGCACAGGTGCACTGGATAACCTTCTTTTCAACTCCTTGAAATTCTCTTCACATTCCTCCGTCCAAACAAACTTAACTCCTTTCCGAGTCAACATGGTGAGTGGATTAGATAATCGCGAAAAATCTTTCACAAAACGTCGATAATATCCAGCCAAACCAAGAAAACTTCGGATCTCAGTTACTGTTGTTGGTCTCGACCATCTTTCGATAACCTCTGTTTTTGTTGGATCCACAGATATCCCCTCTTTTTAGATTATGTGACCCAAAAATGCAACTTTTTGAAGCCAAAATTCACACTTGGTAAATTTGGCATAAAGCTTCTCCTTTCTCAGGGTCTTCAATATAATTCTCAAGTGATCTTCATGTTCTTCCTTGCTCTTTGAATAGACAAGAATATCGTCTATAAAGACTACCACAAATTGATCAAGATAGTCTCTAAAGACTCTATTCATCATATCCATGAAGATAGCAGGGGCATTAGTAAGACCAAATGGCATCACTATAAATTCATAGTGTCTATACCTTGTACAGAAAGACGTCTTTGGTATATCCTCCCTTTTGACCCTTAATTGATGATACCCTGAACGAAGATCAATCTTGGAAAAGTATTGAGCTCCGCGTAGTTGGTCAAATAGGTCATCAATGCGCGGGAGAGGATATTTGTTCTTGATAGTGATCTTGTTAAGTTATTGATAATCAATACAGAGTCTCATTGATCCATCTTTCTTCTTAACAAATAGAACAGGTGCTCCCTAAGGTGACGCACTAGGGTGTATGAATCCCTTATCAAGATTCTCTTGGAGTTGCTTCTTCAATTCCTACAACTCAATTGGGGCCATTCTATAAGGTGTCTTTGAAATAGGCAAAGCACCTAGTACGAGTTCTATTAAGAACTCAACTTCACGATTTGGTGGAAGTCCCAGTAATTCCTCCGGAAAGACATCATCAAACTCCCGTACAATGGGAATATTCTTATTCAGTTTCTCACCAACCATTTGAGATAAATAACCTTTATTTAGTGGAATCAATACCCAAAAAATGGAAGAAATTTCCACTGGAAGGTTATGTTCATCCTTGCATTGATAGACGATCATAGATTGATCGAGAATATGAAATGTGACTTCCCTTCTTTGGCAATTAATATGAGATCCATATAAAGAAATCCAATCCATGCCAATAATCACATCAAATTCCACTATAGGAAGGATCACAAGATTTTCAGGAATCACTTTCCCACAAACTTCGATCAGAGAAGAATTATAAACTTTTGATGCGACTGTTGTGTCATTAGGTGTTGTCACAGCTAACTCAACATATAATTGTTGAGGTAATACGGTGATACCCTTAGAAAATTCTTCAGAAATAAAGGAGTGGGTGGATCCAGAATCAAATAAAACATTTTCTACTTTAGAGTGGATGGTAAGTGTACCTTTCATCACATCGTTATCGTACTCCACATCGTTGATAGAAATTGCATGTGACTTTCCTTTGTCTTTAGCCTTAAGAGTTTGTTGACGTCGACCATCATCATCAACCCTTGGATTAGGGAATTTATTGGCATAATGTCCCATATCCTTGCACTTGAAACATTGAAGTGTAGTAGGTTCATTCTGTGTATCCTTTCCTTTGTTTGCATCATTAGACATCTTCTTCCCATCATCGCGGCATTCAAATTCCTGATGAACTTCCTTTCCACATTTGAAACATTTACTTGTCCCTTTAAGACAACTCCCTCCATGTTTCTTTCCACACTTTGAGCATAAGGGAAAGCTCATATTCTTTTCAGTGTGCTCTTTAGATTTTCCTTTGAATTCCATTTTCCTCTTCTTATCAAACCCATATGACTGATGGGTTACTCCAAACTCCATCTCGACTTTGAGAGCACATCGAACGATTTCCTCGTAGCTATTAAAGTCCCTTATGGCTAACGCCCTTCGAAGACTTGATTTTAATCCACTAAAGAATCGATCGATCTTACTCTCAGGTTGGATAATAATACCAGAAGTGTACCTTTCAAGTCTTGTAAAATTTTCTTCATAGGTACCAACAGAGTCATCATCCTTTTGCTTCAGTTCAAGAAACTCTTTCTCCATCTTTGTTCAGAGAATACGAGGGAAGTACTTATTGAAAAATAAGTTCTTGAACTCGTCCCATTCCATGGACTCAATTTCATCCCTTTTCCTCGTATTATTAATAAGATTCCACCATTGATCAGCATCTCCATCCAAACGATACACTGCTAGATGACTTTATCATGTTTAGAACATTGAAGAACTGAAAATATCTTTTCAATAGTACTAATCCATTGTTCAGCAACTAATGGATCAGTAGACCCGCTGAAAGAAGGTGGACGCTGCCTCATGAAGGATTCAACAGAATTTTGCTCCTTCCTTTGCTCGTTTAGAAGTCCTGTATGATTCATAGCTTGAGAAAGTTGTATGAGCATGGCTACAAAATTTTTCATTCCATCTCCCATAACGTTTGGTTGCTCAGGGGGACAATCATTGCATTGCCCGTCGCATTCCGCATTAACACGGTTCCTTCGAGTTCCAGCCATTGACTAAAACCAAGAAGAATAGTGTGAGCAACACTAATTATAATAGGAAAACCACATAATCAAGAATAAAATTTCACACTTAAGGTCTTATCCTAGGTTATTCATGGCCATTTCTAAAACACTAAGATTGTGTTCTATGCTTAGACTTATCCTTAGGGTTCTTACTAAGGCTTTCGCATCCTAGTTTCCAAAGGTTGACTATACCTTTCCTCTGATACCAACTATAATGACCCATACTTTACATACATTGTTAATACTTCAAAATTGAAGCATACTTATTACAACATATAACAAAACCACGAAAAGACCGTATAGGTATAGTGTCTTTAGAAACTGGGAAACATAAACAAATGGTTCATAAAGCTTCTACATTGTCTCCCATTTATTTCATCATATCTATAGTCCCTTTTGGCATATCTTACTTAATAACCTTCTTCATGACCTGGGGAAAGAAAACATACAAAAGGGTGAGCTCAAATTCTCAGTAAGGGTAAACAAAAGAAATATCAATCACATCATATACATAAGCACATAACTTTTGGAAATCTTAACCTGCAAAAGAGATCATAATTTTATAACATGGGATAAATCATGGCAGTGAAATGTAATCACAATAATCATAACTTAAAACATGAAACTTTGTTGCATACACACATAATCATAGAGAATCATTTCTTGTTAGTCAAGACTCATTTCCAAGACTATCTTAGTGGACAAAGTCCCTTTCTGAACCGAGTCACCCTCGTTTCAGTCCTGTTTCACAGAACCGGTATAACCTACCGTTCCAGCCATGTCTATCTCATGAGATATAAAATCTTTACCCAATGCATTGGAGGGAGATATAGGTCCCACCCATCTCATAATGATACCATTCTTATGTGTGCCACAAAATCATAAACCATACATCATTGCATAACCCATGTAATAAAAATGGGAATCTTAAACATCATGACATCATAAAACAATTCATATACGATAAAGGAATTAATAAAAATAATTCCATCACAACATAATCAAATCAATGTAATAATAGGGATAAAAACAGAGCCCTTTGTTATCTTATATGGAAAATAATTTTGATAAAACACTTGAACTTCATTCTTGAGGAAAATATCCTTTCTACTTCAAAAACACTTTTCCTTTCTTAACATGTCGTAAAATTATAAACTAAAAGAAGTTGATTAAGAATAAACTTGAAAAATTGTAAAGGAAGCTTCTTGGAAATAATGTTTTAAAAATCCATTCATGTCGTATAAGTTAAAAAAACATTCTTCTCGTACTTTTGTCGGAAAAGTCAAAAAGTACCTCGTACGAAAAACGAAAAAAGATTCCTTTCATATCCTTTACTAAAAACTCTCCGAAGGGTAAAATTGGATTTAAAAAATTGTAGTTGGATGGAAATAATATTACATATTGAGGAAAAATGGATGTGGATGATAAAATACACCCCAGTAAATTTCAAAGCATAAACAATCTCGGATAAAAATGAGATTGTGATATTTCCCTTACCTTAGGTCCGTTTTGCTTCGTAACTGTCTGAACCTCCTGTATAATGATTTAAATAATGTTATTGACTTATTCCAGAATTATACTTATTTTTATGATATCATATGTGGTCATTTTCTTAGCTTCTTATTAGTAATATTTCATTGCTACTTGTTATTCGGGTGTTTATAACTTTTTGTTCTTATGCGTGTTTTGTCGAATAAATTCTTATTCTTATCTTTAGGTTATAGATAACTCATTTACATAATGTTATTAGTGTAATATATATCATATTCATTCATTAAATTCATTTATATAATCATTATGAAATGAATATCATGTAGAACGAGTCGCATCACATCGTGGAGACGGTATTCCGTACGTACGCACGAGTAATGATATCGTTCCTATGATCGTGGAATTGTATTGGAGTGTATGTATACTATTTCAGAATCAGTATCATTTTATAATAGTCATATATAGTCATTATTTACACCATTATACCCATCCAAGTAAGGTGGTGGTGGAAAATAGATTACACCACGGCGTGGAGACGGTATTCCGTACGTACGCACGCGCGGTGATTTCTTTTTCCGTAGGATGGATAGATGGTGAAATAGGGTTGTTTCATACTTATAATAACACATAATTATATGAGTGATACTTATGTTATTACTTCATAATGAAACAACTAAAGAAGAAGAAGTGGAAGAAGAAATAAAGATGAAAGAATCGGTAACGGACATTACCTCTTCTTTGAAGTGCTTCTTTGAGACCTTCTTTTAGGGCACTAAAATTGGTCTTTGAAGAAGACCAGGACCTCTAGGATGTATCTAGGGAAGTGGAGAGGAGGAATTGGCAGGGTTTGGCCGAGATTGAAGGCTCAAAGTGGTGTGAGGAAGAGGGGGAGGAGGTGCCCTTTTATAAAGGATGAGAGGCGTACCTTTGGGAAAACTAAAACTATTATTTTATTATAAAGTCAAGTTCAGTTTTAAATAGCTCCAAATTGATATATTTCGAAGCTAAGGTGGGTATGGGTCGAAATCCTCTCATCCAATAGAATTTAGACAAGTTTAGGTTCCTATTTTAACCTTATCATTTATATTTAACATTAAGTTAAATAAGTTTACTTTTACCGTGTCTTCTTGTGTTCTTATACTATAAGGTTAATAAACTTACTATAATCAGACAAACGAACCCCAAGTTGTTTATTATTAATATATATAACCTTATCTAAGTCATTTGGCCGAACCTTAGATTTTTAGGAATAAAATAACAATTACTAATATAATATTTGTTTTAAAAACTATTTTATGTCAATTTTGACACTATTTAGTAATTGATTTTTGTGAAAATCATAACAGAATTATTAGTTCGAACCAAGTTAATTAAATCAATAATAACATGTCATATTAACCTAGAAAATTAGTTTAATTCATAAAAAGTCTCAAATTACATTTATTTTGGTGTTTATAACATCAATTATGTCAATATTTCATTAATAAGATAATTACTGCATCATCATTGTGTCATAAATAAATTAAATTATTTAATGTATAAAAATTAAAAATAAAATACCATTATGTAGGAAATATTTTATCTTTCTAATGAATATTTATAGTCGAATTTATCTAATGCATAACCCCATATTTAAAATTATTTACTTATTAAACTTTGATTTTAACTATTTTAACCCTTCTTTAAATAAATTAATAATAAATGTCCTAATCTAATCCAAGTGGGCCTAAATGGTCATATTTTATTCCTAAGGTTGTTTTGGTCGAATTAAACTTGTCCAATAGAATTAGGGCATGTGTTAGGGTAATAATAATATCATTTTTACCCTTAATTACCCTATTTACTTTTAACCGTGGTAAATAAAAGTAAAAAGTTACTATTCACCAAAAATTATTTTCATCTCATTGAACCACATTTTAGTCCTTGATATTAACCGTGTCTCTCAGATTTTCGAAATTCCACTCACAGAAGCGGTAAAATTAAGTTTTATGAAAAAATCAGTTTTTTAACTACCACTTAGTGGTTTCACTATTCATCAAAAATTGAATGTTTTCAGAAAAATACCAAAATTTCACCCTAGGCTAATTTTGATATTCCGAATCCAAAAATGAAGTCCATTTTGAAAAATAAAATTTATAAAATTTTAAAAAGGGGTTATTACTATTCATAACGGCTAGTTTTAATAATATTTTAATAGCATATCGTTGTTTAGTGAAACTCGGTATTGCGTACGACGCAAGCTATCGAGGAAGGTCGCGATTTCGTGTAAAGCAAGACAAGAAAGTGTTGTGTAGAAAAAGATTCCTTTTATGATTTATATAACATAAAAGTCTTGGGTGTTACATTATGCATGGAATATTCCCATTTGGATGGAAATGGTTGGGGGTTATTCCATATTGGATTCCCATTTAGTTCTACATCATTTGTAATATGGCCCTTTTAATGTTAAATTATGGTTTTGGGAATTATACTTTGTATAAGTCCAATCTGATTTAGGGCGTAAAAATGGAAGCAACCCATTTGGGTTGGGATTGTTTGAATGTTCTGATTTCCAATCACATATAAGTCCACATGATTCTTCCTTAGTGTGAGAAATAAGAGGAAGTGGTAAATATGATTATCACATGATCCCATCCTATCCACTGATGGATGGTGATGGAGCTCAAAAGGAGGAAGAAATAGATTTGAGTGTGCCCATATCATCTCTTGTTTTAATATTCAGGATAGTCATATTCGGTAATCTATGTAGATACATCCTGGATAGAGGGGAATATAAGAAAGAGTGGTGCCTCCTACCATAAAGGCTAGGATATTACCTTAGAAGGAGTGACCTTAAATTAGTTCTGAGAGGGAGAAAATTGTTCATCACTGGAACTCATCGAAGGGAAAGTACAATGGTACCCATTAATCCTTAGAAAGTGTAGGTTCAAATGATTAACCCAAGTTCGGAACCCTTGTTACCATGGGAATGTAAATAATAGGATATTCTGGGGACTCACCTCACTTTGGAGGTCACCCATGCGACTCTTCTTACCATGGGTATGTAAACTCGAAAGGACAAATTAATGTGGCCGATGATCTTATCATACATGTCAGGTGGCTTTGGAAGGGACCTTATCCATATGCAGTTAGACTAGTTCATAAAGGGGAATATATAGGGACTAATGATAATAATAATAGGAGATAAAGAATAAAATGTAATAGGGTGCTTCATCCCACGTAATATTTTTTCTATATGGGGTAGGGTTCCGCCTACATTGTATTTTCTTTATATGAGATGACTATTTAAATAGGGGTTATTAGTTTTTTCCTTGTGGTATTTTTTCCACAAGGGGAAATCGGATTCTCAAAACCACCACCTGACTTATTATTTCTTCTTTAATTCTATATGGAAGGTTTTACCTATGCTAAATCGTTTAAGGGATATAGATTTAATGGTGTCTTACTTCATTTTTCTTCAATTCATACATCTGATTGTGTCTTTATTTAGGTCCCCCTCAAAGTATATTTATAGAAAAATATAGATACTAGGTACCATAAGAGCCAGTTTTCTACAGTGGGACACATACCTTATTTTTTGGAATCTCGAGAAGGACTTAGTTAGCTGGGGGAAATCATTTTTGGTGGCAGAAATCATATTTAAATCATCTCAAGTTCAGCACTTAAACCGGAGGTCCAGGTTGGCCGCTGGATTACTACCACATCATGTGATTCTATCTGAACTATTAAAATATAGAAAAAAAATAATGAAATAACATAAGGTAATGTAAAGAGAAAAGCACAGGGTTAATTAATTCCATCCTAAACAAGGGTGACAGAAATCTTTTGACCACTGTGGCTACACTGGAGCGGCAAAATTCGGGATTCTCTAAAGGTCACGTTCAGTATTCTCTTATCATGGCTACATCGACTCAGGTCCACTTGTTGGGGGCGGTTATACCCATGAGTGTTCTTCATATTCAAGGGGATGGAAGCCATACTCGGTGTTTTCAGGTTCCATTTACATCTTTCGTTCATAGGGGGCAGCAATAAACCATTCATTTTTGGTACTTTATGAAGGTTCATTCACAGGAGGTGTATTGATGTAGCAGTTGCAGCACGCATTTTCAGAAACACTTTCCAAGATCATAGTAGTTTGCAGGAGGTGTTCCCATCAGGGTTCGGGATTCTGCTAGTCCCTTTCTCTATTAGAAAGAACATCATGAAATCACAGTTCAAATTATATATTGATATATCTACAGAAAAAATTCACTATGATTTGGCAATTGAAATTCCAACTTTCAAATTTCAAAATATTGGAAGAAGAGAACTGGGATTTTTAATGGGAATTTTCTAGTGGGGAAGTCTGATGGGAATTTCCATTGGGAATTTTCTAGTGGTAATTTCCAGTGTGAATTTCCAGTGCGAATTTCCAGTGCGAATTTCAACTGGGAGTTAATACTATGAATTTGCAACAGCAATTTCCAATGGGAATTTCTAGTGTAAATTTTCAGCGCAAATTACAGTGTGAATTGGCAGTGCGGATTTGCAGTGCAGATTTCTAGTGGGAAATAGTAGTTTAAATTTTCAGCTCCAATTTCCAATGGTAATTTTTACTAGATCCAAAGTAAACACCATTAAAAAAATTATAGACAACCATGATCTAACACTTTGTGCCGAAAAATTTTACATCAAAGAATGACAGCAAGGGACTTGAATCTGAATACTCTACAAGGTGCAGATGCCAAAAATTCATTTGATTTAAATTTTGTTCAAAATTTTACTGACTGCTACGTCCCAAAGAATAGCAGTGAGGAAATTACAAACTCAAATAGAATTATATAAATTAGTTTCAATAGAGATGAATTCCAAAACTCAGAAGAAATCACCCCATGTGAAAACATTTCTAAAGAAAGCACTACATGGAGACTGAGTATTGGGATGGATTTTATATCAGATTCAGATGATGATTCATTTTATTTTTCTTATGGATGAATTTTTTTTTTGTGTACAGAAATAGTATGTTAACAGATATAAAAAAGGCAAATGTTTGGTAACATACCCATTGTATACATGTAACAAAGAAGAATGACGAATAGAATACAAACATGATGTCAATGTCAAAAATCCATGTGTATAAACAAAGACTAATTGTCCAGCATGAATTGGAGTTGTCTACATATCTAATAACTAATATGAGTGCACACATTTTGTTGAGGAGCCTAACCCACCTTTACATTCTCCTGAGACCATGAATTTTATGAGGTCACAAAAACGCATTAGTGATGCATAAGGTGTCGAGTGGGATGTTAAGGACAAAGATGTTCTGAGTCCTGGTTATTCGTTTTCACTTAAAATAGTTATTGCATGAGGCCCTTTGGGTCTTGGATATATGTGACTGGACCAACTAAATTGTCTATGGTCAAAAATAAAAAGGGAGTTGCAACTATGTGATGCTGATGGTATGTTACAATTCCTCGAGAAGAAATCAAGAGATAACACGTCATTCGTATACTCAGTGCAATGTGACATGTGTGGTCAAATTAGCAACATTTTTTGGATTGACCTGAGAATGAAGGTTGATTATGATCATTTTTGGAGACGTTGTCATGTTTCACACTACCTTCATAAAAAACAAGGAGTTTAGTCCTTTTGGAGTGTTTTTTTGTATTAATCATCATAAAGATATTGTAATTTTTGGTGTAGCATTGTTATATGATGAGACTGTAGAATCATTTAGTTGGTTGTTTAATATATATTTTGATTTTCATAGAGGAAAACATACAAAGGAAATTTTCACAGATCAAGATACACCTATGTCTAAATCAATTGGTTTTAGACTACTTATAACAATACATGGCCTATGCACCTGGAACCTAATACAAAATGGCATGAAACACTTGGCCGATGTATTGAAAGATGACTTGACAGTGTTGGAAAAATTAAAAAAAATGAATGTATGGAATTGTGGAGATTTCAAAATTTGAAACAATGTGGAAATAAATCCCACTACATTGAAGTGATACAAATTCAACATGGATAAAAGATATGTGAAAAGTCAAAGAAAATTGGTTCATTGTTTTATGAAAACTACATTAACATTTGGAATTTGAACCACACAGTTAAGTGAAAGTTTTGATGGTGTATTAAAGGACTATTTGAATTGTAAACTCATTGTCATGGACTTCTTCCAACAATTTGAGCATGTTTCGGAGAAGAATCGGTATCGAGAAATGAATTCTAAATTTTATGGAAGGGAAAATCTTCCACGCAATCATTTTCCATATCATCTGATTATGGTTCAAGAAATTCATTTGTATACTCAAAAAATATTTGATCATTTTCAGCATGAACACCAACTATGTGGTGCTTTTTTCATTAAGTATTGCAAGGAAACTGTTTCCCAAAAATGGTATATTGTGGCAATGAAGGGTTCGTCAAATGAGTTTAGAGTATAAGTGTACCAACAGTAACCTATCAGAATTGGTTGTACTTGTCTGAAATTTTAATGTTATGTCTATTTGTGTATTCATGCATTGAAAATATTACAAAGGATAGATGTGTAGTCCTTGACAAATTTCTATATCTGTAAGAGATGGACAAGACATGAAAATGACATCCAGTTGGAAGATATCACATTTAATCATGTTGAAGAGGATATGGTAGAAAGAAAATATCAATATTAAAAACAGTTGGCACGAATGGAAATATGTCTTGTAACATAATCTTATGAGTTTGAACAAGGATATAGAATTGGAATGTCAAATTTGAACAATTATGCCAGAGAATTTCTGGACGCCAAAAGGAATGTACCCTAAAAATGTAGTAAACAATTATCTAACAACCAAGGTTGAAAATAGTCTAAAGCCTCATTTATAAAAAAAATATAAAAGTAAAGGAGGTGATAGGTTAAAAATTTGTCTAGAGCAGGCAAGAAAATGCATCAAAAATTGGTGAAAAATCAGAAATCATGAGACCGAAGAACTGGAAATGCATTGTTATTATTTACTTATGTTATTGAACTAATACATTTTATGTTTTCATGACTATATATTGTTATAATTTTATTGCAGGGAACAGCTATAGAACCAAAAAATAGTGTTTTTAATAGAAAAACTATCACATATGTCAATGTAAGTATTGTACAGTAGGTTACAAAACATTTTATATTGAAACCAACATCATAGAAATTTATATAATGTGATTTCTAAAACCTTATATAGTATAAATCGTTATGTGTAACGCTTAGTGGTGGTTTTATAGTTGGACACTCCATATATCTCTATAACATATTGATAGAAAATTATGAAATGACTAAAAAATCATACCTTCGCATCATATCCTACTGACCACACAGTATAGTCCTCAGATAAGAAAATTTATGTAGAAATATTAGACCCTACACCTTAGAATTTAATTTCCACAATTTTGTGGGTAAAACATGCATGAACCCCTATCCTGTATCCACTATTGTATACACACCATAGTTTGAATCCACCTAGTCATCCTCTGGTGCTTCCTAATATTCTTACTCTTCTATCCACAATTATTCACCAATTCAAACTCTCTACAATACTAGCCTAGTGGTCCATGTTCCAACCATGAAACCACCATTGAGAGTTACATTGATACACACATCATAGAACTACATATAATGTGATATTTAAAACCTTATAAAGCTATTTTGATATTATTTTATTATGTTAATGAACTATTTTATTCAATGATAACATGCATAAATAATGTTATAATAATGTTGTAAGGAAATGAAATAGAACCGTTGAATGCTAGTTAACAAGCTGATAGTGTCATAAATCTTAATGTATGTACATATTGTTTCGTATCTTCAAAACATACAAATTTAAAAATAGTTCCTAGTAGTCGATATGTTGTCCTATTTGAAATCTTATTCAACACTTTTGTTAGTTATCATTTTAGTTGTTAATATATAATTATGGATTCAATTAGGAGCCAACAAAGAGTAATTTTCCACCATTGATGATGCAAGATTTAGAAACGACTGTAAATGGTAATTACAACATAAATATGAGGACCAAGAACTCATTGCAAGAATTTTGGAATTCAATTGATGCACAGATTCAATTGCAGATGTCCTCATAATATGAAACTTTTTTTGAAAATCAGTTCTTATAATTGAATTTTTTGTTGCAAATAAAGAAATTGTAAAAACTATCTTGTACATGATCAAACTGGAAATGTCCCCTCCCATTTTAAAATGAAAAAGTCCAGTGGAAAATTCTAATTCAAATTCCCAGTTGCAATTTGTATGCACAGCACGTTACCATCAAATTGACAGAAGAGAGTGAAAATAAAAATGACACTATAACACCTAATAAAATTATGTATATGAAACTAAAAATTTTGAAACACGGTTTGGAGTGGGAGTTCCCACTTGAAATTCCCTGTTGGAAGTTATATCAACAACTAGTTTCCATTAAAAGAACTAACCCATACATTACAGTGGGGAATTCCACTGGGAATTTCCAATGAAAATTCCCAGATGGAATGTATAAGCATAGAGAGTTTACATTGAACCAACTTTCCCACAATTTACAGTGTGAAATTTCACTGGGAATTTCCAATCTAAATTCCCAGTTATAATTTTTATGCACAACCAGTTTCCATTGAAAGACGTGACTCTAAAGACTACAAGAAGAAATACCAGTTTAACACCCTTCATATTTTTAAATATTAAATCAATTTAATCTATATGAAAATGGTTATCAGGATAAGAAAATTACCATTTCCCCCTATGTAACACCCAAAAAAGTGATGAAAACCAAACTGCCAAATATCAATCCATATTTTACAGTGGGAATTTTCATAGGAATGTTATAATGAGAATTTCATATTAATAATTCTATGTAGAACAAGTTTCCTAGTCATTCAAATAAAACAATACATACTAAAAAGAAAAATAACATAGATACACATATCGTAAAATCGATGTTTGTTCATCCTGAAAAGAAATTACCCATTTCCACCCACCAATCACCAACCAACACCATCACAAAAAGTCACAGTAGTTATGTTTGTTACAGGACAACCATATTTCTGTTACAAAAAAAAGTACAATTAACAATCATCATTACTTCTGACAGTAACCAAATACTTCCAACCCTCAGCATCGATCTCCATTTTCATCCTCCCAGGATCATTTAAGATGTAATGTACCATAAAGAATCATCACTAAGCAAGTTATTTTTCTTTCAATCATTCTAGTTCTTCAACTCCTATAGTTAAACATTCCATGATATAACAAATGATGACACTGCAATCCAAATTCGCATCTCCCTGTTGCGGCGTCTTCTCAATTTTCATTTCCCATTTACATGGCTTGAACTTCTCAGCATAAACTAAGCTGAAAACTTACTCCAAATATGATTTCTGTAAAAAAAATCAATGATTATTCCATCTATTAATGTATTTGAAATTATATTTTACATTGTATAATAACTTTCCACAATCACTGCATATTTAAGTAACAGATCGCTTTCTCTCGTGAGTCGAATGGGTTGATTGAGTTATAATATCAAAACACACTTTTTTTCAAATCCATGACTAATAAAGTCCAATGGATATTATCAGAATTTACTGGGCATAATAAATGTGTGGATCTCCTCATACTGGAAACTACTGGTCGCTTCAAAAAGGTGTCTTTTCATTTTTCATTTTTTGAATATAGAACTCCCTATATGCCAATGACAAAAGGAAATGTAAGAATCTAGTAACCATTAACTGTAGTCATATTTTCAAAATGAAAAATGAAAAAATATGATCATTATTGTATGAAAAATGAAGTACAGTCTTATTGTAAATGTTCTCGGTATGAACGAACATCTTTCCAGATTGGCAATGCCAGCCATACAATGAAGCCAACATCTTTCTTGAATGATCACCGTATTTTCATATATGAACTATTTTGGAAACATGAACTTAATAAAAGAGAAATTAGCACTAATTAAATAAACTAATCCAAAACATAAGGTACTATAAGTTCACCTTTTCTTTAACAAATCACTAATGTTTTTCATATTGATCTGGTTTCATTTGTCACTAGATTTACATTCCACACAATTTTTTTCATGCAAGGTCATTTTTAATTTTAGTACAGAGTAAACTATATGAAAAGAAATTAAAAACCAAATTAAATATAATTACATGCCCCCATTTGCATCAACCAACATCTACATCAGTCTTCTATGATTTATTGTCACTATATTATTTTGCATTACCCTCTTAGGAATTAATCGAGATAGCATGCCAAATATTGCCAGCCTCTTCATTGCATTCAGATGTGGATATATATATGGAGACTGACACTTTGGTTTCCTCATCCTACTCTTGTCATCTCTAATCAAAGATGTTTGTATCTTAGAAGAAGAGGAGACTGAAATGGACAGGGCAACACATTTTGGGCCTTTATTTCCCAATTCTTCATTCATATCTTCCTCCTCACTTTCCTCCAAAATTGTTTCTCCCATCCACTTAGAATCATGAATATCCTTTGTGCTACCTTCATTTACAGCATCTGAATTTGTAATATTTTCTATGTCAATATCATCACTCCCAATATCCTTTAAAATAGTTTCTTTCTCCTCATCGAAAATTGTTTTAACCTCTTCCTTTCCCTTTAACTTCTCTTTCAAAAGTAGAATCTGTCTACTCTATAGCTTTATTTGGGCCTCCAGTATCTTGACCCGCTTATGAAGTTTCACATTCTCAACGTAGAAGCCTAAAGACTCCTCCTTTGAATCAAATGTCATGTATCTCCTCATACTAAAAGGAACTTTTTTCCAGCAACTACCTGCGGACCAGGTACTGTAACATTATAAGGCGTTGACTACAGCTTGGGGCTCTTCCTAGACTTGTTTGGAGTCTGGATTGCATAGTAAAAACATAATTACATATTTTATAAATTAATATAAAAGTATAGAACTATTTAGTAACATATTTTACTAATAGTACCTTGGTATATTTTTGTGCAGTGGAATCAACATCTTGAAAAATCCACTGAACAAATAAAAAAGCACCCTCTCTTTTGGGTGAGGCATTCCCAGACTTCTCAACATACCAATACTGTAATATTTAATATTTTTAGGAAATACTAAACCATCATGAAAAAATTAATCAGCTAAATAAAGTTGAAGACATTATCAATAAGATAACAATGGAACCAACAACTTTTAATGGGAAAGTTTGAATTTTTTTCACTGATGTGAGAATCTGGTCATGAATACCAAAATCCCAAGAAAACCTCTTCACTTTTGAGATATAAAGAAGATATGTAACAAAATTCCTACCGAAATTTGAACTAGATGTGGGGGGAAATAATGTGGCGCATGAAAATAAGTAAAGAAAACATGAAACATTATAGAAATATTTCTCTTCAAGAATAGTTCTCCCTAAAACATCCTATTTTAATAGTTATCCCACATGTGCAAACCTCCTCCTCAAAAGGGATGAGTTATTTGGGTGTAATGTGTATATAGATGATAAAGTAAACTCACCATCCTCAATGCCAAATATATCACGGATGCTATCAACTTTTAATTCCATCATCCTACCACCAATATCAAACCTTTTTAATTGACCATTGTACCTCTTTAATGCAAATAAAACATATTCATCTATTTTTTTATAGTCATCAAAGGGAACTCTATTATCAAAAAATACTTTAAACAATTTCCAAAATGGCATCTTCTGAAGAAATGTAATTTGATTCTTAGTGAGATTAGGCATAATATCATGAAAATGTTTCCATAACCTAGTCATTGAAGACCCATAGTTGGTCATAGACGATATCGATTCTTCTTCTACCATAAAAAAATGGTATCCCTAACAAATAGTTTCTTCAATGTCAAAATTAACATAAAGAAAACAAGTGATGACATAACCAAAACAAGTTGTGAAATTTCAACTCATTCTAAAAATGGATCAACATTTCGAAATTAGAAATGAATTACACATGTAATTTTTAGTGGGAATTTACAATAGGGAATTTCATGGGGAATTTCCAGTGGTAATTTCCACTAGAAATATCCGGTGGAAATTTCAATTGTGAATTTGCAGTAACAAATTCTAGTGGAAATACCCATGACAATAGTAGGAAAGGACGATATACAATTTCAACTCCTCATTATGGTTTTCAGTTGGAAATTATAAAATAATTCCATAGAGAATTTGCAGTGATAATTTGCACTGGGAATTTCCTATGGAAATTTCAACTGAAATTTTACAGTGGAAATTTCAACTGTGAATTTCCATTAACAAATTTTAGTGAAAATATCAATGCCAATAGTTGGAAAATATGGTGTGAATTTCTAGTGGTAATTTGTGGTGTTAATTTCTAGTAGGAATTCCAGAGGGAATTTCCCGTGGGAATTTGTGGTGTGAAATTCTAGTGGGAATGTGCAGTGACAATATCCAGTGAAAATACCCATACCAATAGTATAAAAATACGGTGTACATTTTTAAATCATTATAACAATGGTTCTACAAATTCCATAGGGAATTTTCAATGGGAATTTATTATGGTAATTTATAGTGGGAATTTTTTGTGCAAATTTCTAGTGGTAATTTGCAGTGGGAATTTGCACTAGGAATTTGCACTAGGAATTTGCACTATGAATTTGAACCGAGAATTTCAACTGAGAATATCCATTAGAAATATCAATGCCAATAGTAGGACAAGACTATGTACAATTTGAACTCATTATGATTATGGTTTTGCAATTGGAAATTAAAAATTAATTCTATAGGTAATTTTTCACTGGGAATTTCCACTAGGAGTTTCTACTAAGAATTTCTAGTGACAATTTCTACTCAGAACTTCCATTGAGAAATTCTAGAAGAAATATCACTTCCCAACAGTACAAAAACACAATGTACATTCTAAAAAAAATTAGTTGGAAATTATAAATCAATTCCACATGTAATTTACACTGCATCTCAAAATTCCAAGTTCTAGTTGGACTGGGAATGTTCACTGGGTATTTCCACTAGAAAAATCCTAGAGGAAATTTCTAGTGGGAATTCAACGCCAAATGTGCACTAAAAAATCTTTATTCAAAATAAAAGTGATTGAAAAAATAATTGTTCAGAAATTATAAATTTTAAATGAATTTCAATGCGACTTCTCAGTTGGGAAAACAATGTGATGCTTGAAATTCTTGGTCATAATTGCTAGTGGAAATCCCCATGGAAATAGTGCCAATTCACGGGGTAAAATTTCAACTAAATTCCAAAAATTGTTTCACAGTTGTAAATTATGAATGAATTACCACTGGGAATTATGACTGGAATAACTGTGAATTACCAAAAGTAATATCCAGTGGTAATTCCCAATGAGAATTTCTAATGGGAATTTCCACTAGAAATTCATCATCGAATGAGCTCTGGAAATTGTAACCAGATTTTTT
Source organism: Viscum album (assembly GCA_963277665.1). Taxonomy (NCBI): domain Eukaryota; kingdom Viridiplantae; phylum Streptophyta; class Magnoliopsida; order Santalales; family Viscaceae; genus Viscum; species Viscum album. Next base: position 1,303,304,762 of record OY728129.1, read on the forward strand.
TCAGTGAATACAAGGGAATTACCACTAGGAATTTCAAAGGATAATTTCCAATGGGAATTTCTATTGAGAATTCAGCACCGAATGAGCACTAGAAATTGTCACCGGAAAAAATCAGTGAATACAAATTCCTAGTTACCCATATGAAATATCCATTGGGAATCCACATTGGAGAATGAAAATAATTTTCAAAAACTATTCATCAAATAATTGGAACTGTAAATTTCCATATGAAATTTTCAATTTGAATCAATTTGAAATTAGAAACCAATAAATTAAATGAAATATAAATTTCTAGAGAAAAATGGAATACAATTTTGCAATGAAAATATCGACTGCAAATTTAAATTTAAAATTCCCACTAGAGACTCCTAGAGAAAACTACAAACAAGTAGTAAAAAACATTAACAAAAATAACTAATAGTACAAATTAGAACTAAAAAGTTACAATGAAAATGTGAAACAAACATTAACAGTCTATTTAGTATTCCTAAAGCACAAAAATCTCTAATAACTGTATCATTAAAACCAAAAGAACAAAGAAGAACACAAATAGAAATGATTCTAACCCAGTGACTCACACAAAGAAAAAAGAAGAAGACAAATAGAAATGACATAAACAACCTGACATCTTCTATCATCTTCGGTCGAAAATGTATAAAGGTTCTTTGATAACTTCACTAACACCTTCAACAAATGGATGTCCAAGGGGGTCAAAGAGGGTTTTGGTGAGGGTTTCATCGTCAGGTTGAAATAAGATGCACAAAAATGATGTCGAACGAATCGGCAGACAGTTTCTCTGAGGGATTCACCTCAGGTTTCCTCACTAAGGGTTTCATTGAGGTGCGATAGATTTCACCTTAGTGTGATAATGTTGAACAAATCAGCCAACAGTTTTGCTGACGGCATTCATAGAAAGTTTCGTCGAACCACGCGTGTAAGGTTCCACAGAGGTGTGATGGTTTTCACCAAGGGCTTCGCTGAGCCACCAAGGGATACAACCGATGATTTTTTTCAACCCTGATTTCAAAATAGATGATAGATCAAACTAATTGAATATTTCTCCCATGTATTTACCATGTGTAATCCATCTAATGGAAAACCTGAGTTTCAGGTTGAGATCTCAACCTTAGACGATAATTTTCAGCCAAAATAACCTCTAGGACATGTAAAAAAATCATTTCATTGATGGGGAACACTAAGATGGACTCTCCATGTGAATTATATATTTTGTAGGGATGGAATGTCTTTGTGTGCTTAAATCATTTCCACTCCCCAAAAACAAATTCTATATGTTTGTGGGAACCACCGGCTTCACCCCTTCCCAAAAAATATTTTTGTTCGTGGGTACTTCGTGAAGCTGTGGGATCACAATGCGGAGAGGTAGTCCCTAGAGGGATTTGTGCTTCACAGTTTTATCCCTCTGAACCTTTTCCATTCAACTCTTCTTTTTATTTATTTATTTACTTTTCTAAATTAATGGAGTTATCTTGATCTTTTTTGATGAATTATCAAGACCTAATCAAGAAAAAGAGGAGGTCATTCCATTGTAAAAAAAGTGGCCTTATTTTGAACTTATTTTATGTATGTGGGTAGACCCTCTTGAGGGGACCATGTCTATAAATAGGGTTCCACCTCATTTTCCTACTACTATATCTCTCAGCAAACTCGGAGCTCCCATAATCTCTGTCAATTGGATGCTACATTTGCAAACTCTTTCTTTTGCCGCCATCATTTTATGCAAAATGAGATTCATCACCCACAAACTAAAATCTTTAACCATAATCAGTAATTTTTTATCTTTTTTCATAGTGGGAAACACTTTGTGGATGGAGCAATATGAGAATATTTTCCTTATTATCCAATGATTCCTAGGTCAATACTTTCATTACCTGATGGTTCAGGTGGTTATGCCTCCACAAACAGATGGTTTGTGGATTAGTACTTCCATGAAGTGATGGTCATTTGGTTTCATAATTTTCCTTTTTTGTGATAACTAATTTATTTACCTCTTAATCTTGATGCAGACAATAGGATGGAAAATTCACAGGCTTCTTCTACTATTGTTATTATAGCTTCTTCTACTATTGTTTCTTCTCTCTTGGCTGGTGATGAAATGATGAAATCTATGATCGATTATATTGAAAATAAAATCATATTCAACCAGTTTAATCAAATCCTTGTAGGGATTCCTACTACTACTCAAAGAGTGTATCCAGTTATGGATAGGTTTCCCCATTATGGATTCAGACTACCATCCAATATATCTATTCTGAAACCGCATACAACAAATAAACCTACCATTGGATATTTGAGAACAAAAAATCATTGATACATTATTTGTGTGGGGGGGCATTTATTTGAGGGTCCCCTATTACCGGCTCTCTCTTGAATCTTTCTCACTGGTTACCAGAAGAAACACTATGGGCTCCCAATGATAAAATCTATTGTTATCATTTAATTTTATAGAGGGACACAATAAATGATCAAATGGGGTGGACATCAAAATAGGGCCTTCATCCTAGGGGTTCATTTAGTATTGACAGGCGTTGACCTTTTTGGTTCTGCTAGAGCTTTGAGGAATTCATAGTTGGGTTGTAGGTTGTGGGGATATATGAGGCAGTCTGGGTTTCATAGACCTACTCCCACTAAAATCAAAATATTATCCCACAGATATTTATTAGGTGGATCCTAGGCAACAAAACCATCCACTCGATCCATGGGGATGTTGAGATTATCCTTTTGGATGTCCAGTTGATTTCAAGACTTCCCATTTTTGGTGATATGTTTGAAATATTTCTACCACCCTCCTCAACCTGGGATGACAAGGGGAGGACTCCTCCTTTTCCAAGAAACTCATTGCCAGGTAAAAGGCCATTTTGAAAGAGGATCCCTTCCCAAAGTAAGATGTTCCATTTTTTAATTGTATTGATGCCTTCTCTATGCAAAATTGCAAAGAGCCCTACACGTAGAGACCAAAGAATTTCCCAACCATTGATACTCAAAGGTGGAAAGGTGCCTAGAATCTCATTCTGGTAGAGGGTTAATTCAATGAATGGGGATGAAAGATTCTCCCTAAAAATGAAAAAAATTTCTAACTGGAAGCATTCTTGGGCATGTTTCTAAGTGACTGGCTTCTACTGGTCTATTATTCAGATAATGGAATTAGAGCAAAACTTTCATTATGGTAGCTCAATTGGCCACTGATAGGTGTATTGATCTTTCCATCCTTGTTTTGGTGATGACATGTAGTTTTTTTTTTGAATTGGAACGGGGATGGGAGGCTACCTCATCGACTAGTGGGTAACTTCTATATTATTTGGGGATGGGTAATATCTCATATGGGAGGCTACACATATAGAAATCCTCAACTAACCATGAATCCATTATCCAACCATAACTCTAGAGAATAAGTGGGGTAATTTTGTCTAACTCGACTGAGTGGAATTTGAATTAATACCTCAATTACCATGATTAGTTCACTTATGATCATTACATTCCCCACCAGAACCTTGGAAAATTATGGATCTGGGTAACTTGAGGAGTGATGTTATCTTTTCTCTTTAACTGAAGGAATTTTGGTTTCAAAAAATTATATGAAACTCATCTTTGTGGGGTATGAACCATTAAAATTATCTCATCAATTCATTTATGTCTAGATTAAGTTTCCTACAACCCTCAACAATGCAGGTTTGAAGATAAATTTAATGATACCTTGATGTATTTGGAAGTTATTTACTATGGAGGAAACTTGGTGCTAGATCAAACATCCTCCTTCCATGGAATTCTATTATACCCTCACTGTATCCTATGTAGGGACCTGGAACTGATCATATCATGTGGATCTACTAGAAAAACCTATTATTGTTAAAAATACCCGAATAGCATCCAATATTGGTGGAAAAATGAAGGAAAAAATTGATCATTCTTGGCCTGGGAAGCATCCAACGGAATCTATTTTTTATGGATCTCCCAAGAATGTTTTGAGAGACTAGTTTTTAACCCCCCCCCCCCCCCCCCAGGTTACTAACACTACTCAAGATCAATCATATATCCCTTATGATGTGGCTTTCTCATCATCCTAGTGAAAATGGGACTCTTTAAGGAGGGCCCATCCAGCTCACGCTCTGTGACATTTCTTAAAGGAGAAGGTGTTTTCACTTATTGGTCATGGTTATGTATTATCGCATACTAACATATTTTATGATAATGATCCTGAGATGGTGGATGTCTATCTTTGATATTTTTATGACTCAATCCACTCATTGTGCAACATATAAAAATACTATCGTCGAGTACTTGTCATGATGAGGTTGGGATTAACAAGGACAATGATAATGATATCCATACTTCTCATGGTTCTGATGAAGTTAACCCTTCTACCACAATAAAAGTGGGTTATACTCCTCATTCGCATCTAGGTCCTCACAAGCATTCAACCCCAGAGGGTTCTAGGGAAGCTGAGGAGACTAGAAAGCTGTTGCGGCTATTGGAAACCTCCTCACTCCCCCATGTGGACACTCCTGAATTAACCATACCTATTACTGTGTAATTTCTAGAGGCTTTTAAGGCTTGGGTTACTTTGAATGCCATTATGTTGGCGAAAGATATCTGGGAGAAACTTTAAGAAGATCCCCTTAGGCTTACGAGCTTCAGATCAATCAATACTCTTGTGTGGATTTCAGTAAATGAGGACCCACATGAGGTGGATTCATATCTAGAAAAGATGGATAACTACATCCACCATTTCAAGGGTTGACCTTATTGGAGTGATCGATTAGAATACATGGTAGTAATTTTGGAGAAATGTGATACTAATGAAGAGGTAATTAACGTGGTTCATATCAATCTTTATTCTTCTTTTTATCATGTCCTTAAACATTTATTCCTTGTGGTTTTAGGAAATTGAGGAGATTTAGGAAACTATTACGGCCCAGGATTACACTCCAAGGGGCATCTTAGGTGGGGAGAATATCCCTTCACATGTGGGAGTCTTTAGAGAAGGCTGCCCAGGGGCAGTATAACATATAGAGTCAGTCCTTGAAAATCCTGTCAAGGCATTTAAAACTATAGACTCACCTTTAGTTTCTTTTATGGGATCATCCCCATGGAAATATATAAATATATTATTGTAATCTTTTCTGTCGATATGTATAAAGTCATAATAATAGGTGATTGTTTCATTTCCTTATTCATCCATCAGGTTATCCATCATAATTTGTTGACTAATCATTGTGCACATAACTTGAAGCATGTCTTATGGGTAATCAGGTGGTAATTTCTTGGGGGTCATCATCCCTTTCTTATTTATAGGTATAAGAGATACTACCAGTGGTTAGAACTGAAAAATATTGGGAATATAGGCCAATTGAGACCGTTGAAGGAATATAGAGTTGTGAGGCGCATTTATTTAGGATCCAACGACCCATGTCCCAGTATTCGGAGCATATTCAGGGTTTGAGACCTCAACTAAGAACATTAATACTACCCCTATAGTGATTAATGTGATAAAATTAATAGAGATAACTAATATAAATGGGTATCCCCAAGAAACTGAGGATATAGGAGAAATCTCAAGTCCCAATGGGTCGACCATTCCTAACCAAATGACTTCCTTCCTTAGTGAGAGTGTTTTTAGGGGTCAATGTTTTGCTGAACATATTGAATCTACTCATCCAAAGAATTACCCCAAGAAAGAGGGAGTGACATCGGCTCAAAGATAATCAAAATCTATTTTGTCCCTTGTTCGATGATGATTATTCTAGCAGGCATAGTTTCTATGACTGGTCTTCTGGAGACCAGTAACATAAATGAGTGTGGTCCTAAACCACAGGTCTCTGTAGAGGATATTGAGGTACATTAACTGGCTAATGATACATCCTTCCCTTTTTTAGGTGATAATGAAGAAATGGTGTTTGGGGATACTAACATTCATAAGGGTGAATGAAGATCCCCATTTTTATTCCTTTTCTTTATTTCTTTTTTCTTTAGAGATTTAGGTGTTGACTATTTGGTTTTCTAATTTCAAAACAATGGCCACCAGTTTCTGTGACTGTATTTGATGTTCTGATCATTCTTCCAGATGACACTGTGAAGGAAGCAGTACCTACTGGATTGAGTCACACCGATGTTTCTGAATAGAGTCGCGCCAAGGTTATTTAATTAGGACCCTCTCTTGTGGGGCTTCTCTCTGAATATATTCTACCTTTTTGGAGTGACTCCATGGAAAACTAGGAGGGATATAAGACCTCTATACTACTCTTCTAATAATATGGAAACACATCTATAAGATGAATTCTCAAATCCCCTTGCAAACATGCCAATGAAACATCCCATATTATACCAAATGTTTGAAATACATTGGTATGGGGGTTTGACTATCAGGATATCTATGATATAGTGAAGAAATTGGTTGATACCCAATAAATAATAATCATGATCCACTCTATTATTTTTTGTTTGGAGAGTATATATCACATCTTGAAGTGGATAAGAAAATACTTCTTGATGAATCTATTTAGCATTCCGGTATAACTCTGAGGCGACAAGGTGAAATTATGGAGAAAAGGAACTCATTGGAGTGGATTTAGTGGGAGGTGGAGTGGCTTCAGTGGGATGTGGAGTGGCCTGGTCAAGAAATAGAATGTCTTAAGCAAGAATTGATGTCCACTAATTTAGAATTTAATGAAGGTAAAAGTTGGTGGTGTAAGAGGAAAAGGTTGGATTTGACACGGCCAAGGAGTTAGACATAAACCAGGTCATTGTAGAGGCTGAGACTAATACCTTTTTGGAGCTTCACTGAGCCATAGAGGACTCGGACCAGACATCATTACATCTTTCTAAATCTACTAAGTGACTTTTTAAATTTCCACATATTGCTCATATGAGGAGGATCCAAGATGTTGACACTCCTCCATCTCTGTTAATGCAAAGAAAACTTCTTTTCCCTCTAATGCATACATTATAAATTTTCATGCGGTACCAATCAATTATAGTTGATCATATTTTGAATGATAATCTTTGATGAACATTGATTTTAATTTTAATCTAGGATAATCAAATTGGAAAGATCATACAATAACCATTTTTGAGTCTATGAACATAGTTGGCATAATTTTACTATTGGTAAAGTTAAAAGAAAAACCTTAATAACTTTATGTCATTCTTATTATCTCTTTAATTTTTTCCTAATTCCATGGTGGTGTAGGATTAGCGGGTATAACTTGACTTTTTATTAACCCACCCTTTGTTATTTTTTGACCTAACAAGCTTAACGCCCATTTGAATTATTGACTTCTTAATGCCTAAACCATGAAAATCATATGTCTACCGAGATAATACTCATCTTTTACCCAGGATTTCCATTGTGGGTTTACATTCATGGAGATTTTTGAGTATCTCTTAATGGGTAGTATAGAGTCTTTTCAAATCAGATGAACACTATTAATTTTTTAAGTCGAACAGCTTTGACCATAAATTACAGGGTGGGGTCCTCAATAGGGTTCATTGGTTGGGAATGTCCTAATATTTTTCAAACATGAAAGAGGTATTTTTCATGACCCTCTTTTTGTGATTTTTGAATCTGAGACAAGATATGTGTCATGTATATGAGTAGTAACCATAATAATTGTTTCCAATATGATGTTGTGATAGAATAGAGAGGTAGGAAATCCACTCTTAAGGATGAGCTTACCTTGGGTTAACAAACCTTTTAGTGTGAAACATATGCAGATCCAACTCAGACATAATGTACATAATCAAAAAAGGTGTCTTTAATACATTGGCCCTCCATTTCCGATGGCCATAAAATTTTAGGAAAATTTATATTTTTCAGAACCATTAAGGGTGACTTGAAAAGGGAATGATGTTAAAAACTGATGATAGAATCTATAACAGCTTAGTCATGAATGGTAAAAACCCTTCCATATAAAATTGGATTGTGTAAAGTTGGGTTGAATAATGGTTTAGTTTAACATCATACAACCAGGACATTGGATTTAGAATTTAAGATCACCTTTCTCTGAAAAATTGGTAATCAATTCAAACTTTTAATGATATTTTCACCAGGAATGTTCTATCATCTTAACGAATAAAGGGGATAAGATTATAAACATTAATCTAGTGTGTTTCCAAATCCAATTAGTGATGTGGGATTTAAATTTCATCGGGATGTATGAAGGTAGGAAAATCCTCTCATGGGGATGAATTTTCCTTTGGTGGATATGCCTTTTTTGCAAGAAACTTATGCAGAACCAACTAGGGAATATTGTGCATAACAAATAAATGGTGTCCTAAAGATATTGGCCCTATAATTTTATATTTCCTTGGAGTATTATGAATATTCATACCTTTTTGGACATAGAGTCTAGTTTTCATAAGGATAATGCCTGAATATGAACATAACATTTTACACTGATATTTCTTGAGAATGGGTAGAAATGTTTTTCTTACAATGGTATGAGAATGTTCCCTACATAGGTCTGAACCATGAAGGGGGAAGGGAAAATTTTTGTGTTTGTGATTGGAACAGGATATAGGATCTAGGTGTCAGTACTTATTTCATTGAAATGATAAATCTGGTCATTCGTAATTCTTATGGAGTTCCATGTGAATGTTTTACATGCACACATAAAAGGTCATTTTTTATTTTTATTTTGGATGTACATAGGGGTATAAACATGGGAATCACTAAGTATCCTAGTGAGTTGGGGATCAAGTCATACATAGTTCATGGGAATTTCACATTTTAGTATCATGTGATTTGGATATCATCCATTCATTTTAATATCATATGGTAAGGATAAAATGAATTATTGTAGTTTTGGTCATATGGCTAGGACCACGGGTCATTGAAAAAATGATTAATAGGTTTTCATTGGGTTGGGATGTTTTTACATTCACCATATGTGATGGATAAAAAAGTTTAAACCATGATTTGGGGGATTCTCAGATCAGAATAAATGATATGGGGTATGGATGTCATTGGGGAATACAGAGATTTGGAAAGCCTCTCTTGAAGATGGTTATTCCTTTTTTTATAGACATTTTTGTGGGAAACTTATACAGATTCAATTGTGGATATTGTGAATATTCAAACATAAATGTCCTCAAGACACTAGATCTTCCCAAGTCTGCTTTCCATAGGATGTTTCTGAAGATCCTTAATTTCTTGAGGCATAAACAGTGATTAAATGAAGGGATGTTTCTGGGTATATAAGAAATATTCTAACCATGATTATACATGAAGTGTGAAGTACCCCACATGGATATTACAAATATATAAGGGGTGGATTTTTTATTCCTTCATAGGTTTCTAGACGAGGAACCCAAACATGAGAATTCCTATATAGATCTTTGTTTGTACACATCAGGTGGGGATAATTATTTCTTTACCCATATCTAGGACTGTCACATGATTCCTAGGCATCACAATGTATATTTTCAATATGAGAATTGTGCCACACATAGTTATTGGAGTACCATGTAGTTTCACTTCATGAAGTAAGAATAGTTGGTTCCCTATTTTGAATAAGAAATAACTTGTGTGCACTTTTATGGTCATCCTACCAGCACCATCCGGTGTGGATTGGCATGACTTGTCTATATAGGGAATCCTTTTTTTAAATTCCAAATCCCACATGAGCTATGTTTGGTGTGATATTAAAGGTTTATCAAAGGTTTATTACTTCACACAAAGGTGATACAATGAAGGAAGAGAACATTCTGCCTTTGTGATGTCTATACCTGAGAAATGAAATCTGAGCATCTCTATATATCCCATGTGGATTGGAATCAAGCCATACTTAGTTCTTAAAATAAATATTCTGGCATAGGTTTCACCCAAAAAAAGGACGAGGGGCACTTTATTTTCCTTTGGTGGTGGTAGGTCATGAGATATGATATACAGGTGTCACTAAATATCCCATGTGGATGGGAATTAATTTGTACATAGTCCTTAAATGTGGCATGGTAGATAACCGATTTTGTAGTAAATTCCCTATCAAATGAGGACACCCTAGATCAATGTACTTTAACATCATATAGTGAGGACATTGGTAGCATAGTTTAAATTCACGTGGTCAGGAATAAGTATCATATGGTCACATGAAATACTTTTTCAAGAACCTTTCATTTTTGAGAGTTGTACGAAGCTATTTACAAGAAGATCAATGAATACGCTCCATTAGAGTAGACCTTATATATGGCATATGGTCCCTCCCATTTTTAATTCTATATTTGGAGGTTTTTTTTCTGAGTATCATCATATTCCTGATAACCAACACCATTTCTCCTTGACGGAATGACTAGAGGTGAACTCTTTGTAAAATTCCCCTGAAATCTAGTTTTAGTGGAACTCTAAATGGTGATAGGTATGCATTATTTGTTCATAAAGTTTCTCGAATTCATCAAGTTGTTTCTAGTATTTCTCATCTAAGGATAATTGATCGCAGATGTCAATGCGGAGTAAGGTCAATTGAACTTCGATGAGTATGAACTCATCTCTCCCATATACTAATGAGTATGGGGTTTCCTGATTGGAAGTGTGGGTCATGGTCTAGTGTTCCCATAGATCATGGAGGATCTTTTCTAGCCATGACTTCTTATATTTATCTACACTCTTATAGATTATATTGGATAGGGTCTTATTGAAGTCCCCTATCTGTCAGTTAGAAATAATGTGGTTGCAGTATGAATGGTTGAACTTGATATCATACTCTTGATATAGTTTCTCAAATTCATTAGAGATGAAATTGGTGTCGTTGTCTATCAGTACTGTATGAGTGACACCAAATCTGGTGATGATATTGCCTTTCATGAGGATGGAAATTTTTATTCCCCAACCTCTTTGAGGGGTATGACTGCTTCCCTCTTTGAAAAGAATTTATTTTCTTTGAGAATATACTTGAATTGACTGGCTGTAGGGGGGGATATGGTCCCATGATGTCCATTCCCCATATGGGGAATTTTCTGGAGTACTTGGTTGTGTGAAATAAATATAAGGGTTAGTGGATGAAATTAGCATGAACCTGTAAGGAATATCTCTTTTTTTTGAATATTGTATAGTCATGCATTAAATAGGACCAGTAGTATCCAATCCATTGAATTTAATGGGAGATTTTGGATCCTGACTGGTGGGCACCAGAGGCTCCAGTGTGCACTTCCTTCAGGATAGCAGTTGTCTATTCTCTGTTAATGAAACTGAGAATGACTCTATTAAGGCTCCAGTTATAGAGGACCTTTTACTAATTGGTTACATCATACATAAAAAATTTAATTTATCATATTCCTATTTTCTCCCTTTCAGTCCTATTCGGTGGGAGATCCCCTTTTGAAGGTAGTCCAAAATGGGTGTCATCTAGTCATTTGTAAGACTGTAAGGCTCCGATACAGGGTTGATCTCGTCGATTTCATCAATGTTGGCTTGAGAAAATTGTGAGCTCATCTAGTGGAATTCTATGCTAATGAATATTTCATCCCGATCTAGATTGGATAGAGTTGTGGTTGCAATTTCCAATGCATCGGCCTGGGAATTATGTTATCGGTCACAAGAGTTTATGTCATACCCAAACAGAATCATGCTATTGGTCCTTAGATGTGGTCTAAAAAGGGGATTATCTCTTCCTTGTTGATATTTTAATTTTCATTTATCTATATAATTAATAGTTCCAAATTTCCTTTAATCTTTAATTATTTTACTTGTACTTGAAGTGCCAACTCTATCCCTACAACAAGAGCCTGATTTTCTAATCACTTTTGGTGTGCCCCTCTGACTGTATGAAAGAGTAAGGTGGGACCACCTTTACAGGATATATGAGTATAACTCCCATTACCAATTATTTTAGCTTAGTATCTTACATCATTTTCCTATAAAACTTCTACATGCACTATCAAAATGCATCTCCATGATCTGGGGTTCCTCCTAAGTAGAGAAAACCACTTCATTAGGTAATTCTGTATCTAATGAATTCATTTCTACTAAGGGTTGCTCTGCCAAAAATATGCTAATTCCTAGCCTTTGATTTCTTTATAAGGACAAGATTGGATGTTAAAATATTATAGGATTTACACCCCCTATAATAAATAACAGGTAAACTTCATATGGATGAGGATCTATTTGAGTTGGTTGATAAGAGAGACCAATTGGACCTTGTGATTCTGCAAGTAGTGCCTCAATTTTTGGACTTCAAATATTAGCACCAGATTTCCCATCTCAAAATATGATTAATTATTCTTAGCATCAATCATGGTTTGATATAGATAATAAAGGTTTTTTTTCAATTATATCATCATTGTTTTTCATAAGGAAGGCTCCTAGCGATTTATCGAGAGCTTCTGCATTCAAGATAAGATGTCTTCTTTACACCAATGGTCTTACCACTAGTGAAATTAATAGATACTTCTTGAGAATATCAAAATATTTCTAAAAAACATCATTCCACTGATATGTAACCCATTTTTTCATCAACCTAGTGAAGGGAAAACATTTTTCTATAAGGTTGTATTTGAAGAGTTTTCTATAAGCTATTTTACTTGAAGTCCTATGAACATATTGAGGTTTCAAGGAGGTAAAATTTCAAGTATAGCCTTTTTATTCTTAGGGTAAAATTTGATTCCATGATGGTGTATGAGAATATTGAGAAACATCCTAGAGGTAATGCCAAAATCACATTTTAAGGGGTTTATTTACAAGTTGTGTTGTTACAGTTCTTTAAAGACATTTTCAAGATCCTGTGGGGGTTCAAGAAATGTCATTACATAACCACCAGGTTTTCAACATAGAATTCAACAAAAATTGTGAGGAAGAGTTTGAAGATGTGATGCATGTCACATTGATATGGGGTACCAGAATTCTTCAAGACAAAGGGAAACACCTAATATAAAAACACTCTCTAGAGGGCCCTGAAGGATGTGGATTCTTTATATTCATGGGATATTCAGATGTGGTTTTATCATAAATATCCATCCATGAAAGAGGTATCTTGATATATGGAAGTTTCATTGATAAATAGTTCTGTGATTGAGACTGGGAAATCATCTTTGACAGTTCCAGTTGAGATCTTTGAAATCAATATAGACTCTTATTTTTCTATTATTATTTTTGATAGGTACAATATTTTCCATACACTTGGGATAATGAGCCTCTTGAATGAAGCTAGATCTAATGATATTTTCAAATTTCACCTCTATTTTTGTAGCATGGTTCAGGTGTGTCCTTTTTTATTCTTGTTTACAACACCAGTGATCCTCTGGAAGACCTAGGTGATGATTTTCCATCGTGGGATCGAGGTTTGAAATTTCTTTATATTTACAAGAAAATATATCTGGATATTTTCTAAGTACGGAGGTGTATAACTCATACACTTCAGAAGACATAGCTTCCCTAATCAAGGTAGGTCATGGATCTTCTTCACTGCCTGTATTTATATCCTTGAGTTCAGCTATGGTGGTAGATATTCCATCCTGAAAAGATATAGGATCATCCCTAATATCTTTATTCTCTTCATATTCCTCTTATTCATCATCTTTTTATTGTTATGATGTGGAGACAAGTCTATATATGACTCCTCCATTGTTAGGAGAGGAATCGATTCCATGATATTAAGAGGTTGAAGTGACTTCTTCAGGCCTGGAAAATAGTGGGGTTGTTTCTAGAGATAATGGAGTTAGGTAAGGAGTGACTTCATTTTATTTGGGAGAAAATATGACCTCTTATTCCTTGGTGCGTGAGGTAAGGATTTCCTGGATACCTACGAATGGATTGAGGTCATTTCCCTTCAAGAATTCCCCAATGTCTAAGGAGGAAACTAGTTTCTCAACACCACTAGGCCCAGTAGTCATGACTGAAATCATGAGAACTATTTAATATGCCTCAATATTTGTACTCATATACCCAACTTGATTAATAGGAAATATGTATTCTTTACTGATCTATTTTAAGGGGTTTTTTGGAATCATTTTCAAACCATTCAGGATGGTGAGATTTATAGTATTCGAATGGGTCATTATCGGTGATAAATGTTTCATTTTTCTCATTAATGAAATATTTGACGCATTGAGGGTAGGATAAGGGAATCGATGCGTGTTGATGAAACTAAGTCCTTCTCAGAAAAAATCAAAGGTTGTGTTTTTTCAAAAGGCTAGAAATTCTTAGTTGCTCATTAGATTTCCAAACTAAGTCGTGAGCCAAATTTTGACCAATGGATTCTGCTCACTTTTTTCATATCCTTTCAGTGATATTGTGGAGGGTACTAGTTTATCCTTATAAATCCCAACCAATGAAGTGTTTGTAATGCAATGAGGTTAACTCTCGAACCATTTTAGATGAAAACTTTTCAGATATCGATGCCATTTACACTTCCAGAGACATAAAAGGGTCTGATGTTCCCTTATATAATAGTGCCTTTATCTTTATTGGTGAAGGAGAAAACCGTGTGGCATTCCATGAGATCGATCCCTACCCAATAGACCTAGGAAGAAACGTATTCAGCTTCAAACTTTTTGGGGGCTTAGTAAATCCTCTATAATTTCTTCCCTAAGGTATTTGGACAAGCATTGGGAATCAAAGATTGATATCTGGAAAGGTATCAAGGCTAACTGTATCATGCTATCGTACTAATGGTACAAAGGTCGGCGCTTCCAAGAATAGGGATGCTCTTTAATAGGAACATTAAGAGCTTCAGTGTTTTATGTAGATGGATTGGCCCTTGGGATAGGAGATGGAGGTACTCTTATCTTCGGTGGGTTGGGTTGGGTAGTTCTACCTTCCCTCTAAGGGAAATATGGAACATATTATTATTCTAATGTATATTCTAAAATGGTAAAGTTAGTGTGTCTTCTAGAAACTATAGGGGTATTATCCTATTCCTGTTGGACCCACATAATGGTCGTTCTGTGCGTTTCTGTGATATTGATAGTCCAAGAGGGGTGCAGCGAGAAGTACGATTTTTTCCACAGAAACGTTTTCCCTGGTATCCTTGGAACTTGTAACCCCTTCCTCTGTTTCCCCATTCTTATGAGGGGAACTAGGTTTAAAATACATACTCATCATCAGATAAGGGATCCACTATGATAATGAAAATAATTGATCAAAATATTAACTTCACATGTAATGATGAATCTTTCTGACTGACTACTTCTAGTGGAGCTATTTAGAGGGGTGGTGCTCGTACTTTCATATCAGAGGGAATAAAATCTCATAGGGTTAAAGATGACACTATCCTTGATATAGGTTCATCTTCTTGTTTTGTATTCATACCTTTCTAGTCACACTGGTTTTTAGAAGATCTTTTTTTTAGGGTTTTTGGTCTGAGGACATCGACTAAGTTGCAGTAGGGGTAGCTGGGGTCATAGTAGGTTGTTTCAACTGTGCTCGAAGAATACCATGATTTTGTCTGATTTTATTTCAATTCATTAAACTATTAAACTTTTTTTCTCTATAACATACGACTTCTTTTCACTCACCTACTTAATCACGAGTAGTTGTTGAAACATATACCACTTCTTTTGGCGGCGGTCTCAGTTTTACTTACCTGGAATCTATCATTTTATACTAGAGTTCATTGAAGATGAAACACCCCTAGATGGTGTTCCCCTATATCTGGTGAAAGGTAAAATAATCTAGTTAGTCATCAAGAACCAACCCACTGGCCCTTTTGATTCTATTGGATGAATTAAATTACAATTCATAGAGGCTGTAAAATATCCACATACTTGATCATATTAGAATGAGTAGACTTTAATCTTTCACTCCTCTAATTGATTTATCCTAGGTCCCCATTGATTTTATTGTCGAGGTGGGGGTTTCTATTGATGAATAGGGGTGTTTTGTGATACGGTGTAGGCTTTGAAGTTAGAGCGGGTTCAGTATTTGGATTAAGTATAATGAAGGTCGTTTTAGGTTTTCCCTCTCTCTTTCCTGGGACCGGTGGAGTTACCTAAGACTTAATCATAGTACATTGTATGGATTCTTTCATTATTTGGGAAATTGTGGAGAAATACTAGAACCCACATGTGTACTTCATCAGGTTGAATGGCATTCACAACTCATCGTAGAGGTTATTGATGCACATAGAAAGCATTTACTCCTGGGGAGTGGTCAGTTCAAGGAGTAAGATAGCCCTTTTCATTTATAAAAAAAGTATGAGACTCTATTGTTATCCCATTTATTCAATTTAATAGGTTGATGAATATTTTATTTGGAATAATTGAGCTAAAATGTATGAGGAACTACCACCGAAGATCCACCCATCCAGTTATTAAACGAGAGGAAAAACTAGTATACCATATGAAGGCCGACCCTTGTAGGGTTCATATGAAAAATCTAAGGTTTACTTATTATTTTTGCTCTGGGGTTACCATCATGGGATCACAATAAGATGCATAGTGGTTACTATGTTGTTCCAGGTCACCTGAGCAATTGAATGTTGGGAACAAATGACTCCAGAGATTTTGTGGTGGTAGGGTGTCTCTCACCCAATCGGGGTATGTCTTCCATTCTGGATTTACCAGTGCATACCTCTACTCGATGGATTTCAATCAAGATGAAAATGAATCGATGGTGTTGATGAGTCCTTGATGCGTGTTCTATTGAACCTGAGCTTGGATAGGCGCATTGAGTGGCAGGACCTGGTGTACTGGTTCAGCCATTATCTAAGCCAGATACCCGAAAAAATTCATATTTTTAGTATTTACCTAGAATTACTCTATTTTTTCCTTAATTGAGGGAAATATTAATATCCATCCATGATAAGTTGTAGGCATACTGATGATCCAATATCTATATTAGGAAGATCTCATATCCTTGCTTCATTTTTCAAGATAAAACCTTGTGGATGAGGTGCACCTACTCAAAGTGTACACTGAGGATCTACCCGGGGAGCATATTCAATTGGGCCACCAACCTGAAATAGATCAGCATTGATTCTTCTCAACTATTTCATTTCTTCCTCCTTCCATGAAATTTTTTCTTTGAGTGTGAGGGGATCCTTCACATAAAGAGAATGTGAGGGGTTATATATAATCATTATTTTATTTTATCTCTGTTATAGGTTTGTTGTTGTAATGGGGGAGGGTTAATCATGGTGACACACAAAATCAGAGCAGACCTCTATTTTCGGGTAAGTTCTCCTTAATTATCGGTGTGTATTAGATTTCAAGAGGAACCATACTCTCCAAACTATTTTTTATTTTCATCATGTTCGGTGTGGTCCACACATTTTTTGTCCACAAGGTTCACCAATTAATAATGCATTGTGGGCATTATACTATATTCAAAATGGTAATAGGTTCATTTGAGTCCTTTGTTAAATATGCTCCTTCCATTTTGGGATCCTATTTGGGCAACATGGTAATAAGTAACTCGAAGGGAGCCCCTATATTTCTTTGTCGTATGCCTTCATTATGGAGGAAATAAGTCACAATATAGGATGGAATAGGAAACCTCTCTAGTTTGTATCCTCCTGAAATGGGATAAGACTGGTTTTCACTAGGGGGTGGTTAAGGTAAAAAATTCCCCCAGCACTATAGGATAGGGTTACTCTCATTACCTTTTTATTGTTCTTTGGGCCATATTTTTTAGTCTGAAAATGGCATTTTTTGTTACAAATTCCTTCATCCTTGTGGGGTGGAGATGATCCTGAATTGTGGTGGTTTTGGCTTCTATCGATGCTTTCTTGATCTTGTGCATTCCTATTTGAGTGTGATCTTGATACGGTGTTGCATCTGCAGGTGACCTATTTATTTTTTAGGATAGTATATTTTCCCGGTTATTGGATTCCCTTAAGAAGTAAGCCTATTAAATTTTCTCAGTTTCCTAGTTCATGAGGTTTTCGATGGCCTCCCCTTATCGAGCCTGACCCTTTTGATACTTACTCCAGGCCGAAACATATTGGGCATGCCACCTATACTAATCGGTTATTCTATTTAACTACCATCATGGGATGATGAAATTACAGGATTCCATTTCCAAGGGGTTCTACTAAACTAAACTGGGGTAAAGTGAAAATATTCATGCTCTCCCAATCCCCAGATATGGATGCAATGCGGGGAATCAATCATGAGATGACACAAATTTTGTAGTGTGTTGAGGTAGTTTAGTTTAGGATCTTTCTACAATCATTCTGATTGTGGTTTTTGTGCAGTCGGAAGGGCTTCCAGGTCAATTTGTCGATAGATACCTTCCAATATTTTGACAAGTTCTGCATACACATTATAGGGAAAAACTTTTCTTTTCATTTAAAAGATATTTTTTCAGATATTGAGATGGATGTTATTAATGAATTCTAATGAAAACTACCTTGGTATGTCGAACATAAAAGTGGTTGTGGAATATAACATGACTGGTATGTCATTCTTGGTCAATTGGCTTCTCACAAGTAACATATCCTTTTGTTCTCCCACTAGGGACCCCTCTACTTGGTCATCCCATGTTGAACACTTCATGAGGATTTTTTTCAAAAGTAGTAGGGCTAGAAAGGGTCTCATTGATATGTTAATATTCAAGGGATGGCACAAAAGATGATAATTTCCCCATAACATCTCTTGGATGAGAAAACATACTGCTTGATATTGATAGGGTATCTAATATGTCTGAACCCATCCTTCTAATCAGCTCATAATATGTGGGATTCCTCATACCTGACATCGAAAGGTAATGATCATCTTGATAATATAAAATTTAACTGTGAGTAGGACCTTAATAGTGGGTGCCATCATAGTAAGGGATACCATTACAGCTTGATGTATGACTATAGGGATAATTTTTGCAATGTATACCCTAGGTAGGGCCTTCAGGGTTGATGATAGAAATTGTAGGACCATCATTCTATAATAAGACATCACTTTGGGGAGGAGATTTATAGTTGGTAATATTATGGTGAGGACTACCATCATAGCTTTATATTTGACTTTAGGGGGTATTTATACATCATATACCTTGGGGAGGACCTTCATGGTGGATGGTAGCTAGGGGATAACCTTTTTTTCTAAAATAATACATCACTATGGGGAGGGCCTTCACATTTGGTATAATTATAGTGAGAACTAACAACATAGCTTGATGTCTGACTGTAGGGAGAATTCCTGCAACATATACCATGGGGAGGAATTTTAGGGTAGAAGAACGCAAGGGGAGGACCTTATTTCTATATTATATTTGGGATATGAGAAGTTTTACTATGATTCTCATTAGGATATAGGCTCTCATGACTGATCATTTTGTGCCCATAAAGGAAGCCTTCATGGTCGTTGCTCTGGGGAGGACCCTCAAAGTGGATGATAATAATGTTAATAGAGGTCCTTCACAACTAATACTTCCACTTATGTAATTTAGTTCTAAATTGGTAGGATATTGATCCAATAATGATAGGTGTTTGATGGAAATAAGAATTCCATATTCTAGTAGAGCAGGGCCATGGATTTTCTCTTCATTTTCTAGTTTCCTTCAACATGATTTATTTTTAGGCGCTCTCTGGCGGGAGACTGGGGTCGCTTACTAATAGTGATGACCTTTATATATGGGTGTCTATTTTAGTGGATACCATTTTTTCATTGGGATACTCCATCATGAATCCTCAGTTTTGGAATGGATATATTCTTTCCATGGAGTGGATGCCATAGTGGACTAGTGTCCCCCCTTTGAAATGGGTATTTGCACCTGATCCAGTTTTCCATTTATCACAAAATATTACCGATGACCCTCCTGTATGGGAGAAGGGATTCATTTCTGATCCAATGTGACCAACCTATTTTGTGGATGATTTAACTCACTTGGGGAGGTGGGATGTGGGCCTGGATCCTTAATATTATTGTGGAAATGATTAAATATTGACATGTCTGTTTAATGTGGTTAGTAATTGATGTATGATCCTCCATAGCCATTAGGATGTGTTGAAATATTTCCTTGGATGGAATGGGAATATATTCCAATTTCGGATTTGGATTAGGGATATGTGCCATCTCTGGCCCTCTATTTCTTACTAGTAGGTACTGGTAGTTCTCATGTTTAGGGGTTAAGATATGGGTCTTCACATTATTTATAGCTGGTATATGTTAGCTTATTTCTCGTGTTTTCATTGTATTTGACTAATGGGATTTATATTCAAGATTAAGGATGTGTATCTTCTTGTTTGACTCCTTATATGGGTGATGTTCTTAACATGAATTAGTAGGAATTTGACTCTTCTTATATTTTGTTTCCACCGTATTTGAACGGTGAGATTTATATTTGTGAGTAGGGATTGGAATTTCCTCTTTTACTACCCTATTTATATGAAGATCTTGATATGTATTGGTTGGGATATGCATATTTCTATAATTTCATGCCCAATTTTCATGGTAGGCATTGTGGTTAGTAGCATGAATTTGTGACTACCTGTAATGTGACACCATTTTTTCAGGGTGGGATTCATAAGGGAAAGTTATTATTTTCATATACTCATCGATTACCATTATATTTGATTGATGGGATTGATATGAAAGGATAGGAATATGTGTATGCATGAATTCTACCATCGTATTTGCGTGACAAGCATTGTGAGAAGGAATATACGTCCACTAAAATTTTAAGGTCGTATTTTCATGGAAAACATCTTTAGCTAGAATCAAGATGATGATATGTTCCTAAATATATGGATGTCACCCCTCACAAGTCTCCCTAGGGACCCAGGTCTGTAGGTCATTCGTTTCGGTCTCTGAGGTGGTATCTCATACATAGTGAGGATGTTGGGCCGTATGGTGTTGGCAGCGAAGGTTTCTGGTAGGATACCTAGTGTGGAAACCCCATTCTATAGTGATGAAGTTAGTGGTGATCAATTCATCAGTCTCCCTAAGATAAGGGAGGCATTCATTATCACAGTCTAGGGACATGCTCCTAAAACTGTTGGAGATGTCTTATGGAGCCTCTATGTTCTGGATCACTGATCGTTGCTGATCAAATGGATATTAGGGATTCATGGACTGATGGTCTTGCTTAACTTCCTCCAAGATGGGGAAAGTACCATTTAGATGGCATTCCCTTACTAGTTTTTTTCAAACCAAACATTAAAGATGTTGGGTGGGCGGTGAAGTCATTTGATTCGTTGAGGACTTAGCTACCTGTGTGGTCACTGACGCATGTGTCTGAGTAAACTGGTGATATTCTACTGTATTTAAGGAAGATCTAAATTTCATGAAATATATGTGACCGATACTAAAAAAATACTTTGTCAATGTAGCATCTCATGAACACATTCAAAACTGATGGTCTCACTTGACACTCTTCCATCTTTGATGAAAAAGGGTCCCAAAACGGGGTACCACAATCACCTTGGTTAATGATTCACATCAGGCTCACCATTTTTTTCAATGGAAAATGTGTGTGGAAAATGACAATTGATTGTGGGGGGTTATGTTTTGTGAAATCACTCACGTTATGTCTACTATTTCTAGATGGTCTCCAATAGGTTTTTTCATTGAACCAGAAATTCCCAATGGCTCCCACATCTATGATTCACATACCTACTTTTCAAAGGTAGGTGTTCATTGGGTAACTTGGCCAGCGACACTTAAAAACTCACATTGGTTGAGAGGATGAGAATTCAGGCTCATCATGCCCATTTTAGGGGACTATTTCCTATTCCAAGACTCTATTTTAGATTTAAAATATCTTCATAAATCCTTGGTTCATTCCAAAATGTTTATAATACATATTACCCTGAGGTAATGGCCAATAATAAGAATGAATGGGTTTGAAATCATAAATATATATGTTTTTGTCTGTGTGTGTGTGAGTTTATCCATGAAATTATGGATCTATATTTTTTTATGTTCTCCATCAATGTGACCCTTATGTAGACTGATCATGGATTATTTTGTTGTTCATTAGGATAACACTGGTTTTCAGCCATTTGGTGGGGAACTCTGGAGTTTATTATCGTCCTGGGGGGGATAGAATTTGTTTTGAAATCAGGATTGAACCCATAAGAAGGGTTTACTATGTATCCTCATGAGAGTAATTAGAACCAATTTATTTTGATCCCACTTAAAAGGGCACATCAGCTTTTAAGGTCATGTGATGAAGACATAACCATGTAGTTTAATGTCATGTGGTGAAGATGTATAAGTGGAAGGTACCTAGTAAAAGATGGTGTGGGACTTATGTCAAGGATGCCCAGGGGGACAAAAGAGATATAGTGTCCATGGTGAACATGACTATATTTGGGATATGGGTAAGAAAATATTATTTTAGATTTGATTGTTGGGTTTGGACCTCAGGGAGAATTCCTACATATCTCATTTAGTTAGTAATCAAAGACCACGTAGGTTGGTTGGTATGTGATTTAAACTTTAGATGAGGACCATTTAATGGGAATATGATTGGGGATTTATGCATAGAGGATTCCCATATGGACAGACATGGTTGGTACTTATACCATATGGGCAGCCTATTTAGTTCCACTTCATTGGGAATATGTCCCTTTGAAGGTTGATGTACGGTTTCAGGACATATATTTTGTTAAAGGCCCATTTTATTGGGGGATTATGCATGGAGCAACCCAATTGGTTTGGGATTGTGTGGATTTCATAATATCCACTCACCTATAAGACCACATAAGTCATGATTGGTGTGAGAAACTAGATGAATTTTTAAATTTTATGATCACAAGGTCTCACCATATATGTTGACGCATGGTGCTATAGCTCAAAGGGAAGAAAAAATGGATTTTATTGTTTCCATTTCCTCTCTATTTTTCATATCTAGGATAGTCAAATTTCTTGATCTATCTAGATAAATACCATATGGAGGTGAAGATTCGAAAATGTGCTAACTCAATAAGAAAGGCTATGGGATAACCTCCGAAGGAGTGCCCATAAATTAGTTATAGGAGGGAGAGGAATGTTCATCCCTGGCCCTCATTGAAAGTAATTCCCATCAATTCCCCTCAATCCTGATAATGGGGAGGTTCATGTGAGTACCACAAGGTCAGAACCCTCATTACCCTGAGAATGTAAAAATTAGTATATTCTGATGGACCACCTTACTATAGGGATTACCCACGTGACTCTGCATACCATGGGTATGTAAACTAGAAAGGAAATACTGAAGTTCCCGATGATCTTATCATATGTTCCACATGGATTTGGAAGGCACCTTAGCCTGGTGTCATTTTCATGGTTCATGGAGGGTATAATATATTTACTAATGATATGAATGGTGTGAGCTAGATAATAGAACACCCTAGGATGCCTCATCCTGCGTAGCATCTTCTTATATAAGATAGGGTTCCCTCTATGTAGCATGCCTCTATGCAAGAAAGCAAATAGTCCATTTAGAATTATGCTACATGGATCTAGGTTCTTCCCACATAGAGTTTTCTTACACAAGTCCAAGTTCCTCTCGAATATCATATTTCTACATTGAGCAGGGTTTCTCCTGCATAGAATTTTTTCTATGTAGGATGCCTATTTGCAAAGGGGTTATCATTTTGTGCCTCCCGGGATTGTTTCTACATGGGGACCTTGGATTTATAGACCACCAAATGACTTAATATTTCATCCTTAATGTTACGTGGTGGGATTTACCAACATTGAATCATCTAATGAATCTAGATTTCATGGTTTCTTTCTTCATCTCTCTTTAGTCTTTACATCCAAGTGTGCCTCGTTTTAGGTCCCCAAGGGGATATTTATTGAATAATGGTGAGACTAGGTACAAGAATTACAGGCCATCTATGATGTACAACATAAAATCTTCTTTGGAGGCCCAAGAATGACTTAACCAGTGGGGGGGAATTCATTTTTAGAGGTAGAAATCATTCCGTGGCCCTACAAGAAACTTCGTTTCATTTACAAGGGCTGATGACACCGCCTACCCCCAAAAATGATTTAGTTCATGGAAATAGATCATTTTCGGGGTTGGTAATCATTACCTCTCCATGAAAATGAATTTTATTTGTTTTTGGGCACCGCAGGATCTACCCTTCCTATGAACTATTTCTATTTGCGGGTGCTTCACGAAGTGGTGTAATCTCCATACAGAGTGATGGTCTATGCAGCAATTTTTTCTTCATAGTTTTATCCCAATAAACCTTTTCCATTATACTTCTCTCTTGATTTTATTCTCTCATTTTCTAAATTAATGGACTTATGTCAATATTTGTTTTTGAAATTTTCAGGTTCCAATAGTATTAAACAAGTAATCATACCCATGTAGAAATGTATTTACATAAGGGTCATCATGCCCTGATCGATATAATGTTTTTAAGGGCCACCATTCACATTTATTATAAATATAAATTGTCAACATATAAATTTTATATAAAGATTAAGTGTCATCATGAAAAATTTATATTTATCTTCCATATGGGTCATCATTCCCAATTTCCATAATCATAGATTACCTTCATGCGCACACATTCTTAATAATAATATCCATTGGATTTAATACAGTCTAAGGAATAATTCATAATTATTTTGCATTTATCATGAACAAGGGTGTGACCATTGTTCAGCTTAATTAGAAGATATGGTCATACCAATCACCTCTAATCGGTTCAATTCATTATAATTTTTAAGAGCATTATCTATACCAAGACACTACATTAATCTATATCAAAATGATATCACAATTTTAAAGGTAAAGAAAAACAAGCCATTATATTTTTTAGGTACAAGAGATTGAATTCCAAATTAAGCACATGGAGGGAACACCCAAAGGGATGGCTCAATATAAGGCTAAAAATATCGATGTGATTTGGGTACTAACAAGTCTTTAGATTTCAAAATGGAAAACTATTTAAGGAAGATATAAATTAGGGGAAACACATGGTGGAAAGCAGTGTTCGACCCATATCACATATTAAAAAATTTCAAGAATTGAAGGGTTAATTAATAGAACACCTACCATATACTCATAAAACCCTACTCACTCAATATTGTTCCTTGATTTGGTCCAGATCAAGACAAAATGGATGAATATACCAACCCTCTGAAAATAGAACATATGATCCTACTCCTCAATAACTGTATCATGGGAAAGATAAATGGGTTAAGGCTCAAAATTAATAGAGATATTATTTTTGGATATCTAATGAGACTGATGGAATATGAATAAGACACCATATCAGATAGTTATCAAAAATCCAATGTAAGGCCATGGTGTGAGCTCTTATGTGAAGAAGAAGAGCCTCCAATGCTGTAAATGGGAGAGAAAATGATAGAGGTAAGATATTAAGTCGTTAAGGTAGTTTTATAAATATAAAAAAAAATTAGGTATTGCATGGTTTTTACACACGGTTGGATAAACCACACACCAACTGTGCTTAGCTCTCTATTTAGGAAGGGGCCACATGGTTAGGCCACACAGTTTGGGAAACCATACACCAAGCATGATAAACATATATACTAAAGTTTTTTGAGATAATCTCATTGGAATGAAGCCTTTGGTGCATGGTTATGGAAAACCATGTACCCTTCTTGGTCCTTTTTCCAACCCTACGTGGTTAGAGGTAATCATGTGGCCTACCTCGCACAGTTTCTCCCAACTATGTGGCAAGTCTATTTCCCCCCCCCCCCATTTGGGGTTCTGGGATCCAAACAAGCCCCGAACACCTCTAAACTTTTCAAACCTTAAATTGAATATATATTTGGTCCATAATAAATAATTAGACCAAATTTAAATGGATCCATTCCTCAAATAAGAACCACGTTATTACATTCTTCCTTCTTAAAGAATCTCATCATTGAGTTCGTCTTCCAAGGGAGGAAAAACTTCATCTGAGAAAAACTGCAGCCACTGAGCTTGTACATCATCCCCACTCTCCAATGTCTCACCTTGTGCCCCTCCATGATTTCATAGCACCTGTACTAAAGGGAGATACTGCACTCAACTTTGTGCTTTGGTCAATTATAAATATAGTATACACCTCAAACAATGTATCAACATTTATTTAAACATCCTTAGGATCCAAAATATGAGACAAGTTAGCATGATATCAGTGAAGTTATTAAATGTGGAAGACATTGTTAATATAAATATACCTCTAAAGAGATAGTAACAAATAGGCTATCAGACAAGCTCCCTCTAAGAACTCAAATGGACCCAGAAAGAGCAGCGATATCTTCCCATGTCTCAGAATCCATATATTCATATGCATGGGTTATACCTGTAAGAAAAAACGATCCATGAACTCGAACACCAAAGGATTCCAATAGAGATAATCATAATATTTATATATAGACTGAGTAGTAGACATATTATTCCTAGTTATTTGATCCTTCTTTGAAGTATTTGGAATGAGAATAAAACCAAATAACACTTCTTCTCTTACTTATAACTAGAATAGAGGTGAATAGAACATCCTACCATATATGACCTCATCAGGATCCATATGAATTGTCTCATGATAACTATTATTAAAGGAAAACTATATAAGAGGGGTATTAATCTCCTAAAAACCACTAAAATTAAGGATTCATGCTCAAAGAATTTCTTATAAAACTACTATAATATATTTTGATTGGACGTCAGTATGAGGGTGAAAAGTTGTGCTTAAAAGCACCTCTTCACCCATATCTTTCTAGAACTGTTTCTAGAACCTCAATGAGAAATGAGCTTCCCTAACTGAATTGATAGTATGGGGACCCCATGTATTCAGATAATCTCAAGGATGTACAATCTTCCCATGTCATCAACTAAAAAAGTCTCCTGGATAAGAAGGAAATGGTCTACTTTTGTTGGATAATCCACGACTACCCAAACTATGTCACTATCTGGAGGCACCCTTTGTAATATGATGAAAAAATCCATCAAAAAATTTTCCCATTTCTATTTTGGAACTATTAACGGATATAAAAAGATAGCAATTCTCTAGTGTTATTCCACACCTAGTGATAAAACTTGTTATCTGACACTTTATCACTAGCCACCAATATTGTCGTCACATATCTTGATACATCATAGAGATACCTAGGTCTACCACTCACTGAGTATAATGTGACTCATGTATTAGCTCCTATATCATATTTTTTATAACCTAGATACACCCTTGTATATTTAGTATGTCATTATAATCGATAGACCAATCCAGAGGTGGGTCCTCACCTGAAATACTCTCTTATAGGAAAAACCCCTCATTATCTAAAAACTACCTCATCTTCACCTTATCTAGATGTGAGGAGGTAACTGATAGTGATTCATTTATATACTATATATGAAGGTCCTTAAACTCTATTTTTATCTTATAAAACAAATCCATAAGGTTCCATTTTCTTCTGGTCTCATGAACTACCTATTTTTGAATCTGACTGCTTAGAGCATCGGAAACCGAATTGCCTTTCTCAAGCATGTAGGAAAGCGTGAAGTGAAATGACTAAATATATTATACCCATATTTTATTCCTAATATTTATGTCTCACTGGGTAAAAATATAGCTATGAATTTTTTAGTCTTTGAACCCCAAAAAAACTCTCCTATAAGGTAATTCCTCTAACAACAAAAGGCGTGTACAACAACTATTAACTCTGGATTGTGTGTCGGGGAACTCTGCTCAATAGGCCTCAAATTTTTCAACACATACATAAATACTCTCTCTTTAAACAATACAATGTATTCTAGACTAATAACTTATGCATCATAACAGACTGTATAACTCATGTACGGATCTTGAAGAATTAGGATCAGTGCTGAATTCAATCTCCCTTTCATATCCTACAAGGTCGTCTCACATGATTCAGACCATATAAACATCACACCAATCTTATTGAATCTTGTAATAGGTGTTTATTAACATAATAATTCCTATAAAAAATACATGTATTAACCTGTAAGACCCAAGAAAATATAAATTCCAAAGACATTCTTAGGATGCTCCTAGGTAACCACATCTCTCATCATGTTTTGGTCAACTGAAACTTTTACCTTTAAGATAATATGACATAATAATTTCAACGTTTTGATCTCAAAATGACATTTACTGAGCTTATCGAATAATTGGATCTCTCTTAGTGTATTCAAAATGATTCCAAGATGAGTGCCATGGTCACTACGAGTATGATAATACACCAAGATGTCATCTATAAATAACATGAAAAAGGATTCATGATAGGGATTTAAGGCCCCATTCATCAAATCCATAAAGAGGGAAGGTGTGTTCGTTAGACAAAATGGAATCATGAGATACTCATGTAAGTTTTAAAAACAATGTAAATTTTTACGTGGAATATTAAAAGGATTGACTTGAGCCTGATGATATCCTGATCCCATGTCGATCTTTGAGATACCCTCGCTCCACTAGGATGGTCAAAAATATCATCTATGAAAGGTAAAGGATACTGGTTTTTACAATAATCTAATTTAACTTTTTGTAATACATACAAATCCTGAGGTTTCAATCTGCCTTCTTTGAAAAAAAATGGGCGAACTAAAGGGAGAATTAGTATTTCATATAAAACCCTTAGCCTCCAAATCCTATAGCTACCTCTTGAGCTCATGGAACTCAATAGTAGACATCCTATAAGGATGAACGGATACAGGTGCATCTCAAGGTAGTATTTTAATGGTAAAATCTACCTCTATCTCAAGAGTTTGTTCTGAAATTTCATCAGGGAAGAGACCTCTAAATAGATATACTACATGAGGGAACTCAATCTTATGTTATTCTAGATTGTTTATAAAAAAGATATAAATATGTTTGGTCACACCACCTATACCATGGTTTTCTAGTCAAGATCTACCATCCTAGACATCCCACTCACCATTTTTAATATAAGTGTCACCCTATAGTGATGCAAAAGACACCCTCTAATGATAGAAATCCACATATGAGTGATAGGGGACCAACCAGCCCATCCCAATAATGACATAAAAAACCGCCATCTCAATGGTAAAGAGGACCCAAGAGAAAAAATGGATTCTTAAATCAGGAGAGTAGTCCTTGCACTATTTTATACTCCCAGAACACATATCAAAAGGCATATCATGATTCATAACACCATAGGAGAAATCAACATGAAGTTTGTGGCTCTCCAAAATAGGAACAAATATGAAGTAATGTGATTCACCTATATAGAATAATTCATAAACAATAGAATAGGATATGAGAATAGTTCTTTTAATAGTAGATGGAATGGAATCATCCTCATATGGTATAGGATACACTGAATAGTTATGTATTGACCCCCATCCTTATGCTAAAACATTATAACCTCGATCAATTCTGCTCTGTTGGTGCTGAAAAATCAAAATTTTGGATACCACGAGCACAATATCCTCTTATACCTATATTGACAATAATACTCAAGATGACTGCCTAATGAGGTGCTACAGAACCTACTCCTAAAGCTGGGGCTATCATGTATCCACTACCACTCGAAATAGATGGGAAGTTTATGCATAATCCTTATAGATTCCCCATTCTTCTATAGCCTCATCACTCAACAAGGTCTTTGAAACACCAAGACTCTTATGTTAAGGGTTCTCAAAATGGTGGCATACCATGTAACTATATGTGGGTGTCAACTGGCTTCTAATGCTCACATAGACAATCTCAAAACATCTCTTCTGACCACTAGTCAAACCACTACCCTCTCTACTGTTCCTAACCACCCTAGATAACACTGTATGCTTCCCGGAGGTTCTTCTCGGTGATAATCACTAAGTTAAATATATCTGATATAGAGGTCAGTTGAAAGAATTTACCAGATAAAAAATAGGATTCCAAATATCATCCTCAAATAGTCTCTCTTTTTTTCTCATGAGCATTATAAATATGCACAAAGTGTTGTAGCTCTGTAAAATGAGATGAATAGTCAAAAACACTCATCAAACACTGGTGAAGGTTCATAAACACCTTGACATGTTTATCCCTCATAGGCTCTATAAAGAAATTATGAATGAAGTTCAACTGTAAATCCCTCTAGATCGCTTCCTGATACTGACCAATCTGATTCAAAATATCCCTCTTGTGTTTGATAGATCCTCGAAACATTTAAGTAGAAAGTTTCATTATTCTCTTAGGAGGGGTCTATAGATTATTGAAAGTATACATGAATATCATGATCAATGACTCGGTAGCCTTTGTTCTTCTATCCACCATAAATTTGCATGGATACTACTACTGGAACTCCCTAGTCAACTCTCCAATAGAAGGGGAAGATCCTGAAGCTCCCTATATCGTCTGCATAAGACGTAGGGAATCTCATTGAAATTGGGATTTATCTCTTGGATAAGGAATAGTAATAGGTAAAATAGGAGAAACTATATAAGGCATAACAGGAAAATCAGAGCCCACCAACTCTAGAGCATGGTCATCACCACCCTCCCGGCATATGACTGGAGGACATCCTGGTGGAATTCCTCCGTATTTTCTAAGTGTAAGCCTTATATTATGTTTGAAAAGGGAATAATCCATATATATATAAAAATAGAAAAAATAAAAAACAATTATATGTAATCATCACACCCATATTATTGATCAAATATTCATGTTTGGGTGATAAAAGCACATATATAATAAATTAGAGATGCTACCTACTTCCCACTACTATGACCGAGACTCGGTCAAGCTCTATGTTTTTTTATTTCAATTTCATTTACAATTTCTTATTAGTATTTTTATTTTTAAATTTTTGAACCAAATGGCTCACTACTTCTAATCCATAAGGGCCCATGCAACTTATGAACTAGAAAATTGTTTCCAGTCTATCCACACCATAACATGTTTCAGTCCATACGACCAATGGTCTGTGACTCAATATGTCATAGTAAGCTTCTTAGGGTGCCTACTATAACCTAAGTATGATAATGTTTTTCAGGTTATATAAATCACTCTAAGTACTAACTATGTTTTCTTAATTATATTCAAGAATCACTATCCATTTAATAATTCTATTTCTATAGTGAGAGCACTAATGGAAATCACAAGCAATGTAATGAACACAATGCTCCTATATGGCATGGTATGTGAATTTTCTTATAAAGTTCCTAACATGTTTCATTATCAATGATTCATTTCAATCATATATTTGGGACTAGAATATAAGTTAAAACCTCAATTATTTAAATATTAATATGATAATTCAAGTGACTCACCCAATAGTGCAATCAATTCATCTGTAATTAGAAAAAAAATCAGAAAATAGCAATTCCCATTCAAGGAAATTTGGTTTTTCTTTGTACATGGGTTAGCTACTACTAGGAAGAGCTCATTACCATATACCATAATCATACATATGTTATTACTATTCAATTAAAAAATTAGTGCAATAAAATTAATGCTTTAGTACCACATTGTGATATCTAGGACCTGGTTACCACTCAGAGGATCCCCTAGCTTGGAAGGCCACATGGCATCAAGTGTATCTCCCCGAATTCCAGAGGATTCCGAATAACAGCGAGGGACTAGGGTGTGTATGTGGGGAGAATATTCCCTAATTTATAATTTAGATTAAATAGGATAATATAATATCATATGAAAATTGGAAGTAGTATAATAATTATTAAAAATATGGCACAACAGAAGTAGGCACTGTAATGAATGGACTAGTAACCCACTTTGGGGTGATAAAGATATAACCAACCAAGAAAAAATAATCATTTAATAACTATAACTGAATCATCTAAACTTTTTTATAATGTTAATCATGTATCTATGAAGCCAGAAAACATGGATACAATCAGTAGACAATTGTACTATACATGCTATACAAAAATAATCTAAAAAGGGGAATATTTATCTAAGAATCCTGAGCTTCATCCTGGTAGTCTTCTCCCAAGATCTCATATTGATACAATAATGAATTCAAGCATCCATAAGAGGATGTGTCCATATATCTACACCTTCAATCATTTATTCTACCCAGGTACCATAGGCAGCCCGGGTAGAGTGCAAGATAAAATAATTATGCCACCACCAATGATGTCTATAAATATCCAATCATTTATATAATGTGGAAGTGTGTATATATAATAATTAAGTCAATAATAACAACTATACATTGTTGGATCTATTTACTGATAGGAAACTAGGATAACACTACCAACATAGACTCATTATAGTAAATCTATGAACAATTTACAGGGGATGCAATGACAAAAATCATAATTATATAGGACACCATGCCCGGTATCACAATAATATAGGGAATTTACAGCCCAATATTGCATTTATAATGGATTCCATGCCCAGTATAATATTTATATAGGGGGATCCATGCCCTGTATCATTATAATTTAGGGGGCTTCATGCCCAGTATCACAGCAAGTGATGCCATGACCATAAAGTATCACAAGTGACATATTACCCATATATTATCACAAGGGATGTCATATCCATATATTATCATATTTGTATAAGGGTCACCATTCCCACATCTATATAAAATCTAAAAGGGTCTACAAGATCATTTAGTATAAATATAAATGGTTTTCATTCCCATTTTTTATAAAGATGAAGGAATTTCCTCACCAATTTATATTTATCATTCATAAGGGTCATCATGTTAATTTCTATAATTAAAGAGCGTTTCCAGGACCACACAATCATAATAATAATAAAAATTTCCTTTAATATGATCTAAGTAATAAATCGGAATTTATTTAACTTTATCATTAACAAGGGAATGTCAACTGTTCAATTTAATTGGGTGATGTGGGAATACCACTCACCTCTAATCAATTAAATTCATTATAATTTTCAAGAATGTAACCATGCTAATCCACTACATTATTTAATTCCAAAATGATATCACCATTTTAAAGGTAAATACAAAAACTCCATTAGGTGTTTTGGGTACAAGATATTGAAGGCCAATTTGGAACTTGTATGGCACACCAAAAGGGGTGGATCGTTATTAGGTTGAAAATATCGATTTCATTTCGGTTCTAATAGTTATTTAGGTTCCAACAAGGTAACCAATTTAAGGAAAATAAAAAACAGGTTCAACGGATGGTGGAAACCGGCATGCGGCACATATCAACTACTTTAAAACATAAAGACCATAATGGATAATTAGAATTCCAACTATGTCAAACTCATAAAACTCTCCTCATCTAGTATCCACGATTGATTTTGTCTAGATTAAGAGAAAATGTAATAACAGAACAATGCTCTGAAAATAAGGTGTATGAGCTAGTAAATTAATAAATACATTGAGGGAAAGATAAATGGATAATGGAGTAGAAGGCATAAAGATATTACCTATGGTTATCCAAAGAGATAGACATAAGCTGAATTAGAAACTGAATCAAAGAGTTATCAAGAATCTTTTGTTAAGAAAAGGTGGGACCTCGTATGTGAATAAAAAAGGTCCTCGTCCAATATAAATGGGAGAAAAAAGGACATGAGTATGATTTTAATTCATTAAGGGTATTTATTTAATTTTACCCAAATTTTTAAAGGGAAATGTTTTATCCACACAGTTGGCCAAACCATGCTCCAACAGTGCTTAGATAACTGCTTAGGAAGGGGACCGCATGGTTAGGCCACACAGTTTGGGAAACCGTGCTCCAACCCAACAAATATCATGTTCTACGTTTTTCTGACATACTCACACGGTTTCTCTAATATGGAACAAGTCTTGAAAAAATATGTTGACCATGAAATCCCCCACTTTCTCGAGGTGCTTGTTTTGGGTAGGGTGGCTATATGGTTTGTCCAAACTACGTACCAACTGTATTCCACCTTTTGGGACTCCAAAATTGGGATCACTATTTCTGGGGTGAAACCACATGATTTTCTCTATCTGTGTTCCAACCATGCATAGCCAGTGTTTCTTCCAAAATTATTTTATTTTACCTGAAACTTACCCAATATAAAAACAAACTATGATATACTAAAATAGGGGTAAAATATTAACTTAAAATGAGAATATGACATCTCCATAAAGTTTCGGATCATAAAACCATATACCAATTTAAAAAAATTGTATACATAAAAAAATTATTAACTGGGGAAATATTGATAAATTTATATCCTTTAATCAATATAGATATTTATTGATAAGACATATTATTAAAAAATTAAATTAATCATTCGATGTATGAGGAATTATTTGGACATGTAGTGATATGATGAGCCCAAAACTATATAGATCCTCAATCCATCAACATGTCTCAGAGTCAAATTAGATGAAAAAATTAAACCATCATTAACTTGTAGTTTTAAACTGTCTTTTGAAAGGTCACAATAGTAGAGGTATCATTATTCCTGAGATCATGAAATCCAAAAATCAATCATTTCCTTCATTAAGAATTTAGTTAATATTATGCATGATATTTCCCAATGATATTATATTCGGAGGCATTTCATTATCATTTTATTGATAAAATGATATGTGTTTTTGGTTATTAAGCTTACAACATTGATTATGCCTTATCTAATTATGATAGCCGTGTTATTGACTAAATTTTATGTTTGTTCAGTTATTTACCATTCCATTTTGATTATTAATTATTGATTCATGATATATTTCACTATACATATCCCTTAATGAGAATTTGGTCTCACCCTTATTTTTCTTCCTTTCACAAATATATAAATAAGAATTCATGAAATGTGTTCATGGATGAAAAATGTTTTACATTTATATGATTTTTAAATTATATCACTATATAAAATGGATATCTTTTATGTATATAGTTTACCTAGAATACTGAACTTTACATTCCTTTTAGATTTGATGCCTTGCATCTATGCCAATGTAATAAAGCAGTAACTAGCTCCGACTTTCCAGTTTTTTGGAGTTAAAATCTCAAATATAAATTCAATGACTACTCCCAAATAATTTTTAAGACAAATATTTAAAATAATTCATAAATTTGAAGTATTGATAATCAGACATTTTATTCCCAATTTCATTGTCTAAGTGTAACACCCAAAGATTTCATAGTGTGTTATTTCTTCAAAATAATTCAATAACTTGCACTACACGCAACACTGAGTTCAATCACACCATGACTTACAAAAAAAAAGGCATTCAAAAGAGGTTATGAATAGTATTATCTAAATTTTAAACTTTATATAATCCTTATAATTTTAGAATCCATATTATGAGTTTCTTAGATATAATGCAAGAAAAAATTCATTTTCAGTATTGCACTTTTATCAACTTTTAATAGTGAACCCTTTTTAAATACAATATTTTAAACTTTTTGACTAAATGGGGACATCAAAAATTTAAAATGAAACATCCCAAGCTTCCACGGTACACTTTCTTTGAATAATGTGATAGCGTGTGTTGTACGCAGCAACGAGTTCTAACACACCATAACTAATCAAACTAGCCGTTATGAATAGTAATACCTACTTTTTGAAATTATATATATTTTATATTTGAAAATGGACTTCATTTTTGGATTCGGAATATCGAATTTAGCCTAAGGTGAAATTTTGGTACATTTCGGATAACTTTCATATTTTGATGAATAGTGAAAATTACTAAGTTTTAATTAAAAACAACTTTTTTAATCAAAATAATTAATAGTGATAAAATATGAATTTGAGTGGTTTTAAAGTATATTTAGAATATATTTTTACCATTTAATATAATTTTGGTCATTGGACATAATTTTACAATTAAACCGAACATAAATGAGTGTCAATCTTTTGATAGTTATTATCTCTTAAAAACACGCTTTTTGTTTTGACAGCGGGAATTAATTTTAAATTAATTTCTGCAACTTCTGTGTTTTGAATTTAGGATAATGGATTCAATATTTGGAATCAGGATGTTCAAATTGTGTAAATAGGTAACTTTTATTTTTAGACATTTTGAATAATTATTGCGGTAAATATTTTATTTACCGTGGTTATGGGTAAATCCGGTAAATAAGGGTTAACAAAATAATATTATAATAATACTAAATTACCCTAAAACGTGTCTTAACCCTATTGGTTGATACATGGTCGACCATGGGCATCTTTGGGTCGATTTTGGGACCCCATGGATCCACTTGTAAGTGACAATGACACTTTATTTTAATTAAGTTATAATGAATACAAAAATGACACAAGCATATATCTTTACGAAAGACAATTTTTACATAGGGTTATATATGTTGGATTTTCGATTATAAATATTCATTAGAAAGATGAAACGATTTCCTACATAATGATATTTTATTTATAAATTTTAGACATTAAATAGGTTATTTTATTTATGACACAATGATGATGCAGTAATTATTATAATAGTAACAAATTAAAATAATTGATATTATAAATACCCAAATAAATATAATATGAAACTTTTAATGAATTAAACTAATTTTCTAGGATAATATGATATATTAGGATTGATTTAATTGACTTTGTTCGAAGTAATCAATCTGTTATGAGTTTCAAAAAAATCAACTATTGAATAGTGTCAAAATTGACATAAAAGAGTTCTTAAAACAAATATTATATTATTAATTGATATTAAATTCCTAAAAATCTAAGGTTCGGTCAAGAGACTTATATCATGATAGGTTCATCATTAATGGACCACTTGGGGGTCTCTTGGATGTATATAGTAAGTTTATTAACCATATTATATAAAAATACAAAGAGACATTGTAAAAGTGAAACTAATTAACTTAGAGTTAATAATTAAAGATAAGGTTAATATAAGTACCCAAACCTGTCTAAATTCTATTGGTTGAGTGTTTTTCGACCTATCCCCACCTTATCCTTTGAATATTCAACTTTGGAGCCATTGGAAACCGAATATGAATTTATTATAAATTAATATTTCTAGCTTTTCCAAAGGTGCCCCTCACCCCTCTTATAAAAGGGCACTCCTCCTTCTCATTTCTTCACACCTTCAAAGCCTTTTGGTTCGGCCAAACTCTACCCAAATACTCTCCCAACATCCCTCACTACAACCTAGAGGCCTTAGTTTGATCAGAAAGCCAACCTAAGGAGCCCTTTTGATCAAATCAAAAGGAAGAACCCGAAGAAGAGGTAATGATTTCACCACCCTTTTCCAAGTTCATTTCTTCTTCCACTTCTTCTTCCTTTGTTGTTACCATTCTAAAATAATAACTCTAGTATCTCACATATACTGTGATGTTATTATAAATATGGTACAACCATATTCAGTATTCTATCCACCCTTTGAATAACATGTCACCATACGTGCGTACGTACGGCTTACCGTCTCCACGTCGTGGTGTAATTGTTATTCAATATATTATTATTTGGATGGGTATAATAATGATGTGTAACTCATGTAAATAATAAATATTACATGTTAATGATTCTGTATATATGATATACCATCCATTTATATATTATTTTAATATCAAAGGAATGATATTGTCGCTCGTGCGTACGTACGGACTACCGTCTCCACGAACGCGATAAGATTCATTCTCCATAATATTCATTCAAGTATTATTCTCATTTTAGGGTTAAAAATAATGTTAATATCATTCTGATTATGAATAAGATATAATCTATCCATTACAAACATGTCTTACGTAACCAAACATTTAAGAAGAACGAATCGATTATCACCCGAAACGACGATAATACTAAGATATTATTAATAAAGCAATGTTAAAAGATCATATATGATATCATATTAATGTATATGATTCTTGTATAATTTAATAACAATTATTTCACCATTATACAGGAGGTTAACCTACCCCAACAAAGGAAAAGTACAAGGTAAGGGTTTATTTCACAATCTCTTCATTATCCGAGGTTGTTTATACGTAATAATCTACTGGGATATCTTTATCATCCACATCCATGTTTCTTAAAAATGTATTTCAAAACATTTTTACTATTTACAAGGATATGGGTTAAATTCATTTATACCCTTGTTTGACTTTTTATAAGAGGTTTATAAAGGAATCTTTCCGTCGTTTTCAAAACAAGGTCCTTTTTAACCTTTTCGACAGAATTGAGGTAAGAATGTTTTTTTTAACTTATACGGCGGGTGCGGTTATTTTACGCCGTTATAAAATCTTCAAAGATTTCCTTACAAGCTTATAAGAATATTTTCAAAGAAAATGTTTTATTTTATATGGATCTTAAATGATTTCAAAATAAAAGGAGATATTTCTTTAAAAAGAATTTTGATTTCATCTATGTCAACATCCTTTGATGGATTTTAAGATTATTTGAAGTTGATTTATTATGATACAAAACTTCTATATTGTATTGAAGGTTTTGTGATATGTTTGACTATGGATGTGCTATTTTTTATACCATTCATAGTTTATGGTGAAATTATTGACATTTCGTATGCTAGTTTTAATACGAATGTTTATGTTATGTTTAAACCTTTTCATATGGGAATGCATTGGACTTAATAAGTGACGGGTGGAGCCCGCTATAGCTCCTCGATGCATCGGTAGGTCTCATGAGACAAACTAGTGTCTTGGCACAAGGCCTTGACAAAATCTTATTTGTAGTCTTGGCACGAGGCCTTGGCTATGTGGTTATGATAGTCTGGCATTATGCATTCCAACATTATGAAAGTGGTTATTGATATTGCATGTGATTATTCGATTAGTAGAATATCCATGTGAAAAAGTAAATGGCATTATTTCATTTTACTTTTTCCATACTATGTTGAAGTTCAATTTTAAAAGTCTTTTGTTTTAGTAATTCATTGCCTTAAATGTTTATGCTTATTTTGAATGTTCTGCTATATTGTTATCCTTACTGGGCATTTGAGCTCACCCCTTTTCTATGTTTTATTTTTCCCAGGTAGTGAAGAAGTAAATTATGAATGACTTGCAGGGATATTATGAGGGGTTAATAGTGTGGATATGAAGACTTTGTTGTTGTTGTAGTTTTTCACTTTGAAATGTAATGTAAAACTTTATGAATATATCTAGTGTTTCCAAGGCTACTAAACCAATCGGTCTTTCGGGATTTGATCTTTCTTGTGATCATGCCAATGTTACGAAGTAATGCACCGACTCTGGGTAGCTGGGGTCGGGGCGTTACAGTTGGTATCAGAGGAAGTTTAGTACAAACCTTGGAAGCTAGATTTAGATAAACTCTGATTAGAGCACGTATACCTAAGATGAACTTTCAAGATTAGTATAGAAGAATTTCCTAGAATTTTGGTATTGTAGAGATTTTGTGAGTTTTCCGAGCAATATATCCCTGTCTGGATACGAGCAGGTAGAGGCGGCTCTGGCACAGATGTACCTAGGGGTAAAAACCGAAAACACCGCTTTGAGATAGACTCGAACGGGAACTGGTGCACGACAACGGGCCTTGCTGCACTCTTGGTTACGACACTCCCGGGGGATATGCTTAGGATAACTCTCATTTTCTTTACAAATCATTATGAAGGGTTTATGAGTATATACTTCCTCAAAGAAAACATTTTTATGATTATGGATTATATCCATAAATAGTTCAATTTATGTTAAGTGTTTTATAAGTATGGGATTATGTATTTTGATTCATAAACTGATCTAGTTTATGCCATTGTTTAGAAATGGCGCCCAGTAGAAGGAATGAGAACTCCAGAAATGAATATGATCCAAAGAGAAGGAAGGATCATATCTTTCATGGTCTTAAGCTAGAATTGATAATAGAAATAGTCTCCCATGTATTATCATCATATGAAGAAATAATATCATGTGTTGATAAGATAAGTAAAGAGTTTACTGAGTCCTATGGCTTTGAAGGGAAGCAAGAGAAGAAAAGGATGGAAGAGAGAAAAATGGATAAAGGGAAGAGGGAAAAGAAGAATTTTCCCATATGTGGTAACTGTGGAAAGAAACACCCTGGAAATTGCCTGAAAGGAATGGGAGTTTGTTATAAGTGTGGGGGAAAAGGGCACAAAGTACGTGACTGCAAGGGTGAGAAAATGGTTTCAAATGTACAATGCTTCATTTGCAAGGAGTTTGGACACTACGCGAACCTATGTCCCAGTCATCAGACTATGCCGCAAATGATGCTATTGGATAATAATCAAGTTATGATACTACCACAGATGAAGAGGAATGATTAGAGTTCTTATGTTGATTATGTCAATTGAGTGTTGTATCAACAATGTACTTGTTACAATAATCATGGAGTATATAAGGATTGTACTGCAGTACTATTTCATTAAGGACTTGAGATTGTGTGGAACAAAGAAAGGTGACTCAACAACAGGATAAATTTTTGGAAAATATATGGTTGAGAGAATGATAAACCATAATATAGTTCTGATACCGAGTTAGTGATTCTGGAATAATACATGATTGTTTTGGATAAATTATATTGGATATTCTTGACTACCTTGGAACTGATTAATGATCTGTATATTCCATTATTGTTGGGGTTTAAAACATTTTTTGGATTGATGAGGTATATCCAGCATTCTATATGGAATAAGGGAGCATGAATGTAATCAATAAGGAATATGGTAATTCAGGATGTTTCAATGTATTAAAAGAATACATGATGAAGGTATTCATATGCTATTACGTGGTAAAAAGGATCTACATTATGTTTAACTTCCTTATAAATGTTGGACTGTGAGTTTGGTCAGAAATATTTTGGATAAATTCTAGTTTGAGATTAATTTTGGATTGCCATAAAAGGACAACCCGGAGATCGGGCGGCAACCCGTCGCGTCCGGCAAGGCCGCGAGACTTGAACCCGCAACCGAAGGGCGACAAGGGTGTATCACCTACCACTGGCCCAAGAGATGTCATGGATTAAATAATGTAGTTTTTTTAAAAGATCTGGTAGATGAATTATAAATTCGTTTATTTTGGAACCCTGTACGAATAGTATAAATAGAATTTGTTTTATGAGTGAAAGATGAGTTTGTGGTAGAAATTTATTAAGTAAGTATATCTCCTTATGATCTTAGCCAATCTCATAAATAAATTCCTCAACATTAAGAAAAGGAACTTAGAACAAAAATGTTGTCCTAGATGGTACCTTAAATCATCACTAATTTATGGCTTTGGGATTGTTGGCCTTTTCATAGCCATGTTCTCTACCACTCTCCATCAGATAATTGATGGTTAGATTTCTCCTCCATATCCATATTTTCCTACATGGAACCCTAGTATGTGTTATTTTCGGTAATCTTCATACTTTCCACTCTTTATTTTAAATAGAGGCCTCATTAATTCATTTTTCGATGTGGGATTTCAACTAAGATATTTTGAAACGTCAAAAATGTGTTATCCCAATACCCTATATTTTGTTGAACCGATGGTACTTCAAATCATCATAGATTGATGAGTTTAAGGACCTCAATTTTATACTTTTTTGTGATTGATGACCTCAATCACTACCTATAAATATTTACGTTTTTCCTCCAATTATATGCCTCTAATTGCCACCAATGTTCTCCTAATCAAGATCATAATTTGGTGGTGACCCTTTCATTTCTCTTTTCCTCATATTAAGACTAAATTTTAGTAACCCAATTTCCGATGTGGGTTTTCCCACAAATATATTTTCTATTTTCAACCTTTTATTTTCGAAGAACAATTTCAAATTGCGAGGACGCAATTTATTGAAGGAGGGGAGAATGTAACACCCCAAGATTTCATAGTGTGTTATTTCTTCAAAATAATTCAATAACTTGCACTACACGCAACACTGAGTTCAATCACACCATGACTTACAAAAAAAAAGCCATTCAAAAGAGGTTATGAATAGTATTATCTAAATTTTAAACTTTATATAATCCTTATAATTTTAGAATCCATATTATGAGTTTCTTAGATATAATGCAAGAACAAATTCATTTTCAGTATTGCACTTTTATCAACTTTTAACAGTGAACCCTTTTTAAATACAATATTTTAAACTTTTTGACTAAATGGGGACATCAAAAATTTAAAATGAAACATCCCAAGCTTCCACGGTACACTTTCTTTGAATAATGTGATAGTGTGTGTTGTACGCAACACCGAGTTCTAACACACCATAACTAATCAAACTAGCCGTTATGAATAGTAATACCTACTTTTTGAAATTATATATATTTTATATTTGAAAATGGGCTTCATTTTTGGATTCGGAATATCAAATTTAGCCTAAGGTGAAATTTTGGTACATTTCGGATAACTTTCATATTTTGATGAATAGTGAAAATTACTAAGTTTTAATTAAAAACAACTTTTTTAATCAAAATAATTAATAGTGATAAAATATGAATTTGAGTGGTTTTAAAGTATATTTAGAATATATTTTTACCATTTAATATAATTTTGGTCATTGGACATAATTTTACAATTAAACCGAACATAAACGAGTGTCAATCTTTTGATAGTTATTATCTCTTAAAAACACGCTTTTTGTTTTGACAGCGGGAATTAATTTTAAATTAATTTCTGCAACTTCTGTGTTTTGAATTTAGGAAAATGGATTCCATATTTGGAATCAGGATGTTCAAATTGTGTAAATAGGTAACTTTTATTTTTAGACATTTTGAATAATTACTGCGGTAAATATTTTATTTACCGTGGTTATGGGTAAATCCGGTAAATAAGGGTTAAAAAAATAATATTATAATAATACTAAATTACCCTAAAACGTGCCTTAACCCTATTGGTTGATACATGGTCGACCATGGGCATCTTTGGGTCGATTTTGGGACCCCATGGATCCACTTGTAAGTGACAATGACACTTTATTTTAATTAAGTTATAATGAATACAAAAATGACACAAGCATATATCTTTTAGAAAGACAATTTTTACATAGGGTTATATATGTTGGATTTTCGATTATAAATATTCATTAGAAAGATAAAACGATTTCCTACATAATGATATTTTATTTATAAATTTTAGACATTAAATAGGTTATTTTATTTATGACACAATGATGATGCAGTAATTATTATAATAGTAACAAATTAAAATAATTGATATTATAAATACCCAAATAAATATAATATGAAACTTTTAATGAATTAAACTAATTTTATAGGATAATATGATATATTAGGATTGATGTAATTGACTTTGTTCGAAGTAATCAATCTGTTATGAGTTTCAAAAAAATCAACTATTGAATAGTGTCAAAATTGACATAAAAGAGTTCTTAAAACAAATATTATATTATTAATTGATATTAAATTCCTAAAAATCTAAGGTTCGGCCAAGAGACTTATATCATGATAGGTTCATCATTAATGGACCACTTGGGGGTCTCTTGGATGTATATAGTAAGTTTATTAACCATATTATATAAAAATACAAAGAGACAGTGTAAAAGTGAAACTAATTAACTTAGAGTTAATAATTAAAGATAAGGTTAATATAAGTACCCAAACCTGTCTAAATTCTATTGGTTGAGTGGTTTTCGACCTATCCCCACCTTATCCTTTGAATAGTCAACTTTGGAGCCATTGGAAACCGAATATGAATTTATTATAAATTAATATTTCTAGCTTTTCCAAAGGTGCCCCTCACCCCTCTTATAAAAGGGCACTCCTCCTTCTCATTTATTCACACCTTCAAAGCCTTTTGGTTCGGCCAAACTCTGCCCAAATACTCTCCCAACATCCCTCACTACAACCTAGAGGCCTTAGTTTGATCAGAAAACCAACCTAAGGAGCCCTTTTGATCAAATCAAAAGGAAGAACCCGAAGAAGAGGTAATGATTTCACCACCCTTTTCCAAGTTCATTTCTTCTTCCACTTCTTCTTCCTTTGTTGTTACCATTCTAAAATAATAACTCCAGTATCTCACATATACTGTGATGTTATTATAAATATGGTACAACCATATTCAGTATTCTATCCACCCTTTGAATAACATGTCACCATACGTGCGTACGTACGGCTTACCGTCTCCACGTCGTGGTGTAATTGTTATTCAATATATTATTATTTGGATGGGTATAATAATGATGTGTAACTCATGTAAATAATAAATATTACATGTTAATGATTCTGTATATATGATATACCATCCATTTATATATTATTTTAATATCAAAGGAATGATATTGTCGCTCGTGCGTACGTACGGACTACCGTCTCCACGAACGCGATAAGATTCATTCTCCATCATATCCATTCAAGTATTATTCTCATTTTAGGGTTAAAAATAATGTTAATATCATTCTGATTATGAATAAGATATAATCTATCCATTACAAACATGTCTTACGTAACCAAACATTTAAGAAGAACGAATCGATTATCACCCGAAACGACGATAATACTAAGATATTATTAATAAAGCAATGTTAAAAGATCATATATGATATCATATTAATGTATATGATTCTTGTATAATTTAATAACAATTATTTCACCATTATACAGGAGGTTAACCTACCCCAACAAAGGAAAAGTACAAGGTAAGGGTTTATTTCACAATCTCTTCATT
Source organism: Viscum album (assembly GCA_963277665.1). NCBI lineage: Eukaryota > Viridiplantae > Streptophyta > Magnoliopsida > Santalales > Viscaceae > Viscum > Viscum album. The sequence goes on from OY728129.1 coordinate 1,303,349,043, forward strand.
ATCCGAGGTTGTTTATACGTAATAATCTACTGGGATATCTTTATCATCCACATCCATGTTTCTTAAAAATGTATTTCAAAACATTTTTACTATTTACAAGGATATGGGTTAAAGTCATTTATACCCTTGTTTGACTTTTTATAAGAGGTTTATAAAGGAATCTTTCTGTCGTTTTCAAAACAAGGTCCTTTTTAACCTTTTCGACAGAATTGAGGTAAGAATGTTTTTTTTAACTTATACGGCGGGTGCGGTTATTTTACGCCGTTATAAAATCTTCAAAGCTTTCCTTACAAGCTTATAAGAATATTTTCAAAGAAAATGTTTTATTTTATATGGATCTTAAATGATTTCAAAATAAAAGGAGATATTTCTTTAAAAAGAATTTTGATTTCATCTATGTCAACATCCTTTGATGGATTTTAAGATTATTTGAAGTTGATTTATTATGATACAAAACTTCTATATTGTATTGAAGGTTTTGTGATATGTTTGACTATGGATGTGCTATTTTTTATACCATTCATAGTTTATGGTGAAATTATTGACATTTTGTATGCTAGTTTTAATACGAATGTTTATGTTATGTTTAAACCTTTTCATATGGGAATGCATTGGACTTAATAAGTGACGGGTGGATCCCGCTATAGCTCCTCGATGCATCGGTAGGTCTCATGAGACAAACTAGTGTCTTGGCACAAGGCCTTGACAAAATCTTATTTGTAGTCTTGGCACGAGGCCTTGGCTATGTGGTTATGATAGTCTGACATTATGCATTCCAACATTATGAAAGTGGTTATTGATATTGCATGTGATTATTCGATTAGTAGAATATCCATGTGAACAAGTAAATGGCATTATTTCATTTTACTTTTGCCATACTATGTTGAAGTTCAATTTTAAAAGGCTTTTGTTTTAGTAATTCATTGCCTTAAATGTTTATGCTTATTTTGAATGTTCCGCTATATTGTTATCCTTACTGGGCATTTGAGCTCACCCCTTTTCTATGTTTTATTTTTCCCAGGTAGTGAAGAAGTAAATTATGAATGACTTGCAGGGATATTATGAGGGGTTAATAGTGTGGATATGAAGACTTTGTTGTTGTAGTAGTTTTTCACTTTGAAATGTAATGTAAAACTTTATGAATATATCTAGTGTTTCCAAGGCTACTAAACCAATCGGTCTTTCGGGATTTGATCTTTCTTGTGATCATGCCAATGTTACGAAGTAATGCACCGACTCTGGGTAGCTGGGGTCGGGGCGTTACACTAAGTTCCCAATAAATTTCGGGTGGAGTCCCTATGTTATATGAATACTTCAAAACCTTTCTTTGTTCCACTGAATATTTTATCCATTAAAATTTTTTACATCTTGGTTGAAATGTATTTTGATGAATATCAAAAAAATTTAAAAAAAACTTTGGTTTTAAACATCATGTTTTGAAAAATCATCCCCATATAGTTTTACAAAATACCATATGATCCATCTTGAAAACACTTTTGAATTAGGGATAACACTATTGATAATTGAAAATTTCAGAATAGCTAAATATAGATATATTATAATTGAAAATCACCCTATTTTTTATTTAATTAGGAGTCTGGAACACCATTATAAGGTTCATACATTCTATAAACTTAATAATGTCTCATATGATATTCCTAGAAATGAGTTATATAGGAATGATTATATTTCATATCATATTCAAATTTATCCAGTGGTTCATCATTATATTAATGAATATCAGAAGATTAATGTAACATCTTGACTTTTCTCAATGGAAAAAAATATTCATTTTTTGTTTTAATTCCTTTGTTTTGTCCTAATAATGATTCATAATAGATTCGTGTAGGTATCGGGGGCATCCAAGTCTCATTCGAAGTCTGAAGCCCCGAAAATTAAAGGGGTTGATTGGTCCATGTGGTTAATAGAAACCATAAAACCCAGCCCTCATAGTTAACCTAAAGCGTGTCATTGAAAACAGTGGGGTGACAGGGGATGCGCAGGTTTTATGAAAATATGTGGCCCGAACTGCATAGAAGTGCGGTGATATAGAGGTTTAGGCTAGATCAGTTTTGCATAGTTTTCACATGGTTATTCAAATAGTGTGCCTAACCACGTTGGGTACCCCTATGAAGCAGATCATGGCACATGGTTGGCTCACAATTTGACCAACTGTGCGGTCAAACCATGTTCCCTTTCTTGGTGGGAGAAATTACTATTTTAACCCTCTTTAATGTATAATTAAATCCCTCTTATTCCTTTTAATTCTCCGACATGTTTCTTCTCCCCTCTCCATGCATGAGATTCTCCTTTCCTCCTCCATAGGTTCTGATCCATTTCCTTCAGGTGGTGACTAAATCTCTCAATGTCAAAAGAATTGTAAAGATCTGGGTAGGAACCTCCTTCCCCTTTCTTCTATTTATAGTTTTTTCTAACCTATATTTCACTATTTACATGCAACTCATTTTCCCCTATTTTCGCGGTGTTGGGAGATTTCTTCAATTTCTCCAATTTCATTTCAATTCAAGCTTCAAAAAAGGATGAGTTATGTGATATTGCATAGAGGTAAGTGTTCTAGGTCTTTCCCTCTCATTTAATTTCTTTTTAAATGGTGTGCAGTTGTGTCGTGCATCGTAACCTTTCGACGATGCCTCAATTATGTCTAATAAATTAATTTAATCGGTTGTTCATGTTGTTTGTGACCTTAGCTTGTGGCGAAACCCATTTAGGGGTTGTTTGATTTCCCATTGGCCACCGCATTTGGTGTTCCCACATTAGATGAACTATTGACCAAGCCTTCGGATTTTAAATCACCATGTGGTGTGTGTTGCAATAATTATAAATTTCTTAATTAATTAATTGAACCAAGATCAATGGTTTTCCATGTTGAAATAGCGGGTGCCCTAAAACCAACTATGTTGTACTTTTGATTACCATATCATGTGTACAGTTAGTTATACATGATGGATTATTACCATTATATTGTAGACTTTTCTAATAGCACTATTGAAATGATAATATCCAAGGATTAATTGTTGTGTCGAAAGGTTATAGGATATCCCATGCTATAATGAGAACCTCAAGTTACTCAAAAATTAATCTTAAATATATATTCTATGGTCTAGATACATCTTACTGACAAGACATAGTAGATGTTTGATTATCAAGTGTTGGGGGATCATAAGCATTGAGACTTCTTCTCCTGAAGTTTGTACTTGGTGATCTATAGTAGTGAGATCATGAGGACAGACCCACCAATAGGAGCACCACACGTTTTGGGTGTCATTGGAAGTTCCTATCTGTGGACATGTGTATTGGTATCCTGACTTGATACCATTACCAATGTGTATTATTTGATTGCATACTTTGATGCAAAGAGAAAACCATGGTATTGAAATCATGATGAGGTAACTTTTGTTGGGTGTGTCGTTAATGGTATGACATTGGTTGAATGGTTAAGAAATGATTTGACGCTTTCATGTTTAGGATGTTGCATATCTCCAGAATAGTTGATAAGGATGGTGCTACCTTTATAAGTCTTTGGCCAAAGCAGCCAAAAGGCAAATCCATCTGGAAAGATTAACAAATAATAAAACAAATAAAGGAAGATGACACAAGTGTGTGTCCTACATTATGAGATATTTAATGAAAAATAGATTTTAGTACACACTCAGTGTCCGTAGGATGGTGGTCTTGCTATGACTATCCTTGTCTCTTTAGGGGCCATGATGGGTTGCTAGACTGTGCTCATGGTCGGTGGATTTTATTCACTACTATCAGGATAAGGGCCTAGAGGGTCACACAAATAGAGTATTCAAGAATCAGGCCTATTTAGATGAATAGATATATTGAGCATGGTGGGCCCCACCATGGGGTCCAAGCATTGTTCAAGTTAACAATCACCGGTGAATTAAATAAATTCATTAATATTTGAGTTGTGAATATTTGGGATTGAATTTATTTAATGTATTTATAAGTTTAGTAAATATGAGAAAATATTAATCGAACAAATATTATTTTAATATTCAATGTTCATTTAATATTATGTGGGATAACGAGTCGAGTTAAAGGGCTTGGTTTTTATCACATAATATATTTTATATATATTACAAGTATGTGATAAAATAAAAAAAATAATATTGATGCAGTTTAGTTCATCATTTTTTTTTATTAGATGTTGAAATAAAAGCGGGTCGGGGAACCCAACTGGGTATTTTGCAACACCACTATAAATAGTGGTGAGGCTCTCTCTCCATTTAAACTATTCATTAATTCCACGGTATGAAAAATGAGATCCTCTCTCTCCTGTCACTACCTAGAGTGAGAAGCAGTTGATCGAAGGGCATGGATTAAGATCTCCCTCAAGCATCAAAGGGATCTCGATGCAGTGATATTTGGGAAGTCAAAGACATCTTTGGATCACCGCGCTAGCACATGGAATTTGACGATCGACGTTTCAACAGATTATAGAAGCACACATGGACGATCTAGAGTGATCCTGCAATAGATCCTTCAAGCGACGATCGCAATTGACTATTTCCAGTCGACCAAACTTCAGATTTGAAATAGGTATGTTTTCATTTTATTTTTGTGCTCTTTATAATTTATGTGAGATCCTAGAACCATACTGGGGCTCAGATCACTGGCGACGACAAGTCTCGTCGGCCTTTAGATGAAAATTTATAAAATTCTCGGCCCACCGGCTTCCGATGCGGGCCCCAAAACCATTCAGTGGTATCAGAGCGATCATTTAGATTTTTTGAAACTAGAAATTTTAATTTTCATTACAATTAAGTATAGGGTTAAAAAACGGTCTCATCGGTTCAAACCGTGCGTCGATCCAATATTGAATGGTCATGTTATGGCCATTTTAAATTTGCATATTGGATCGAATTTGCGGTTTGATCTCGTGTATAAATTTTTTTCATCCCGAAGAACTAATCATGTTTAAATTAAATTGGTGTTAGTTCATTGGATAAAAATAAAATTATTTACAAATTATATTTTAACATTTTATATTTTTCATAATAATTTTATTATTATTATAATAATATTTATTATATTTTTATAATAATAACATAATAATAAATTATTATTTTATTATAATAATTTTATTATTATTATATTTAAAGAGAAATTTAATAGCCTTCAGATTTTTTAGCAAATGGGTGTCGAAATTTATTAAAGGGGATGGGAGACCTTCACCTGGGTGGAAACTTAAAAGTGGGAATCAAAAAAATAAAGGGAATAAAATAAGGTGGGGGCGCATAATGAAAAGAAAAAAGAGTTTTTTTGGACCATGTGGACTCCCCGGGGTCACCCCCTTCCTCGGCACACCTCAGCAAAGGCACCTCCCAGCCCTATCACCTCGCCATCGTCGCAGCCCCAACCTCCAGGTGCCCTCGACCTGGCCTCTAAGTCATCCAGCTCGCGACCTTCTGATCTCTGCTCGCACTGGAACCCGTCACCGCCCTCCGCTCGTGCTGGCACCCACAGTGAGCCACAGGCCTCCCCTGGCCACTATCGGACCTGCGGCACCACCACTGGCCTCCTCCCGCCCGGCTCCCTACCACCCTCGACTTCCCCAGGCATGCTCCTCCTAGTCGCTCCCCTCGATGGAGCGCCGCCCAGGGCACCCTCCTCCCACGCCGCTGCCCTCCTGGCCAGATCCTGGCAGAGACGGTGGCCACCGCCTCATCAGGTCATCGTGTTGGTGCACCGAACTCCTCCCGGACACGCCTCCTGATGTCACCCTTCTTCCATGCAGCCTAACCGTCGGACCGGCCTACCCCCCGTCTGGCACCACTCCTGCTCACGACAGAACTCCGGCTGACCGTACCTTTTGGCCTACCACAGTGGCGCAGCGTATCCGCCGCCCTCCTTCGCTGCCCCGCATCAGCCTCCGTCCTCCCCCAGCGGTGTGACGCGGCAGCCGCCCACCTCACGGTGCCCGCCAGACTGCGGCCCCACCAGCACTTCCCAGTATTTCTTCTTTCTGCTGCAGTTGCGGATGAACCTAGGTGTGCACTGTAGTCCAAGAACAAACAGGTAATTCTTGACAAATTTTGCAATAAATTGTTTGGCTCAAAATAAGACTGGCAGATCTTCCTGACCAAGTTTGGGTTTGGGAGAATCTATGTGGCCCAGATAAACCGAGCACGGGCTTTACCCAACCCATTATAGGTCTGCGTAGGTTCAGTGCGACCCGCGACAGGTCAAATTAGAGTTTCGAGGCCCGGGTCATAATTAAATTAATTTATTTTTTTGAATTAAATTATATTAATTAATTTTTTAATTGTGGTTTAAAATTAAAATTAATCAAAATAAATTAATTTAATTAATTTAATTTTAGTATCTATATTAAATTAATTAAAATTAACATTTGTTAATTATTTTAATACACAAGATATAAGTTAATTTAATTTTGCAATGAAATTAAATTAATTAGTAAATTTAATTTTGGAATTAAATTAATTAGTAGATCGATGGATAATTAAATTATTTGAATTTATTAATTCATTTAATTTAAGTATATAACCCTCACACTTATTCAATGTATTTAATTTTATCGCACTTTATTTTACCTGTATTCCGGTCTTGAGAACCGACCCTTATAAGTCTACATTTATTTATTTATTTATTTTATTGTTTTACTATGTGTGATGATTGTAATTAATTAAATAAACAGTATGTGCATCATTTTTCTTTTCGGTTAAAATGTATAAGGGCCTACGCGCCAAATTTTACCCAATGTACATTTATATCCCTAATTCCCCTTGCCTGTGTGAAAGTATTTTTGTACTACGGATGAGGACGGTGAATGACGTGGATCCCTCCAAGTTGAGGTGGTGTATGTTGATCAAGATGGTGAAATATGACACGTGAATCCCTCCAAGACGAGGCAGTACTCCAAGATGCGATGTGGACCCAGCCAAGATGAGGTAATCCAAGACGTGATGTGGACCCCGCCAAGACTAGGTGATCCTTCAGAAGAGAAGCGAACATACAAGATAGGGGCAAGCTACACTATGTGTCAAGCTTCGACTTAGGTATGATTCCCTAAGGTCGTTTAGATGATCCATACCGGTCGAGTAGTAGTTTACCTTTATAAATTTATTTATTATTTTATGCATTTATAAACAGCGGGATAAATACCTAAAATAATAGATATTAAAATGCATAAAGAACCAGCGTATGTTTTTCTATTAATGTTCAGTTTTGAGCATGACAACATGGATGAACAAGATTAATAGAAATGGATTACATTCATCGAGAGAAAAAACTTAAAACCCTCAAAGAAATATTAAGTCACAACAACCTTCTATCATTCATGTTTGAACAAAACCAGGTGTTTGGGGTGTCAATCATGCCATAGCTGAGGGTGCTGCTTACTACCAGGGAGTTCTTATAAGGTTAGTGGGTTGACATAACTGTAATTGTAGAAAAGAAATATCCATAGCTAGCTTGTTGTAATTTTAGAGGTAATCTTTGAGTAAATCAGTTTATGATTTTAGAAGTTGAGACTTCACTCAACAGATCAAGGAACCGCGAGTTAATGCATTTGGCCATCCAAAAGCCTACCTTGAACCCTCCAGGTAGCGGCATGGTCATAGCTAGTAGACTATCAAGGTGGTCTAGGGATCCTTTCCACTAAAATACTCAAACTATAGAGTATTCCGATTCTAGTATAGAGGGTTCCAATAATTTGATAAATTAGTCTAAGACATTTAATGATTAAATTAATTTGTAATATCACATTCGGTAATGAAGATAATAAGTACTAATATGCTAAAGTTTATTTTTGTAGAAAAATTGCAAGTAAAAACAAAATAAAACTGTGATAAATATTGGATGAAGTTAATGTATAAACTAGAATGAATTTATGAAGTATAGTATAGGTAATCGCACATATTATTACTATATTGGTAATTCAAGGTGTTGGTATCCTAACCTGTTAAGCCACCTTAGGAAGTGAAGGTGTAAAATTGATTATAGGAGACTCTTGAATTAAGCAAATGACGGTTCTATCATAATTCTATCATCAATGTCTTATGTTATTTTTGGTCTCTACATCACAACATGGATGAAGTACATGTAGTATCATCTCCAAGAAGTTTCCAAGGAGAAATATAAGTAAGATTTGAATGTGATGATTGCACTCGTTTGTGTAATGTGAAAGAAAGTTCATAATCTTTCATGGAACCCCATTCTTATGCCTTTCACACCCAATTACTCTAGTTTCATTTAATGATAAAAACAAATGGTATAGAGTAAGTGCTTCATTAACTTTAAGGTAACATTCTCCAAGTAATAAGAATATTAAAGATAACACCATCTTTTGTTATTATGGTGAATATATTGAATGACAAGGAGAAAAAGTCCTATGAAAAGTTATGCCAAAGGCACCTTCACCATGTCCTTCATAGAAGAGAGATGGTTATTTAACAAGAGGTTATTTCCATCACATATAATGAAATAAATTTAGAAAAGTATATAATTAAAATGAACTTAATTGAATAAGAAAGAACCCGCTTCTTCCTCAGTTTATACTCATCAAATAAAAGTATTGTTTCTCACAAAATTATTGGGTATTAAATACAATATTCTTTTCACATATATGTATTGAAATAGAGTAAGTGGAGAAACATTACTAGGAGTAAGGTGTCTTCTCCAAGCAGCTGATAAAGGGTGATTCCTATGTCCGCGGTGATAAACACATAACTTCTAGTTGCCAAGTTATTGATTTAAATTGAACAAGTTGTTGAGCATAATCAAAACATTTATCTCACATGCCCATTTGGTCACAATGAGATGTTATTTCATGTTTAGGAATGATTTCTTTTAGTGTAACATACTTAACAGATAGTTTAGACATACTTGGATCAAAGGCAATACATGATGAATACAATAATGTAAGACGTATCCAGTTGTAGCAATATGATTATTTTTCAGGTAAAACTAAAATTTGATGTTAAGAATATAACCAGTATGATATTTAGGCTCATCACAGCTAAACACTTATGGTATTATGGACATATTTAGTTTAGACAAAGAAACCTTTAGAAATAAAGGTATGCCACAAAGCTTCTGTGGTTAGTTCAATAAGAGAGAGTGAACTATTCCAAAGTAAATCTAGAGATAAAGATACTTCATAAGATTCTTTTAAGATATTAAGGAATATAATACTGAATTATATGTTTGGTCAGAAGATATGAGTTGCTTCGGATCGGCCTGCTGAAGAATATCTTCACCAAACATTCATCGATCATGATAATGTAGTGTGGAGTAATTCCTAAATTCACATTACCTTATATACATAAAAATATTGATGTTCATAAGTAGGATCGATGACGAGTCTTACATGTTAACATTGATCAACAAAATGTAGGGTGCAACAATTCCTAAATTCACATTTTACACATCAAAATTATGATGTAAGTAGCATCAATGTTATAGTAACTTCCATCATAATTCAAGATGTGATTTTCAAATAACGGCGTGAAACTATGACCAATATGCCAACTAAAATGAAAAATGCATATCATAAAAGTCATAGTATGAGGAGAATCCATTATTTCATAGCAAATGTGTTATAGATGTAAAGCGTTTGTTAAGGAAAAACAAACAAACATGCATCGAGCTAAATACACGGTGCATCTAAAGTAAATATCCTAAAAGTTGATTAGGATATTACAAAAATCCCTAAGATAGAAAATATGTAGTCAAGTATTAGACTAAATTTCTATATAATGGTGAAAATATCTATTAGAGATAGTGGGAGATGAATTGACATGGAATTAGTCAATACTCGATATGCACAAATGGTGGACATAGGAACAAGTTCCACAATTTCATGTGGAAGAGGCATGTTCTTGTGACACATACTGCATAGGAAGGGTAAAAACCATGGTGATGTTTTTGAGTTCACCATAGCCGGTGATACATTATTCATTGAGAATAATAAATCAAACAAGTAAGAAGTATATGTCAATTAGCTAATATTGACAGAATCAATTAAAATTCAATAATGGATTCCATGTGTCAAATTGAAAAGAGGCTTATAAATTAAATATTGTGATGGGTATTAAAAGGATATGATACATGGATGGTACAAGCCTGGTACCGATAAGGATCTATTGCTTATACCAAGTCGGTATACCTAAATCCATTAGAATTTTACTTGACATAGCTAAACTTCTATTAGCCATTGGATGTCAAAATCATCATTCTTGGAAGGTGTTTGTTTGACTGAACCATAAAGGGATGATGAAAACATAGAATGGCAATGAAGGTTGCAAGTTACTGAAATCCAATTTAGGATTAAATTAAGTAACATGATCTTAAAGAATTAATTTCAAATCAATCTTTGACTTGTGTCTACCAATGGTTAGGGGGAGCTCCAAAGTTTTCCAAGAAAAATATGTTTGGAAACATATGGAAAAAATATATTGGTCTTACAGTTAGCTAAGAACATGATAAAAGTAATTCTTTAATGAATGACTTAAATAAGCAACCTATGTTCTAGGGAACCGCATCTATCGAAGTAGATCTAACTGTTGCTTGGACATAGTAAATCGTACATATGGTGACTTGTATTGAAAAAAATACAAGTTGGAACAATTCAATTTCAAAATTTTTTCTATTGTCACGCGGCTTAATCTCTTTAGGTGGACCGGTTTGGAACATGGAAATACATTAATGTTGTAAATTGAGTACCATATGCTTCAACGATGGATCAATCACCTATGCCATGTTATGTACAATAATTGATATATCCATGATATACTTTATAGTATTAAGATATCAATTATATTGAGGATCACTACAAGTGAAGTATTCATAACTATCATCTTGTACTTCGATAAGTAGAAATGATATATACCTGGTATATGGAGAAGAAGGTATACTAGTTTTGATGGGACACAAACTAGTAATCCTTAGATCAACTTGTTCTAGTATCGTAGTTAGGAAAAGGTAATGGGTGAGTCAAACTAATTAAATTCAGTGGTATCCATATCTAAAAAAACTGAGTATGTTGTAGCTTCTATGGATTCTATGGTAGCTAAGAAGTAGTTAAATACAGCGATTTATACCAATTTTTGGAATTGAACCTAATGAGAAAAGTATTATCATAATGTAAATTATGATATTCTTACTTTCCAAGTTGTCAAGTTATGACAATGGAAAAAAGTGATATACTTAGGGATACCTTATCTTGAGAAATTTTAATCAAGGAGATGAGGTCGCATAGAGTAGATATGCCACACAAGAAGAATTTGGAAGGCCAAGCAATTAAATCCATTACTCAACAGAAGCATGATTTTTATCGTATGAGTTGCTAACAATTTTGGTTATAAATTTGGCTCTAGTGAAAGTGGGAGTGTTAAAATAGTGGGTTCCCTATACCAACTATGTTGTACTTTTGATTCCCATATCATGTGTATAGTTAGTTATACATGATTTATTATTACCATTATACTATAGATTTTTTTGCTTCCACTATTGAAATGGTAATGTCCAAAGATTAATTGTCGTTTTGAAAGGTTATAGCAGATCCCTGACTATAATGAGAACCTTGAGATATTATATTAGTAATCTTAAATATATGTTCTATGGTTTAGATACATCTTACTAACTACACATAGTAGATGTTTGACTATCAAGTGATGGGGGATCATAAGCATTGATACACTTTCTCATGAAGTTCAAACTTGGTGATCTCTAGTTGTAACGACCTGAAATTTTGAATAAATCTTGTTTCCTAATTTTATGTGTTATTTTATTTTATTTTTATACTCAACAAAAATGTTTCATTTGATAACATGATTATAATTAAAATGAGACCGTTGGGTTTAGACGGTTATATGACCATTGGTCAATATGACCGCTGGAAACTAAACGTTTTGATTATTGTCTCTAAATACAAGTAATCTTGGTTAATTATTATAGAAAGAAGATTCGATGGCCTCACCCAGTAGTCTTGGACCGATCAAAGCCCATCTAACAGAACTTGGGAAGGAGGTAGCACCACTGGGCTTTACTCTGGACCAAACCCAATCCGAACTTCATCGTGTGAAGCTAGAACGGAATCGCCTTTGCGAGATGTTCAAACTGATAGAAATTACTACTCGTGCGATGTTAGCCAAGCCTCCCTCAGATTCTCTCACCTTAGCACACCTTACACTTAGGTCCTATGCTGGTGTGATAAGGGGCTATGTAAGGAGACCGTAACTGCCTTGTGTAATCCTTTGTTTTAAATAAAAATTTGGATTTCTTCTTATGATGAAGTTTATGAATTTTTAAATGACCGGATAAATATAGTATGCATATTTTTGATGAATTTTAGAAAAAGGATATTTTAAAAATGTTAATGTAAACCTTAAATAATTAAAAATGTGTAATGATTTTCAAAAAATGGTCTTCTACAATAATGTTCAGTACGAAATTTAGAGTCTAATAAGATCAACTTGATTTTTTATGAATAGTAAATTATGAATAGTGATTTTATGATTAGGATTAGTAATGTGTCCAAATGGATTAGTAATCTCACTTAAAGAAAGTATTAATATAATCTAAGGACCTTGATTAAGTAATGTGATTCAATAAAATGGTCAAATAACGGTTTCATAAATTATTATTCAAGTATTAGTTTTTTCGAGTGAATAGTGTTTTTTAATTAAAAATTAAATTAAAAATATTTAAAAAAAATTATTTTTATAAAATGGATTTCATTTCTGAACTCAGAGCACCGATATTATGTTATGGTAATTTTTAGGGTTTTTTCTGAAAAAATGAATTTTCGGTGAATAGTGTATATATTTAAAAAATAAATTAAAAATATTTAGAAAATTATTTTTATAAAATGGAGATCATTTTTGAAATCAGAGCATTGATATTTGGTTAAGGTGAAATTTTGGGATTATTCTGAGAAAGTTGAATTTTCAATGAATAGTGAAAATACAGTTTTTAAGTTACGAGTGTTTAATGACATCATTAAATGATGTATTAAGTTTTTAATCAATATTTTCGACTTATGAATAGTAAGATAAGGTATTAGGTGTCCCAAGTGGCCAATACCATGGGAAAATACCATGGGAAAGCCCATGGTTTTGCCAAAACCACTAATGAGGTGTCCCTTGGCCATTAATGCCTTGTCTCCTCACTATCCCTTTAAATACCAAGCCATCTTCTCATCCATTCGACTCCCCACTCTCCCCCAACGAATTTATGGTCTCATTACCTCCCAAGGAGTCCTCCCAAGGTGCCCCCAAGCCCTCAAGGTCCCAACCTTTGAGTTTTAAGAGTTACATTTTAAGGTAAGGGATCCGATCTCTCTCTTTCTTTTCAAGAAATCTCTTTTATGTAATTTCTTTTATGCTCCATGTTCTTATGTTAAAGGGTGTTATTTTATACTCCTATTACTTCCCTTTTCATGTTCACATAATTAGATATCCCCTCTTACTCTCATTATTTCGTTTTATGAAGTTTTAAGTGGCGCCGTTAGGCTGCCAAATTTTTTGTAACGGATTCTTTCTCCCATCTCATTTTTCAAGATCTATTTTCATGTAAAGTATTTCAAGTTCCTTTTTATTATGTTGGGGTATTATCTCTAAATTTATCATACTGATATTTTATGATCATATGATGAGAGACCCCATTTGATCTCTTCAATTCAGTATTTTGAAGTTTTAAGTGGCGTCGTTAGGCTGTCGAATTTTTAAGTGGTTCTTCACACTTCTTGATTTGAAGTTCTACTTTCATGTCAATTCTTTCAAGTTCCTTTTTTTTATGTTGGGGTATGATATCTATATCTATCATACTGATAATTTATGTTCATATAATTATAGACCCTTTTTGATCTCTTCAATTCATTTTTGTTGACGTTTAAGTGACGACGTTAGGCTGCCGAATTTTTAAGGGATTCTTTCACCCTTCTCATTTTTCAAGTTCGATTTTTATGTAAAGTATTTCAAGTTCCTTTTTATTATGTTGGGGTATGATCTATATATCTATCATACTGATATCTTATGATCATATTATGAGAGACCCTATTTGATCTTGTCAAATCATTTTTTTATTGAAGTTTAAGTGACGCCGTTAGGCTGCCGAATTTTCATAAGAGAAATCTTATTTTTGTCTTCCTTTCATGTTCTTCATTTCATATGGAAAATCTTTCAAATTTAATTACCATGTTCATATATTCTTCATATTCTGTCCCTCTACTGTTTTATGGATCATTTATGAGTGGGTGACTCATGTCCCCTCTCCTTTCAATGTTTTCTAAAACCCGAAAACATAGCTGTTATGCTGCATAATTTTCGTCTTAGAATGCCTCTCTATTTTCTCAAAATTATTTTATGTTATAAAGTGAATACTCAAAACTATTATTTCTAAAAGGGTATTCACATATATACCAAAATTTCCTATTTTAAATTCTGGGATTTACATACATGAGACCCACTCTCCCCTTCCGTGGGTTTAAAGTGACGTAAAGATCATGTCCTTAAAGCAGTTTTTAAAATGTTATGATTATGAAATGAAACCCATTTATTTTATGCTATATGGGTTATTTAGGAAATGTTTGATGATGATATATGTGGCTCACGTGATAATAAAGGCAAATTTAAGGGTGCGCCCGGATAGCGCTCCAATGCATTGGGTAATGATGTAACCACTAGAGTTTACAATTTTCACGATACCTTGGTGAATAACCTTGGTAATTTTCAAATGACACCTTGGAGATGTACCTTGGTTATATGTTCATGATTGTCTATGTTAAATTATGTAGCCACATCTTCAAGTTATGAAAATGTTATTTTTATTATGATATGCCTCCTGATTTCATTTTCATGCCTTAAAGTTCTTTTCATGTCCTTATTGAAGTATCTCAAGTTCACATGTAAAATGTTTATCTTCTTTCCCTTACTGGGCTTTTTTCTCACCCTTTCTTTTGATGTATGTCCCTAGGTTATGTGATGAAGTAATGAACCTAGGATGAACATGAGGAGAATCCTTTCAAGTGTTTTAGAAGAATGTTTTATGTTTTCATTTTTAAAGTTTCTAGTTTCCAAGACACTAAACCTTAAAGATCCTCGGTTTTGTAAAATGTAATGAAAGTTTATGTGATAAAAAGGCGGGATGATATAGTTGGTATCAAAGTATGGTTTAGTTATTTGTGGAAATTAGGATATTAAAACTTTAGGAAGAAGCCTATAGAAAAGTTAAACTATAGGAAATCTTCCTGGTATTTTGGTGAGTATTGAGTAAGGGGTTTCCAAGAAAATACATCCCTGTCTGGATACGATTAGGTAGAGGTGGATCTGGCACAGATGTACATAGGGGTAAAACCCGAAAACACCGCTTTGAGCTAGACTCGAACGAGAACTGGTACATGACAACGAGCCTTGCTGTACTCTTGGTTACGACACTCCCAGGGGATATGCTTTGGTAAATTCATAAGCTTAGTATGAACCATTGTTAAAGGAAAAAAGATAAAATAAAATAAAGATTCACATAAGAATATATGATCATGGATAACCTAGATGGGAACCTAGGGGATCACAATTTAGGGTATACTTTTCTTCTACAAGTTATCCTTATATGCTTTCGGTCCCTTTTCATGATTATTGGATAAGTATTTAAGCCCCTAATTATGGTTTATTTTCATAGTAAATGGCGGGAAATGGAAGAACATGTCCCAACAACCAATGTGATAGGAAATGCGACGATTGTCGTATTAATATGATATGGATGATTAGGGGATTAAAATATGATTATTATTTTGGAAGATGTTCACTATTTTGGGGACCCTATATGATCGAGGTAAATAGATTACTACGGTATTTTCATTGAGGGGTAAGGTTGACTTATATTTAGAAGAATCGATGAATTTAAGGTGGAATTATAGTAATTTAGGTTACTTATGGAAATTACTAACCTATCTTGGGTAAAATATGTTTCGGTTAGCTACTTTTGTTATAAGATGTTAGGAGTGGTTGATGTTGTTTGGAGATGAACAATGAAGTTTATTTTGGAAGACTATGTTATCAAATCCTTCTTGTATTTGGGTTTCAATATTAGCTTGGTTTATTTTGAGGAATCTTAATGACCATTATTTATGGAATGGTCAATGATGAACTATGGGAAGTACCAAAGAACTTTGAAGATTTAAAAGTAGTTTCCATTCCTATGGGATTATTTCTTTTTGAAGAGTTGTTTTACCTTACCCTTTCTGTTTTTGGGATAATGTTTAAAGATAGAAGAAATAGATAGGTAATCTTTTGTGGATTATGTGATTCTCTAGAAGATGATTCTTGTGTTTTGATGAGACCAATTAGTTTTGAATGCTCATAGTTTGGAGAAAAGATTAGTTTTGGGTAGAAACTTATTAAAGGATAAAACTCTACATGAAGATAAGTATATTTTCATATGTTTTTGTTTTATGTTGTAAATGAATTCCTCAAAATTATGAAAAGGAACTTAAAACAAAAATGTTGTTGGTTTACGTTTCCTACTAGGTAATCAAAGACCATTTACACACATCCTAAGTTTGGGATTTTCCTATGGTTAACTTTCTCCTAATCATGTTCTCTATCACTCTCCCCCAGAACTTGACCCTTTGTTTTTCTTCCATGTCCATGTTTTCCTACATGGAATCCTAGTGTGGGTTAACTTGGGTGACCTTTGTACTTCCCTTTCTTTCTTTTAAAGTAATAATTTTACTGACTCCTTTTCTGATGTGGGACTTTCAATGAAATTTCAAAACCCAATTTTAAAAATTGCGAGGACGCAATTTTCTAAGGGGGGAAGAATGTAACGACCCGAAATTTTGAATAAATCTTGTTTCCTAATTTTATGTGTTATTTTATTTTATTTTTATACTCAACAAAAATGTTTCATTTGATAACATGATTATAATTAAAATGAGACCGTTGGGTTTAGACGGTTATATGACCATTGGTCAATATGACCGCTGGAAACTAAACGTTTTGATTATTGTCTCTAAATACAAGTAATCTTGGTTAATTATTATAGAAAGAAGATTCGATGGCCTCACCCAGTAGTCTTGGACCGATCGAAGCCCATCTAACAGAACTTGGGAAGGAGGTAGCACCACTGGGATTTACTCTGGACCAAACCAAAGCCGAACTTCATCGTGTGAAGCTAGAACATAATCTCCTTTGCGAGAAGTTCAAATTGATAGAAATTACTACTCGTGCGATGTTAGCCGAGCCTCCCTTAGATTCTCTCACCTTAGCACACCTTACACTTAGGTCCTATCTTGGTGTGATAAGGGGCTATGTAAGGAGACCGTAACTGCCTTGTGTAATCCTTTGTTTTAAATAAAAATTTGGATTTATTCTTATGATTAAGTTTATGAATTTTTAAATGACCGGATAAATATAGTATGCATATTTTTGATGAATTTTAGAAAAAGGATATTTTAAAATTTTTTATGTAAACCTTAAATAATTAAAAATGTGTAATGATTTTCAAAAAATGGTCTTCTACAATAATGTTCAGTACGAAATTTAGAGTCTAATAAGATCAACTTGATTTTTGATGAATAGTAAATTATGAATAGTGATTTTATGATTAGGATTAGTAATGTGTCCAAATGGATTAGTAATCTCACTTAAAGAAAGTATTAATATAATCTAAGGACCTTGATTAAGTAATGTGATTCAATAAAATGGTTAAATAACGGTTTCATAAATTATTATTCAAGTATTAGTTTTTTCAAGTGAATAGTGTTTTTTAATTAAAAATTAAATTAAAATTATTTAAAAAAAATTATTTTTTATAAAATGGATTTCATTTTTGAACTCAGAGCACCGATATTATGTTATGGTAATTTTTGGGGTTTTTTCTGAAAAAATGAATTTTCGGTGAATAGTGTATATATTTAAAAAATAAATTAAAAATATTTAGAAAATTATTTTTATAAAATGGAGATCATTTTTGAAATCAGAGCATTGATATTTGGTTAAGGTGAAATTTTGGGATTATTCTGAGAAAGTTGAATTTTCAATGAATAGTGAAAATACAGTTTTTAAGTTACGGGTGTTTAATGACATCATTAAATGATGTATTAAGTGTTTAATCAATATGTTCGACTTATGAATAGTAAGATAAGGTATGAGGTGTCCCAAGTGCCCAATACCATGGGAAAATACCATGGGAAAGCCCATGGTTTTTCCAAAACCACTAATGAGGTGTCCCTTGGCCATTAATGCCTTGTCCCCTCACTATCCCTATAAATAACAAGCCATATTCTCATCCATTTGACTCCCCACTCTCCCCCAACGAATTTCTGGTCTCATTACCTACCAAGGAGTCCTCCCAAGGTTCCCCCAAGCCCTCAAGGTCCCAACCTTTGAGTTTTAAGAGTTACGTTTTAAGGTAAGGGATCCGATCTCTCTCTTTCTTTTCAAGAAATCTCTTTTATGTAATTTCTTTTATGCTCCATGTTCTTATGTTAAAGGGTGTTCTTTTATACTCCTCTTACTGCCCTTTTCATGTTCACATAATGACAGATCCCCTCTTACTCTCATTATTTCGTTTTATGAAGTTTTAAGTGGCGCTGTTAGGCTGCCGAAATTTTTGTAACAGATTCTTTCTCCCATCTCATTTTTCAAGATCTATTTTCATGTAAAGTATTTCAAGTTACTTTTTATTATATTGGGGTATGATCTCTAAATTTATCATACTGATATTTTATGATCATATGATGAGATACCCCATTTGATCTCTTCAATTCATTATTTTGAAGTTTTAAGTGGCGCCGTTAGGCTGTCGAATTTTTAAGTGGTTCTTCACACTTCCCGATTTGAAGTTCTACTTTCATGTCAATTCTTTCAAGTTACTTTTTGTTATTTTGGGGATTATTTCTATATCTATCATACTGATAATTTATGTTCATATGATGAGATACCCTTTTTGATCTCTTCAATTCATTTTTGTTGACGTTTTAGTGACGACGTTAGGCTGCCGAATTTTTAAGGGATTCTTTCACCCTTCTCATTTTTCAAGTTCGATTTTTATGTAAAGTCTTTCAAGTTACTTTTTATTATGTTGGGGTATGATCTCTATATCTATCATACTGATCTCTTATTATCATATGATGAGAGACCCTATTTGATCTTGTCAAATCATTTTTTTTATTAAAGTTTAAGTGACGCCGTTAGGCTGCCGAATTTTCATAAGAGAAATCTTATTTTTGTATTCCTTTCATGTTATTCATTTCATATGGTAAATCTTTCAAATTTCATTACCATGTTCATATATTCTTCATATTCTGTCTCTCTACTATTTTATGGATCATTTATGAGTGGGTGACTCATGTCCCCTCTCCTTTCAATGTTTTCTAAAACCCCAAAACATAGCCGTTATGCTGTAGAATTTTCGTCTCAGAATGCCTCTCTATTTTCTCAAAATTATTTTATGTTATAAAGTGAATAATCGAAACTCTTATTTCTAAAAGGGTATTCACATATATACCAAAATGTCCTATTTTAAATTCTGGGATTTACATACATGAGACCCACTCTCCCCTTCAGTGGGTTTAAAGTGACGTAAAGATCATGTCCTTAAAGCAGTTTTTAAAATGTTATGATTTTGAAATGAAATCCATTTATTTTATGCTATATGGGTTATTTAGGAAATGTTTGATGATGATATATGTGGCTCACATGATAATAAAGGCAAATTTAAGGGTGCTCCCTGATAGCGCTCCAATGCATTGGGTAATGATGTAACCACTAGAGATTACAATTTTCACGATACCTTGGTGAATAACCTTGGTAATTTTCAAATGACACCTTGGGGATGGACCTTGGTGATATGTTCATGATTGTCTATGTTAAATGATGTAGCCACATCTTCAAGTTATGAAAATGTTATTTTTATTATGATATGCCTCATGATTTCATTCTCATGCCTTAAAGTTCTTTTCATGACCTTATTGAAGTATCTCAAGTTCACATGTAAAATGTTTCTCTTCTTTCCCTTATTGGGCTTTTTGCTCACCCTTTCTTTTGATGTATGTCCCCAGGTTATGTGATGCAGTAATGAACCTAGGATGAACATGAGGATAATCCTTTCAAGTGTTTTAGAAGAATGTTTTATGTTTTCATTTTTAAAGTTCCTGGTTTCCAAGACACTAAACCTTAAAGATCCTCAGTTTTGTAAAATGTAATGAAAGTTTATGTGATAAAAAGGCGGGATGCTATACTAGTAGTGAGATCATGAGGACAGACCCGCCAATGGGAACACCACTTGTTTTGGGTGTCATTGGTCGTTCCTATCTATGGAAATCTGTATCGGTCTCGTGACTTTAGACCATTAATAATGTATATCATTTGATTGCATACTTTGAGGCAAGAAAAAACCCATGGTATTTAAATTGTGGGGAGGTATCTTGTGTTGGGTGCATTGTTGGTGGTATGACATTGGTTGAATGTTCAAGAAAGGATTTGTCTCTTCCATGTTTAGGTAGTTGTATATCTTAGACCTAGTTAATTAAGATGGTGCTACATTTATAGGTATTTGACCAAAGAAGTAAAAAGGAAAATCTATCAGGAAAGATCAATAAATAATAATTAAAAGAAAATAAAATGACACAAGTGTGCCTATTCCTTTATGAGATATTTAATGACAAAGAGATTATAGTACACAGTCAGTATTCATAGGATTGTAGTCATTTCTATGACTATCCTTGTTTCTTTTGGGGATGTGATGGGTTTCTAAACTCCACTCATGGTATATAGATTTTATTCATTATTATTGAGATAAGGGCCTTGAGGGTCACACACATTAGCGTATTCCAGAATCCTCCCTATTCAGATGAATAGGTATATTGAGCATGGTGGGCCCCACCATGGGGTCCAAGTATTGTTCTAGTTAATGTTCACCATTGAATTAAATAAATTCATTAATATACAAGTTATGAATATTTGGGATTGAATATATTTAATGTATTTAAAAGTTTAGTAAATATGAGAAAATATTAATCAAACAAATATTATTTTAATATTCAGGGTTCATTTAATATTAAGCGGGACATCGAGTCGAGTTAAATGGATCTATTTTTATCACATAATAAATTTTATATATATTACATGTTTTTTTATAAAATAATAAATAATATTGATGTAGTTTAGTTCGTCAAAATTATTTATTTAGTGGACGTTGAAATAAACGGGGGTCGGGGAACCCAACTGGGTATTTTTCAACACCACTATAAATAGAGGTGAGGATCTCTCTCCATTGTAGCTATTCATTCATTACAAGGAATGAAAAATGAGAGCCTCACTCTCCTACCACTACCTAGAGAGAGAAGCAGTGTATCGAAGGGTATAGATCCAGATCTTCCTCAAGCATCGAAGGGATCTCGATGCAATGATCGTCAGGATGTCAAAGACATTTTTGGATCACCACACTATCACCTAGAATTCAACGATCGACGTTCTAGTGGATTATAGATGTGCGTGAGGAAAATCTAGAGGGATCCTTCTATGGATCCTTCAAGCGACGATAACCATCAACTAGTTGTAGTCGACCAAAACTTAAGATTTGAAATGGGTATGTTTACATTTTATTTTTATGCTCTTTATAATTTAAGCGAGATCCTCAAATCTTACCGGGGATCAGATCATTGACAATGAAAAGTTTTTTCATCCCTTTGATGAAAATTTTAAAAATCCCCATCCCATTGGCTTCTACTATGGGCCTAGAACCTTTCAGTTCATGATATTGAACCTTGAGCTTGGTGCCTTTTATTTTAGAATTGAATGCTCATGTTGGATACTTCTCCTAAAATTCCACATTCTTATATTTAATTGATTATACATGTTGCCACTTATGAATTATTGGTATCTTATATGTTTGTGATTAATTCCATATGTCATTATATGTGTCATATTCCTTATTGTTATTACTTTATGACATAATTGAATGGATCGAATTGGATGTTATACTTGGGATAATTTTTTATAATATTAAATTTTCATGACTTATTGATGATATTTAAATGTAAATGATATTTCATGTTATGATATGTGTGTTGATTACCATGCCTCACCTGCTATAGGTCTGGAGAGAACAAAGGTCTCGTTTTAAGGATATCGTGGATGGTCTCACCATCTTCAAATTGAATATACTTAAAGCACTAATAGTGATACACTATTTGGCCATGTATAGGCTCTCTGGGAAGATTTTATATACTTGTCAGTGACATTGGTACCCTAGGGTAGCTACCGTGGATGGAATATTTTTCACGGTGGTTACTCTATGCCTTGGGTGATACATGATGCCCTATGTGAGAGATTTTGTACATACTCAGAGTTCACCAATAAATGATTGATACAGGGGATTCCATTATAGATTTCATTAGATAGACTTAGGGTCGTTTCTTATATTAGAGACTCCTGCAGTGACCCTTGGTATTCTTATTATATCACCTTGGATGGTCTTGGGAATCCCCCTTTGGATTTTATAGATTTCATACTTGTTCTATATTTTATGTTTCTTATTTATATTATGATCATTCTTGAATGATGACATGTATGTTAGATGTCCAAGCCTAAGAATAAGATTGGGGATCTTCCTACCTTAGTTGCTTTGTTTAAAATTTCCCTTGTATAATTTTACTTGTGCAGATACCTCATTTAAAATATCCAGTATAGTCCAAAGTAAGTGGTATCGGTTGGGAGTCCATTTTGGAACCCAGACTTTGGAGTTTATTAATTTTATATTTTATCTATATTTATTTTTAAGGAACATCGTTCATTTTTTATGGTATGAAACGGATTTTCCTAGATACCATGGGTGGTGGCCTTCATATATTGTATCTCAAACCCTTATTGGGCCACCTTTGGTAAACAAGAATACTTCATGATTTGGGTATTGATAAAGATAAGAGTTTTTCTTTTGATGTTCGACTGATTTATAGCATTGTGAAAGATTAAGGGGCCCGAGGACTGAGCCTATTATTGAGATACTAGTTGTAGTAGTTTTTTGGAGTTTATTTTGTTTTTGTATAGAAAATAGTATATGCATGTTTTCCTTATTTTCTTTATACTCACATTTTTATATACCTATAGAATACTAGATTCATATTTTTTATGCATTATTTATTCATATTTCTCTTATTATTAACATTATTTCTTTATTTCCACTATTTCAGCTATTGTCTGTTTCTTATTTATACTTCCCCAATTTATTATATGACATCACAACTATGAATACTCTGATATATGACAGCATATTATCCCTACAAACACACCCTAGACCCTTGATTCTAGTCGGTAGCCACTATCATTTGGGGTGATGCACTTGAGGTCTTGTGGCACACCATCTTAGGGCATCGATAAGTGACACCTAGGGCAGTATGTTACAATGTGGTAGGAGAACTCTATTCTCTTATATTACTTTTTGGGATTAGGAAGGAGACTGTGATATTAGGATTTTTTAATGAGCCTATTCTTGTGAGTAGCTAACCAAAATATAGGGGAACCCCAAAATTTCATGGGCTAGATAAATGTTTCCAACGCTTACATTGTTAGAGTTTCATGGATTTTACCATAGGCTAACACAATTTATTTGAATTATTATTATCTTGATGGGATATTTATTATTTTATACCAATGATTCATACTTGATTTCTTTATATATATATAAATTTTATATATTTTCATAAAGGAAAAAAATAACAAAAACCTAAAGTTATTGCCTTAACCTAACATCTTTTTCTTGTATAGCTTATAGAAGACAGCTTAAGTCGTTGGCTATGGAATGTTGTGCAATGGACTATTTTTTACATGGGCTAGAACATGTTATGGTAATAATTAAGTGGATGACAACTTTCAATTTATAAGGTGTATGGGCCCTTATAAAGTTGAAATAAAGATCCATCTAATTCAACCATTTAAATTGATTTAAATAAATAAATTAGTTAAAATAAATACCATATTTAAAGTGAAATGGAATGTTTAAAAGAGAAATGTGAGACCTTGAGCCTGACATGACCACAGTAGTGGGTAGTAAGTTGTGTATCCTATGGTATTTCTATGACCATTTTTGATAATATAGTCTGGATCCAGGTGGAGGCTATAGGTTAGGTCATGTTTTTAGGAGGCCTTGTAACTTCCCTTTGTTTATTTCTTTCCTTATCTTCTTTTACTTATCTGTTCTGAATCATGTCTGAGGACTATTCTTGGAAATTTTAGAGTTATGCCGCCACGATTTCCTCATGTTGTACACCAAGAGAGTGGATATCATCACACTCTAGAGGTTGTGGTCCTTAAGCCACCGGTGATACCTGCTTTAGTGACCCCTATGGAACCTATTTTTGATATTCCATTGGGCATCGATGCTTGGTTCCATTATAGTTTTCTTTTGATCATGTAGTCTGTTTAGGTTGCCCCGAGTCCTTCCCCAACTACGACATAGATGAATCAATACTTTCAGTAGCAGCTTCATCCCACCTTCTTGAGGGATGGCAGACCTCATTCTGCTAAGATATGGTTAAAATCAATGGTTTTGATATTTAACCATCTAGATATGCCTCCAAGAAATAGGGTCAGGATTGCTACCTACATGTTACGTGATTCCACCATGCACTAATGGGACGTCATATCTCAGCCTAAGTGTCATGAGGGTATGGTCTATGAATACTTCTAAATAGCCTTATATGATTATTTCTCCCCATATACTCTGAGGGAAGATGAATCTAGGGATTTCATGCATCTTCAATAGGGGTCAATGACAGTTCTTGAGTATTCTACTAATTTTTCTAAGAGTCAATGATTCGGTCCATCTCTGACTAGTGAATATTTGATGACTGTTAGGAGCATTGAAGATGGGATTGGTTATGTTGTCCCATAAAAGGTAAATGTCTTCCATTTGAATACCATTACCAAAATAGTAAACCAAACCCTAATTATGGAATAAAATATTATAAATCCTGGAAAAGTGAGACCTGGAGGTTCATTTATGACGTAGTGAAACAGTTCACCTGGAAGTAGAAAGTGTTATTTCGAGGGTTGATGTGGGGGTGGTTCTAAATAGAAAACAAGAACTTACATCCCTATAGTGTGTTACCAGTGTTGAAGGTCAATCCATAAGAAGTCTTAGTTCATGAGAAAATTGATCGAGTTTTGATCTTCCTGTAGGTTGTGTCACCTTCAACACTTTTGGCAGTCTTTGCATCAAGCATCTAATGAGATGGGATCCAAACTGACACCTTTATTAGGTACATGGTCTATAAATACATGTTAGGATGGGAGATGGTATTCTACCAACTCATTGGCCTATGGTGGTAGTGGTCATGGATGAGGTAGTCAATTCGTGAATATTTAACATTAGCAGAGTGTATCTACAAGGAATATTCATGTTGCATCTTAGGTATGTGGTTCATTCCATATTTATGTGGTGAATCCAACACCAGAGGAGTAGAGTCTAAATCCATCTATGGTTAGAGGTACTATTATGATAGCCTCTACTCTAGTATTTTCCTTGTTTAATACAGTTTCATCACACTCTTTTATATTAGATATGATTTTACAAAGTCTGGATCATGAAACTGAGTTCTTTGGTGGCGCCTTGTCACTCAAAATTCCATTTGGGTTCAGAAAAGAGGGAATATACCAATTTCAGGATTTCCCTAATAAAATAAGTGGGTGTCGTTTCTTCTAGAGTTTCTTCATCTTCTATATGGATGGATTCGATGTCATTCTTGGTATGGACTGGATTTTAACTTATCATCTCAAGTGGATTATTATCACCAACAAGTGTCATTCCCCAAACCTGAGGGTGGTACACATGTCTATAAGGGAGAATGTTATATTCAATAAATCCTAGTCGGACCCAAACATGTTGAACTATTAAAAGTGATAGCCTATATGGCTAGTCTCTTTATTAGTGATCAAAGAATGAATTTAGTATATTTCTCACCAGAATTGGATCATTTTAGGGAAATTTTAACTAATGATTTCTATGGATTACCTCTTAAAAGAGATGTTGAGTTCACCATAGATCTGATGATAGGTGTGCCAATAGTGTTTATTCCTCCATATAGGGTTTCACCTAAAAAGCTACATAAACTCAAAATGAATCTTGAGGATCTATATTCTTATGGTTTTATCAAACCTAGCACATCGTCATTGGATTTACCAGTCTATTTCAATTAGAATGTCTATAGTACTCTTAGGTTTTGAATGGATTGTCGTTGACTGAACCAACTTATGGTAAAGTATCGGTATTTTTTGCCTTGTATAGATGACCTCTTCAACCAACTTAGAGGAGAGACCATTTTATCCATGATCAATTTGAGTTCAGTTTATTATTAGGTGCATGTGAGACCATTAGACATACCACATACAACATTCTATAGAATGTATAACTTATACAAGAATTTGGTTATTTCGTTCATCTTGAAGAACTCACCAGCAGTCTTTATAGCTCTGATGAATCAGTATTTACTCCTATAAATTGGTTCCTTTGTGGTGGTCCTTATAGAATACATCTTGGTATACTTGTTCACCAGAAACCTCCATGAAAGTCATCATGAGATCATTATGAGTACACTAAATAGAACCAATTATATGGAAAGCTCAGTACATTCTACATTTGGATCATCAAGTTTCAATTATTTAGTCAAATCATATCTGAGGAAGGCATATCATTTGACCCATACAATTTGAGTTCCATATCTTCTAGGATCATCCCAAGAATGTGTTTGACATATGCAACTTCATTAGTATTACTGGATATTGCAAGCGGTTTATTCTATACTTTTCATGAATGGAAGCATCGCATATGGTCTTGACAAAAAAGGGTGTGAAATTCAACTTGAATAAATCATGTGAGAGATATTTTGAAGATTTAAGGGAAAGATTAACTTTAGTGGAGATCTTGATTCTTCCTAAGTGGGTAAAAATATATAAAATTTATTTTGATGCTTCTGAAATCCAGCTAGGGGAAGTTCTGATTCTGTATGATTTGTTTGTAGCATATTTTTATCACTAGATGAGGCCTCATGAGAAGAACTATCCTATATACAACCTTGATATAGAATCTATATTTCATGATCTATGACTTTTGAGGCACTACTTGTTGGGAGAATGATTATTTGTTTACATGAACCATAAAAGTCTCAAAAACAACTCCATGCAATGAGACTTGAATCTGAGGTAGTGCTAGTGGGTATATACTTGAAATTATTTTAATTTGAGATTTATTACACACCAAAAATAAATAATTTTTTTACATGTTTTATTGAGCTATAATACTCAGAAGTAAGACACCATGGAGGATAAAAATGAGAGGAATTTGATGGATTTTCTTTTTGAGATCAACATAATGATTTCGGAGCAGCACCGAAAATTAGTCTTATAGGCTCAAGCACTGACATCCTCCCTTATAGAGTGAGCATGTATGAATTACTTATCTAATTATGAGGGCTTTGTTTTGTGGTAGAGCATCATAGGTGAGAACCCACCTCCTAGTTGGGTTGTTGATGATAGTGAGACTCTACTCTACCATGGGAATGTTTGGATGTATTCTGATATATGAAAATAGTTGATGAAAGAATAGCATGCTTCCATTTGGATAGTTAATCCTGGTATTTCCAAGATGTAAAAATATTTATGTTTTCATTATTGGGGGACTAGTTTTAAGATATAGTTAGCAAGTTTCATCACATGGTGCTCCATCTCTCAGTAAGTGAAGGTAGAACACCAATGACCTGTTTCACTTCTATTGCCTCTCTCCAATCCAGAGTGGAAAAGAAAATATGTCACCATAGACTTTGTGACAGACATGATGAGATCCCATGGAGGTAGTGATTCAGAATGGGTTATCATTGATCAGATGATGATGGTTGCACAATTTTTTTGATTCAAGAAACCTTCTCTATTGATGAGTTGGGAATGTTATAGAACTGGGAGACAGTGTGACTTCTTAGTGTACCTATTTCTATCATTTCAAACAAACATTACCACTTTAAATTGCGATTATGGAAAGGGTTAAAAATCCACATGGTTTATTGGTTATCTCGAGTACAACATATCACCCTATGACCGATAAGAATTCCAAGAGGTCATTATAAGTGTTTGAGGAAATGATTTTAATATGTACCCTTGATTTTGGAGGTTCATGATAAAATAATGTTCTTATGTTTGATTTGTCCAACAATAAAAACTTTCAGGAAACAATATAGATGGATCTGTATGAGGCCCTCCCCGGTAGACGATGTCATTCACCATTATGGTGTATTGATTCAAGTGAGGAAGCTCTACTAGGTCCTCATCTCGTTCAAGAGAATTTAGAGCATGTCCATCTGATTCAAAAGTGTATGGATATAACTTTGTTGAAATAGTGTGTGCCCTAGACCCAACTATGTAGTACTTTTGATTACTATATCATGTGTACAGTTAGATATGCATGATGATATCTTACCATTATAGTGCATACTTTTCTACGTCCACTATAATAATGGTAATGT
This sequence comes from Viscum album, assembly GCA_963277665.1. Lineage (NCBI taxonomy): Eukaryota > Viridiplantae > Streptophyta > Magnoliopsida > Santalales > Viscaceae > Viscum > Viscum album. The sequence continues at coordinate 1,303,377,547 of OY728129.1, forward strand.
CCAAAGGTTAGTTTTCGTGTCGAGAGGTTATAACAGATCCTAGGATATAATGAGAACCTCAAGATACAATTACATCGATCTTAAATATATGTTCTATAGTATATATACATCTTAATGACTGAACATAGTAGATGTCTGACTATCAGGTGCAGGGGGATCATAAGCATTGAGACTTCTTCTCATGAAGTTTGCACTTGGTGATCTCTAGTAGTGAGATCATGAGGACATACCCGCCAATAGGAACACCACATGTTTTGGGTTTCATTGGTTGTTCCTATCTATGGACATGTGTATTGGTCTCCTGAATTGAGACCATTACCAATGTATATCATTTAATTACATACTTTTATGCAAGGCGAAAACCATGGCAGTAATTTCGTGGCGAGGTAGTTTGTGTCGGGTGCGTCGTTAGTGGTATGACGTTGGTTGAATGGTCAAGAAAGGATTTTTCGCTTCCAAGTTTAGGAAGTTGTATATCTCAGGCCTGGTTGATCGGGATGGTGCCGCCTTCATAAGTCTTTGGCCGAAGCAGTAGAAAGGCAAACCCATCTGGATAGATCAACAAATAATAAAGCAAGATAAGGACGATGACACAAGAGTGCGTCCTTCTTTCTGAGATATCAAATGACAAAGAGACTATAGTACACAGTCAGTGTTCATAGGATGGTAGTCGTTGCTATGACTATCCTTATCTCTTTAGGGTCCATGACTGGTTTCTAGACCCCACTCTTGGTCTGTGAATTTTATTCACTGCTATCGAGATAAGGGCCTTGAGGGTCACACACAACAGTGTATTCAAGAATCCACCCTATTCAGTTGAATAAGTATATGGACATAGTGGGCACCACCATGGGGTCCAAGTGTTTTCCAAGTTGTCGATCACCAACTGAATTAAATAAATTCATTAATATTCAAGTTATGAATAGTTGGGATTGAATTTATTTAATATATTTATGAGTTTAGTAAATACAAGAAAATATTAATCGAACGAATATTATTTTAATATTCAAGGTTCATTTAATATTAAGCGGGAAAACGAGTCGAGTTAAATGGCTTGGTTTTATCACATAATATATTATATATATATATATATATATTACAATTATGTGATAAAATATTAAATAATATTGGCGCAGTTTAGTCCATCAAAATTATTTAATAGAGAACGTTGATATTAACGGGGGTCGGGGAACCCTACCGGGTATTTATCAACATCTCTATAAATAAGAGAAGAGGCTCTCTCTCTTTGGTGTGCAAATCACTATTCATTCATTTATGGATTGAAATTTGAGAACCTATCTCTCCTCCCACATCCTAGATAGAGAAGATGAAGATCTAAGAGCTCGGATCAAGTTTCTCTGCACGCATCGCAAGATCGACGATGCGGTGATCTTCGGGACGTCGAAGATATCGTTGAATTGCCGCGCTAGCACCTGGAGTTTGACGATCGGCGTTCCTGTGGATTTTTGAGGCACGTGTGGATGATCTAGATGGATCCTGCTATGGATCCTTCATGCAACGATCGCCGTCGACAAGTAGCGGTCGACAATGGCTTCGGATATGCAACGGGTATGTTTTCGTTTTATTTTTGTGCTCTTAACAATCTACGCGAGATCCTCGGACCTTTCCAGGGCTCGGATCATCGGCGACGACAAGTACCGTCGTTGTGCTGCCGAAAATTTTAAAATCCTCGGCCCACCGGCTTCCGCTGTGGGCCCCGGAAATCCAACAGTGGTATTAGAGGGATTGGGTAAATTTTCTGAGCCAAATAAAATTAATTTGCATAAAAATTAATTAGAGGGTTTAAGAAAGGTCAAAACGGATCGAACCACGTTTCAATCTGATTTCTAATGACCAAGATATGATCATTCGAAATTTCTGAAATGGTTCATGTTCGTCTTTTTACTCAGGTTCTAATTTTATTTCATTTTGTTGAACCGATTAAAATTATATTGGTTCATTAGAAATAAAATTAATTATGGAAATTATATTTTATAAATAATATAATTTTCATAACAATTTTATTATTATAATAATAATTATTTTATTATTATAATAATGTAATAATAATAAATTATTATTTCATTATAATAATTATATTATTATTTATTTTAAAAGGCTATCTTTAGCCTTTAGAAATTATAATGGAAGACTTGACTCAATAATATAAAGGAGAAAATAAAAGACTTTAAAATCTAAGTCTTAAAGTATTACAAAAAAGGAGGAAGAGGTGGATTCTGCAGGTCAAGCAAACCGAAAGAAAAAAAAGGGTGGCCGGTGGCTACCACGTGGAAGAGACCAAAAAAATAGAAGGGGAGAGGGTCTGCTCCGCGTGGAAAGGAATAGAAAGCAAAAAAAAGGAGGAACATGTCCCCCGCGTGGTGCATACAGCACCGCGCTGCATTTCCTCCCAGGCGGTGCTCAACAGCCCCGCCGGAACTCCTCTCTCCCGCGCGGCGCATGCAACGCCACGCTGCCTCCCTCCCACCGGAGCCACACCCTCCTACCACACGGACCTTCTCTCTCCCCTCAGCACCCTACCGTAGCAGGCCCTCCGCCCGACCTCCTCTCCTGCACGGCCTGCAACAGCTCTTTCCGGAGCCGTACCCCTGCAACTGCCTCCTTCCAGTAGGCCGCTGGCCTCCAGCCGCAGCGCACCCTTTCACAGTAGGCCTGCCGCATCTGCACCGGATCGCCGGCCCTCCCTCCTGCAGCGCTGCTTGCGCTCCGGTCTACGTCCAGCCAAGCACCCCAGCCGCGACCTGCCGCCGCAGCCCGAGCCTCCTCCACTCGGTACAAGCAGGTAGATCTGCGGCACTCTCCCTTCGCAGGAGCCACCCGGGCGCCCTCATGGCCGTTGCCTCTGGCAACACCAGGGAGCGCCGCCATCGGAGCTTCACGGTGCCGTCCACCTACGACCTAGGCACGATTCGCCGGCACGCCTCTGGTCGAAGCCCGCACCACGTGGCAGTAAACCGAGCAGCGGCTAAACCTCAGGCCGTTTGCCGCTGACTAGACTCCGTGAGAATTTTACGGTCTTCTCTCGACCGTGCGCTGTAAGCCGGACCACCCTGTGCACCCGGTCCCCCCCCCCACACAGTTTTCACACTCTACCGAGAGAGGTACCGCCTCCATAAGTGGTAGACCACGCAACGACTCCTCCCCGGGAGCACCCTGGCCAAGGTTACCCGGCCGCCACCCGGTCCTCCTAGCGGGCAGGTAACCCTTCGGGTTTCGTTAAACTAATTAATATAATTAATTAATATATTAATTGTAGTGAAATAAATTTTAATATCCGATAAGAATTAATTTAATTTAGATATTAAATTAATTAAAGGACCGTTAATTAATTAAATTATTTGAATTTAGTAACTCATTTAATTGAATTATATATCCCTCGTACTTATTTATGCATTTTAATTTTTATTGCGCAATATTTTAAATTACTCGTCATCTGGTCTTGAGCATCGACCCTTGCATGTTTGCATTTAATTTTATTTAATTAATTATTTAAACTGCATGCGATGATTGTAATTAATTAAAGGCAGTCTGTGCATCATCTATTTTAGGTTAAAATGTATAAGGGCATGTGCTCCCAATATTTATATGATGTACATTTATTCCTGAGTCCCCCTCGCCTGCGCGCGAGTACCTTTTCACTTCGGACGAAGATGATGAGCGACGTCGACCCCACCAAGATGAGGTAGAGTGCGTTCATCAAGACGATGCAAGACGACACGTGGACTACACCAAGATGATGCAGTAATCCAAGACGCAACGTGGACTTTTCCAAGATGAGGTGATGAGAAGCAGATATACAGAATGGGAAAGCTGCATCAAGAGTCAAGTATATGACTCATGTATGATGCGCCTTAGGTCGTTTAGATGCTCAAGACCAGTTGGGTAGTAGTTTTACCTTTATGCATTTATTTATTATTTTATGCATCTTAGAACAGCGGAAAAAATACATAAAATGATAAATAATAAAATGCATAGAGAAGCGACGTTTGATTTCTATTAAAGTTCAGTTGTGAGCGTGACAACATAGGCGAACAAGTTTAATAGAAATGGATTACATTTGTCGAGAGAAAAACATAAAACCCTCAAAGAAAATATTAAGTCACAAATAGCCTTCCATCATTCAAGTTTGAACAAAAACGGGTGTTCGAGGTGCCAGTTCATGCCTTAGCTGAGGGTTCCTCTTACTACTGGGGAGTACTTATTTGTGTGGTTGGTCAACTTAACTAAAATTATAGCAAAGATATAGCCTTGGCTAGTTTGTTGTAATTTTAGAGTTACGTGTTGAGTAAATCAGTAAATGATTTTTGAAGCTGGGACTTCACTCAATAGATCAAGGAACTGCGAGCTAATGCGGTTGGCCAGCCAAAAGACTACCTTGTACCCTCCGAGTAGTGGCATAGCCCTAGCTTGTAGACTATGAGGGAGTTTCAGGGATCCTTGCCACTAGAATACTCAAGAGTATTCCGATTCTAGTACAGAGGGTTCCTAGAATTTGGAAAATTAGTGGGATACATTTAATGATTAAATAATCAGTAATGTTAGATTAGGTAATCACATAAAAGTACAATATGCTAAATTATATTTGTAGATAATGGCAAGCAATACCATAATAAAACTGCGATAAATATTAGACAAAGTTAATGTATAAACTAATAAAGAATTTCCAAGTGTAGTATAGGTGATAACACACATTACTACAATAATGGAAATTCAAGGTGCTTCTGTCCCAACTTGTTAAGCCACCTCAGGAAGTGAGGGCGTAAAACTGCTTATAGGAGACTCATGAATCAAGCATATGATGGTTCTTTCATAATTCTATCATCAACGTCTGATGTTAGTTGTGGTCTCTACATCAAGACTAAGATGATGATCACATGTAGTCTCATCTCCAAGATCCTATCAAGGAGAAAGTGAAGCAAGATTTGAATGTGATGGTCGCACTCGGTATGTGTAAAGTGAAAGACAGTTCACAATCTTTCATGCCATCCCATTTATTATAACTTTTACACCCAATTACTCTAGTTTCATTTAAAGGTACAAACGAACGTCATAGAGTAAGCTCTTCATTACCGATAATGTAACATTTCTCCAAGTAATAAGAATATTAGAGATAACACCATCTTTTATTCTTATGGAGAATACATTGAATGAAAAGGCGAAAAGGCCTATGGAAAGTTATGCCAAAGGAACCTTCGTCATGCCCTTCAAATAAAAGTGGTTGGTTATTTAACAATAGGTTATTTTTCATAACATAATGAAATGAATTTATGGAAGTTTAAAAACTAAAATACAAGAAGCAAGTTCCCGCTCATTGTTTAGTTAATATTCATCAAATAAAAGTATTGTTTTCTCTCATACTTCTTCGGTATTGAAATAAAATATGATTTTCACATATTTGTATTGAAATACAATAACCAAGCAAGTATAGAAACATTACTATAAGTAAAGTGTCTTCTCCAAGCAACTGAGAAAGGGTGATTCCTAAGTCAGTAGGGAGAAACACATAACTTCAAATTTCCAAGTGATTGATTCAAATTGACAAGTTGTGGAGTATAACCAAAAACATTTATCTCATGTGCCCATTTGGACATGATGAGACATTATTCCATGTTTTGGAATGAATGTTTTTTGAGGTGACATACTCAACAAATAGTTCACTACTATTTGAATCAATGGCAATATATGATGAATATAAAATGTAAGACCTACCCAGTTGTGGCAATGTGATTCTTTGTCAAGTAAAACTAAAATCAGACATCAACTATATACCCAGTATGGTATTTAGGCTCAGCACAGCTAAGCACCGATGGTATAATTAACATATTTAGTTTAGACAAAGAAACCTTTGGAAATAAATGTACGCCACAAAGCTTCCGAGGTTAGTTCAAAATGAGACTATGAACTATTCCAAAGAAAGCTAGAGGTAAAGATACTTCATAAGATTCCTTTAAGTCATTAAGGAATGTACCAATGAAGTATAATTTTTGGTCAGAAGATATGAGTTGCTTCGAATTGGCAGGCCGGAGAATATCTTGACCAAACAATCATCGATCATGATAATGTAGCGTGGAACAATTCCTAAACGCATGTTACCTTATCTACATCACCGTATTGATGTTCATAAGGAGGATCGATGAAGAGTATTACATATTAACATTTATCAACAAACATGTAGCGTGGAGCAATTCCTAAACGCATATGTTACACATCAAAGTTATGATGTAAGTTGTATCAATGTTGCAACTTGCAGAAACTTCCATCATATTTCAAAATGTAATTTTCAAATAACGGCTTAATCCCATAACTAATATGCTAACTATTAGGACAAATGGATATCATATGAGTCATAGTATGATGGAAAATCCATTATGTCATAAGATGTGTTTAGATGCAAAGTGTTTGTTAGGATTTAAACAAACATGCATCAAGTTAAACACGTTGTGCATCTAAGGTAATTATCCTAACAATTTCTTAAGATATTACCTAAATCCCTAAGATAGAAAAGATGTAGTCAAGTATTAGACTACATTTCTATACAAGGGTGCACATCGCTATTAGAGATAGTGGGAGATGAATTGACTTGGACTTAGTCAATGCTCGAGATGCACAATTGGTTGGCATATGGAACAAGTTCCACAAGTACATGTGGAATAGGAATGTTCTAGAGACACATACTGTGTAGGAAGAATAAAACCATGGTGATGGTTTTATAGTCACCGCGGTCGGTGATATATTATTGAGAATAAAAAATCCTATAAATAAGTAGTATAAGGTAACGAGCTAAGGTTGAAAAGATCAACTAAAATTCAATAATGGATTCATTGTATCAAATTGCAAAGTGGGCTTATAAATTGAATACTGAGGTGGGTATTCAAATGAAATGATACATGGATGGTACAAGTAAGGTACCAATATGGCTCGATTGGTTATACCAAGTCGGTATGCCTAAATCTATTAGAATTTTACTTGTCATAGCCAAACTTCTAAGATCCTTTTATTGTTCACTCAATGTCAAGTTCATCTTTCATGGAAGGTGTCTATACGACGCAACCAGAAAGAGATGATAACATCAAATGATTCCAATAAGGGTTGCAAGTTATTGAAATCCAATTCTGGATTAAAGTAAGAAACATGATCTTAGAGCATTCATTATAAATAAATCTTTTCCTTGTGTATTCCAAAGGTTAGTGGGAGCTCAAATGTTTTCCAAGTGATATATGTTCGACAACATATGGAAAACAGATTTTGATCTTACAGTTAGATAAGATCAGGTTAAAAGAAATTCTCCAATGATTGAATTCAAGTAGCAACCTAAGTTCTAGGGAATGAGATCCACTGAAATAGATCCAAAGGTTGCTTGGTCCTAGTCAATCTTGTACACATAGTGACATTGTATTGAATAAATACAAGTTGGAACAATTCAAGTTCAGAATTGTTGCCTATGTCACATGGCTTAATATCTCCAGGTTAACATGTTCGGAGCATGTGCAGAGATTAAAGTTGTGAATTGATACCATATGCTTTAGTGATGGATCAATCAAATATGCCATAATATGTACAATAATTGATACTGCCAGGATATAATTTATTCTAGGAAGATATCAATTGTTTCCAGGAGCACTACAAGTGATGCAATCAGAACTATCATCTTGTACTTCAGCAAGTATAAATGATATTTACCTGGAATATGGAGAGGAAGGTATACTAGTTATGATGGTACACATAATAGTAGTCCTTAGATCAATTTGATCTAGTATCGTAGTTAGGAAAAGGATATGAGAGAGTCAAGCTCATAAAAGCTTGTGGTAGCCACACCTACAAATACTGAGTGCGTTGTAACTTCTAAAGCAGCTAAGAAGCAGTTATAAATTGCAATGAGTTGTTCAAATTCTTGGATTTTCACCTAGTGAGAAAAGTACTATCATAATGAGAATTATGATATTCTTACTAGCCAAGTTTTCAAGTTATAACAATGGATAAAAGTTATATACTCGGAGATACCCTATCTTGAGAAGTTTTACTCAAGTCGATGAGGTTGCATATAGCAGATATGCCACACAGCGAAAACGTGGAAGGCCTAGTAGTTAAAGACATTACTCAGCAGAAGCATGTTATTTATCATGTGAGTATCTAACAAGTTTAGTTAGCAAGTTGGCTCTAGTGAAAGTGGGAGTGTTGAAATAGTGGGTGCCCTAGACCCAACTATGTAGTACTTTTGATTACTGTATCATGTGTACAGTTAGATATGCATGATAATATCTTACTATTATAGTGCATACTTTTATGCGTCCACTATAATAACGGTAATGTCCAGAGGTTAGTTATCATGTCGAGAGGTTATAGCAGATCCCAGGCTATAATGAGAACCTCAAGATACATTTACATTGATCTTAAATATATGTTCTATAGTCTAGATACATCTTAATGACTGGACACAGTAGATGTATGACTATCAGGTGCTGGGGGATTATAAGCATTGAGACTTCTTCTCATGAAGTTCACACTTGGTGATCTCTAGTAGTGAGATCATGAGGATAGACCCGCCAATAGGAACACCACATGTTTTGGGTGTCATTGGTTGTTCCTATCTATATCCATGTGTATTGGTCTCCTGACTTGAGACCATTACCAATGTATATCATTTAATTACGTACTTTGATGTAAGGAAAAAACCATGGAAGTAATGTCGTGGTGAGGTATTTTGTGTCGGGTGCGTCGTTAGTGGTATGATGTTGGTTGAATGGTCAAGAAAGGATTTGTCGCGTCCAAGTTTAGGAAGTTGTATATCTCAGGCCTGGTTGATCAGGATGGTGCCGCCTTCATAAGTCTTTGTCCAAAGCAGTAGAAAGGAAAATCCATCCGGATAGATCAACAAATAATAATGCAAGATAAGGACGATGACACAAGAGTGCGTTCTGCTTTATGAGATATCAGATGACAAAGAGACTATAGTACACAGTCAGTGTTCGTAGGATGGTAGTCATTGCTATGACTATCCTTATCTCTTTAGGGTCCATGACGGGTTGCTAGACCCCGTTCTTGGTCTATAAATTTTATTCACTACTATTGAGATAAGGGCCTAGAGGGTCACACACAACAGCTTATTCAAGAATCCACCCTATTCAGTTGAATAGGTATACGGACATAGTGGGGCCTGCCACGGGGTCCAAGCATTTTCCAAGTTGTCGATCACCAACTGAATTAAATAAATTTATTAATATTCAAGTTATGAATATTTGGGATTGAATTTATTTAATGTATTTTAGAGTTTAGTAAATACAAGAAAATATTAATCGAACGAATATCATTTTAATATTCAAGGTTTGTTTAATATTAAGAGGGACAACAGTTCGAGTTAAATGGCTCGGTTTTATCACGTAATATATTATATATATATATTACAAGTATGTGATAAAATATTAAATAATATTGGTGCAGTTTAGTCCGCCAAAATTATTTAATAGAGAACGTTGATATTAACGGGGGTCGGGGAACCCTACCAAGTATTTATCAACATCTCTATAATTAAGAGAAGAGGCTCTCTCTCTTTGGTGTGCACATCACTATTCATTAATTTATGGAATGAAATTTGAGAGCCTCTCTCTCCTCCCACATCCTAGAGAGAGAAGCTGAAGATCCAAGAGCTCAGATCAATTTTCTCCTCACGCATCGCAAGATCGATGATGTGGTGATCGTCAAGATGCAGAAGATATCGTTGAATTGCCGCTCTAGCATGCGGAGTTCGACGATCGACATTCCCGTGGATTTTTGAGGCGCGTGTGGACAATCTAGATGGATCCTGCTATGGATCCTTCATGCAACGATCACCGTCGACAAGTAGTGGTCGACAAAAACTTCAGATATGAAATGAGTATGTTTTCGTTTTATTTTTGCGCTCTTAACAATCTAAGTGAGATCGTTGGACCTTTCTAGGGCTCGGATCGCTGGTGACGACAAGTACCGTCCTTGTGCCGACGAAAATTTTAAAATCCCCAGCCCACCGGCTTCTGCTGTGAGCCCCAGAAATCCAACAAACTCAGTCCAGTGAGAATTCTTATACCAATCATCATTGAATACCTCTAGAGTATGATATGGGACATAGGGTTTTTCTTTTTTTATTTCTTGGATAGGTTCATAATTAAATCTAGAGACATGGTATGTTATCACTTCATTGCATCAGGCCTTTCGAGATACTAGAGAGGGTCAGGCCAGTAGCCTATCAGTAGTTATTACTTTAGAGGTATCATGACATGAATGACATCTACCACATATCACAGTGGCAATGGTAACAAGATAACATTTCTACTTACTTTTCCATTAATGATATCGATCTAGAGGCAGATGTTTCTTTCAAGGAGCATATGATATGTATCATTGACCAAATCATGATGGCTCTTGAAGGCAGGTCAGTTCCTCTGGTCTGATTTTTATGGTAGCACATAAGCATATAGGACAAAACCTAGGAGCAAGAGGCTGATGTACATAACCAATGGATGGAACTCTTCTTAGATTATTTGTACCACAATCAGAAGTGAAACTTAGGGATGAGTTGTCCTAAAGAGGGTTGGTTGTAACATTCATGATTTTCTCAAATGTACGTCTCATTTTTTTTAAATGATGTGTTTTTTTGCATGAATGAACCTTCTGAAGACACCTCAATTATATCTAATAAATTAATTTAATTTTTTTTCTCATCTTGTTTTTTATTAGAGATTATGGCAAAACCATTTGTGGGTTGTTCCCTTTGTCATTGGCCACCCCTTTGTGTGTGCCCACATAAGTTGGACTATTTCCAAAGACTTGGGATGTTAAATCACCATGTGGTGTGTGTTGAAATTGTAATGGATGTCTTAATTAATGAATTGAACTAATATAAATAGTTGGACATGAGATAAACCCTTGAGCTTGATGCCTCTTACTTCAAAATCAAAATCTTATGTTGGACGTTTCACTAAAAATGTGACATGATAATATTTCAATGATTATAATTATTACCACATATGCATGAAAGGTATCTAAGATGTTTGTTCCTAATTCCATATGTCATGCTACATTCCATATGCCTTGTGACTATTTAGTTGTGAAATAATTTTATGGATTTAATTGGATGTTATACTTGGGATAGCTTTTTAAAATAGGAAATTTCCATCCCTTACTGATGGTATATAAATGTAAATTATATTTCATGTAGTGATATGTGAATTGATTGTATTGTATCACCTTTAGTAGGTTGGGAGTGAACATGGTTCCCATTTAAGGATGGTGTGGATAGACTCCCCATGTTCTGATTGGATCTATTTATTTTACTAGGAGAGATACATTGGATTTCCATGTACGAGCTATCAGGGTGGATTTGATATACTTGCAAGTAATATTAGATCTTTGTGGGAGAAACCATGGATAAAATCATTAGAACGATGGTTATTTCATGCCTCTAGTAATACCCATCCCTCTATGTGAGTTACTTTTTATGGACTCAGAGTCCACCAATACATGAGTGATATAAGGGATTAATTTATGGATTGGCTTGGACAGACTCAGTGGCATTGGTTATATTGGATAATCCTATAGTGACCCTTGGGATTCTTATTAGATCCCCTTGGATGGGCTAGGGACTCCACCATTATATTTGAAATATTTCTTAATTATTTTATATGTTGTGTTTCTTATTTATATTATGAGCATGATTGTATGATGACATGGAGGTGAGACTGCTAATCCAAAGAATAATCATTGGGATCCTCCTACCTTAATTTCATTAATTAAAATGGCCCTTGTATACATATTATTACTTTTATGGGTACCTTGTTTAAAATATTCAGCTTAGTCCAAAGCAATTGGTATTGGTTGACTGTCCATTTAGGAACCCAGACCATGATGTATATTTATTTAATGTTTTATCTACATTTATTATTATGGAACTCAATTAATTTATTTATTTACTTAAATGGATTAGCATAGATATTATGGGTGGTGGCCTACTGAGATTGTATCTCACCCCCTTCTTGGGTGTCCTTTGGTACCCATGAAGACTTCATGAATGTAGGCATTGATATTGGAAAGTGTGTATCTTTAGATGCTTAGATGATTTACATAATTTGGATGGAGTATGGTGGAAGAGGATCAAGCGTATGCTTGAGATGCTGGTTATATCACTTTTTGGTATTTTTTTTATTTTTTATAGCATGTAGTATATGCATGTATCCTCTATTTATAACATCACATCATTTTTTATAGATCTATGAAATACCATATTCATCATTTTTTATCCATTATTTATTTATCTTTAAATTTTTATTTAAATTATTTCATTATTTCAACTATTTTTTCCACTATATATTTCTTATTTTTGCTTCCACCATTTGTTAAATAAAATTTCAACAGTTTATAATCTGATATAAGATGATATAGTCTCCCCAAAGACACCCTAGGCCCTCGATTCTAGTTGGTAGCCTCTAGTGTTCGGAGAGGTGCGCTTGAGATCTTTTGGCCCACCATCTCGGGGAACAGGTAAGTGGAACCCAGGGCGAGATGCTACACTTAAGATATATTATAATGTATTTTTCAATATTGCTGAATGTTATAAAAATATTCAAGGTTAAATGAGAATAATATTTTAATTATCATTGTAAGTAATTCCTTTGTAATATAAATGAGATTTTTGTTTCATTTCCATCATTCCGTGTTGTAGATGATATTTCACACTGATGAATGAAATTCATGATTCAATATCTGATAATTTCATTGATGAAATCAGACATAACATTTAAATATATTTTTAATATCCTACTCTATGACACCATTCCTTTCAATCTATATCGCATTAAATTTTATTAAGGTTCTATATAGTCACCATTAAATTATTATGTATAATTTTTATTAATGGTTCATATAAAATAGTTTAATAAACACAAGAATACCCCTTATGAGTGTCTATATGGGTGTAACTTCTTATCCCCACTCATTTTTCAATGGGTGATTAACATTTTAATACATAACCAACCAATTTTTGAGTTATTACACCTAGGTGCATCTACTCTACAACTACATCAACATTCTAGTATGTAGATAGGGATGCATTTTTTAGGGAAACCACAAATATTTTTATCAATTGTTAGGATATTATCCTACAAATTTACTTATTAATCCAAAATTATATATTAAAATATAAAATTATCCTCATATGAATCACTTTAACTTATAATTTTATCAAAACCTTTCTCTATTATCAAATGTAAGGACTCGTATTTTAGTCAACCCATAATAACATGATTAATGAAAAGGGTTTCATTTTATTACATTCAAGTTATCATTTAGGTTAATATTTTTTTGAAAAACCATTAAATTATATAATAAAAACTGAAATAATATTTATTTATTTACAAAAATAGTATTCATATGTTTATAATATTATTCATCTCATGACACACAATGGATTTTATTAAGGCCAATTTATTTTAATTGGATAAAGACATTAAAATAGATCCTACTCATCCGTCATCACCATGAAAAACAATTTTTGACATGTTATGATCAAAAAAGATTAATAAGGGATATAAAGGAATGAAATGTGTTAGTCTAGTAAAAAAGCATGATAACCACTAAAATATTTACATATTTCAAAATAACTATTGGCCACAAAATTTAAACTTATCAACAATATAAAAAACGTTTTATCTTATTAAAAATTATTTAAAATAAAATATCTATAAATAGAAAAATCATATATGTATCCCAATAAATCATCTTCATTGACTCTTATAATCACTCTTACAAATGGAATAACCTACCTAGTTAGTGCCAACATTGTCTTTTGAGTAACTTATAACTAGTTAATTCTTTATCCTCACCTAATTTATAATAGAGCCACATCAAGGTCACCGACCACCATGAGATATATTAAGATCACCCCTCAACATGGATAATATAAAATAACCATATAATAATCTGAAGACATGAAATTTTTTATTTCCCTCAACATAGTGTGATAAATTTTCTTTTTCACTAGTAAGAATTTTTTTTGGATATCACAATATCAAATCCATTTAATTCCATTATTGAAAATTTTCAAAACTAAGGGAAGGAGTTTTGTTATAAGAATAAAATTAGTATTTTTTTAATAGAATCCAATTACCACATAATGGTGGAAGATGTGAGAAAAACCATAGACGCAATTTAACTTCAAATAAAATAATCTTTTTGAATTTTGTAAAGAATTTAGACACGTTCTCTATAAAATTTCCAAAAAGATTCCTTATGAAAAAAATTGAAATAATTTTTAAAGGGGTATAAAATTTGATTTATTATTTATTTATTTACATGAAAATAAATTCATAAAATAATTTTATGAATATAGTGTTGCAGAAAATATATTTTGAATATAAAACCTTAAATTATTGAAAAGAGTATTTAATGTAATGTATCACTTATAACATGAAAACATTTGAATTAATTAAACATTGAGGAAAATAACGTTGAATTCATTTTAAAAATAAAATAATTTTATATTTTAATTTAATGCGGTAAAATTCTAAATTAAAACATTGTATTCGATAGTTTGTATGACACGAATCACCAAGCTCCAAATAGAATACAATATCCCAAGAATTTATATTTTATTTTCTATTTTAATATATTAAATATATTCTATATATATATATATATCAATTTATTCAACTCTAAGTTATCTTGCATTACACGCAAGAGCGGACCTCCTCAATAGCTTGCATTACACACAAAACCGAGTGTCACCAAATAAAAATGTATTTATAAAATATTATTATTTAATATAGTAAAATATAAATTAGACATTAAGTTAGTGGTTATTAATATTATTATATAAGTTAAAAAAACTTGTGGTTTATAGAAATATAAAATCAATTCATGGTTTACCAATTTATGAGAAATGAATAAAAGAACCAATTAGATATTAAAAAATAATATTACTATGTTTCTTCAAAAGGGGGTTTATCATAATAAACAAAATTAATTAATTTTTTTGAATTATTGTAATGAAATTTATATGTTATATATTTAATAAAATATTTTTTATATTTATCCATTAGGTTTGATAGGCATTAGATAAGAATAAACTCTATTTTACACATAAAACCTAGATTTTTATAAAGGAAAATTTAACGCCTTTTTATGGAAACCCCATTTTAAATTTAAATTTTGAAAATTTAATTGATTTAATATGTCAAAATAAACTTTATATCTTAAATAAAAACATAATAATTGGGTTAGGGTGATTTATTTACATTTTTTTGAGACATTTCATTTTTAATAAATAGATAAAAATACGGGATTTTAGTTCGAAACTTATTTTAATGTAATTTATTTATAAGGATAAATTGTAATTTTAATTGGTTTTAAAGTTTAATTAGATAATATTTTATTAATTAATACAATTTATTTCATTGGAATCAATTTAACTTTGAAATTTATTATAAAAAAATAGCAATCTTTTAGATGTTTTTACTTTAAAAACATGTATTGTTGTCCTAACTATGAGATGAATTTTAAATTAATTTATGCCACTTATGTGACTGTAATTTTATAAAATGGATTCACGCTTTAGGAGGAATTTCTACCTCCCATGTACAACTCGTCTTTCCGGGTCACCCGGTGTCTCACCGGGTGGGAAGAATGGGCGCACTTCACATGGCTGACGGCTTTCTATGACGAACCATCGCTGATCGAGGTGTTACCCCATGGGACGCAATGTCATCTCGGGTGACAACGACTCCTCCCTGGCTGGGGAATCCCTGGATGACCTCTTCGTGGGGAGGGGGACTCTTGAGTGTGGATGGTTCGAAAAGGCCACTCTCAGGAATTCCCTTTTTTAAAATCATAATATATAATGTCTAATAATAATAAATTATTTTTTATCATAAATATTAGTGAAATTAATTAAAATTAATTACATTTATTAAGGTAAAATTAAGATTAATAAATGACTAAACCTTTAACTAATGGGACCAAATGACCAAGAAACTTTGAAAAAACCCATTTTCTGGCCATAATTCGGCCATTAACCTACCATTATTGAGTTGTTTTTATTTTTTTAATAATTTTTAGCTAAAAATTTTGGTACAACTAACTTCTTTTAAAAAATACCTAGTGAGTACTTTTCATCCCTTATAAAATGCCACCACCACTCCTCGTTCCTCCCGCCTATAAAACCACTTTGGTTCAGAAAATATATTCCCATATCGATTTCAAAAATCCCTCCCCTAAGCCTTTAATCCACCATTTTGTCATAATTACTTCTAAGGAATCCTTTTGGTACAAACCAAAAAACATTTCACGATTAAGAGGTAACATTTTCTCTCAATCTCTCAAGTTTCATTTCCATTCTCCACCACCCCTAAAAACTGTTTATTTAATGATTATATAACAAAAAATTTAACCTTAATATACTTTTATTTTTTATTTAATGTTTTCTACCTACACTTATGTACACTTACATCTTATGGGTAACGAACTTACTATTTCTGTGTACGACGAACTACTGCCTCATGAAATGATGATTATACATTTTTCCTTTACCACCTATCACGATGGAAATTATGATTTAAATAATGTTTATTATTTTATATATGATATTTATAATTTATTTATTCTTGGAAATTTTTATTTATAACATACCATTATGCTTTACATCTTGTGTAAATACAATAATTTTTTTGAGGAAGTGTCAACTACCTCCCCCTCAAAGTGATTTGACTTGTTCATTCCATGCATGGAACGTATAAAGGATTTTTTTAAGAGACCTATATAACATATATAAAAGAAATATGATACTATAATTATAATATACATATGTATCATTTATTTTTCATTCTTTTAATAAAAAAATGAAATGAAAGCAGTGTTCAATTGTACGTACGACCTACCATCTCCATGAATGGTGCACTTTATTTCTAATCCCCAAATATTATAGACTACTATAAATACATATTTACTAACTATATATGATAATTAAGTAATGTTTCTCATTTTTTATATTATGTAAAAATGATCTAATTAATAGGAACAAATAAATAACATGTCAAAACATACTTGAGAAAAATAGGCAATTAACACCTAAAATAGTTAAAATAATGAAATAGTGTAAAAAAATGGGTAATAAAATATTTTAAGAAGTTAATATATGATATTATTGACATTATTATAGTTCTGGTATAAGTTATAAACATATTTTCAACCACTATACATGAGGATAAATAACACACAACAAAATTAAGGTTAAGGTAAGAGATTTCATCACAATTTACATTCCACTAAGACTTATTTTCGTTATGAACCATGTAATAACCTGGATCTTCTTTTCAGGTATGTCTTTATTTGCAAGTTGATTTTGAGGAAAGAGGAGTTTCTGGGAATTTTAGGAGTACACGCCATGTACTTTAAGTACACGCGGTGTACCCGGTTGCCGTGGGTGACCGTGTACTAGCCATATAACGGCCGAGTACATGGCTGTGTGTAGTGACCTGGAGACCGCCTATAAAAGAGGACAAAAATGGAAAGTACACGCTGTGTGATTTTAAAGAACATGCCATGTACAATTTTTTTCATTAAACGGACCGGGGTCATGTCTGACAGACATAACACACTTCATTTTCGTATGTCTCGTCCAAGAGCGTCTATACGGTTGCAGATCTTCTCCAACCCCCAACTCGTCGTCCATTCTCAAAATCGGCCACTATTGATTGCATTTTAATTTCCACGGTGAGTTCTTCCTCATTCTATAACTTCATATCCCGATTTATCCTATCTCACGAGTTATCCTCAGTGGAACGTTTTAAGATTTTTTGTAGATATACAATTTTCTAGGGTGATTCAAGGCCTAAGGTTCATGTATATCGATCTCACAATGCCGAGGTAGGTGGTTTGTGCCTTTCTGTAGTTAGTCCTGGAGTTATATGTGAAAAATTGCCCAATACCCTCATTTGGGGTATTGTTTGTTTATGGTTTTATCCCATTTTATTTGTCTGTTATGCCTTGTTTGATTGGATAAATGTTAATTGTTAGAGAATAAGGTTATATATGCCAAGATATGGATGTTTTCCCCATGTTTTCTTGTTTTTGACCTTTTGGTCTAGCCTTGCCTGTTAGGCTGCTGCTTTCTTTCCATGTCTAGAATTGTTGGGTGGAGTGATAATTATTTCACATGCTATATAATATTGTAGTTATTTAGGCAAGTAGTTCTTGAGGTTTACTTCGGATAATGATTATCGTTTGTGCCTGATTGATTTACACGGGGCTGAACAAACCTGGTATAGTGAGACCATAGGGGAAATTGACATTGAGGGCTTTCCCAGAGTGTCTGTTTTGAATATCACGCTATGAGACCATATGGGGGATTGAAGATGAGTTCTCCCTTAGATGGTCTATTGTTATGATATGATTCCATAGGAGGAATTGATGTTGAGTTATTCCTTAGAGTGTATGTAGATTACTGTTAAAAGACTATTGTGGGAATTGACAGTGAGTGCTTCCTTATAGAGACTTTATTCACACATGACTATAAGGGGAATTGAAAATGAGTTCTTCCTCAGAGATTATTTTCTATATATTCTCTTTTATTGTAAACCAGAGGGGTTAGGCTGTGAGAACTACTTAGAGGGTTGCTTGTATTTGTTTTTGGTGGATTGAATGCTTAAAAGTAAATGTATGTAAATGAAACTGTAGGACTGTTTACTTTTGAGTACTTCCTTATTTATTGTTGCTTTTTACTTATTGTCTTCCATATATATTCACGGACTATTAGGAACATATATTTGGGTGGTTGCCTACTGGGATTCGTCTCTCACCCTATTTGGATCATGCTTTTGGGCCAAAATAGATTATATCGTTGTAGGTATTGATAAGGTCAAGCGCCCTTCTACTTCAGGTACTTGATTGATGTGGAGCTGTAGAGCATGGGACCAAGCTGAGGTTTGTGATGCTTCTGGAGTATATCTGTTTCCTTTTTTTACTTTGGTTTACTACTGCATTCCAGCATTGTGACTTGTTTGGCTGCTTTACTAAACATATGTATCATGCATCATTATATATATGTGCTTCATTTGTTTATTTCTTCATTCTTTTTTTGTTTACTTATTTCATGTTTTTACTTCTTCTTCTATTGTATATCTTTTATTTACACTACGTTACTCCACCAATGAGGGAATAGTTTCCCCATTATCACACCAAAGGCCCTCACTGCTAGTTGGAAGCCTCTAACATTTGGGGAAATGTGCTTGAGTCCATGTGACCAACCGGGTACGGGGCACATCTAGTGGATTCCAGAACCCCAATGCTACAAAGTGGTATCAGAGGAGGTTATTTTCTTCTTGACTAACTATTTGGATCCCATTTCTAGGGATAGTAAAGAATAGGTACTTGGTAATAAGCTGGTCCTAGGAGTAGCTAACCTTTGTACAGGGAAAATCCAATTTACCTTATTATTGCAATTTTCTAGTTTTGAAATTTTACAATTGATTTTATTTCACAATTGGTCGATTCACATGTTTTTTGATATTATCGTTGATATTATTATAGTTATATTTATATTGAAACCCTATGAGATGAGGGTATTCCCTCTCAGGAATCATATAGGCACTAGTTAGAAATCACATGTCATGCATTCCTACCATGCCATTTAGGGTGCATTAGTGATTGCGTGTTGTTTTGATAGATGTTGTGCTAGATATTCATGATATTGTGATATATGCCTTGATAGAATACCTATTTTTTATAGGATATTGAATTGTGTAATGTTTTGTTTGAATGAATGCCAAACATTGGTTCTTGAGGTTTTATGGGCCCTCATAGATCGGAATTTGGTGGAAAATTACACTGTTATGCTTGAAAATGACATGCATAAGATGCCAACCTTTGATTCGCGGGGAGTATGGACCCTCACAGATCAGAATTTGGAACCTTAATGCTCATTTCAGTGTTTTCATGGTTCTAGAGTAGTTTCTGAGGCTTACTGTCCAGAAGAACCCAAAATACATGGCGTGTAATGATGAATACACACCATGTGTCCTATTCGGGAATGAACTGTTTTTCTTAAGTACACTCTATGTACCGTATGTACATGCTGTTTAGTCTCTAACCATGTCACTAGTTGTGTGGGAAGAGACACATTGTTGGGAAATCTTTGGGGGAAGATGTCGTGTATCGATTTTTCATGTCGTGTTGTGTAGACCATGTGTCCACCCATGTGATTAACAACACGGATGGATAAAACATAAGTTATACATGTCGCGGAAATCTTTAACATGTCATGTAGTGTAACCCATGTATCCAGCTGTGTTGAAAACTATGCGGGTTGGTGAAATCATTCCAGTACACATCATGTCTGAAACAAACATGCCATGTAGAGTCATCCATGTAACCGACCGTGTAACTAAAAACACGGGTCGGTGATGTTTGTCTAGTACACATCGTGTCTGGAACTCACACGCCATGTAGTCTAGTCCTAGGAGAACCATGTGGATTATCCATGTATAAGAACTCAGGTAGGTAAGAGGATTAAACTAAACATTGTGTGTTAGGATAACACATTGTGTGTATGGGGTGTTACATGACCTGGGTTGGCAGAAGTACACACCCATGTGAAGGCTTAAGGGAACACATTGTGTAGTCATTATACACACCATGTATCCATGTTTGGAAAAAATTGAATTCTTTCTTTCTCTTGTCCCCTTTATACACTTCTAAGTTTTAGTCCCTGTTAATCTTGATCTAAGGTGTGCGCTTGACCTTACAGATTCATGCCACCGAGATTTCCTCTAGTTGTCTTCCAGTTACAAAGCAGTGATTAGACACTGGATATGGTTGATCAGGAAATACCAGCAGATCCTCCCTTTGTGCCTGTCTTGGCACCAGCCGTCATCCTAGATACAGGTGCCGATGAAAAGTTCTGGGAGGGTTTTATGAGGATGATCCAGACCTTTTAGGGAGCACCGCATCCTGCCCCGTCTATGGCAGAGTTCGCGCGGGTTTTCCAGAAGCAGCATCCTCCCACTTTCACAGGGGAAGGAGGACCTCAGGCTGCAGAGTCATGGATAGAATCCAT
Organism: Viscum album; assembly: GCA_963277665.1. Lineage (NCBI taxonomy): Eukaryota > Viridiplantae > Streptophyta > Magnoliopsida > Santalales > Viscaceae > Viscum > Viscum album. The sequence continues at coordinate 1,303,398,641 of OY728129.1, forward strand.
GTTCTCTATCTTCTAGAATTTGGAGATTCATTCAGAGATGAGGGTGAAGCTTGATACTTATATGCTTTGGGAATCTGCCAAGAGATGATGGGATGTGATCTCATAGGCGGGATGCCAGTAGGTTGTGGTGTGGGATAAGTTTTATCATAACTTATATGACTACTTATATCCGGAGACTTTTAGGGTCGATCAAGCCCGTGAGTTCATGAGTCTAGATTAGGGTATTATTTCTGTTATGGATTATTCTTCTTGGGTCAAATATTTTCAGATCTTTACACCCTTTCTAGGGGGAGATGAGTTATTCCTTACACAGAAGATTGAGGATGGTCTCAGGAAGGATATCTGATCTCAGGTGAACATATTCAGGTATAATTCCATCACTTATATAGTCAACTAGGCTCTGATCACAGAGCGCAACCTGAGGGATTCTGGAGCTGTGTTCCAGGGCGGTTCAATATCCATAGTTTGTATTTCTCTGGATGATAGTAGGAAGTGTCACATGGAGTCTACACGTAGAGATCCGAGTAGGTGGTATGCACCTTTAGGGAGCCAGGTGGTATGATACCAATGTGGGAAGGTCGGGCATACCGGGCCACATTGCCCGAGAGACCTAGTGGAGTGCCGATCTTACAACAAGGTGGGTCGTCTTTATTGCTTCTATCAGTATTTCTCACCAGTAGTTAGTGATTAGAGTTCTTCTATGACCCCATGTTCAGGAGCAAAACCACCAATTTCTCATTTGTTAGGGCACTAGAGTTCTTCCGGCCATTCAACCTGAGGTGTACGTTATGGCCGTGGTAGCCAGTCGTCAGGCTTTTAGCGAAAATAGGGTGGATCAGCTCATAGTGTCCAGGCATGGTCACAGGGTCACAGTGAAAGTCAGAAATTTACAATGGAGAAGACCCAGTAGGAGTAGCATTCCAGACCCTCTACAGTTCGAGATACGATCCTATTTGCCTCAGTTTTAGCTTCTTCTCTTTTCGATACAAGGGCTTCCTATATATTTACATCTATTGCTGTTGTGGAGATCCTTGGGTTTTGTATCTTTTCTTCTGCTGATATCTTGATTCTAGGCACACTGTTGGGGATAAGAACAGCTAGTATACATCGGTGCAAGGTGTACCCTCTCAAGGTTGGTGGGTGTCACTTCATTTAGGACCTTTATGTCATAGAGATGACAAGGTATGACATCATTTTAAAAATGGACTCTTTAGTTCTCTTCTAATAAGTTTTCGATTTCTACCATCGTATGGTGAGTTTCACATCACCATAGGGCATATAGTTTCTTCATAAGGGCGAGTGGGATGTCCAGGCGATCAGAGAAGGACCTGATCATCATGGATTGGAAGGGTTACAACCTAGATTGCTAGTCTATATATGGATGACCAGGGAACTTCATAGATAGACTTTCCTCCAGTGGTGGATCGTTTCAGGGATGTCTTTCGAGAGGACTTTTCAGGTTTTCCTTCAGAGTGATATGTGGAATTTTCTATTGATCTTATTATAAGAGTGGCACCAGTGCCAATTCCTCCTTATAGGATTGCTACACCAAATTTGTAGGAGCTCAATAACCAGTTCGAGGAGTTTCAAGTAAATGGTTTCAGCCGACCCAGTACTTCTCCTTGGGGTTCACCTATCCTATTTGTGAAGAAGGCGGATGGTACCCTTAGACTTTGTGTGGATTATCATAAGTTGAACCAGTAGACAGTCAAGAAGTGCTATCCCTTTCCAAGTATTGATGATATATTTGATCAACTTCGAGGAGCTCGGGTGTTCTTGAATATTGACTTGAGATATGGTTATCATCAGTTGTGCAATAGACCATCGATGTACCTCTTACAACCTTAAGGAATTGGTATAGTATATACGAGTATGTTTTTATGCAGTTCGGTCTCAAGAACACGCCTATAGTCTTCATGGAATTGATGAACTGATTGTTCCATCTGTACTTAGATTCCTTTGTGTTAGTCTTCATGGACGATATCTTGGTGTACTCTCACACTTTACATGACCATGCTACACTTCTTGAAATAATTTTGTGTACACTGAGAGAGAATCATTTATATGCTAAGCCCTCCAAATGACACTTTTGGATGGACCGGATTCGCTTTTTGGGTCATGTTATCTTAGACACAAGAGTATTAGTAGACCCAGAGAAAGTGAGAGCAGTAGTTTCTTGGGACCAGCTGAATAATGTATTTTAGGTATGGAGTTTTTGAGGGCTGTATGGTTACTAAAGACATTTTATACAAGACTTTTTATGCTTATTAGTTCCACTGATTGGCTTGACTAAGAAGGGTGTGAAGTACTTGTGGTCAGATTCATGTGATTCAGCCTTTTAGGAGTTGAAAGGGTGGTTGACTTCAACACCGATGCTAGTATTTCCATAGCTAAGAAAGAGCTATACTATGTACTATGATGCATGAGGTATTGGGCTAAGAGCAGTGCTTATGTATGGAGAAGGAGTCATTGCGTACGGGTCTCGGCAGTTGAGGCCACATGAGATGAATTACCCGACACACGATCTCGAGATGGCAATAATGTTTCATACTTTACGTAGTTGGAGACATTATCATCTAGGAGAGCATTTTGTGGTTTTCAATGAAAAAAAAAATCTCAAGTATATCTTCACTCAGTGTGACCTGAATTTGAGACAGTGTATGTGGGTTGAGAACCTTCATTCTTTTGACTTTGAGCTTGCCTACACACTTGGGAAGGGAAACGCAGTGGATGAGGCATTGAGCATGAGAAATCAGATACAGGTAGTTCAGGAGGCCAGTAGTGAGTTGAATCGTATTTCTATGTTCTCTAAGATACATTTGGAGGTTCATGACAGATAAGGGCAGAAGCTTCTATCTTCTGTAGTAGTTACCTCTACATTCCATGATCGAGTGTGAATGAGGCAGCTATCAGATTCATAAGGACTAGTCCTATAGGGGAGTGTCTCAGGAGAGGACCCTATTCCTGGATGGACAGTAGGCAAGGATGGGATCTTGCGTTTTCATGGATGCGTGTGGGTACCGGTACACATACACGAGGAGCTGATGCAAGACTTTCATTCCTCAGTTTGGGCAGTTCATCCTGGTGTCACCAATATGTATCAAGATATGCACCATCAGTATTGGTGGCCATGTATGAAGGGAGATTTTGTTGGGTTTTTCATGAGGTGTTTCACCTGTCAGTAAGTTAAAGCAGAGAATCAGCAACCAGTAGGGATTTTACATCATTAAACCATTCCCTAGTGGAAGTGGAATGATGTCGTGAATTATTTTGTGACAGTTTTGCTGAGGTCGACTAAAGGTAATGATGTAGTATGGGTTTTCATTGACAGAATCACAAAGGTTTCCCACTTATTGCTGATTAAGGAGACCTTAAGTGTTGATGAGATAGGATGATTGTACATCTGAGATATTTTAATTCTATATGGAGTTCCACACTCCATTGTTTCAGACAGGGACGTCCATTTTACTTCTCGGGTCTGGAAGGGACTTCAGAGGGCTTTGGGTACAAAGGTACTTCTTAGTACAGCTTACCATCCCCAGACAGATGTCCAATCTGAGCATACAGTTCAGGTGATTGAGGACATGTTTCGGGAATGCATCCTTGGTTTTGGAGCTTCATAGGAGAATCACATACCTTTTGTGGAGTTTTCCTACAATAATAGTTTTCAAGAAACTATTCAAATGGAACCTTATGAGGATTTGTACGGTATACTAGGCCGATCACCCTTATGTTAGCTGGAGGCAGGAGAGGAAGCTATACATGGACCTCGACTTGTATAGGAAACCACATAGGAGATAGAGTGGATTCGAAATAGGATGTATATTTCACAGTCATGATAGAAGTCTTATGTTAATCGACGGAGAAAACCTATAGAGTTCGAGGTCGGTGATCAGGTTTTTCTACGTGTCACACCAAAGTTGGGACACCATAGGATTAAGAGGCATGGTAAACATTCACTGAGGTACATCAAACCATTTGAGGTGTTGGACAGAGTCAGGATAGTTACATATTGGTTGAAGTTATCTCAGAGTTACCGAGAAATGCATGATTTCTTCAACATTTCTCAGCTCCAACATTACTTCTCAGACTCGTCTCATGTTTTCCAACCCGAGCAGGTTGAGTTAGAGGTGGATGCATCCTTTGAGGAGAATCCTATACGTATTTTTTATCGAAGTGTGAAGGTTCTATGTGGCCAGTCTGTTCCTCTGGTATGAGTGCTATGGCAGCCTGAGCGTGTATAGGACAAGACTTGGGAGAGGGAGGCTGATGTACGATCACAGTGGCTAGAGCTGTTCACGGTTTCTTCTTCTACACCACCTTTCTAGGGAAATTTGGAGTTGAATATCTTTAAGGGGGGAAATTTTTAAAAACCTGGATCTTCTTTTCAGGTGTTTCTTTCTTTTCTAGTGTATTTTGAGGAAATGGGAGTTTCTGGATGTTTTAGGAGTACACACCATGTAATTTAAGTACACATCGTGTACCCAGATGTCGCGGGTGACTATGTACTGGCCGTGTAACAGTCGAGTACATGGCCGTGTGTGGTGACCTTGAGACTACCTAATGTGGAGGTTGGAAAATGAAAGTACACACCATTACTTTTAAAGAACACACCTTCTACTTTCTTTTTTTCATTAAATGGACCGGGGTCACGTCCGACAGACAGAATGCACTTCTTCTTCATCCGTCTCATCTAGGAGCGTCTTTATGGATTCATATCTTCTCTGAGACTCCGACTCGTTGTATTTTCTTCGAATCAACTTCCATAAATTGTGTTGGAATCGCCATGGTGAGTTCTTACATCATCTAGAACTTCATCTCTGGATTTCCCCTCTCTCACGAGTTATCCTCGATTGAATGTTTTAAGTGTTTTTATATATCTATGGAGTTCTAGGGAGATTCAAGGATTGAGGTTCACATATATCAATCTCACAACGCCGAGGTAGGTGGTTTGTGCCTTTCCATAGTTAGTTCTTGAGTTATATGTGCAAAAGTTCCCAATACCCTCGTTTGGGGTATATATGTTTATGGTTTTAGCCCTTATATTTACCTTCTATGCCTTTTTTGATTAGATAGAGGTAAATTGTTTGAGAATAGGGTTATCAATGAAATGCTATGGATGTTTTTCCCATGTTTGCTTGTTTTTGACCGTTTGGTCTAGCCTTGCCTGTTAGGGTTCTGCTTGTTTTCCATGCCTAGTATTGTTGGGTAGAGTGATTATTATTTCACATGCTATGATATGTCGTAGTTGTTTATACAAGTAGTTCTTAAGGTTTATTTTGGTTGTTGATTATCTTTTGTGCACGATTTCTTTACATGGGACTGTGGGAACCTAGTGTAGTGAGACCATAAGGGAAATTAACATTGAGGGATTTCCCAGAGTGTCTGTTTTAATTATCACTCTATGATACCATAGGGGGGATTGATGTTGAGTGATCCCTTAGAGTGTTTATAGTTACGTTACGAGGCCATAAGAGGAATTAACGTTGAGTGATTTTTTATAGTGTCTATAGATTACTGTTAAAAGACTATAGGGGGAATTAATGGTGAGTTCTTCCTCAGAGAGTCTTTAATCACACATGACTATAGGGGGAATTGACGGTGAGTGCTTCCTCAAATATTCTTTTCTATATCTTCTCTAGTATTGTGAACCATAGGGGTTAGGCTATGAGAACTACCTAGAGGGTTTCTTGTATTTGTTTTTGGTGGATTGAATACTTAAAAGTAAATTTTTGTAAATGAAATTGTATGACTGTTTACTTTTGAGTACTTCTTTGTTTGATACTTCTTTTTTCTTATTGCCTACCATATATATTGACAGACTGTTAGGTATAGATCTTTAGGTGGTTTCCTACTAGAGTTAGTCTCACACCCTGTTTGGTCATTATTTTGGGCCCAAATAGATTATATTGTTGTAGGTATAGATAACGGAAAGCACCCATCTACTTCAAGTACTTGAATTTTGTGGAGTTGGAGAGCATGGGACCAAGTTGAGGCTTGCGATGCTGCTGGAGTTTATCTATTTCATTTTGTACTTTTTTTACTACTGTATTCTAGCATTGTGACTTGTTTGGATGCTTTCCTAGACATGTGTATCATGCATCATTATATATATGTGCTTCAGTTGTTTATTTCTTCAGTCTTCTGTTGTTTAATTATTGCATGCTTTTACAGCTTCTACTACTGTATATATGTTATTTCCACTGCGTTACTCTGCCAATGAGGGAATATTTTCCCCACTATCACACTCAAGGCCCTCACTGCTAGTTGGCAGCCTTTGGAATTCGGGGAAATGCGCTTGAGGTCATTTGATCCACCGGGTATAGGGAACCTCTTGGCAGCTTCCGGAACTGGGAAGTTACACACCAATTCACTATTATATGATGTATTTAATGCCCTTTGACATGTTATATAATGGTTCTAATTATTATAGTTATATTCTATGTCTCATTTAATTCATGTGGAATTATTATTTAAATGTTACAAAGTGTTATGAGACACTTTGGAATGTTTAAAGATTATTTTTCCTCAAGAATGTTTTAACGTCAACAATTATTGTTGTTACTTATAACCACTAGTAAATTATTGATAAATGTGTATTAATTATTAAATATAGACATTTTATGATAAGGAACATTTTTTATTAATTAAATCGATTATTTTATATATGAGGAATGATTTGGACTGGTAAGGCACTAGTTAGAGACTGTTTGTGGTATGCCCTACGGGTTGGGGACCGATTAATGAAAGCTCCTCGATACATTAATAGTTTCATGAGATGAAATAGATAGCCAAAATAGATGTGTTTTTACCAGAAATGCTAAACTGTATTTTAAAAGATCTTTATGGTATTGTTTCCATGTACCTAGGAAACATGGAATCCAATAATTATGCATTTCCCTCATTTAGTTCAGTTAATATCCACCCCTGATATTTTGAAATGAAAAATCTATGGGTTCAATTTCAGTTCATTGATTAAATGGAATGTTTTTTATTTTATTACCTTCCCATATTTATTTTTCCCTATCTAGTTATTGAATTGAATGTGTTTTCAGTTAATCACCTTACCATGTTGATTTGTTCTCACTGATTCATTATTAATTCTTCTTTACATAGCCTTATTCAGCATTTTAGCTAACCCTTATTACCTTTCTTTCCCTAAGTTATAAATAATAAACTATGGATAAGTTTTCAAGGATTCATTTTATTTGATTAAATTGTGTATAGTGTTTTAATTTCCTATTTCCCAATGTATTATGCGTATCATGTATGTAATATATCCTTCCAAGACTGCTAAACTGATCATTCCTTTGGGATTTCATTCCTTATTATCATGCCAATGTAATAAAGTAATGCACCAGCTCTATGTTCTTGGGGTTGGGGTTTTACAATTAAGGATTATATAAATTATAAATTTATTTTATACACTACATAAAATAAAACATGTAGTAAAAATAGATTCATTCTCAAAATATAATTAATTAATACTAGAAATCCATTACCTTGCACCCTAAATTTAAATATAAATTATTTACAGTACTGAATAGTAAAAATTATTTTTTATAATATAGGTGGTATTATAAATTTATGAATGAGTAATGTTTTCATTTTTCAATGATCATATGATAAAGATGTTATGTTTTATTTTAACAATACTGAATGATTATTATATCATAATTTTCATAATAAATTATTTACTCCATTGATATAACCATCCATTTGTGGTGGTGATGGAAAATGAAATATATTACTTCTCTATGTGGCCGTTTACACATACACATGAGCGATGTTTTTTCATTTTTTGGATTGTAATAAAATAAGAATTAAATTTATTTTTCAAAATTAATTTATATAATATATATCATATTATAGAATATAGAGCCATCATTTTTACAAGAAAAAAGAGGTTGTGATAGAAATAAAATTATATTGGTTCATGATATGGTATTCCATTGGACTAAAGAATGATGGAGTTTTCCCCCATTAGATGAATAAGGATATATATTAAGGTAATGAAATCAACATAATTATATCTATTTATTTCAGTGATAATAATTTTATTATATTTAAACTATATAATGATTATTGATGGAGTTTTATGAATAGATAATACCAAAATATTTAGTTAAAAGCTATACCTTTTCTTTAGAGAACATAAATTCCACTATATATTAATCCCTCTAACGTTGGTATTCATCACAATATATGTTCTCTGGGAATTGAGTTGGTATATTAGGAACAAATTTTGGTAGGTAAGGGATAAGCTAAATTTCATAATAAGTGTGTCAAAATCCATCCTTCTAACATTAGTTAGATATATTTTTAGGTCATTTTATCCCTTATCATTGTACTTTGACCCCCTAAAACCCCTTATTTTTCATTAATCATGGTAACATATATATATATATATATATTTTACTATTAATTATGATAAAAGTAAGATGACTTAATTAAATATTATCAATAATTATGATTCAAAATTTGGAATCTATTTTATCAAATTCAATTTATATAAGTGGGTTAATTTAATTTTAAAATAAACTCATAAAAAGTGAGAAAAATAAGTTTTTCATAAAATGAATTCATATGTATAATATTGTTTTTACCAAAACCAAAAAAAATAATTCCAATGAAATTAACTAGATTATTAATATTATAAATTAACTATTGATACTTTGAAAATATTTAAAAAAAATTACTTTTTAAATACTATAAAAAAAGATACTTTTCAATAAAAATAAGTATTTTTCATTATTCATTGAAAAATTAACATTTTAAGAAAATTCTCAAAAAATAAAACTAATGCATTTTTGTCTTGATGATTTGAGAGTTAATTTTTTAACTAATTTTCTACAAGTTCAATAAAAAAAATATAATATTTTTATCAAAAAAATAAATAAATAAAGTATTGAAGAAAACATATTTTTAAATAAAAAATTTACATTACTAAAAATTTAGTGCATTGTTCCCAAGTGTAAATCAATTATTTTTTGTTGATTATTAAAATTTTATATATATTTAATAATTTTATTATTCATACTCATATATTCCAATTCAAAAACTAGGTTATAAAGGTCATATTTAAGAAAAAATATTTCTTGGGTCATTTTTTCAAGATATTGTTTGTCATATAGGCTATTAAAAATAGAGTTATATTAAAATATAATGGTGTTACAGGGAATTTATCATAATAAAAGTTTATTATATTGAATATACTAATTCTATTTTGTCATCAAAGTTATATAAAACGTATAGGAGGTGGTTGATGAAATAATCTTGCAAACACTTAACTAAGAGGTAAATCACTAATTTATAAATCCTCCATTAGATAACATTGTAAGACAGTAATTGTTGGAATTATAATTGTAACATCCTGACCCAGCACACCCTTGAACCAGTAGCCGGACCAGTCACCACATGACCTCAAGCATGTCTCCCAATACACCATAGACTGCCGACTAGAAGAGAGTCACTATGGATAGTCAGTAGGGAGACTATACCATCGTATAAGAGTTTAATAATAGGCAATAGAAATAAATAGTGGAAGAAATATAATAAATGATAAAGCAGTAGAAGGTAGATTTTTATAAAACTTAAACAAACATGGAAAATGCCATTTTCTATAGTGTATGCAAGCATGACATTCTAATGATACAAAATGGAAATTAGTAAATAGTACAACATACTTTACAATACAATACACTAAAAATAAAAAATAATCTAATCCCTATATTCTATCTCTATAAGCATCTCGAGCTCCATCTCAGTACTTTACTCCTAACTCCTAGTAAGCCAACAGCAACAAGCTGGGTCCAAGACCCTGCGAACAAGTAAGATCTTCTCAGGTACCACAGTGCAATGGAAGCCCGACTAAGGAGTGAGATATAAATCTTAGTAGGTTGGAACCACTAGTGTCTAGAAAAATATAGACAATTGAATATAAATAAATTGTGTGAAATTATAACAAAGTAACAAAAAATTGAATAAATAAACTATAATCCATCCAAGTTCCTAAGGGACACCAGACAGAGACACCTTCTTCGGCTCGTAGAGGGAAAATAAGAGTCTGAATAGAAACTATATATATAATTCATAAATAAATTTTTTAACACATTAATTGATATTATTTATTTAACCACATAAATCCATGGGTTCCCTTGGACACCTGTATCTCAACACCTATCTCGGTCGTGCTGAAGTCGAAACCATTTCTCATATTCAATTCACAAATCATCATATCACGTTATCTTTCACTATCAATTTAATTAAATTCATGTACGACCAATTGTAAACACATTTCAATGTCAATTAATTGGTGTATAACGTCATGTATAGCACCCTCGTGAGTATTTGGAGCATCAGTCCCTATCTCACAACCCATGTGAATTTAGAGCATCAATCCGTATCCAATAAAAGAAAATTTTCATGTATGATATCTGTAGAACACCATGTCAAAAACCAAATGATTATTTAGAGCATCAGTCTCTATCTCACAACTCATTTATCAATAATACATACATATATACATATATATATATCATGGGTTTAGAATGGCATTTCTAGAACCCCATGAGTATCGGGAGCATCAGTACCTATCTCCAAAATTGTTTATCAAACATACACATATACATACATATATATATATACATATATATATACATATATATATACATATATATATACATATATATACATATATATATATATCACATATAGAATGTCATGTCTATCACCTAATCTCACTGGTGAAGAACGCCATGTCTAACACCCAAAATCCTATTCATTAATTAATTCATAAATTATTTAATCAAGTCTGTTAATTAGTTCAATATCTAATAAATAGCATAAATTTCTTGTTATTTAATTCCCCTATCAATTTACCCATTAAAACCTCAAAATTCAATAATTAATTAACCAAATAATTATTCTACTTCCCAAAGGTACAACTTGACAATTAACTAAACATTTAATTATCCCAACTTCTAATTCATTCACATTGGTAATTAATTTTCTAATTAATTATCCTTCTCTCTCATTAAAATTTATAACTTGGACAAATATAATTACACCTCACAATTAATAATCTTATTCATTCACCAATCATCACAATAATTTAATTAATTCATGAATTTGAATAATGCATGCTTATTAATTAATTCAACAATTAATTAATTTAATCACATCTCATTAACCAATTCTTCAATAGATTAACCATTCTAAAAATTAATGTGTAATAATTAATCTACCCCTTAATTATTCTCAAATTACAATTCATATTTTTATAATTTTCTTGTCAAGTAATTATCACGTATTCACAATTTTCAATATTCAATCAAAGCCACTATTTCCAAATTCACATACTAATAATTAATCCATCCCTTAATTTTACACACTCATTTATTAATTCATGATAACTTTAATCACATTAAATCCATTCAAGATATATAATGAGTATACCCTCTCATTATCCACACATAGGGTGGAGGGAATTTATTACAAAAACTTTACATTGTAATTTAACGAAAAATATAATGGAAATAAAAATTCAATCAAGCCTTGCATTTAAATTTATCAAAAGTATTAAATAAAAAAACTATTTTGATTGATTTATTTAAAGCAAGGTTGAGAACCCTACCTCAAGAAATTTTTTGATCAAATTCTTTCTAACTCAAACCGCAACCCGCTCATGCAAACGCACTTTCACAATAATATGCGCACATACATGGAATTGATCGCATCACCCTACAATGAAACCAACACCCAGGATTAGTGCGGTGGTTACCAACACACACCCAAAAATTTACCCAGAACACATATAAACAATGGGAATCTAAAATAATCACTGCAAATCCCATTGACAGGTATATAAAACTTACCCAAACATAACAGCGGTGAACCAACCCAAGTCGAACCACTTCATCTTCGGTGACAGTCATCGTAACACTGACCAATGGGTCATAGGACACCTTTCACACCATCCTAGAATTAGAGAAGAGAAGAAGACGGATCAAACCCAATGAAAGGGTTTCGGATGAAAGGAACCCTGTAAAAGGAGAGCTAAGATGACCTATTGGAAGAATGAAACATGTAGAGAAGGAATTTCCATGATGAGATTGACAACTTCTCTAAAGGAACCACCACGATCCGGCATGTGGAGAGGGAGCCGAGAGGAGTGTGTGGTGCCCCACCCATGGGAGGAGAAGGGGGTGTTCCTGGCTTGTAGTGCGCCTATCCCTCTCTTTATATTTTAAATAAATAAAAATTTTAATTTTAAAAAATAAGAATTTATATAATAATAATTATAATAAATATAATAATAATCCCCATTAAATTTTTATTATTATAAATTGAATTAAACACCACATAGATAAACCCCAACTCCCCATTAAATTTAATTTAATTAAATTCTCTTCCAATGAATTTAATTAAATACAATATCCATCTTACTTCATTTAAATAAATTCTCTTCAATGAATTTAACTAATAAAACTCTAACTCGTATTTATTTAATTAAAAATTTTCAACACAATTTAATTAAATAAATTCCTCATTTCACATAAATTAATTAAATTCCTCTTGACCATGAATTTAATTAAATAAAAATTCTCCATATAACCTCATTTAATTAAATTTATCAACCTCAATTTAATTAAATGAAATAATCTTAATAATAACAATTATTATCATTTAATAAAATGAATATGTGATAAAACCCAAAAGTCCCCAAATTTATTATTATTATAATTATAATTATTCATAAAAAACCATAATAATACCAATAATATCATAATTACTATTAATATTCAAAATTTAATTTATTAAAACCATAACACACGATTTAAGACGTTTCATTGAAAACCCCCAAAGTCCCTATTTATTATTGTCTTCAGATAAAACATTTCTTTGTCAACTCGCTACTCACCAATTAACTCCATTTAGTCATTTATTAAAAAAACACTCCTTTGAAAAACCCTGACACCTCATTTAAACATTAGTTTAATTTAATTATTTCTGTTTTATTTTAATTAATATACATAAAAAATTATATAATTAAATGCATTAAAATCAAATGAATTAGATATTTCTCCAACCTATGTTATTTAAATAAATTATTTCCTCACATTAAATAAATAATTTACCCATTTCAATATTATTTAATTAAATATTTTCCACTCTATTTAATTAAATAAATATTCAAATCAAATTAACCCTTAAAAACATAATGGTCAATAATTTACTCACCCAATTAATTATTCTTGACTCAACATGCAATTTGACAATAAACCATCATTTAAGTCGACATTTCCACATTACTTAATTAAATTAGTTTTTAACCTTGAATTTATTAACGAAAAAAAACAAAAATAATAATAACATCAAAATTATTATTATTAACAATTTAATTTATTAAAAAATAATTGAGAAACCCCAAAGATCCCCAATTAATTTCCTTTGACCATTATTTAATTAAATTCTCCTTTTGACTAAATTTAATTAAATAAAAAAAATTTCTCATCGAATAATTAAATTCATTCATAACGATAAATTTATTTAATGAAAAAAAACTTGTTTCACATCATTTAAGTAAATTTGTTTTTTTCCTTGAATTTAATTAATTACACACAACAATAACAATAGTAACTTTATTAGTATTATTATTATTATTATAATTAAAACCTATTTTATTTAAATTAAATAAGACATTCTGTAAAAATCAGGTAACCGAATGGTTTTACCCACATAGTTTCACCAACAATGCGCATTCTGACATCAATGCTTAAAAATGGTCCAACATGTAGAACTTTATTCTAATGCTTGATTTTTTTTAAATCCAATTATCCATTAATTACCAGAAAAAAATTCCCTTGGAATTTTATGTGGTTTAAAAACACAGGTTCTTAAATACTACACACATTAAAACTTCTCATCCTTGAGAATCCATCAGGAACTACTACAATATCAACCAAACCACCAAGGTAATATAGTCTCAAATTAACTTCCTTGTTGCTTTCACAAACACCAAACAATCCTTTATCCATTTCACAAGACCAATGTCTAAAGCCTTTAAAAATTGATCCGAAGATCAGTTTACCACATAAACACTGACATGGAGCTTATATAAAAGCTTTTATAGAGACCTCATCAATGAAAATAGTCTAATCTTGATCAAACCAAAAAATAGATTATTCATTCTTTCCTTGAAAGATATCATCGACCCAAAACCCACACTCTCTCTTAAACTAGCGATGTGATTTTAAAAACTATTCCAAAACCAACCACACAAATACCGAAGTCCTTACTCGAATTCCGGAGAAGATCCCAAGTAAATCCTTTGCAAGGATATTTAAAAAATGTCACGTCTGAGAATGAATAAAGGTGTAACCTAAAGAAACACGCATCCCACATACAACCAAGAATAAGATCAGAAAACAAACCCACAACTTTTAAACTTTAGTGCGGTGTATAAACGACTCTATCTTAGCATCTCTAATACAAGGTTAAGGTAGGGTACATGCTCATATCATTAAAAAGAGAACACTTAGTGAAAACCCAAGTCTCCAAAAGATCATTCAAAATATCACTGGTCGACTATGTACCCAAAAAGCTCAGCTTCACCTGTCGATGTGTCATCAACCAAACCTCAATGCCTATATCACTAACGATATCTGTTTTATTTCAAAGCTCACTACTAAAACTCTTACAAAGCTTACTAGTGTGACACTTCCCACCTTAGGATTTTCCATTTCATCGTATTAAAAAACTAGATGGTCACCATTGAGCTATTTTAGAAACACCTTTAACGCACGTGTGTCATTCCTCTAACCACAATCGCCACGTCAAAAGAAACTCTCATGAAAAAAATAACTTAAACCTATCGGCATGTCAAAACACCCGAGTCCCAAAATTTCATCTCGAGAAGTGGTACGAACTTACCTTAACACTCCAACGTCAAATTTTCATAGTGGAAACAATTCATCTCATGCTCTATGTTTTCTACTTACCACGAGCCAGCCCCTTACAAAAAATATAGGTAGACCCTTTCTCTTGGTCACACAAAACATATTCCACTAGTCTTATGACCCCCTTTTCATTTTAGCCATTTAATTAATTCATTTTTGCCTTTAAAATTTTGAATTAATTTCAAAAAACCGATAAGTACTATTTTACGACAAGGTTCTTGGTTTTCAAACAATGCCTCATAGGAAAAATAGGCAATTTATAAAAAACTTCATCTTTAAACGTCTGAAATTTAGTTTTATTCAAATATAAAAATGCAATTTGGAAACAAAATGAATTTTAATCAGAAGACAACCTCTAAGGGTCCCATTTATTCTAAACCAAGTTCTTCAAAAAGAAACCCCACAACTTTTTTTTTTCAATAAAAATCTATAGTTTTAAATTTATTAACATTTTCAAAAATACTATGGTTATATATGGTTTAGTCACATGAGTACCCATATACCAATCGACAAGTCACCCATACACCTTGCCACTGGAATTTGGATCCCACTTATCATATCCAATATTCATTTAATATTTTAACTTTATCATCCCTTTTCGATCATTTGAATACACGGGTTACCCTTTTCCCAGTTATGAGGCATCCATACACCTTACAACTAAAACTAGCTCCTGTTATAAACACAACAAAAAAATCTTCCACTCATGCAGCCATTTACACATCAAAACATCACTTGTATGTTATCATAGGTAGTAACATAACATCGTGTTATAACACATAATCATGGAATAGTAAAAAAACATTATTATCACAGAGGTAGTTTGGAATAGAAACACCCAATCATGTTAAATCTATCACTGAAACATGCTATCGAAGGAGGCATGCTAAAGCAGATCAAAATTTTACATTCCACCCAAGGAACGCAATAAAAATTAGCATGCATCATACTACTGAGACTACGTGGCATGTTATACACATGTCATGTGAATCTCTACATGCCTAATATGACAAATGTATGGAACATCCTACGAAGATTATTTAATAAATTTTAGCATTAAAACATTTTAGTGTGGTTTTAAGGAAAATACTTAAGAGAATTAAAAATAGAAAAGGGTGTAATATTTTATATGAAACCAGAAGTAAACTATGAAGTTTTTCTTAAAAAAAGTCTGATTTTATAAAAAAATTGGCTTGAAATAGATGATATAGTGTACTTGAATTTGGGTAATAATTTGGGAAGTTCCTTTAAAATCGGCTTGCTTGTCAAAAAGAACAGAGCATGGAACCAACTAAAAATATGTATATCCATAAAATAGAATGATGAATGGATCTTTATACATGATTTTGGAAAATATAAAAATAATTTATAATATGGACATAAAAAATAAAAGATAGCTTCATTTGGGTAAAAAGAAATAAATTGTATCCTGAAGTAATAACAGAGGTTCAGGTAAAATCCATTACCTTAAGTATGAAGGTGTTCTTCACTTGATATTAATGTCCCAGATAATAAAATTATATTTATTAATTAATAATTATAGAACATTTTCTACATGTAATTGATTCATTATAAATTTATTAAGTTCATTCATGTCCTTTTTGAGGGGTTAATAGGTTCAATTTCATTGTTTGAGAGCATTTGTTTCCTTGGTTTTCATGATCGGTTTACTTATACACATGTAAGGGTAGTCATGTAAGATGAGGATGGTTGTACAGAATTGAATATATATGTTATTAGAGAACATACAAGAATATTAAATGGTTATAAAATTCATTTGGTTATTTGGAGTGAGGATGATTCATTATATAAAACATTAATGGTAACTGTTTGGGTTAATTTGAGGTTTTTTAATCACAGTAAACTCATTTTTTCTTATAAATTAATATCATGAGTAAAAAATGATTCCCAAAAAATAAATAGGATATATTACATATTTAATAATATTTTTCAACCATGATTTTTTTTCAGGACCATAATTGAAGACGGTAATAGAAATTGAAAACCTGTCGTCCTTGAATGTGATAAATTAACACATCTCGGGTGGTGTTTTCATTTCTATTGTAAAATATGGGGGAAAGGAGAGATGATGTATATTTATTCCATTATTATATAAACATACTAGTAAGTTTAATTTAATAGTGTTTTCATACCTTTTGGATGAGTATTGGTGAGTATAGAAAAGAATGTAAAGGAACTTGAAAAGAAATTGAAAGAAAACAGAAAAGGGTTTTACCGATTGATTTATTCATATTGAGAACCTCCATAGGGAAGATGTTTTGGTATTTTTATGAGACCAAGAGATCATAGATGTGGGAGATAGGATTAGGGATATATTTGAGTAGATTTTGGATAAGGAACAATGCTTGAGTGGAGTGTGGAGAAGAGGTGGTGAGGGATGTTTTTTATAGTGGAGGAGTGGGGAGTTTTCCAAATATTTAATTCATTAGTTTATCATTTTTCTCATGAAAAGAAATAGTGCTGATTATTGAGACTAAAAAAAGTAAATAAGTCATGTGATTTCAAACCAAATATCACTTACATTATCCATGACTCATTCATGACTCAAAAATTCAAGTTTAATCATTTATCAAGAATTAACGTACTTTACTATTCATCAAAATTAAAGTATTTTAGAAAATCCCTAATATTCACCCTAACCATTTATTATATGAAAAATTAAAAAATGAACTCCATTTTATGAAAATAATTTTCTAAATATGAGAAATTAAATTTTCAATTAAAAATATAATTTACTTGAAAAATACAAATTTTAAAATTGTAATTGATTTTATATTACTTTAAAAAATTAAATAAGCTCGCATAAAATTATCTTAAAATCATAAAAATATTATTTTATGAATACATTTTATGAAAATACATTTTCATTTAAATTATTAAATTAATCATAAAATTGTAATTAAATATTTATGACTTACCAAAAATACCAATACTAACATATTGTCCCTAATAAGATAGATAAACATTCATTGGAAGGTTACTATTAACTTGGAAGATTTACTATTCATATGGGTCATATTATTATTCATTAGGGTTACATTACTATTCATATGGGTAAGTTAATATTCACTATAAATTAAGTTTATTCCATTAGAATCCAAACATCTTACCGGTCGCAACCATGTATGTCAGATTTTAAAAATTCAAATCACAGAAGTGGAAAAATTATGTTTAAAGGTCACATAGTATTTAGTAGTTTATTTAAGCATGATGTGGAATTGTGTTCTGATTTTATGTGATTATACTATATAAAATAATTATAATATGGTAATTTCCATTGATTAATCTTTGAGTCATTACATTCTTCCTCCCTTATGAAATTTTTCCCTCGAAATTTCACCCTAAATATTTCATTTTATATTTATGATGAAAACGAGTGTGGGTTAAATTCGTTCATCGCTTCCTCTAGTTCCAGTGTCACCTCTTCATACTTATGGTTCTGCTATATTAATTTGAACAAGTGAGTATTCATGTTATGTAGAACTTTATTTCTACGATCCAATATCTTCACTGGTTTCTCCTCGTAAAAAATATCATTTTCCAACTATAACACCTCTAAAGATAATACATGTAAAAGATCTGGTATGTACATCCTTAAGAGGGATACATGGAAGATATTGTGTACATTAGACATGGTTGGTGGAAGTGTTAGTCGATTCGCCATAGATCCGAAACGATCAGGAATCTCTAAGGGTCTGATATACCTTGGAGTAAGCTTTCCTTTCTTCCCAAATTGCATGGCCTTCTTCCATGGAGATATACATAGGAATAACATGTCTCTAAATTTAAACTCAAGGTATCATTCCTGGTTTTAAATATAGTTCTTTTGTCGACTTCGGGCTTCCTTGCTATGCTTCTGAATGGTTTTCAATATCTTTAATATTTCTTCGACCATATTAGGTCCTAGTAGCTTACACTCTCTAGATTCATCCAAATATGTCTTTTTTCTACTGCTTTTCCCATAAAGGGCTTCGTGTGGTGTCATTCAGATTTATGAGTGGAAATTGTTCATGTAAGATAATTTTACCAATAAAATATGTTGGTATAATCCTCCTTTGGAGTCCAAAGAACAAGATCTCAACATGTCCTCCAATGTTGGAATAGTTCACTCATATTGGAAATCAGTTTTAAGATGCTAGGTCATACTGAAGTTCAGTTCAGTGCTAAGAGCATGTTGGGGAATTTTCCAGAACTTTTAGGTGAATATTGGATCTCTATTGGATACTATAGATAGTGGGACCCCATAAATATTTACCACCACTTTGATATATATCCATGCAAGATAATTCAATGAGAAGTCCCATCAAATTCCAATAAAGTGAGTTGTCTTTGTAAGACAATCCATAATGATCAATATAGCATTGTTTCTTCCGAATTTCCTTGGAAGTCAAGTGACAAATTCCATGGTGATGTTATCCCACACCCATGTTGGTTTTGGTAGTGGTTTCATCATCCCCTTATACTTCTTCCGTTCAATGTTCACTTTCAGACATACTAGGCACTTTGATGTATAATCATCAATCACCTTCTTCATATTGTCCCAACAATAATTCTCCTGAAGATCTCAATACATCTTGGTGCTCCCTGGGTGAATAGAGAATGTTGAGCAATGTGCACCATTTAGAAGCTCATTCTTTATATCTAGATCAGATGATACACATAATCATAACCCTAATCATATGACTTCATCCTTGTCAATATTGAACCCATAGGATTTCCCATTTCTAGTAGCTTCCACCCTTTTCTGAATTTTCACATCATTTCTATGACCATCTGTTATTTTCTCTTTAAGGGATAGTTGAGAAATAATTTGAGAAAGGATTTATGATGTTATTCCCTTGATTATTCCCAAGTCAATTCTCTATAAATCTTAGAAGATTAGATCCTTTTAAATTATCATCATTGATAAAGATGGAGGATTATTTCTACTTAGAGCATCTACTACCTTATTTTCCTTATCAGGATGGCAGTGGATTTAGAATTCAAAACCCTTAATGATCTATAACCATATTTACTGGCACATATTAAGATATTTCTATGTGAACATATATTTTAGACTCTTTTGATCTATATATATCTCACACTTCTCCCCCATAGAGATAATGTTTCCATATTTTCACTCCCTTCTGTATCATCTTAGTCATTAGGTTTGAAAATCATGAGAATCTATTCACAAATTGTTGATAATTCCCAGATAGACCCCTAAACATGTGGGTCTCCTTTATAGATTTTAGAATGGGCCACTCTTCAATTGTATTTGTATTGGAAGGGTCTACATATATTCCTTTGGTACTGATAACACTCTCCAAGAATGATACTTCCTATATAAAGAACTCACATTTACTGTACTTTGCATAAATTTTCTCACTTCTCAAATTCATCATCATAGAATTCAAATACTCATCATTTTCTTCCTCGCTCTTGGAGTATATTAGAATATAATCGACAAAGACAACCACAAATTTATTGAGGTAATCCCTAATGACATTATTCATTAAATCCATGAATATTTCTGGATCATTAGTGAGTCTGAAGGGAATCGCTATGAAATCATAATTTCCATACCTCATTCAAAAGGAAGTTTTGGGAATATATTCATTAATGACCTTTAATTAGTGATATCCTGACTGGAGGTCCACTTTAGAGAAATAATTTGCCCCAAAAATCAGATCGAACAATTCATTTATCCATGGAAAGGGATACTTGTTCTTTATCGTGATTTTATTGAGTTCATGATAATTGATGTAGAGGTGCATTGATCTATCCCTCTTATTAATGAAGAGGACTGTCAAACCCTATGGTGAAGCACTCAAGTGTATAAAATCCTTCTATATATTCTCATTTAACTACTTATTTAGCTCTTCTAGTTATAAATTGGACATTCTATAATGTGTTTTTGATATAAATAGGGTTCCTAGAGTATTTTCAATTGAGAACTCAACCTCTCGATCCAGAAGAAGAACATGCAATTCTTCATGGAATACATCAATGTAATCCCCCACAATGGGAACATCTTTGAGAAGTATCATCTCCTTTGTCTCAATCATTTGTGCAAGATATGCTTTCTCAAAGGGCAACATTATCCACACTTGAGATAATGATTCTAAAGAGGATTCATCTTCCTCTTTACAATTTTACAGGACTGGAGGATAATTTGGGATGTAAAGAGTGATCTCCCTTTCTCGATAGTTAATGTTGGATTTGTATAAAGATGTCCAATCCATGGCCAAAATATAATAAAACCTAACCAAAGGAAGTATGACAAGATTTTATAGGAGTTTTAGTCCACAAACATTAATTTAGGTGGAGTTATATAATTTAGATCCAATAATTTCCTCATTTGTAGCTCACACAGATAACACAACATCCAAATTTTGAGGTGGTAATTGAAAATTTCTATTAAACTTTCAAGAAATAAAAGGATTATTAGAACTAGAATCGAATAGTATGTTCACTATTCTTGAATGAATAACTTGGGTAGCTATCACCACATTGTTTTCCAGATCCACCTTAGTAGTGGTGATAGAATAATCTCTTCCTTACTTCCTTGGAGGATGTTGTTGATTTCCTTTGACAACCCTTGGCTTGGGGAATTTTTTTGAATAAGGTTCATGTACCTTATAGTTCTAACACTACACTACAAGTTGAGTATTGATCTGTAACTTCCTTTCTTCTTCCGTGTTAGTGTAATTCTCTATATACCTCTACCATTTCTTAGCCAGATGTCCCATTATTCCACATTCAAAGTAGTTTATGGTTCCCTTTAGAAAGTTCCCATAATGCTTATTCCCACAATTTTTACACGTGGGATGTTCGGCCTTATTTCCACCATGGGTTTTATTTTCCAAACAACCTATATTAGACTCTATTTTCTTCATTTTTACCTAGGCCCATGAGACCATTCAGAGTCTCCAAACTCTATTTCAACCTTGAGGGCACATTGGAAAATCTCTTCATAACTTTCAAAGTTAGGAATCACCAATGTCTTTCATATTCTTAGCTTTAGTCTTCTAAAGAAGTGATCCACCTTACTTTCAATATTCATGACAATGACAGAATTGTATCTTTCAATCCTTGTAAAGTTTTATTTATACTCCCCGATATACTCATATTCATTCTGCTTAAGTATAAGGAATTCTATTTCTTACTTGAGATGGATGGTTCAGGGAAAATATTTATTGAAAAAAATGTATTGAATTCTTCACAATCCATGGAATCAATTTCTTCCTGAGACTTTTTATTCTTGGTAAATGTAGACCACTTATCAGATTCCCCATAAAAACAATAGACCTCCAGCACAACTTTCTATTCTTCTAAGCATTGGAGAACAAAAAATATATTTTCAATGGATTTAATTCATTGTTTTTTGAGGAGGGGATAAGAAGATCCACTAAACATGAGAGGCCTTTTCCTCACGAGGGATTATATGGAAACATGCTCTTTCCTTGGAGGAGGAGGATGTTCCACATGATTCTTGTTATTATTCATAACTTGTTCCAGTTGAGGAAGTACTGTCATGAAGCTTTGAGCACCTGTTCCCATCATATTTGACATATCATTAAGGAAATATTCACATTCCCTATCACATTGATTTTTGTCATGTGTTCTTATATTTTTTCCATTAACAAAGAAAATAAAGTGCTATTATGGGACTTCAAAGCTTACCTAATATTCATAGAAGGAAACTTTTAACATGAAAGGATAAACTTGTAAAGGAAAGTATATCCTAACATTTGATTCCCTAGGTTTAAATCTAGGTTATCCTTGATATGTTTCATAACTTATATTCATATAGTATATTTTTCTTATTCCATTAATAATGGTTCATAATGAGGTTATGAATTTACCAAAGCATGCCCGCCATGAGTGTAAAACCAGGTGTGAAGTAAGTCTAATTTTCATATACCGGGTTACCTCAAGTCAGGCCCAGAACACCTTGTCAGAGTTGTTACTCATAGGTACATCTGTGTTAGAACCACATCCACTTGTAGTATCCATAAAGGGATGTATTTTTTTTAATAAACCACTTACTTTACACGAACCAAAATTTAGGGATGTTTTCTTATACTTAGTCTTATCCATAAGGTTATTACTAAAGTGTTATATTCCTAATCTATAAAAATAACTAGACCATATTTGATACCAGATATAGTGACCCCGTCCTTTTACACATATCATTACATGATTTTAATCATAAATTAACATTAAATTACATGCCAAGGATGATAAAGTCTAGTGATTTAGGGGACTATATACATAATTAAACATCATAAAAGCAACTTTTATATAATATCTATATTGTGATACTAAATTACATTGTACTCATACATATGCATACAATAACCTAGGGATAACATGAACAAAGGGATGAGCTAAAAATCCCAGTAAGCGAATAAACATAAGAATAACACTTAGCACACGGGTTAGAAGGCGTAACATAATGATATAAAGAGGCATGGTACATGATTAAACATAAGGAATCATAACATTCTGAACATGGGATAATATAATAATATAATAATAAGAATGTTTTGGTGACATGAAACAAGAATTTATCACGATTCTAGGCTCTTTGTGCATAGAGTGTCATGAGTTAAGGCTAACCACCAAAACTGTTGCACATGGAGCACGAGTCCAGGCTAACCACCAAGACCGTTGCACATAAAATCTCATGAGACTAAGCTTTACCAAATGAATTGGAGAGGTATCTGGGAGTAACCATATTAACATGTTCATGAATGTGTTTTCCACATAAATAATCAAACATAATAAATCATTTATAAACATAAGGGTACCCATGGAAAAAATGGGTATCACAATCATGTCATAAACCATAATAAATGGGCGTATATTACAAGAACCCATAAAAGAAATTAATTAAAACATACAGGTAAATTCATAAGGAAAAATTGTAATATATCATATAAAGTGATGTAAAATAGAATTGATAACTTTTAAGAATAGTATTTTAGAAATTCTAGCATTAAAACAATTTAGTGCAGTTTTAAGGAAAATACTAAAGAGAATTTAAAATAGAAAAGGGTATAATATTTTATATAAAACACAAAATGAATCAAGAAGGATTTCATAAAAAACAAGCCTGATTTTATAAAAACAATGGTGGCTTAAAGAAGACAATATACTGTACTTGAAATTGGGAAAGAATTCAGGAAGTTCCTGTAAAACGGGCTTACTTAATAGGAATAATTGATAAGGGAACCACTTAAAAATATGTATATCCCTAATAAATAATGATTAATGCATATTTATACTTGATTTTGAAAAATAAACACATCATTTATAATGTTTACATAAAAAAGAAAATATAAATTCATTTTGGTAAAAAGAAAGATAGAACAACCCGAAGGAATAATGGATATTCCAGTAGAATCCCTTACCTTAAGTCTGAAGGTATTCTTCACTTGATCTTAATGTCTTGGATAATAAAATTAGATTAATTAATTAATAATTTCAGAACTTCTTCTACATGTAATTAATTTATTATATCCTTATTATGTTCACTCGTAGCATTTCTAATGGATTAATAGTTTCAATTTCACTCTTTGCGAGTGCTTGTTTCCTTGGTTTTCTTAATCAGTTTAGTTATATATATATACGGAAACTCATGTAAGATGGTGATGGTTGTATAGAATTTAAGATATATGTTATTAGAGAACGTCTATAAGATTAAATTTTTATAAAATTACTTTGTTTATTTGGAGTGAGGATAATCCATTATATAAAACTTTAATGATAACTGTTTGGGTTTATAGGATGTTTTTCAATCACAACAATCTCATTCTGTTTTATAAATTAATATCATGAGTAAAAATTGATTCAATAAAATTAAATAGAATATATTACATATATAATAATATGTTTCAACCATGAAAATGGTTTTCATGACCATAATTGAATACATTAATAGAAATTAAAAACATGTCGTCTTGGAATGCGATAAATTAACACTTCTCGGATGGTGTTTTCATTTCTAGTATAAAAGGTGGAGAAATGAGATATGATGAAGAATTTTGACATTATAATAGAACCATTCTAGTATGTGTATGGTACTTTAGTTTTAATACCATTTATTTGACGATAGGTGAGGATGGAAAAGAAAGTAAAGGAACTTGAAAATAAATTCAATGAAAATGGAAAAGAGTTTTACCTCTTGATTCCTCCTCTTGAGAACCTCATTAGGAAATAGGTTTTGGTCGTTGATTATACCAAGATCTCATGGATGTGGGATAGAGTATTATAGAGAGATTATAGTAGAAATTTGATAAGTCACGTCGCTTGAGAGGTGTGTGGATAAGAGGTGTAGAGGGGTGGTTTTTATAGGGTAGGAGAGGGGAGTTTTCTCAATATTTAATTCATTAGTTTATTATTTTTCTTAATAAAAGAAATAATACTGATTTTTTATAGTAAAAATAGTAACCAATTCATGTGATTTCAATACAAATGTAACTTATATCATCTATGACTCAAGCATGAGTCAAAAAATTCATGTTTTATCATTTATCTTAAATTATCGTAATTTACTATTCACCCAAAAAATGAAGTATATCTGAAAAATCCCAAAAATTCACCCTAATAATTTTTTGACATAAATAATTCAAAAATGAACTCCATTTTATGAAAATAGTTTTCTAAATATGATAAAATTAATTTTTAATTAAAAGTTTAATTTACTTGAAAAATAAAAATTTTAAAATTATAATTGATTTTATAAAACTTTAAAAAAGTAACTATGGACTCATAAAATTATCTTATAATCATCAAAATATTATTTTATAAATACATTTTATGAAAATAAATTTTCATTTAAATTATAAAATTCATCATAAAATTTTAATTATATATTTACGACTTACCAAAAATACAAACACCATCATATTGTCACTTATAAGAAGGATAAACATTCATTGGTAAGGTTATTATTCACTTAGATGATTAAATATTCATAAGGGTCATATTACTATTCATAATGGTAACATTAATATTCGTAAGGGTAAGTTACTATTCACCAAAAATTAAGATTGTCATATCAGACTCCAAATAGCATACTGATTGCAACTATCTATGTCAAATTTTAAAAATTCAAATCACAAAAATAAAAACATTATGTTTTAAGGTCACATAGTATGTAGTAGTTCATTTAAGCATGATGTGTAATTGTGTTGTTCTTTTATGTGATTATAATATATGAAATAATTATAAAAAGGGAATTTCCAATGAATAAACTTTAAGAAATTACATCTTCTAAGTCCTTATCATAGTGAATTTCCGTGTTGAGGCGAAGTGGGTCTCATGGTGTGTTGTGTTTTATTGGTCCTGCATGGGTTATTGTGTAGCTATTTTTACACCGAAAGAAGGATTTTGGATTGGGGATATTTGGCTCCTGATTATGAGGTAGGAGATTCTTCAAACATCAGGGCTCTAGCCATAGGCTCCAGAGTGAAGCTAGTGTGTAGTTAGGAACTCAATTAGGGTGTATGAAACCTTGAAGCGGCTTTGGTTTCCACTGGTCGGACACATCTAGTTTAAGGATTCTTGTTGAAATTTTTCTTATTGTTGTATGTTCTTAATTAATGATAATGTTTGGTAGTTTTAACCTTTTGGAATTTTTGTGGTTGTTACTTTATAGGTATGTGTCCCTGTTTAGTTTCCTTTTCAAATTTTGCCCTCATAAGTTGGTATTAGTTTTTACATATCTTAGGGGTCAGTGCTTCCATCATCAATGGAAGTTTTTTTTGGTCCATGTCCATTGGTCTGTGTAAGAATTAACTAAGTTGGACCATGTTGGTAATTGGTTAAGAGGGTTGGTTCTCATTGTGGAGAGACCCAGTGTGGGTCTCGCTAAATTTTTTTATGGAGTAAATTAGTAAAAGATCATATCAAATGATGGGGAGTCTATTTGGGCCTCCTAATGTTGATAATATGGTTTCGGTTTTGGTGTTTTTGAAGTGGGATTTTGGAATAATTCATTGAGGTGCGCTTTAATCTCATTTTATACTTTTAGAAAAGTGTTATGAGTTTTTTGGTAATGTCTAATGTGTTCTTATCTTGAGAGGTTGGATTGTTCATTGTGAGGATTCTTGTTTTTTTATTCACTAGTCATTCCTTAGCCTTTCGGGGGTAAAAGTCGTTTGGGCGTAAGTACATTCATGACTCTCGAGTTTAACTTGTAAAAACATTTTGTATTCATGGTTTTATTTTTTATTTTCATTGATGTTCATTTGGAATCTCCTTGAGCTATGAAGGAGTATCACCTTTTTTTTCAGATTAGGTCTTATTGTGGCTTTATAGGGGCAGAAAGTGTTATGGTGGGGAGAATATTCACACCTTGGTTTTGATTTCACCCTTTTTTATAGTTCATTTTTGGATTTCAGTTTCTCTCTTGAGTTCTTGTTGTGACAGGGTTTAATTTTGAGGTATTTCCTTTGTTTATTTTCAATCCAATGCTTGTACATGAGTTTTACCATTGATTTGTCATGAAAAAAAAACTTCTTCGGTTGTATGATTGATATTCATGGTTGGTGCATGAATTGACTAACCATGAGCCTTTCTCCAGGTAACCGTGTGGTAAGTTGGATATTTCAGATAGAAGCTACCACATATTTATTGCACGGTAAGTCAGTTCGTGCGAACTAACCGTGCGGTAGGTTCCTATTAGGCAGAGGGGGTACACAGTTTTTTAAACGATGCGTGATTCTCCAGGTAATCTTGTGGTTGGATGAATATTATGTATAGAATCTACCTCATAGTGTCTGTACTGTAAGTCAGGTCGTATGGAAAAATCGTGTAGTAGGTTCCTCTTAAGAAAAGGGGGGAGCACAGTCACCACATGGTTTGAAAAACCAAGAGAAATAACTATTTATGGTGTACATGTTATTAAATTTTTTAAAATTCACTTTGTTTTTTCTAGGATTTAACCCCAAATACCACTTTCTCACCCCATTCAAGCTTCTCATCCCTAGGCGCCTCCCTCTCCACCTCTTGGCTCCATTGGGAAACTCTCTTTGGGTGGATTTAACACTTATCTGTCAAGGACTCTCCAAGTAAGTGGTTCTTCCACTTTTTATTCCATCTTTTCTAGGTCTTCTTCTCTTCTCCTTGGGGGTTTCATATGTCCATCTGGTTTGGTGGTCTATTTTGGGTTGAATATTAATTATTTGGGTTCAATATTGATGATTTTGTCCAGTTATTTCTTTTTCAGTGTCATGTGATGGTGCAGTTACAATTTTTCACCATTTTTAGGATGTTTTTACACTTTATATAGGCAGTTCCATGCCTTAATATTTTTATATGATTTTAATATGCTGGTTTGTGTATTTAATAATGATTTATAATTTAATTTTGTTGTGACATATATGTTTTTTGGCATGCATTCATGATGAAAGTGGATTCTCAAAAGGGTAAGGTTATTTTTTTATGTTTCATTATTATGTTTCTCAAAGCGGGGTTTATGCCTTGTGTGGAAGGTGAGGAATGAGTTTTTAAAGGTACTTATGGTGTAAACAAGTTTCAATGTGTATTTTCAATAGAAAAATGGATTACATCAGCATGTTGTATTTTTTTATGCACCCTTAAATGTGAATTTTAAATTGTATAAATGATGAAAATCATGTCTTAAAATTGATATTTGTTTATATGTGGATTTAAAAAGGGGCTTATCCCATTGATTTGGTTGATAAATTTTGTGATTTTCCTATGCTTTTACAAATGGGGATTTATGAATTGTGTAAGTGATGGTAAAGGTTTTTGAAAATAGATTTTGGTCTACGTAAAATGGAACATGGTTTGGTTTTTGGAAAATGGTGATTTAATAGTATGTTTATAATGATTGGAATATGTAAGTTAAAAGGGGGTTTTTATGAAACATGTTAAATGAGGTATTGAGAACAAGGAATCCCAGGTATCAAGGGGGTATACTATAAATGGTGCACTAGCGATATGGAAGTGGTTTTTACCTATTTCACTTAGCAGGATTGATGATTACAGCACTAACTAAACTATGATGATGATTGATCGCCACTATAATTATGGATGTTTCTCCCCTATAGTAGGTCATGGAAAAGAGAACTGATGGTTGTGGTTACTATTCCATGTTTTACTAAGGTATGAGGTTTTAGTGTCTCACTAAAGCTAGATTACCCCTAAAGATTTACCATGGTGATCTCTTGAGACTTATGTGATGTGTTTCCATTTGTCGGCATACAGTGGAACTTGAGTTAATTTCATTCTTAAGATATTTTATCTTGGTAATGGTTTCATTTGAAAATGTTATCTTTGAAATAAATTTCCGTAAATTTTGGTACTAGAAATGGTTTTTCATTAAAATATTTTTTAAAATTGTTTCATGAATTTTGTAAAAACATACAAGGTTAATTGTCTACTAATTTTATATCATGGAATATTTTACTTTGGGTGGAATCCTACCAGGCTTTGGATCACACCCTAGATACACATTTAGGTGTATACTGACCTTTTTTTTCATAGGTAAAGGAAATTTGTGTTATGTTGGTGGATCCAATTGTTAGAGTTCTTCTTATGTAGATTTTGGTGGTGGTGGAATGAGTGTGAAGACCCTCTTATCATATGGTTTCTATTTTTGTACTTTTTGTTTTTTTAATTATAAAACATCAAATCTGAAAAAAAATCTGCCTAGTTTGGCTTGGTCTTTTATCATTGTGTTTTTTATTTCTGTAAGTTCTTCATGTTTATATAATGAATTAAATCATTCCAAAAATATATAGTTAATACCCATGAATTAGTTTCCAACCCATGGGGATCGGGAACACCCTTCGGACCATGCCATGGTTTGGGTCAGGTGTCAGGTTCTATGGTTCTCTAGCTTGGTTCGTGACAGAGAGAGTCACATTTCTTCGTGAAGGTGATGGCCCATAGGTACAAGAACAAAATTATCTTATTTCAGTGAATGAAAAGTTAAGATAAAAAAATAATATATTATATTTTAATAATGATATATATGTCATTAATATAATAATCACTTTGTTTTTATCACATATATTTATCCTTATAATCAACCATTTAAAGAATTAGTGGAAAATATATCACATCGCTTCATGAGGTGGTAGTCCAACATACCCATGAGTGATGGTATCCTATCCCCAATGGAATGGAATGTAATAAGGTATATATGATATAATGATACCATATGTATTATTATTTTAGTAATATTATATATACAATTTATATCCATTAATATACCCATCCATGTTTCGTGGTAATTCAAAAAATTAACAACAATGGTTCATGAGGTGGTAGTCCACTATGGACATGAATGATGATTTCATCACCAATTTGATGGAAGTATAGATATTTGTAGGTCATGAAAATATCATAAAAAACCTATGTATATGAATCATATTGAGGTTATTATATAATCATGATATAATAATAATTGGATGAGGTAGAGGAAGTAATAAAATAAAAATTCTTGTCGTAGAACGTTACCTCTTCTTTAGGTATCCTCATTAGGTTTTCACCAAATGCATTTATAGATTAGATTTCAATCCAAAAAATGAATTATAGGATGAGTGTATGATATTTAGGAATTTATTTATATATGTATTTTCCAAAACAAAAGGGTTTTATGGTGTGAATAGGGGAGTGAAATGGGTGGGCATTTATAAGTGAGGTGAGTGTGACACTTGTAATTTTTTGAAAAAAAGAATTTCATCCAAGTTTTTTACTTTTAAAAATGGTCCAATAATTGAGTATTATAATCATAATATGGTATATGGTAAAAACATGGAATTAAAATTACTTTTGGACAAATTTTGGGATATTTTTAACACTCATCATTTTATTTTAACCCCCTTGGTAAACCCATTTTTACCTTAACCTTGGTAAATAATTTTTGTTGTGGTAACTATTCACTTTGGTAAAAAATTAAGCTGCACATATTATATGATATAAATTATTCTTATTATAAATATGGAATCCATTTTTCTTAATTCCATTCATAGAGGGTTAATTTTTTATTTTAAATTAATCCTATCGATTTGATGAGAATTCAGATTTTTAAAGAGAAAACACTCAAAAGTTAGAAACATTATTATATCAAAATTCAATATGATATTGATCCCAATGACCTGTAATTTTATTAAGGAATGTATTATTTGACTAATTTTACTTTGAAATATAATTTTATTTTATAAATAAATTAAACGAAAAGGTAGTTTCTAATTAAAATTTAGTATTTTTTACTATTTATCAAAAAATAATACAATTTAAAAATATACCCAAAATTAAACCTAATATAATTTAGATATTCAGATTCAATAAAATAAGATCATTTTTGAAAACAAATTTTTTTAAATTGGAATAAATCAATTTTAAAAAAAGTGTCCTAAAGGTGCTAAAACTGATTTTTAGAAAATACATATTTAACCATCAGACCAGATTTATTATTTTCTCATTTAAAGATAAAAATATTATGAATGTCAAAACATTTATTGAATATAAAATATATAAGTTTCATAAAAATCATTCAAAAAAATTTATTCATCTAATTTTTTAAGCTAAAACACATTTTTGTGCACAAAAATAGTTTTTCAGAAAATGATTTCCTTCATTTTTAAATATTATTTATTTTTATTTCTAATTAATTGGTCACAAAAGAATTCATTATCTACACATGTGTAAACCATATATTTTCATAATTTATTTAATCATATTCATACCTTCTCTTATAATGGCTAGGTAAAAACTATCATATTAAATATAAAAATTCATTTTATGTTTGGTTTCATTTAAACTCGGTGTTGTGTGTAACACAAGATAAACTCCGTAATGTCTGAAATGCATTCCAAAAATAATATTGTATATGAGTAAAGTTAAAATTAATTTCATGTGACTAATAAATATCAATATTATTAAATTTATTTGAAAAAAAATGTCACAAAATCTCAGGGTGTTACAATAATGATTATTACTACTCAATACACAACCATCCTGAAATAGAGAATTACAAGGATTAAGAGTTGAGTTAAAAATATAAAGGTATATATAGACACCATGAAATGTGTTTCATGCACATTTCCATAGAATTAATTTTTTGACTTCCATTTTCTATGAGACTTCTCCATAATGGGGGATAAACAGAAAGACGCCCCCCCTCCGAGACTAGGCTATGGATTTACAAGATTGATGATAAAAAAGGCATCGATGCATAAAAATTCAATTATTGTGTTTAATTTGATAATACTTTTTGTATTCACCATCCTAATAAGTGTATATCTCTTTGATAGCATCTATTTTACTAGTCATGGAGCCCAAACACACTTGTGGATCAAAAGTTATGCCACTCTGAAGATGATTAAAATTTACGAAGGGATTTGCCTCACCTATGTGGATGACCCGGTGGAGGACCAGCACACAATACCTATGTAGAGGAACTACGTGGGGTAGATGCATGTAGGACATATTCCAAGTAAATCATCCTCCCAGGGTTCCCTGTTTTCTTATAAATAGGACCCTTGGGCTCTGCATTTGACAGGTTGAAAATTTGAATGAAGCTCGATAGCTCTCATTCCATATCCATCCCTTCACCCATGTCCTCAAAAACACTCAAGTTACTATCTGAAACATAAGATATTAGATAATTAGAGGGGATAAGTTGGATCATAGTCCCACTAGAGTCTAGAACATGACACCTGAGCCCATGACTTGTTCAAATGACCAGGGCTAAGGACCTGCGATCCAGACCCACACTGTGGACCTATGCAGAGGACCTACATGAAAGACCTACATGAATGAAATATGTTGAGAAACTACACTGAGGACCTAGCCTAAGGACCTACCCAAAGAACTTGAGCTAAAAACCACTTGAGCTAAGAACCATATCAACAATGGGCATCTTCCTTAGGACTAATCCCCAACCAAATAAAATTAGTAATCCTCCTTAGAAACAATCCCCAACCAAAACCTCAAATGGGAATCCATTTTAGGAGTGATCCCCAACCAATAAAAAATGGGAATACTCATTAAGAGTAATCCCCAACTAATCCTTAAATGGGAATCCTCCTTAGAAGTAATCCCCAACCAATACTAGGGTACCCCACCAAGAGTAATCCCCTAGGCTTTCGGGTTGGACCAAATGACCTTCACCTTCATTTCACATTTAAGGGTTCATTGCTCCATACCCTCATCCACCTTCACCCTGGATTATTTTTTTGTAGGTCCAACCCCTTCCATCCACAGATGAGAAAGTTTGGTTTGTGAATCTTTCACATCCTCTTGTTTCTCACACCGAGCATAACTCGTGCGGGCTTAGAGATTTGTGATGGTCACAACATCTATGAAATCCCCCTCATATATTGAACTATGAAAACTCTAATTTTCACAAAAATTAGGATACATAGGAAGCCTTCACCCAAAGATCAATCCCAATGTACATTCTACTCAAGATTCCAACCCTAATTCCCTTATTTTAGGAATCCTCCTTAGGAATAGAACCTAAATTAAGTCCCCTTTAAATCTCTATGATTTAAGTCATATCTCATGGACCATATTACCAGGAAATACTATTTAAGAGTAAGATACAACATGGAAACTCATATCCTTTCCAGGTTCCTTGGGTTACTTCATTATAATTTCCACACTAAACAATAACTAGGAACCTTCTGCCAATATTTCCTTACCACATGATGTTAAACTGTACAGTTGGGTCCTTATCAAACAAAATTAAAATGTATTATGTGTCCCATTAAGCGGCACCCAACTATATGGGTTCTTATTATATTCACAAAGATATATAGGAGTATTATTTATTGGTTTGATCCCAACATCAAAAAAACTTTCTTCTCCCTGGGTAATGATTAATTACAAAGTTCCCCACTGAGTGGATTAAAAACCAAAATTGTTATAATAAATACCAAAGAATATCTAAGTAGTATATGAGAGGATAAAATTGATGGTGAACCTCAAATACATAAAGATATCTCCATTGATGAAGAACCCTGAATACATACATATGATTCTAATTTATATACCAACTAATAATTGATTTCAAATTTATAGGGAAACATACATTACACTTGGTAAATTAATACGAATTCATAAACATATCTTAAATCTATAATAGAGTCTGGGAGTATGCAATAATTCTCCTTAAAAGGGTGTGATGAGCCCGAACTCCCATCCTATCTACCAATGTAAGTTCTTAATCATCCTGAGTCAAAATCATCAACGTGTGTTTTCTTTTGGAAATAAGGTCCCTTTAGATACAAAATGGTTGGGTGTTTCCAGTTCTATAAACAAATTCGTTGGAAACCATATAGAAATAATGATTCCAAAATAGAACACACATTCCGGGGGAAACAAAAAAATGGTGAATGAAATTTGAATCCTTAACCAAGATTATAGTGTTAACCATCTATCATGCACCTATCAATTGATAAAAGAGGTTCAGACAAGAAAATTAGTCATGCATGTGTTTATCCAAAAGATGCTACTTTGATGGAGTTTGTTGTTTGTATTTTTCATATATAAATGAACTTTCTTTACAAGAACTCCCTTCAATACAAATAGATTATTTCTAGTTTTCACCTATGAATTCCCTAGTTTCTAATCAAGATGGATCCTCATCCACTCAAAGGACGATATCACTAACTCATTGTCTTTAATACTGGGTCTCCAACGCATTGTTCCGAGAGTACCTTCAACATGATATTATACCGACCTTGGAGGCTGCCTGAAAAGCTCTTCAAATAGAGAATAACCTCTATTTATCCAGTCAACAATGACCAGTGGTCCAAAAAAAGACAATTCCAACCACTATATTAAACTATTTCATGATTTTTGAAAATTTATGAAGGAAGTCGAATGTGAGGTAAGGGAATTCGTCTCAATTTCCCATAAATAAGGAATATTTTAATCTTATGGACCAAATTATTTTTTTGTGCATGTACATAACTTTTTATATTTTATGTCATGAATCCATCATAATTATTGTTACTTTATATTGATATTCATTTTATTTCATCCATGGAGATTTTATTTGAAATTTTCTAATCTTTAAGGGGATTCACAACTCAATTTATTTAAATTGTATTATATTACTTCTCCACTGTATTTGATAACCTAATGTTATATGTGTATGTATATTTTGATATTTTATTTTGTAAATACATTTTTTTAAATGGTTACACATAATCACTTCATTAATTTATTCCCAATTCAATGTTGTGATCGTGGTAATGGCTTTCAGCTTAAACTGTCTTCATTGGGACATCTGTTATTTTACACAACTATTTTATTTTATGAGGAGTATCTAGAACACCATTGATATGTTATATCATGAATATCTATAAATTAATTATATTTAGTTTATTTTATATTACTTATTTCATGGATGTGAGGATTTGAATGTCACTAAATTGGTTGGAGTTTATTTGGCAAACTCATCATTATTTGAGATTGTTTATGTTTATGTACCCACTAGTGAAATTATATTACCATATTATCTTAAACACAATATATTTTCTTCTCCAATAATTATTTTATAAAATTTTATGTTTCCCCTTAATTTTCCACTTTTATGTATAGTAAATATTAAAAAATGTGTCTAATAAAGAGAAAAATTATTTCCTCTTTAGTCTATAATATTTTCTTCTATGTCAATGTTTTTTAAAAATTTCATATTTAATTTTTTTAATATTATCCAGTTATTTATTAAATAAATATTAAAAAAATTATATTTTAAAAAATTGTTTAAATTGAATTGTATTTTTTATTTTGGAACTATGAATTTTTGAATTTTCAAACAAAAATGTGAAAGGAATGTTTTCTTTAACACTTTTGGCATCAACAGAATTTCCAACCATCATGACAACCCAATTATTTAATGCTTATTTTACATGTTTAAAGATTTCTTTTGAAACACATTTTTTCTTAATATTATGGAATTTTTTAGTTTTTAAAACTGAATTTTGAAATTAATGGAATAAATTTTCCTCAATAATATTTTTAATGATATTTTTAGGGAATTTATATTCATCAGTAACAACCATTTAATGTACGTATCATCCATTGGATATATGTTCTAAAAATTTAATACTTATTATTTTTATGAATTGTTTTATATAAGTTTTATTTGGATAAATATTAACATTTAAATTTCTAGTTCTTTTAATATAAATGTTTATATTTATCATCTAATGAATTATTATTATCCAATTTCATATAAGGAATGTGTTGGATGTTGTAAGTTATATAAAGGTCCTGATATACCCCTTGATGCATTGATAGGATATAAAAGAAAATCCAGATTTTTTATTTGGTTTTGGACTTACCCATTTATATAATATGTCCAAGCATAAGGCCTTTATGGTATGTTTCTTATGTCTAACATTATACATTTCATCATTATGAGATTTCTTATTAATTTCTATATGATAATTTGTTTAGTTATGATTTCCATGGATAAGTTTCAATAGTATGGGAATTGTTATATGGAATTATTTGATCTATATTTAATCTTGAAATATTTGTCTTTATGGTTAAGATATTGATTTAATGAAATCTGTTTTCTTATGTTGAAGATTGTGTTTTGTTTATGCCTAATTATTTCATGATAGTTTTTTTTGTACTCATACCATTACTAACCATCTGAGACCATTCTTTTATTTTACTTCCTTTCCCAAGGATTCTAGGAATTGTATTAGGATTTGATATGATGGTATATGCTAAAGTTAATGATGGAATTCTAAAATAAAATACTATGTTTTATTTAACATTTTCTATTATGATGTGAGATTCAAATATATAACTACTTTACCATGACTACTATTCTATTTTATCCTTAGGGATGAGATTAATACCATCAAATTCCATGGTATTTATGTAACAACCAGCTCCAAGCTTATGAGGTAGGGGTATTTATAGTTGGTATCATAGAAAGTTTAGTAAAATCCTTAGGAACTAGATTGAGGAAAAAATGATTATAAAATATTTCCCTATGAATATAATTAAGGATAATTATATGTATAGGATAACATACTAAATTTTGGAAGGGTAGATATTATTTGGTTTTCCTCTATGATTATTATTTTTCATGCTATTTGTTTTGTATGAGTCAATAGATAAAACCTGATGAAAGCATGTAAATGTCGAATGTGATGAAAAATGAGGATATTAAGAGGAACCAAATGGAATGATTACTGAAGTGAATTATTTTTTATTATAGATAATCAGTTATCCCAATATATCATTAAAAATTGATGTGTTAACTATTTCTCAAACTAACCAAATAGGAAAATGGTAGATTCTCTTATGAGATCTAGTGATGGAAACCAAGGAGGAAATAAGTAAAAAATTTTTTAATTCTATAAATGAAGAGAGATACACCCTATATAATTTCTTAAAGAAACATAAAAAATGTTTTACGTGTGGAAAAGAAAGTCATTGTGCAATTAATTGCTGATTAAAAGTGAAAAGTTTAATTATGTGAATGAAATTTAATCACAGAGATCCATCTCAAGTTTATTTTCCTAAATTTGGTGAACCTAGACATTATCTGAGTCAATGATCTCTTTTAAAGTTTAAATCATAGAATAAATAAATACCCGTGTTATACTAATCATTGAAGCTAAAAGACTAATGTATTTTTACATTGGGATTCAAGAATTATATTTTGAAAATATTTTTATGAGTGGTATTTCAATTATATGAATCATGAAGTATCAATGTATTTTATAAATATTTGGAAGAATATATATCTCCATCTCTGATTAACATAAGAGTTATGGATACCATCATTGGTTTATGTGTTTATGCTTGATCCTAGGATCAAACTATTAGAAACCCCTTCTATGTTTTTATTTAATGAATATATCTTGGATATATTTTCTGAGTTTTAGTAGTTGGTTGAGATATATAAAACCTTTATGTTAAATATAATATTATATTTGAGGAATAATGTTATTTTGTATTTAGAGATTAAATCTGAGGGGTATAATATAACCATGATTGTTAAAAAAATAATAAATTTTGAGGTTATTGAGCTTAATTGGGAAGCCGGGTTATTTATTATGGAATTCACAAAGTCATACCATTGGTTTTATTATCATATTTTATAGAAACACATGGTGTATAATTCATGTTGTGTATTTTCTTACACTATTCTATCCATTTCTGTTTTACTAAAGACATTAAAAATATTATTCTGTTATTTTTTAGATTATATGATCTATTAAAAGTTAATTTATTTCTTCATAAAAAATCATATTTTATATTCATTTAATGGAGTAAGAAATGAAGTAGAAGTTTAATAAACCACAACCAAATAAATAAATTATTCTTATGAAATAAAAATATAACAAGTATATTTTATCATTTTCTTTATCTTGGCACTGAAATAATCCTTCAAAATTGGAAAAATATATCAAAATAAAATGTTATTATTTTATAAATATTTATAATGATTTTATTCTCTCTTCACCCATTATATCTTTATGGTATTTTTTTTGTTAACATTCTCTTAATTTTTTTTCTATCAATCTATATTTGTTCTTGGGTTTTAGTTTTCTCCTCAACGTCCAAAATTTCACTTTACACAAATGTTTTCTTACTTGGAAACCTAGTTATGTGTTGTTCTAGACGACCTCTATACTTCCCTTTATCTCTTATCAATCTGTAGTTTTGTTAACCCTTTTTAGAAAGCATGTTTTCAATAAAGGATAGACCCTTGATGACCAAAATGTAATTACGAGGGAACAATTTATTTAAGTGGGGTATAATGTTGATCCCAATGTTTTTAGAATATATTTATTTTTAAATAAATTTAATCTCTTCGATAACTTGTGATATACACAACCCAAAGTTTAAATAATCCCTAACAATGTATACTATTACAACATAACCATTAAATTAGAGGGTATGAATAGTACTAACAAAATTAAGAAAACTATATGGTTTAAAAATGTATAAAATTAATTCAATGGTTATCAATTGTTTATAAATTCAAATAAAAAACATTTTAATGTAAGAGAATCATTTTCATGAAAATATTTTTTTATGTGTGAAATGTGTTTCTATCATAATAAATTAAATTAATCATTATTGTTGAATAATTTTAATGAAATTTAAATCTTATATATATTCAATATAATGTGTTATAATTAAGTTAATATTTTCATAGGAATGAGATAAGAAAAAACCTAGTTTT
The DNA here is from genome assembly GCA_963277665.1 of Viscum album. Lineage (NCBI taxonomy): Eukaryota > Viridiplantae > Streptophyta > Magnoliopsida > Santalales > Viscaceae > Viscum > Viscum album. Next base: position 1,303,437,818 of record OY728129.1, read on the forward strand.
ATGCTTAAAAACTATATTTTTTGAAATTTGGTTACTTTAAATATTTTTTAATTCTTTTATAAATAATTTTTACCATGTTTCAAAAATTTATTTTTAAAAAATAGACTTTGATTTTGAAACTATCATGTCAATTTTTTGATAATTTTATGAAAACATTAATTTTTCAATGAATTGTTAAGAATATATATTTTTATAGAAAACATTCATTTTATTTTTGTAATTTAAAAAGTTACATATAACAGAACTAGCCTTTTATACATATTTTTACTTCATTTTAAGCATTATTTTCTATCAAATTCAAACGAAGTATCGTAAATTATAGTGCCTTTGGATGATTAGGTATATAAAACAGAAAACATGGAAATAAAATAAATAATTTTTATATTAACTATATATAATGAGATCCTAACTTCCTTTTAGATCATACATCTTCATAGGATAACCTAGGAAATTCATTGACAAAAAAGATGGGATAAAAATCCTATTAATAGAATAAATATTGAAATAAAAAATAACACATGGGTTAGAAGGAATTACATGATGAAATAAAAATGAATGGAACATGAATAATCATATGTAAGAATAACATATAAAACATGGGGTCATTTAATCATTAAAACATTGGAATGTGGTAGAAATATAAAACATGACATAAATATGAGTCAATGCTAACTACCAAGACTATATCACATGGTATAAAAATTCCGATAAAGGAATCAGGTTTACTCCCTATCTCAATATGACATCTTATGAAAAAAACATTAACTAATGAATTTGAGCACTATATTGGTGCAACCATCATAAAAGTTTCATGAATATGTGTACTGCAAGAATAATCATACATAAGTAATAATCATACGGGTTACCCATGGAAGAAATGGGTATCATAATCATTTCATAAGGCACAACAAATGGGTGTATCATATATATGTCCTTGAGAGAATGGATTTAAAATATACATGGGTATTAATAAGGGAAAATAAGAATATACCATGATAATTGATGTCAAAATAAAGTAGAAACATATAAAATAGTGTTTAAAAACATTAGAAATGATCCACTTTGGCACAGTTTAAGGGAAAATGTAAATGTGTCTTTAAAGTGGAAAAGAAATATTTGTTAGAATAAAACAATAAATTAAATAAGATTTTTATTTATTATTAAATGATTTATTTTAGAAAAATAATTATTGATTAAAAAATATTATGTATTGTACTTGAAAATGCGTATAAAATTGGAGAGATCCCTTTAATTGGGCTTGACTGTCAGGAGGAATTTAAAAGAGAACCATATAAAATATGTATTTATCTATCAAAAAAATAATAATTGAGCAATGTAGATATGTTTGAAAAATAAAAACAAAATTTAGTAGTATATAAGATGAATAAATAATTACACTGGGTTAAAGAGAGAGAAAGTGCAACTCGTTGGAAAAAATAGGGGTTCTGAGAGAATCCATTAGCTTATGTATGAAAGTATTAAGCACAAGTACTTAAGGTACTAGATAATCAAATTAAATCCATTAAATAATTAATTATTAACCTATTAAACATTTATTTTATTTATTATAATTTTATTAAGTTCATTTATGGTCCTTTTTGTTTTATAAATTCAATTTCATCGTTCAAGGAGTGTCTATTTTCTTGGTTTTGATGATCGGTATGCTTGTATTAATGTATGAAAGTTCATGTAAAATGGGAATAATTATCCCAAATTGAAATTATATGTCATTAATTAACTTTAATATGTTTAAATTATCTTATATATCATTATGTTATATTTTATGTCGAATATTCACTAGATAAAAAGTTAATGAAAATTATTTAATTTATTTTGGTGGGTTTTACAGATACCATGAACTTAAATCATTTAATTTAATATGATGTTTATATATAGGTTCCAGAAATTTATATAAACTATAATATGAATAATTAACTCTTATTTAACGATAATAATTGTTTTATGAACTACCTTGAATGTGGTAATGGAAAATGAAAATGCACCATCCACGATGGAGGTAAATCGACACATCATGGATGATGTTTTCATTTTTAGATTAAAAGGGAGAGGAAAATGGGTTTGTGGATGGATATTCCATTATCATAACAAAATTAAAGTATATATAAGATAGTGGAGTTTTATTAATTTTTTTATAGTGTAGGTAAGGAGAGGATAAGAAAATAATATAAATTAAATAAAATTAAAATAAAACAAAATAGGATTTATCGCTTGAAATTATTATCCATGGGAATCTCTTTAAGGCACGTGGGGTAGGTTTTTTTTGGAGAAAAATATTCTATACATGGGGGGTAAAGGATTATGAATAGGATTGTTCATAATTTGTAGAAGCTTAAATATTTTTTAGGTGTGAGGAGAAGAGGTGGTGAGGGGTTGAATTTTTAGGTGATGAGAGGGTTTTTTTTATTATATTCATTATTTTATTATTTTGACTCAATTATATCAATAGTGTTGAATATTATCACTAAATATATTAAATAATAAAGTATAGTTTGATATTATGGCCTTAAATCAACCATAAATCATCCATGAATCAAAAATTCATGTATTTTTCTAATATCGTAAATTATCATATTTCATTATTCACCAAAAAATAAACTATTTTAGAAAAATCAAAAAATAACCCTAACCATCTTAAAATTTAAGAATTCAAAAATGGACTCCATTTTATGAAAATAATTTTCTTAATATTAGATATTTATTTTTTAATGAAAATAATCAATTACTAAAAAAATACTAATTTTATTATTATAACTAATTTTTTGATACTTTAAAAACTTAATTAAGGTCTTATAATATTATAATACAATAATAACAAAAAAATATTAATTAATGAATCTGTTTATGAAAAAAATCTTTTAAATCATTATTTTTATTATAAAATTGTAAATAAACAATTAAATTCCACCAAAATAACAATACTTAATTTATCATTTTAAAATATTTGTTTACTTATTACATGATATAAACCTATTATATTATTGATCATAGGATACCCAAAATTTATTTATACTTTCAAAGGTGATTTTACTATTCTATTGGATGGTTTACTATTCTTATTGGTCACATTACTATTCTAATGGACAAGTCTCTATCCCATTAGTATTGGTTCTTTAATTACTATAAATACCACTTATTGAATTCTTAATGATGTTTTTGTTATGTTCACTATGTGATGTATGAGATTTATAATATATGTCATAATTATAAGAAGATAATTTTCATTGAAAAATTCTAGGTCATTATATTATTCACCCCTTATAATAATTAACACTTGAAATTTTGTTTTATATATTAGGTGAAAACATATGAGGGTGTTTATCCTTCATCGTTTCCTCCCATTCTCATGTTTCCTATTCCTAATTCTAGTTATTCCATAGTACTTTTACGAGGTGAGTATTCTTATTGCGTAGATTTTTATCTCTATGGTCCAAGATCCTCACCAGTTTATCCTCTTACAAGAGTTCGTTCTCCAGTTGTACCACCAATGGAATCAGTATATGTGAGGGATTTGGTATGAAATTAATTATGAGGGATAAACGAATATATTTTGTACTTGAGAAATGGTTGGTGGAAGTGATAGTTGATAGGACACAACTCTGAAATGATTAATAATATAGAAGGGAATGATGTACCCATGACTTACATTTACTTTCTTTCCAAATCTCATTATCCTCTTCTATGGAGATATGTGTAGGAATACCATGTCTCTAAACATAAACTTCAGGTCTCATCGATGATTGTATACATAGATCTTCATTTGTAGTTGGCATTCCTTGAGGTGATTTAGATTATTTTTTAGCTTTTCTACCATTTCTTCAACCATTTCAAGTCCTAGTAACTTAAATTCAATGGCTTCATCCCCACGTTCTGGTGTTCTTCATATTTTTATGTAAATGACTTCATATGGAGCCATTTGGATTCTTGTGTAGAAATTATTGTTGTAATAGAACTTTAAGAGAGTTAGATGTTAGTCTTATCCTCCTTGGAAGTTCATGGAACATTTTAACAACAAGTCTTCTAGTGCATGAACCATCTCCTCATATTGGCCATTATTTTAAGGATGACATTTCATACTAAAATTTTTCTCAGTGTTTATATCATATTTGAGACATTTCCAAAACATAGAGGCGAATCTCAGATCTTGATTGGATACAATCTTAAATGGAACTCCATGAATTCCTACCAATTATTTGATGTATACTCTTAAAGGTTGATGCAATGAGAAGTCCTCTCAAATTGTGATAAACTGATCTCTATTTTTAAGATGATCAACAACAACCCACATAGAATTGTTTCCTGTTGAAGTATTCATAAATCTAGTGAAAAAGTATATGGTGATGTTTTCCCATTTCTATGATGATATGGGTAATGGTTTCATAAAACCTTTGACTTTTTTCCTTTTATTCACTTACTAAAAAACTTGTCACTTTGAGGTATACTCAATGATCTTATTATTCATATTGTTCTGTAAATAGTGATCTCAAAGATATTGATACATCATTGTTCTTCTTGGGTGAATAGAGAAATTTGAGCTATTTGGATCATTCAGGAGCCCTATCTATATCTATTTATTTGATGATACATATAGTTGTTACACAAATATTATCACTCCTTCCTCATCAATTTTTAACTCTGAGAATTTCCCATTTCTAATAGCCTCCAACTTTTTTTAAATTTCCTCATCAATTATTTGGTTATCCTTTGTTTTCTACATAAGGGATGTTTTAGAAATCATTTGAGAAAACATTGACGGTGATTCTTCCTTAATTATTCCCATGTCTATCCTTTTTAGGTCAATAAATACTAGAACCTTCTCAATTCCCATCATTGATAAAGTTGAAGAATCCTTTCTACTTAGAGAATCCACCTCTTTTTTGAGATTACCAGGATGGTATTGGATTAAAAAGTAATAATCCTTGATTATATCTAAAGATTTTATCTAGTTCACATTAATATCCTTCTATGTTAATATATATTTGAGGCTCTTATGATTAGTATATATCCCAAACATATCCCCATAGAGATAATGCTGCCAGATTTTCAATGCGAAGATCACAGCCACCAACTCCAGATAATGTGTGGGATAGTTTTTATTAATAATTTTCAACTACCTTGTGGAATAGGATACCACTTTATAATTTTTCATCAGTACACAACATAATCCTTTCTTCTAAATATCATTTTATTCCATAAATAGTTCTTCTCCTATTGGTATTATGAGTACTGGTGCAGTGATAAACCTTTTTTTGATCTCTTTAAAGAAGTATTCACATTCACTAGTCTAGATAAACATTAATCCCTTCCAAGTAAACATATTTAATGGGTTTAAAAATAATGAAACATTGAACACAAATCATCAGTAATACACATATTGAACAAGGAAAATGAGTATCTCCATTACAGATGTTGTCCTAGGAAACTCTTTATTTCTTTATTGGAAGGGTCCGTATATATTCCTTTTTTGGTGATAACATTCCCCAAGAATGATACTTCCTCCATTGAGAACTCACATTTACTATACATTTCATATATTTTCTAACTTTACAAGGACTTTATCATAGTATTCAAATACCCCTCATGTTCCTCCTATCTCTTAAAGTATATCAAAATATCATCCACAAAGATAAGAAAATTTTATTGAGGTAATCTCTAATGACTCTATTAGTTAATTACCTAAAAATTGGAGTGATAGTGAGTCTGAAGGGAATCACTATGAACTCGTAGTGTCCATAACCTGTTCAAAAGGCAGTCTTAGGAATATCTTCCTTATTCCCCTTTAATTGGTGATATCCTGACCAAAGGTCCACCTTAGAGAAATACTTGTCCCCATGTATCCAATAGAAAAAATAATCTATACTTGGAAGGTGATACTTGTTCTATATCAGTATTTGGTTCAGCTCATGGTAATCAATGCAGATGCACATTGATTTATCCTTCTTCTCAAGGAAGAGGACTGGCACACCCCATGGTTAAGCACTCATGTATATAAAACCCTTTTATATATTCTCTTATAAAAACTTGTTCAGTTCCTCCAACTCAATAGTGTCCATTCTATAAGGTTCCTAAAATATAGACAGAGATCCCTGATTAAGTTATATTGAGAAATCAAACTCTCAGTCACGAGGAAGAACAAGAAATTATTCAGGGAACACATCAATGTAGTCCCTCACAAATGGAATGTCTTTGATCAGGATTCTATCCTTTGTCTCAATTATTTTAGCTAGATATGATTTCTCAAAGAGAAATAATTTACACGATTCAGATGCTTATTCTGAAGAAGATTCATCCTCCTCATCACCCTTGCATATAACTGGAGGACATCGTGGGATGTGAAGAGTACTCTCCATATCCCAAAAATTGATGTTGGATTTAAATAATGATAGTCAATCCATACCAAATATTGTATTAAACTTCACCAATGTATATAAGCCAATATTTTATGAGAGTTTTAGTCTATAAAAATTAACTGTTAAGGATTCATATACTTTGGATTCATTAATTTCCACATATTATTTCTCCATAGATAACTCGACCTTATTATTTTGAGGTTGTGTTTGAATAGTTCTACTAAACTGTGAATATATGAATGAATGTGGAACTATAATCAAATAGGTTTTTTCCTATTCTTACATAAATAGCCATAATTTATGTCACCACATCATTTTTGGGCTCCACCTCAGTAGTAGTGATAGAAAATTCTCTTCCTTGTTACTTAGTAGGTCGTTGTTGACTGCCTCTGACCAACCTTGGCTTAGATAATTATCTTGTATAATGCCCATGTCCATTGCAATTGAAACACTATACTAAAGGATGTGTGTTTATAAAAGCCATACTTTATGCCTCAAATTTTTTGGGATTCTTCCTATCCCTTATAAAATTATTATCCAGATTCCCCTCTCTACCACATTTGAACCATCTAATGGTTCCCCTTAGGTTGTTTCCAGGATGCTTCTTCCCACACTTTTGACCCAAATTATGATGAGTTTCATTTCCATCATGGTATTTATCTATATATCCTCCCACATTAAAACCCTTTTTACACTTTTTATCTTCAGGTCCATGATACAACTGAGAGTCTCCAGTCTCTACTTCCACTTTAATGGAATAATAGAAAATCTCTACAATGCTTTCAAAGTGTTGAATCAATAGTTCTTTTCATGGGATCTACCTTAGTCCACTAATGAAGTGATCCACATTGCATTCAATTTTTATGAAATGGACAACTAAATATCATGAAATTATTAAAAAAAATCCACATATGATTAGATAGAATCTTATACCTTTTTCATTAGTTTGAGGAATTTCTTTTTTATCTTAATACGGAGAGTTCACGGAAAATATTTATTGAATTATTTTTGAAATAATCCCATTAAATGGATTGAATTTACTCCTTATAATTATTTTTATTGATTAGTTTCAAGCCATGATAAACTTTCCCATCAAAAATATAGACCACTGGTACAACTTTCACTTATTCTATTCATTGAAGTACATCAAATATCTTCTCAACAAAGTTAATACATTGTTTTTTGATGATGGGATCAAATAATAAACTAAAGTTAGGAGGACTTTTATGCATAAAGTATTCGATGAAAACTTGATATTTTTAGAAGAATAAGTGAGTTACACATGATTAAAATTATTATTCATAACATGATCCAGTTGGTCAAGTATTTTCATGAAGTTTTCAGCTCTCTTTCCCATCAGATTTGGCATTGTATTAAAGAAATCAACAAATTACCTTTCACATTAACTATTGATGCAGGATCTACTATTTACAAGCATTAACTAAGAAAAATAGAGTACAATTAAGGGGATTTAATACAAAGATAATAAGAATATAAAAATTCAACTTTTAACATAAAATGATAAAAAATTAAATGACAATTATATCATAACTTCAGATTCCCTATGTTTCAATCTAAGTTATCCATTATGATAAAATTATCCCCAGGGTTATAACTAAAGCTCTCTAGTCCTAATTATACAAAAATAACTAGACCATTATCTGATATCAACTATAATGAAAAAAATACTTTTATATATATTTAAATAGGATTATAAGAAAAAATAAAGATCAAATAAATTCCAAGAATCTTAAATTCTAGTGTCTTTGGAAGATTTGGTAAATAAAACTAAAAACATGGAAATTGAATAAAAAGATTTCATATTAATTATAATTAATGAGATCATAATTTCTAATGAGATATTACATATTCATAGGATAAACTGGGGAACACATAGACAAAAGGGATGATCTAGAAAGCCTTGTAAATGAATAAACATATAAATTAAGTATAGCACATGAGTTAAAATTTATAACCTGAAGTTATAAAAAGTAATGGAACATGAACAAAAACATGGATGAATAATATATAAAACATGGGATAATTTAATCTGGGAAATATAAGAATGTGGTAGAAATATATAAATCGAAAGAAATATGAGTTAAGTCTAACTTTCAAGACTATATAATTTTGTGTACAAATCCCAATAAAAGAATAAAGTTTACTCCCTTTCCCAACATGATGTCTAATGAAACTAAACATTATCCAATTAATTGGATAACTATATACTAACACCCATCATAAAATGTTCAATATCATGACTTCCACATAATGATTCATACATGAGTAATAATCATAAAGGTAACTCATGGATGAAATGTATATCATAATCATATTATATGGAATAAAAAATGGGAATATCATAAAGGTGTCCATGGAATAATGGATTTAAACAATAAATGGGTCTTGATAAGGGAAAATAAGAATATATCATGATAAGGTATGTCAAATTTATGTGAAAACATGTAAAAGAGATTTTAGAAAACTAAATAAATTATCCACTTTGGTGTGGTTTGAGGGAAAATATAAAAGAATCTTTAAAGAGGATAAAGAATATCTGTTTTCATAAAACCAGAAGTGAACTAAGATAATTATACAACATTAAAAGAGTTATTTTAAAAAAAATAAGAGTGTATTAAAATAGATTATGGAGTATAATTTAAAATGGGTATGAAATTGGGAAGTTCCCTTCAATCCGCCTTATGTATCGAGAGGAATTGAAAAGGGAACATTATACCACATGTATTTCACCATCAAAGAAAGAACAATTGAGCTAGTTACATATGTTTGGAACATAAAGAAGAATTTATAAGGATTAAATTATAATAACTAGTAATTACCTTGGGGTAAATATAGAGAAAGAGTAGCCCAAAGAAAAAAATGGGGATTCATATAGAATCCCTTACCTTATGTCCAAAACTGTTCCGCACTTGTACTTAATGTTTTGGATAATAAAATTAAATATATTAATTAATTAATTTATAACCTCTTATAAATGTAATTTATTTATTATAATTTTATTAATTTCATTTATGGTATTTTTCATGAGTTATAATATTCAATTTCATCATTCTGGGAGTGTCTATTTACTGGGTCTTCATGATCGGTACGCTAGTATAAAAGTATGGGTGTTCATTTAAAATTTGAAAAACTATCTATATTGGAAATTATATGTTACTAATGAAATTATTTTATTTTAAATGCCTTTATATATCATTTTTTATATGGTATGAGGATGATTCATTAGATAAAACATTAAATAAAATGATTTAATTCATTTTAGTGGTTTTTACGACCATCCTGAACTTATATCATTTTATATAATATAATGTTTATACACTGGTTCCAAAACATTATATAACATATAATGTTAATAATAAAATCTAATTTATCCATAATAATGGTTTTATTACCTTTCTTGAATGTTTTAATAAAAAATGAAAATGCGTTATCCACTATGGCGGTAAATCAACACATCACAGAAGATGTTTTAATTTTTAGAATAAATGGGAGAGGATAAGGTTTTTAATGATAGATATTAAATTAAAATAATAAAATTATATTGTATATAATATAATTTTGTTATCATTCATGTTTTTATAGTTTAGGTAAGGAGAGGATAAGAAAATAAAAGATATTAAAATAAATGAAAAGGAAATGAAAGGGGATTTTAACTCTTGAATTGCTTCTCCTTGAGAATCTTCTTCTGGAACTAGGGTTTGTACTTTTGTTGAGACAAGAAGATCTTAGATTTCGGTTAAAGTCTTGGGAATAGTAATGGAAAAAATTTGTACAAGCTTCAAGGCTTTGGAAGTGTGATGAGAAGAGGTGGTGAGGGGTTGCATTTGTTGAGAAGGAGATGGGTGTTTTTAAATTAGTACATTTATCATTTTATTATTTTTGGATCATGAATATCAACAGTGTGGAACCTCATCACTAAATATATTATGTAATGAAGGAGAGTAATATATTATTGGCTTACATCATCCACACATTATCCATGACTCCAAAATTCATGTATTTAACTTATATTGTAAATTATCATATTCCACTATTCACCAAAAATTCTACTATTTTATAAAAATCAAAAAAATTCATCCTAAAAAATTTCAAAATGAATAATTAAAAAATAGATACCATTATATGAAAATAATTTTCTAAATATGATAAATTTAATTTTTAAATAAAATCATGAATAAGTAAACAAATACTGATTTTAATATTATAACAGATTTTATAACACTTTCAAAGATTAATTAAGGTCCCATTAAATTATCTTATAATAATAAGAAAAATAATACTAATTTATGAATTAATTTTATGAAAACAATTTTCTTATTAAATACTTATTTTAATTATAAAATTATAAATAAACATATACATTTCAAAAAAAAAACAATACTTGATTTATAATTTTTAAAATATGTATTAACTTATACCAGAAAATAAATATATTATATTTTCATTCATAAGTTCTAAAAATTTAATTTTTTACATTCAAACATAACGTTACTATTCTATTGGATGGTATACTATTCTAAATAGTCACATTACTATTCTAATGGTCAAGTTACTCTTCTATTGGCAATGGTTTCTTAATTCTTATAAAACCCACTTATTTAATTATTAATTACATTTTTATTAGTTTCTCTTTCTGATCTATGAGCTTTATACTGTATGACGTGATTATAAGAAGGGAATTTCAATTGATAAAATTCTATGTCATTACATTACAATTATTTAAAAATGGTTTTAATGTAAAATTAATTGAATTATAATATTATAAATCCAATTTTTTACCAGATATTAATTTTCATGTTGAAATTTGATATAAAAATATATTATACTCACGAAAACATGTCTTTGGAACACCGTTGTTTCTTCACACATTCCATTTTAATTTTAAATTAAATTCTCTCATTTATATGATTTTAATTTTATAAAATATATTTAATATTTTTGATCAAAATAATTTATTCTTAAGTTTTATAATAATTAATTATAAAAATGTTAAAAATTAATTACCACGAATAAGGTTAAAACGATTTTTTGAAGGATTAAACTAAAATGATAATGATTAAAATGACATACCGAACTATTTTATTTTTATTGGCTCACCATATGTTACCCATAAGAAATATTATGTTTTTTAATTTTTTATTTTGGAGATATTTTTTGTTTAAAATTTATGGGTATAATTTATTCTTTTCAATAATTACATGTGTCTCTTATCCCTCACTTATAAAAGGTCACCCATATCCTATTCTCTACGCACATCAAGGAAACTTTAGCCCTGAAACTACCTAACCAAATACATTGTTTACATCCCATCACATGAATTACAGTCCCTTATTGGATCAAAAATAAATTATAGGAAGTCTTTTGTTATAACCCTAATGAGATTTTCTGGAAAAAAGTGTATAGTTATTCACAATGAATTTTTGTTTCATTTATTAATTTGACTATATAAAATATTGATAATCTATGTTAAAATAATATTACAATTATATATTATATAATTATATGTTATTATGTAAATATCATTACTTATATCCATCTCTTATTCTAACAAATTGGAAATGAAAATGTTGATCATCTGTATGAAGGACTACCCCCTAACCAACTGATATAATTTGTTTTCCATCAAAACCTAACACATATTCTTATAATGGTGTATATAAAATATATATAAATATATATTACATTTATAAAATAATTATATTTCTGAAATTATTATATCATATATTCCAACACAAACTAATATATTGGAAAATGATAGCATTACTCATTCTTATGCCTACCCTGTTAACTCAATAAAGCAGTGTGAATTTTTTTACATTTAATTTTGAGATAGATGGTAATATGGATGATGTTAATGAACTGATATGATGTATATAAAATAATAATTACTATTTAATTGTGAATTTTAATTTAACATTTCTTTTTCCCATCTGTAACAAAATGGAAACAACATTTATGCATACGATTGACCTACCATCTCTATGAATTGTGCAACTCATGTTTCTATATCTATGATTTATGGAACATTATAAATAATTATATAATAAATATATATATATGAGTTTTACATCGTTTTTAACATTATGGAGTTGAGGAAAAACTTAATAAATACAAGGATCAATACTACCAAACAGAAACATACATGAAAAATAAAGCAGTTATTTCATGTAAGAATTGTTTTTGACATGGAATTATTAATAAAAGAGTGATAAAATATTATAATAAAATAATATAGTATTTTATATAGGTTAGTATGGTTATATAATATACTTATAATATATATATATATATATATATATATATTATAATTGTGGTTCAAACACGTATGAATGAAGTATGATGTGAGGTAACAAATTTCATTTTAAATTCTCTAATTGAGGAATTTTTTATATTATTCACCAATTTAATTTATATGATGTATATATAAACCCTTTTATATGATATAACATGAATTATTTCTTTATCATGGTGATTTATGCTGAAATTAAAATTATTTCATCCAATTTAATTTTATTTGAATGTTACCATTTTGTAAGGGGATTAATTACTCAATTTCCTTTCATTGGAAAATCTTACAACATCACTGTCTTAGATATCCTATTATTATTTGTGTAGTGATATTTTTTTATTTACTATTTCATTTACACTTTTATTTTTTTGAATTAAATTATATATATATATATAATAACTCCATTAATTAATTCTCACATTGATGGTATGATCATTTAAGGGTTTTTATCTGAAATTGTCATATTTTAGATATATGATAAGTTATACACCTATATTATTTTATGAGGTGAATATATTGAACATTTAATATGTTATATGTAATATATTCACATTAATGAATTATAAAGTCTCATTTTATGTTATTTATTTCATGGGGGGTTATGATTCAAAACTCATGAAGGTGGAAATGGTTTATTTCACAATCTCATCATTATTCGACATTGTTTATGTCTAAGTATCCATTGTGGGAATTATATAAACATTGTATATTAAACCAGATATATTTTATTCTCCATTTTTTATTTTTATAAATTATATATATTTTTTCTTTTTTCTCATTTATGATTCAAAATATATTTTTATGAAAAATAGACATTACATACCTTTTAGTCGGGAATCCCTTTTTTCTTGTACACTTATTCTAAAAATGTTTTCAAAAATACTTTTCATATTATAAAATTAATTATTAAAGGAATTTTGAACATTTTTTAATTATAAGTTTTTTAAAATTAATCTTGTTGACATTTTACGAAAGTGGTACTTTTGAATTTTCCTATAAAATTGCAAAAGGAATCATTTCTACAATGTATTCAGCAAGTGTGGAATTTTTCACCGTAGTGAACAAAAATTAATTGATTATTATTTTAGAATATTGCATGGTTTTTTTCAATGATAATTGTTTTTTAAATATTTTGTATTTTTTAAAATTATTATTTAATGATAAAAAAAATTTCTTCAAGAATTATTTTAATGACATTCTTATGGAATTATATTCATAAATGACAATAACCATTTATTTTACTTATAATAAACTAGGGATATGATATGCTGATTCCATCCTCATTATATATTTGTATGATTTATGATAAGTTAAATAAGGGAAAATATTATCATTTTGTATTCTTTGCTTTTTCATATGAATGTTTATGTTTATTGTGTAATGTATTTGTATTAACCCCTTTCATATGAGGAAGTAATTAGACATAGTTTGGGATTGACAATGCCCACTATAGCCCCTCTATGTTTCCATAAGTCTCATGAGGATAAACTATCTTGGGTACTTGGTTGATACCATACCCATTTATTTAAGTTGTCTTGGAATAAATCCTTGATGGTATATTTATTATTCTCAACATTATTCATTCCTTAATTATGAGATTAGTTAATTATGTTCATGTCATTATATAAGTAGTTATTATATCCATATATATGTTTCAAGATTATGGGAAAATATATGTGGAATTATTTTATTATCATTTATTCCCACCATATTATTCTTCATGCTGATGATATTAATTGAATGATTTTTTTCCGATATTTACATTTCCATATAGATTTTTATTAACCTATTAATAATAGATTTTGTTTTACACATACCCTTGTAGGGTATCTAAGCTCAAAATTTAATTTTTTATCTATTCCCAATGATTCTAGTAATTTTAATATGATTTAATACAAAGGGATGTTCTAAAATGAATTGTGGTGTTCTAAAAGAAAATAATATGTTTTATTTTAAGTTTTAAATTGCAATGTGAGATTCAAGTATATATCTTTTTTACCAGGAATGATAAAATATTCACTCATTTTGAATGGGATCACTTTTATCTTACAGTTATAAAAAAATTAACTACTTCCTCTAAACATATGGGGTTGGTGTCTTTATAAGAAAAATAAAGGAATATTGAGGGTCAAATTTAATAAAATATTGTTAAAAAAATTCACCAAGTTTTTATATGTATTTTATTTAAAGTAAAACTTGAATTATTTTATAGATTTCATTACATGTAACCCTGAGTTTATATGAACAACAAAAGAGTAAATTATTATAATCATAAAATTAAATTGGAAGGTATGAATAGAAATGAAAATGTCGTGGAAAATATTAATATTAGTTTTTATCTATGAAAATTTAATGATTAATTCATGAAAAATAAGTACTCAATTTTTATCAAATCCATTTTACCATTCAAAAATATGTTTTCATATAAAATGATATTTATTACATTTTTTCATCGAAATATAATAATTAATTTCAATAATTTTAATAATTATTTATGAAAAAATTAGTATCATTTTTAATATCAGCATTTCAATATTATATTAGGTTGACCTATTAGGATTTTCTTAAAAATAATTAATTTTCTGGGAATTGTGAAAAATACAAATTTATTTGTAAATGGTGATATTTTTTTCAATTAATGCTTTATTATATTTTGTATTTCATCAAAGTAAAACCAAATTATAAGTTAATTTTATAAAATATAATTAATTACATAACAATCATCATTATAATATATTTAGAATTAAGATAAATTTTTGCAATAAATATAAAAACACTTAGTTTTTCCCTTGTAAGACTTTGGAATATTTCTGCATATATTTATGGAGCTAGAAGCTAAGACGGCATGAAATTATAAGGCCCAGTGTTCCTAGAATAAATTATAAAAAAAATATTAATTGTTTTTTATTATTCACATGTCAGAAATAGGATATCTCTAAAATGGTATCTTAGATCAAAAATTTGATGACAGAGTTGAGTCTAAAACATGTTGTTTACCCTAGGCAGGGTATAACCTTTTTCAGCACAAAAATTCTATGAGAAAGGTCACTCAGGGGGTAAATCATAAATAAAATAATTAAATTTACTTATTTATCTTGAACTCCAAATAAAATATGCTTTAAAGAGGTACTCAGATTTGTAATCTGAGACTTCCATTGAGTTCGAAACAACATGTTTTCCCTAGGCACGAAATAAAAAAAAGAAGGAATGAGAATTTTGGATTATTTTCCTAATGCAGCTTCTATAAATAGAAT
Source organism: Viscum album (assembly GCA_963277665.1). Taxonomy (NCBI): domain Eukaryota; kingdom Viridiplantae; phylum Streptophyta; class Magnoliopsida; order Santalales; family Viscaceae; genus Viscum; species Viscum album. The sequence continues at coordinate 1,303,453,750 of OY728129.1, forward strand.
TTTAATATAAATAAATTAGGGTTATCCCAAATACCCCCCTCTCGCTCTCAACAAACCATTCTTTATTGTTCTTCATCGAATTGAGGAGCGATCATCACTGAAACCTCGACAAATCAAGGTAGGAGTGTGATGATTGCATCAGAAGCGATAAAAGGATGGATTTGGGTAGTATTCTTCCTTTGTTTATCTCCAATTTGAGTTCTAATTTGACAATCCATCCAATTTTGTTTTAATTCACCATTGTCTTATCATTCATTGATGGACACACATACATGGTCATAAATCCATTATGGAAACCCTTTTGTTTCATCTATATTCTTCGTTGTTCTTTGTGGCATTCGTCGTCAATTTTATTTGACATGTCAAAACTCTAATGGATCGTTAGATGAGGATTAAGGGTATGAATATCTCGACTCAGGGATTGTAGAACTGGCCTTAGAATAATTTTTGGGGGATTAGTGAAGTCGTGGTGGTCCGCAGAAGGGACCACAAGAGCGCCACATGTGTGGCAGGTGCCTGAGGTAGTCAATGCAAGTGAGTCATATGCAGATTGACCAGTTGGAGGTGGATTGGAGTGTGGCCATACACTGGGTGGAGTAGGCTGGGATGGGGAGGCTGGGAGTGGGGAGACATGCGTGGGCGGCTGGGGGGTTTCGGCGCTCCATAGTGTCGGCAGACTACAGGCCATGAAGGCACTGGGGTGGATGCCTAAGACCTGTGGACTGGGGGGATGACAAAGACTTGTGGTTCTCGAGTCGTCTGTTGACGTGGGGAGCCAAGCCTCTCGGTAGGCGGCATGCAGAGCCTACGATGTGGAGGATCGGCCGGTCAGTGTCGGCAGGTGGGTTGTGGGCCAGGCAAGTCGGGCCGACGGCACGCGGACTGGGCCGCGGTAGGTGGTTCGGTCCATAGATGAATGGTTTGGGGGTGTGACTGGGCTCTAGGCCAGCCCAGGTGGTGGGGTCCGACCAGTTTGGGCCGGACCAGACCAAACTGGTCTAAAACACCATCAAACACCCTTATCTCTTAAACGACACATCCAATCGACTCTTCGTCTATGTCCACACATACCACTCATCGAGAAGTATCTTTTTATACAAGTTTAGTATTTTTATGTCTTTGTATTGGGGTTTGGGATCATGAAGTGCCTAAATTTAATAATAATAATTTAATAGTTATTATTATTCAGAAATCTTATTTCGAACCTAAATTCTAAAAGGGATGTCAGTTTGATGCACCATTAGTGGAGGCACAACCCTTGTCTCTATGAAGAATTTTTAGGACAACATTTGGGTTTTATAACCAATGTTTAGGTGTGGGACCCACGAGGGATGATTCACACGTATTGCGGTAAAATGCATCTTTTTCACCAGGTATCTGTTTTGGTCGAATGAGTAGCCAATGCCATGTGTTTTTTAAGGAGGATACCAATGGTTCAATATGTATAATTAATTTATAGATCGATTCGTGGGCCCACAAGATGCCTTTTGAGCGTAATGCGGCGAATTACAACTTTTCCATCAGAGGCCTGTTTGGGGTGAATAAATAGTCAATCTTGCATGTTTTTTCACAAAATTCTTAAGGGTGCAATCCATTTGTATGTATGGAGCCTTTTCCCTAATCTCATTAAATGTGGAATCTTGAAAGGATTTTCGATGGAAGATCCTTTTGACATTTTTGAAGAGATCCCACAGCTTGGGTCAGCTTCAACTTTTGTGAGCGTGGAGAATATGTATGAAGAGATGAGGTTGAATGTTTTGGATCCGTTTGAAGAGGTGTGCTAGTGTACTTATGCTTTTTCCCTCTAAATCAACAATGTGTTTCATGCGCTCATTGTCCTTTTGACTAGGTGTGTCAGGTACTCTAGGAGTAAGTCGGCACAACTAGGAATACATGTTCTTAGTTTAGTACCCAATAAAGGTTAGGTACATGGTCAGGCGATAAGGCGGGGGTCACACATGTGGGACCGACACACACCATGTACCACTTTATGAATTCTTATATCTCTCGTATCTTCTTCTTTTGGACTCAGATTTTGGCCTGTGAGTAGCCTATCATGATTTTTTTTCTACGTAGAGTGTGATGGGACCCTCTATAGTGGATTTTGAGTTATAAAGTGAGATTATATGGGTGTAATTCCTATTTTTGGCAGCACTCAAAGAATACAATGGCGTTCTTCTAAGAGATACCATCTAGTAGGGATGGCCAGCGTTCCTTGGTGCTTTCTAAGAGGTACCATCCGACAGGGATATCCATAGTTCTTAAATGATTTTTTTAAAGGTACCATCTAGCAGGGATGGCCAGAGTAGTTCTAGGGTTACATCTTTCTCGGATAAGTGGTCCCTGATGGAATTTCCAGGTTTACCTCCAGCTGGGCTTGGAAGTAGACCAAGATGGAAATTCTGGGATTCTCTCTAGATGGGATGGGTAGTGGGTCCTGTTTATGACTCCTGTCAGGTAGTACCATCCAAATGGGGTGAAAAGTGGGTCCCCATCGACTTCCAGGTGACGATTCCCCTCTGACGTACTAGGCCACGAAAACTAGATGACGAGTGGCATCCTCTGGCAGGGCTGGGCATGGATCCTCGACTTGGAGACAAGATCTATCAACTATACGGAATAGTGAAGTGAGGTTGTTTGACATGAATTTGGACTCTCAAGAAAGAGGGATGCTTTTCCCATGGGGATGAGTCCTTGTAACACAACCTAAAACTTTGTGGGTGAGATAGTACCTCCCAAAGAAAATATTATCAAGGTGTGGTGATTGAGTCCCTTTTACTTGTAGTTCAGGGAAGACATGTAGGATTCTAGGCATCGATTGTTACTTCTATAACTATTGTCTACTCTTTCTTAGGCTGAGCTTGTGAGAGGGAGATCCCCTTACTCTCTCGTTTGAGTTTCTTTTACTGAGCATATATATGTCTATATATATATGTATATGTATGTATGTATATATATATATATATATATATATTCTATGTCTCGTACCCACTCCTTGAGTTTCAATTATTCTCCTTTCAGAAGAGTTGAAAACACATGAGGTATTCCACGAGCTTTCCATATCTAACTTCTCATAGTAGAAAAGTATACTCTCCTACTATAAGCGGTGAAGACTCAATGATAATTTCATCTTCTCAATTTATCTTTCTCCTTGTGTTTGGAAGATCTTTGTGCACTCTCTTGTTGGTTTGAGCTTCACTTCTTCTACTATACCATGTTCTCCCTATTGATTTCTTATTTAGTTGTATATATTATTTCTCCCCAATTTAGTACCTCTCTTTCTCATCGCTCGAGCCTCCAAGGCCTCCTACTGAGTATTTTTATACTCACCCATGCATAGTCTTGGCCCGAACTTGGTGTTCCCTTGAAGATGATAGAGAGGTTGATCCAAACATTACAGGAGCTTAGGGATTCAGGGTGCTTGGACTACATGTAGTGGGACTCTCCCAGCTATTTTACATTTTCACTTTTTACCATGTTATAGAACTTTTCTAGTTGGGAATTTATTTTTCCCCTTCCCCTTTATGTTTATGTTTTTGTACTTGTACTATTTAGAGGTTGATGCATATATTTATGTGGTTTATATATACCAGTTTTGTATCTTGTTTTATTTTCCCTATTCATTTTTTGCATTGAGTTGGCTGCATGTGTGTGTACAAGTTCTTAGGTAAAGGCCTACTTGAGTTTTTTGTTCCTTCAGTGCCAATCCCCACCCCCTGGTCTATGGAAGTGGGATTGGGGTAGTTGCGGCTTGAGCTTGGAATGGGTCAGGTTATGAAAAAGTGGTATCAGAGGTGGTTTGACCATTGGGGAGTTTTTTGTATGTTTCCCTAAAAAGTTCTTGGTTGGGTTTAGGGAAACAGTGTTGAAGTGTCTCGATATCGGCTCTCAGGCCAGGGAGTCCATTGATGGTACAAGTGGCTGACACATCCATTAACGAGGACCCTAATCACCTGCTTGTCGGCTCGGCACCCTGAGAAACTTGTTATGGGGAACAATGGTGCATGGCTCATATAGGATTGAGTCTTTAATTGTCCTTCTTCAGTTAGATCCATATTTTTGTTGATATATATATTCTCATCTAAATGTGGTACTCCTTGATAATATTCAGGATGTCTCTGTGACAACAGCTATCCAAGATACTAGCTCCAGTTCGTGACGATGACCGTGTGAGTGACGAGGCCTCAATTAATGACCAATCATCTGATCCCCTTATTCCAGGTGGGAAGGTTGAAACACCTCCACCTATTGAGTAGTATACATCCCTAATAGAGAGGGATGGAGATGTGCATAGGATGATCCCACTTCACGAGTTTCGACGATAGAGACATCTGAGATTCCACAGTGAGCTAGACCCTCTGGCAGTAGATGTTTGGATAGAGTTAGTGGTCCACCTCTTAAGGCTTTCAGGGAGAATGACAGATCAGATGGTGGATTTGGCAGCCATCCTTTTCCACGGAACATCTATGTGTCAGTGGAGCTTGGTTACTCAGATACATGATGATTCAATACTATCATGGGATGACTTCCAGCAGCTATTTTTGTGAGGAGTACTACCCATCTTGTTTGGGCTCCATTCAACTATAGGACCTCATTTAATTTCATCAGGGAGGGACGATGGTGACTGTGTACATGGATAGGTTCACAGACCTTTCACACTACTCCATGGACATGATCGATAATGGATACTTATGAGTGTGGATATTTGATAAGGGACTCTGTAGAGAGATCCACGCTATCTTAATACCCTTTTTCATCCCCACCTATGTCGGGGTACTGGATTAGGTGATGGTGACACAACATGTTTTTTCATATGAATGCCATAAAGCTAGTTGTTGGAGTGGGTAAAATAGATCTAAGGAATCTTTAGTAGCTAGGAGACGTCAAACGATAAGATCTCAATGTAGGAGATCTTCTCATGATAATAATCAGGAACTGGGTCAACCTAGATTGGGCCAATGTCATGATTTTGATGGGTGAGGTCACATGGAAAGTGACTGCCTGACTAGATGTGCTGAGAACACCAAGAAGGCAGTAGGTGGACCACAACGGTAGATACCACACCATAATCAGGGTGGTCCCCAAGGTGGTGGTGATGGAAGAGGAGAAGGAAGATCTAGAGGTCGGGGATGATGTTGTGAGGTCTTTACACCACCACCAAGAGGCCCACATCAGGCTTTGGAAGTTGGAAGTTGGGGCTATAGACAGCCATAAGATTTGGATGTCTTTGATCCTGGAGAGCATGAGATGATAATAGGTACACCTTGTGCCTTTTTCTACTTTTTGTAGTAGATATTGTTAGACACTATGTGAAGTAATTTTTTCTCCCTACTCCTTGCTTGAGGTTTCATTGGGGTGACATAGGGCATCGTTGTAACCCTATGTCAACGTTGTTCAATGTTGATTTGAATTCATGAAGAAGAGTGGTACTTCCCCCACCAAGACACATTTTTTTGATCCGTGAAAAATTGTGAGGATGACTTAGTGATGCCCAAAGAGGATAGTATTGAAGTTTGGTGGAATATTCTCTCTGAATTTTGCATTCAGTGCGATGTTTTTTAGTGGAGTTTCAGTGTGGGTCCTGAATTTGCTGATAGAGTTTTCCTGCTTGATACTTTTTTCCCGAAATTTCTCTAGTGGGATCGAAAAAGTTCATGTTTTGGGGATTACTCTACTACCATGAGGGGAAAATATTCTCTGGTTATTCCATGTGCTTTCTATGTCCTACCTCTTACGATTGAATGAGATTACTCCCCAACCCTATTCGTTGGTACCATACACGATCAATTTCAAGTATTGATACTACATTTATCAAGTAAAAGTTGAAGTGATGGAGACCCCATGATCAGAAGAATGTGACGCACTATCTGGTGTTGGCAGTAGTAGTCTTCGCCCTGAGAACGTGGAGACTCTACCTTCTAGGGGAGTGCCTTGTGGTTTGAACATACCACCAAAGTCTCAAGTATGTATTCTCCCATAGATAATTGAACCTGAGGTGGTAATACTGATTAAACATCCTACACGACTATGACTTCGATATAGTCTATACGTTGAGAATGTAAAATTTTGTAGTAGATTCCCTTAGCATTAAGTCTCGTGATTTCATAGTGTATGAAGTTTTGGAGCAGTTAACTTCTCCATAGCTAACCCTAGTAAAGTAGGATGGTACAAATTTTATTTAGTCAATGGTATGGACTCCTTCTCTTCTCAATTGTGTCAGAGAGTCTCAGTTTTGTGACATCGACTGTGAAACCTTGTGTGAGAAGATATCCTTGGGTATTTCACTATATGGATATTCTGAAAGAGGGAATCATGTGACCATGTTCCCAAAAAAATAGTATTTCTTATAATGATGTGGGATGTATAGGTTCATATAGGGAAGTAAACTAACCCATGAGTTTCTTCGGACTCATTGGGACCATGAAAAGATTTGGAGAGGTTTCCCACTACCTTTACATATCCCCCTAATAGTTGGAGTGGGCGCACGATGCCTCCCACGTATCGCAGCTGAGGAGATATGTGTGTGTTTCTAGAAACTTCACCTACAAGAGATTGCATTACAAGTATGAACCATTAATTTGGTTGGTGTGTTGAGGAAGCATGGAAATGTGAAAGTTTTCCTAAGAGTGGAAGATCCGGGTGTGAACTCTATATCCCAATTGTTTTCCCTAGTTTTTATTTTGGGGGGTGAAAAGTTTGAAGGAGGTAATCATTTAGAGACCTATTTTTTTCCTTATAATACATTGAAGTATTTCTACATTTATTTCTGGATCTAGGCACTAAGACAGAGTGAAATTCCGTGGCTCGGTGTGCCTGAAATAAATTATACCAAAATAATAAATGTTTTTGTACTATGCATGTGTTAGAAATGGGATACCTCTTAAACAATATCTTAGATAAGAAATTCAAGGCCACAGTTGAGTATGGAACAAGTTGTTTACCTTAAGATCGGTATAACCATTGCCGGCGCGAGACTTCTGTGAGAAAAGTCACCCAGGGGAAAATAATTAATAAAATAATTAAATTTAATTATTTTATCTCAAATTCCAAATCAAATAACATTCTAATGGGGAATTGGATTGGAAATCTAAGATATCTGTTGAGTTCGGAATAGTGTGTTTTTTTAGTTGTGACATAAAAAGAGGGGGTGCTGGAATTCTTGATTCCATCACGAGTGGGTATTCTATAAATAAAAGTTTAAGATTTAAGAATTAGGTTTAACACTAATCCTTTATCTATCTCTCTCTCCTCTATCTCTCTCTCCCTCCTAAATGTTATTTGTTGTTCTTCATCGAATCAAGGAGCAATATTCACTAAAACCTCTTTAAATCAAGGAGGGAAAGTGACGATCGCATCGACAGCAATGAACAGAAAGATCAAGGTAGGATTCTTTTATTGTTTACCTCTGATTAATGTTTTAATTTGATAATCTATCCTTTTTCATTTTAATTCATCATTTTTCTATCATTCACAGATGGTCACACTAACACGGCCATCAATCCATGCTAGAAACACTTTTGTTTTATCGACATTCTTCATCATTCTTTGTGGCCTTCATCATCAATTTTATTTGATGCATCAAAAATCCAAAAGATCATTAGGAGAGGCTTAATGATGGGAATATATTGACTCAATGATCGTAGGACTATCCACAAAATAATTTTTGGGTGATCAGTGAAGTCACAGTGGTCCAAAGAAGGGACCACCGGAGCACCGGTAACACAGCAAGTGTTTGAGGCGGCCGATGCAAGGGAGTTGCGGATGACATGGTCAGATGGAAGTGGAGTGGAGAACGACCTCACGATTGGTAGAGCAGGCTAAGATGGGGAGGCTAGGAGTGTGATAACATGCATGGATAGCTAGGGGATTTTTTCATGCCACTGTGTCAGTAGACGGCAGGCCATAGAGGCACTGGGGCGGACGACCGAGACCAGGGGGCCAGGGGCCGACAATGACATCGGTTTGCGGGTCGTCTATTGATGTAGGGAGATGAGACACCCAATTAGAAGCGTGCAAAGTAAACAAGGCAGAGTAATAGCCCCTCGGCCGATCAGTGATGGCGAGCGAGCCATGCGAGTCGGGCCGACGACATGCTAGTCGAGCCGTGGAAAGCGGGTCGGGCCATAGTGGAATGCGTCAGGCCCGTGACTAAGCTATAGTCTATCTTTAATGAACCGGGTTGGCCAGGGAGGGCTGTCCCGAGTAGAGGGGTCCGTCTAGTTTGTTTCAGATCAGCCCAAACTGGTCTAAAACACCTTTAAATGCCCTTATCTCCTAAAAGGTGCATCTGATTCACACACCGTCTTTGAACACACGTCCCTCTCGTAGAGACGTATCTTTTTAGACTTGTTCTGGTCTTTTATGTCTTGGACTCAGGGTTCGGGTGCATGAAACACCTAAATTTAATAATTATAATTTAATTATTATTATTATTTGAAAATCTTATTTCAGACGTAACTTTTAAATGGGGGATCCATTTGATGAGCCTTCAATGAAGGTGCAACCCCTGTCTTTGTATAGATTTTTCAAGACAAATTTTGGGTTTTCTAACCAAAGTTGAGGTGCGCGCCACATAAGGGCCGGTTCGCACGTGTTGCGGTGAAATGCAGCTTTTTCACTGGGTATTCATTTGGGATGAATGAGTAGTCCTTCTCGTCTGTATTTATGAGAGGATCACAATGGTGAAATATGTATAATTAATTTATGGATCAAGGAATGGGCCCCATGGGATACCTTTCAAGCGTAATGTGTAGACTTACAACTTTTCCAGCAATGGTCTGTTTGAGGTGAATAAATAGTCGATCTTGCGTGTTTTTTGCAAGGATATCAATGATGTGATCCATTTGTATGTACATAGCCTTTTTCATGATCTCATTAAACGTGTAATCATGAAAGTATAATCAATGTATGATCATTTTGATGTGTTTGAAGATAACCCATAACTTGGGTCAGCTTCGACTCTTGTGAGAGTGGATAAAGTGTATGAAGATATGCGGTTGAATGTTCTAGAGACATTTGAGGATTGTACCCATGCATTTATTCTTTTGGACCTCTGAATCAAGGACAATCTTCATTCGCCTGTTTTCCTTTTGAATAGGTGTGTCAAGTACTCTAGGAGTAATTCGACATACCAAGGGGTACTTGTTCACAATTTAGTACTCAATAATGGTTAGGTATATATCAAGTTGACGAGTTAGGGGAAACCTTATTTGTGGGCCCCACACGCATCATGTAATGCTTTTTGAATTATTTTATCTCTTATATCACCTTCTTTTTTACACAAATTTTGGCCCACGAGTATCCTTTCATGAGTTCTTTTTTACATAGAACACGATGGTTCCCTCCGTAGTGGCATCTTAGTTATGATGCAAGGTTTATAGGTGTAACTCCTATCCAGGGTGGCACCTGATGATTGCAGTGAAATTCTTCTGAGATATATCATCCAGTAGGGATGGCCAGTGTTCCTTAGTGTTTTTTAAGAGGTACCATTTAGTAGGGATGGCTAGAGTTCCACAATTATTTTATGAGAGGTACCATCTAGTAGGGATGGCCATAACAGTTCTAGGTTCACCTCTATCTAGTTTGAGAAGTGTTCCTTGATGGTAGTTCTGGGTTTACCTCTCGATGGTCTAGGAAGTGGACCCTGATTGAAGTTCCAGCCTTCCCTCCAGCTAGGATCGGTAGTGGGTCCCGTCAATGATTCTTGTTGGCCAATACCATCTAGATGGGAAGGGTAGTGGATACTCGTCGACGTCTAGGTGATGATTCCCCCTTGACGTACTAGGTAATGTATACCCGATGATGAGTGGCATCCTCTGACAGGGCTGGGCATGCATTCTCAACTTTAAGACATGATCTCTCAACTGTGTGGTACAGTGGTGAGACATGCATGGACATGACTTTGGACTCTCAAGAAAGGGGGTCACTTTTCACACCAAGAAGGATCCTTGTGATGCAACCTAAAACCATGAGGGTGAGACAGTGCCACCCAAAGTGGATAGTATCAAGGTGTTGTGATTGAGTCCCTTTGACTTTCAGCTCAAGGTAGATGTGTGGGATGCTAAGCATCGATGGTTACTTCTAGAACTATTGGATACTCTTGGTTTGGCTAAGCTTTTGAGATGTATATCTTCTTACTCTCTCTTTTGGGATTCCTTAACTGATAATATATATATATATATATATATATATTCTATTTCTAGTATCCACTCTATGGGTTTTGGTTACTCTCCTTTCAAGAGAGGTGAAGACATGTGGGGTATGTCACATGCTTTCTGTGTCTAGCTTCTTATAGTTGGATGAGTCTACTCTCCTACTATAGGTAGTGAAGACTCAGTAAGAAGTTTATCTTCTCACTATTTCTATCTCCTTGTGTTTGTATGAGCTTACTGCACTCTCTTATTAGGATTATTAGCACTTCGTTTATTATGACTTATTCTCTCTACTACTTTCCTCTTCATTTGTATATCTTATTGCTTCTCTCTTTAGTACTTCTCTTACTTATCTCTCTAGCCTTAGAGGAATCCTAAAGAGTATTTATATACTCACATCTTCTTGGGATTTTACCACACTTTGTGTGCCCTTGAAGATGGCAGAAAAGTTGATCATGACATTAGAGGATATTAGGGATACGAGGTGCTTGGACTGCGTGTGGTGGTCGTAGCATGGGATTTAAGAGCAGGAATCTCCCAACCATTTTACATTTTCACCTATAGTCAGGTTATGGAACTTTTCAAGTTAAAAATTTATTTTTTCCCATCCCCATTCAGTTTACTTTTCTATACTTGTACGATTTAGAGGCTGATGCATATATATTTGTGGTTTATATATAGTTGTTGTGTATATTTTTTCTTTTCAATCTACACTATTTTCATTGAGTTAGATGCATGTGTGTACAAGTTCATAGGCAAAGGCCTCCCTGAGTTTGTTGTGCCTTCGGTGCTAGTCTCCACCCCTGGCCTATGGAGGTGGGCATGGGTTAGTTGCGACTCAAGCCCTAGCACGGGTCATCTCATAACAAAAAAACATTTATGAACATAATGTGTTTTTATGTCCGAAAAAAATTTAATTAATATTGATTAATTGTAAAAATGAAACATATATTTTAAATATTAAATTTAGTATTTTAAAATTTAATTGGATGTTTTTATAAGGATATAAAGGGAAGTAAATTAAGGTTTATGCTAATTTTTTTCCCAAGAATAAGATTTCATTGTTTATTAGTAACTTAAGAAAAATTAAGAACATAAATATATAGATATTTAATCTAATACAATTTATTCTAATTTTTTAATCAATATAATTAATATAATTTAGCAAGGTAAACCTAATTTATTTCCATAGTAAATAGAAAATATTGTAAAATTTTATTTCCATGGTTAATGTTACAAAAGTTTTATAAGGGAGTTAAACCATGAGATAAGTGTAATATTTCAACCAAATCTACCTAATTTTTATTAGTTGAAGATATTAAAACCTTTTATTGTCATTTTTTAGAGTCAATTTACATTTTTAACCTCTTTTCCATGAATGTGAAATTAAATTGTTCAAATATTTTCGGAAATTAAATATGTCTCCATATCCTCACTTATAAATGGGAACTTATCTTCCTCCCTTATTTCCATGTTTTTAGCCTACTAGATCATAAAATAACCACCCAAAAACATTTCTATAGTCATTACCTTTATCAAAGATTCTATATTATTCTCATAATACATATCCTTCATTACTTCAGGAGTAATCCAATAGAGGTCACTCAAGGAAGTGGTATATATCTTAGCCATCCTCATTCAATTTTTTTTCTTATACATTATATAAACATGTTATATACATAAAAATGATGTATCTTGTATCAAAAATTTATTTAGATGTTATTATGATTATTTAATGAGAATTTATATGTTCTATTTAATTTAGAACATTGATTTTGGAAAAATTAATTAATATTTTCCTTTAATTAATTGTATCTAATGGAAAATGGAGATGTCACTTGTGCATGCATATAGACTATCATCTCCATGTAGTGTAGTAATTCAATTTTTGTCAACTTTTATAAGAATGATTATATATATATATGTTTATAATGAATATATATTTTATTTATATTACTACTAACATTATGGATATTAAGGAACCATGATAAAAGTCAAATCATAGTAACTGTGGAACCAGAACATAAACGATACCTGAAGTTGTTATCACTAGAAATGATGATGATTATGAATAAATTTTGATAAATGGATGATATGATTTTAAATTAAATAAATTTATGGTATTGTAGATATTTTTATGGTTCTTTTATAGTGTAACTCCCCGACCCCAGTTACCCAGAGTCGGTGCATTATTACATAACATTGGCATGATCACAAGAAAGATCAAATCTCGAAAGACCGATTGGTTTAGTAGCCTTGGAAACACTAGATATATTCATAAGTTTTACATTACATCATAAAATGAAAAACTACTACAACAACATAATGTTTCCACAATCCACACTATTAACCCCTCATAAAATCCCTGCAGGTCATTCATAACTTACTTCTTCACATCCTGGGAAAAATAAAACATAGAAAAGGGGTGAGCTCAAATGCCCAGTAAGGATAACAATATAGCGGAAACTTTCATAAATAAGAATAAACATTTAAGGCAATGTATAACTAAAACAAAAGCCTTTTAAATATGAACTTTCAACATGGTATGGCATAAATAAAATGAAATAATGCCATTTACTTATTCACATGGATATTCTACTAATCGAATAATCACATGCAAAAATCAATAACCACTTTCATAATGTTGGAATGCATAATGCCAGACTATCATAACCACATAGTCAAGGCCTCGTGCCAAGACTACAAATAAGATTTTTTCAAGGCCTTGTGCCAAGACACTAGTTTGTCTCATGAGACATACCGATGCATCAAGGAGCTATAGCGGGCTCCACCCGTCACATATTAAGTCCAATGCATTCCCATATGAAAAGGTTTAAACATAACATAAACATTCATATTAAAACTAGCATATGAAATGTCAATACTTTCACCATAAACTATGAATGGTATAAAAATAGCACATCCACAGTCAAACATATCACAAAACCTTCAATACAATATAGAAGTTTTGTATCATAATAAATCAACTTCAAATAATCTTAAAATCCATCAAAGGATGTTGACATAGATGAAATCAAAATTCTTTTTAAAGAAATATCTCCTTTTATTTTGAAATAATTTAATATCCATATAAAATAAAACATTTTCTTTGAAAATATTCTTATAAGCTTTTAAGGTAAGCTTTGAAGATTTTATAACGGCGGAAAATAGCCGTACCCGCCGTATAAGTTAAAAAAACATTCTTACCATAATTCTGTCGAAAAGGTTAAAAAGGACCTTGTTTTGAAAACGACCGAAAGATTCCTTTATAAACCACTTATAAAAGTCAAAAAGGGTATAAATGACTTTAACTCATATTCTAGTAAATAGTAAAAATGTTTTGAAATACATTTTTAAGAAACATGGATGTGGATGATAAAGAGATCCCAGTAGATTATTACGTATAAACAACCTTGGATAATGAAGAGGTTGTAAAGTAAACCCTTACCTTGTACTTTTCCTTGGTTGGGGTAGGTTAACCTCCTGTATAATAGTGAAATAGTTGTTATTAAATTATACAAGAATCATATATAATAATATGATATCATATATGATCTTTTAACATTGATTTGTTAATAATATCTTAGAATTATCGTCGTTTCGGGAGTTAACTTACTCATTTTCTTTTATATGTTTTGTTACATAAGCCATGGTTGTTGTATATTATTCATATCCAGAATGATATCTAGTCCTTAAAAATCATTTTTAAATCATCAAATGATAATTATAATTGAATGGATACGATGGATAATGAATCTCATCGCGTTCGTGGAGACGGTAGTCCGTACGTACGCACGAGCGACAATATCATTCTTTTGATATTAAAATAATATATAAATGGATGGTATATCATATATACAGAATCATTAACATGTTATATTTATTATTTATATGAGTTACACATCATTATTATACCCATCCAAATAATATTATATTGAATAACAATTACACCACGACGTGGAGACGATAGTCCGTACGTACGCACGTATGGCGACATGTTATTCAAAGGGTGGATAGAATACTGAATATGGTTGTACCATATTTATAATAACATCACAGTATATGTGAGATACTGGAGTTATTATTTTAGAATGGTAAGAACAAAGGAAGAAGAAGTGGAAGAAGAAATGAACTTGGAGAAGGGTGGTGAAATCATTACCTCTTCTTCGGGTTCTTCCTTTTGATTTGATCAAAAGGGCTCCTTAGGTTGGCTTTCTGATCAAACTAAGGCCTCTAGGTTGTAGTGAGGGATTTTGGGAGAGTAGTTGGGCAGATTTTGGCCGAACCAAAAGGCTTTGAAGGTGTGAAGAAATGAGAAGGAGGAGTGCCCTTTTATAAGAGGGGTGAGGGGCACCTTTGGAAAAGCTAGAAATATTAATTTATAAAAAATTCGTATTCGGTTTCTAATGGCTCCAAAGATTATTATTCAAAGGTTAAGGTGGGGATAGGTCGAAAACCACTCAACCAATAGAATTTAGACAGGTTTGGGTACTTATATTAACCTTATCTTTAAGTATTAACTCTAAGTTAATTAGTTTCACTTTTACAATGTCTCTTTGTATTTTTATATAATATGGTTAATAAACTTACTATATACATCCAAGCGACACCCAAGTGGTACATTAATGATGGACCTATCATGATATAAGTATCTTGGCCGAACCTTAGATTTTTAGGAATTTAATATCAATTAAGAATATAATATTTGTTTTAAGAACTCTTTTATGTCAATTTTGACACTATTCAATAGTTGATTTTTGTGAAACTCATAACAGATTGATTACTTCTAAAAAAGTCAATTAAATAAATCCTAATATATTATATTATCCTAGAAAATTAGTTTAATTCATTAAAGGTTTCATATTATATTTATTTGGGTATTTATAATATCAATTATTTTAATTTTTCACTATTATAGTAATTACTGCATCATCATTGTGTCATAAATAAAATAAATTATTTAATGTTTAAAAATTATAAATAAAATATCATTATGTATGAAATCTTTTTAGCTTTCTAATGAATATTTATAATCTAAAATCCAACATATATAACCCTATGTAACAATTGTTTTTCTAAAAGATATATGCTTGTGTCATTTTTGTATTCATTTTAACTTAATTAAAATAAAGTGTCATTATCACTTACAAGTGGATCCATGGGGTCCCAAAATAGACCCAAAGATTCCCATGGTCGACCATGTATCAATCAATAGGGTTAAGACACGTTTTAGGGTAATTTAGTATTATTATAATATTATTTTTTAACCCTTATTTACCGGATTTACCCTTAACCATGGTAAATAAAATATTTACCGCAGTAATTATTCAAAATGTCTAAAAATAAAAGTTACCTATTTACACAATTTGAACATCCTGATTCCAAATATGGAATCCATTTTCCTAAATTCAAAACACAGAAGTGGCAGAAATTAATTTAAAATTAATTCCCGCTGTCAAAACAAAAAGCGTGTTTTTAAGAGATAATAACTATCAAAAGATTGACACTCGTTTATGTTCGGTTTAATTGTAAAATTATGTCCAATGACCAAAATTATATTAAATGGTAAAAATATATTGTAAATATACTTTAAAACCACTCAAATTCATAATTTATCACTATTAATTATTTTGATTAAAAAAGTTGTTTTTAATTAAAACTTAGTAATTTTCACTATTCATCAAAATATGAAAGTTATCCGAAATGTACCAAAATTTCACCTTAGGCTAAATTCGATATTCCGAATCCAAAAATGAAGTCCATTTTCAAATATAATATATATATAATTTCAAAAAGTAGGTATTACTATTCATAACGGCTAGTTTGATTAGTTATGGTGTGTTAGAACTCGGTGTTGCGTACAACACACGCTATCACATTATTCAAAGAGAAGCATACCGTAGAAGCTTGGGGTGTTACATTCTCCCCTCCTTCAAATAATTGCGTCCTCGCAATTTCTAGGGTATTACTTCATAAAAAGACTCGGGTGGTTCTTCATCATAAGTTCCTCAGGTTCCCACGTTGCCTCTTCCATCTTATGGTTTCTCCACAAAACTTTTACCAGACGCGTCGTCCAGTTTCTCAGCACTTGTTCTCTCGTATCAAGAATCTTGACGGGATCTTTGCAATAAGACAGATCTGGTTCCAGTTCTAATTCCTCATAGGTGAGTACATGCATCGGATCAGGCATGTATTTCCTCAATAGAGATACGTGGAACACATCATGAACTTTGGAGAGACTTGGCAGCATTGCCAATCGGTAAGCTACAACCCCAATTCGTTCTAGAATTTCGAAAGGTCCGATGTACCTGGGACTCAATTTACCTTTCTTACCAAAACGTATGACTCCCTTCCACGGAGATACCTTCAGAAAAACATGATCACCGACTTGAAATTCCAAATCCTTCCTTCGATTATCGGCATAGCTCTTCTGCCTACTTTGAGCTGCTTTGATGTGATTTTGGATTACTTTCACCTTTTCCACTGTTTCCTCCACCAGTTCTGGGCCTACAAGTTTTCTTTCACCAATGTCATCCCAACAGGTTGGTGTACGACATCTCTTTCCGTATAACGCTTCATATGGTGCCATCTGAATACTCGAATGGAAGCTATTGTTATAGGAAAATTCTACCAAAGGTAAATATTGATCCCACATACCCTGAAAGTCAAGTGATCAAGATCTCAACATGTCTTCTAAGGTTTGAATAGTCCGTTCTGATTGTCCGTCTGTCTGAGGGTGGTAAGCAGTGCTCAAATGAAGTTCAGTATCCAGGGATTTCTGAAGACTTTTCCAGAATCTTGAAGTAAAACGGGGATCACGATCAGAAACAATCGATAGGGGTACTCCATGAAGTCTCACAACTTCATTAATATATAGTCTTGCTAGACGTTCCAGGGGTAGATCTTCTCTTATAGCAAGAAAATGTGATGTCTTGGTAAGATGATCAACAATAACCCATATTGCATCATTCCTTCTAGGAGTCTTTGGTAGCCCCATGACAAAGTCCATCATAACATTGTCCCATTTCCACTCCGGTATGGGAAGAGGTTGCATGACTCCTCCAGGCTGTTGCCTTCCAGCTTTCACTTGTTGACAAACCATACATCTTGACACAAAATCAGCAATCTCCCTCTTCATGTTGTCCCACCAAAAATGTTCCTTCAAATCTCTATACATTTTGGTGCTCCCAGGGTGTATAGAGAAATTGGAACTATGAGCATCATCTAGCAATTCCCTTTTTAGATCAGGTATATTGGGAACACAAAGTCTCTTCCCGAATTTCAAAATTCCAGCTTCATACACAAAGTCTCTCAATCTCCCATCATTCACAGCTTTAATCTTCTTCTGAAATTCTTCATCATCGGTCTGAGAACTCTTAATCCTTTCTAGTAAAGATGGTTTGGCAACCATTTGAAAAAGCATTGATGTTTCACCTTCCCTGGTTATTCCCATGTCCATCTTCACTAGATCCATGAAAATTGGATCCCTTTCAATTCTCATATTGTTCAAAACTCCATGGTCTTTTCTACTCAAAGCATCTGCCACCTTGTTTTCCTTCCCTGGGTGGTAGTGTATCGTACAATCATAATTCTTGAGTAATTCAAGCCATCTCCTTTGCCTCATGTTGAGTTATTTTTGTGAGAAAATATACTTCAAACTCTTATGATCAGTATAAATCTCACATTTTTCACCATAGAGGTAGTGCCTCCATATCTTCAAAGCAAAGATCACTGCTGCTAACTCGAGATCATGAGTAGGATAGTTTTGTTCATGAATTTTCAACTGTCGTGATGCATAGGCAATAACTCTATCATTCTGCATAAGGACACAGCCAAGTCCTTTCTTCGATGCATCACTATAAATAACGAACCCATCATTCCCCGATGGTAGAGTCAATATAGGAGCATTGACTAATCTTCTCTTCAGTTCTTCGAAACATTCTTCACACTCTTTTGTCCAAACAAATTTAACCCCTTTACGTGTGAGCTTCGTTAATGGGTTAGCCAATCAGGCAAAATTCTGGACGAAACGTCGATAATAACCTGCCAAACCAATAAAACTACGTACCTCAGTTATACTCGTAGGTGCTGGCCATTCTTGGATTGCCTTGGTCTTAGAAGGATCAACAGAGATTCCATCTTTAGAGACAATATGGCCAAGAAAAGAAATCTTATGAATCCAGAATTCACACTTGCTAAACTTCCCATATAATTCATGCCTCCTCAGAGTCTTCAAGATAATGCGCAAGTGATTTTCATGATCTTCGTAGGTTTTGGAGTATACCAAGATATCATCAATAAATACCACCACAAATTCATCGAGATACTCCTTGAAAACTCTATTCATTAGATCCATGAATATAGAGGGTGCATTAGTCAATCCAAACGGCATTACAGTAAACTCGTAATGCCCGTACCTGGTTCGAAATGCTGTTTTCGGAATGTCTTCCTTCTTCACACACAACTGATGGTATCCAGATCGAAGGTCAATCTTTGAAAAGTATTGAGCTCCATGCAGTTGGTCAAATAAATCATCAATACGAGGTAGGGGATACTTGTTCTTTATCGTTATAGCATTGATCTCCCTGTAGTCGATACATAACCTCATAGATCCATCTTTCTTTTTAACAAAAAGAACAGGGGCTCCCCATGGAGAAACACTAGGGAGAATAAATCCCTTATTACTCAATTCCTCTAGTTGTTTCTTTAGTTCGACTAACTCTATAGTGGCCATTCTATAAGGGGTCTTCGATATAGGCCTTGATCCAGGAATCAAATCAATAGAAAACTCAACTTCTCGTTCTGGAGGATGTCCAGGTAAATCTTCCGGAAATACATCTACAAATTCTTTCACAATAGGTACATCCTATATTTGAACATTCCTTTCCTCACCGACAGTTATTTCATTCTCTTCCTCCCCAATAATTGAATTAAGTTGAGCTAATGGGGGTTGATCTAAATAAGAATTAGGTGGTGACGATTCTGCTCTAAAAATAAGGTGCTCCTTATCATTATCATCAAGAATCGTAACCTCTTTCTTCTTACAATAAATCTTCGCATCATAGTCCGAAAGCCAGTCCATACCGAGGATTATATCAAACTCAATCATAGGTATGATGATGAAATCAGCAGATAAAGAAAATTTATGTGCTCTAATGGGGACTGATTCACAAAACTTTGTTGCAACGATACTTCCCTTAGGAGTTTTAACTGACAACTCCCTTATTAAATAAAATTGGAAATATCTAATTTTCTTAGCAAACTGGGAAGATATGAAACAATGCGATGATCCAGAATCAAATAATGCATTTGCTAAACTTGAGGAAACCATTAAATTACCTGCCACCACGTCTTTCGGAGCTTCTACCTCAGCAGTAGTGATAGCATAAGCCTGGCCTTGATCCCTTGGCCTTTTCTAAGGTAAGTTCTCCTGACGCTTAGGACATGAATTTGCATAATGCCCCATCTCCCTGCAATTATAGCACTGAACCTTGGTAGCTTCCTTCTTCCCCTTGCAATCATGAGCTTGGTGGCCTTTTTCACCACACTTGTAACAGACTCCCATTCCCTTCAAGCAAGTACCCGAATGTTTCTTCCCGCATTTACCACAAGATGGATATTCAACCTTTCCCTTCTTCCCCTTATTTCCATTCCCAGATTGATCAGCAGGTCTCTTCTTCTCTTGCTTTTCTTTAAAGTCATAAGACTTAGAGAATTCCTTTTCGGTCTTGATAGCACATGAGACAATGTCTTCGTACGATGAAAAGGATTGTGAGACTAACGCTCGACGGAGAAATGGTTTTAACCCATCAAAGAAACGATCAATCTTACTTCTTGGGTTACGAATATAATCACCAGCGTACCTCGCTAACCTTGTAAAGTTAGCCTCATACTTTGTGACATTCTCATCCTCCTTTTGTCTCAGACTCAGAAATTGCCTTTCCATATCTGCTCGATGGTCGCGAGGGAAGTATTTTTCTAAAAACAGATCTTTTAACTCCCTCCATTCCATATTTGATACTTCATCATCTTCCTTCGTATTTTGAATCAATGACCACCATTGATCAGCATCTCCAGTGAGGCGGTAAACTGCCATGATAACTTTTTCCCTTTCACTGCTCCCCAAAGCCTGAAATATTTTCTCTAGGGAAAATATCCATTGCTCAGATACTAAGGGATTTGTATTCCCATTGAACGTTGGTGGTTGTTGCCTCATGAATCGATCTAACATTGATCCTCCACGTTGCGGATCAGGGTGCTCCATACGGGTAAGGTTATTATTCATAAGCTGAGTAAGTTGTCCCAGTATGGTGATTAGCTGATCAGCACCAGTTGCATCACCAGCCCCACTATAATTATCTTGAGCAGGAGGGAAATCCCTACATAGAGTGCATGCATTGATACGGTTTCCATTTCTTCCACTAGGCGCCATTTCTAAACAATGGCATAAACTAGATCAATTTATGAATCAAAATACATAATTCCATACTTATAAAACACTTAACATAAATTGAACTATTTATGGATATAATCCATAATCATAAGAATGTTTTCTTTGAGGAAGTATATACTCATAATCCCTTCAAAATGATTTGTAAAGAAAATGAGAGTTATCCTAATCATATCCCCCGGGAGTGTCGTAACCAAGAGTGCAGCAAGGCCCGTTGTCGTGCACCAGTTCCCGTTCGAGTCTAGCTCAAAGCGGTGTTTTCGGGTTTTACCCCTAGGTACATCTGTGCCAGAGCCGCCTCTACCTGCTCGTATCCAGAGAGGGATGTATTGCTTGGAAAACTCACAAAATCTCTACAATACCAAAATTCTAGGAAGTTCTTCTATACTAATCCTCAAAGTTCATCTTAGGTCTACATGCTCTAATCAGAGTTTATCTAAATCTAGCTTCCAAGGTTTGTACTAAACTTCCTCTGATACCAACTGTAACGCCCCGACCCCAGTTACCCAGAGTCGGTGCATTATTACATAACATTGGCATGATCACAAGAAAGATCAAATCTCGAAAGACCGATTGGTTTAGTAGCCTTAGAAACACTAGATATATTCATAAGTTTTACATTACATCATAAAATGAAAAACTACTACAACAACATAATGTTTCCACAATCCACACTATTAACCCCTCATAAAATCCCTGCAGGTCATTCATAACTTACTTCTTCACATCCTGGGAAAAATAAAACATATAAAAGGGGTGAGCTCAAATGCCCAGTAAGGATAACAATATAGCGGAAACTTTCATAAATAAGAATAAACATTTAAGGAAATGTATAACTAAAACAAAAGCCTTTTAAATATGAACTTTTAACATGGTATGGCATAAATAAAATGAAATAATGCCATTTACTTATTCACATGGATATTCTACTAATCGAATAATCACATGCAAAAATCAATAACCACTTTCATAATGTTGGAATGCATAATGCCAGACTATCATAACCACATAGTCAAGGCCTCGTGCCAAGACTACAAATAAGATTTTGTCAAGGCCTTGTCCCAAGACACTAGTTTGTCTCATGAGACCTACCGATGCATCGAGGAGCTATAGCGGGCTCCACCCGTCACATATTAAGTCCAATGCATTCCCATATGAAAAGGTTTAAACATAACATAAACATTCATATTAAAACTAGCATATGAAATGTCAATACTTTCACCATAAACTATGAATGGTATAAAAATAGTACATCCACAGTCAAACATATCACAAAACCTTCAATACAATATAGAAGTTTTGTATCATAATAAATCAACTTCAAATAATCTTAAAATCCATCAAAGGATGTTGATATAGATGAAATCAAAATTCTTTTTAAAGAAATATCTCCTTTTACTTTGAAATAATTTAAGATCCATATAAAATAAAACATTTTCTTTGAAAATATTCTTATAAGCTTGTAAGGGAAGCTTTGAAGATTTTATAACGGCGGAAAATAGCCGCACCCGCCGTATAAGTTAAAAAAACATTCTTACCTTAATTCTGTCGAAAAGGTTAAAAAGGACCTTGTTTTGAAAACTACCAAAAGATTCCTTTATAAACCACTTATAAAAGTCAAAAAGGGTATAAATGACTTTAACTCATATTCTAGTAAATAGTAAAAATGTTTTGAAATACATTTTTAAGAAACATGGATGTGGATGATAAAGAGATCCCAGTAGATTATTACGTATAAACAACCTTGGATAATGAAGAGGTTGTAAAGTAAACCCTTACCTTGTACTTTTCCTTGGTTGGGGTAGGTTAACCTCCTGTATAATGGTGAAATAGTTGTTATTAAATTATACAAGAATCATATATAATAATATGATATCATATATGATCTTTTAACATTGATTTGTTAATAATATCTTAGAATTATCGTCATTTCGGGAGTTAACTTACTCATTTTCTTTTATATGTTTTGTTACATAAGCCATGGTTGTTGTATCTTATTCATATCCAGAATGATATCTAGTCCTTAAAAATCATTTTTAAATCATCAAATGATAATTATACTTGAATGGATACGATGGAGAATGAATCTCATCGCGTTCGTGGAGACGGTAGTCCGTACGTACGCACGAGCGACAATATCATTCTTTTGATATTAAAATAATATATAAATGGATGGTATATCATATATACAGAATCATTAACATGTTATATTTATTATTAAATGAGTTACACATCATTATTATACCCATCCAAATAATATTATATTGAATAACAATTACACCACGGCGTGGAGACGGTAGTCCGTACGTACGCACGTATGGTGACATGTTATTCAAAGGGTGGATAGAATACTGAATATGGTTGTACCATATTTATAATAACATCACAGTATATGTGAGATACTGGAGTTATTATTTTAGAATGGTAAGAACAAAGGAAGAAGAAGTGGAAGAAGAAATGAACTTGGAGAAGGGTGGTGAAATCATTACCTCATCTTCGGGTTCTTCCTTTTGATTTGATCAAAAGGGCTCCTTAGGTTGGCTTTCTGATCAAACTAAGGCCTCTAGGTTTTAGTGAGGGATGTTGGGAGAGTATTTGGGCAGAGTTTGGCCGAACCAAAAGGCTTTTAAGGTGTGAAGAAATGAGAAGGAGGAGTGCCCTTTTATAAGAGGGGTGAGGGGCACCTTTGGAAAAGCTAGAAATATTAATTTATAAAAAATTCATATTCGGTTTCTAATGGCTCCAAAGCTTATTATTCAAAGGTTAAGGTGGGGATAGGTCGAAAACCACTCAACCAATAGAATTTAGACAGGTTTGGGTACTTATATTAACCTTATCTTTAAGTATTAACTCTAAGTTAATTAGTTTCACTTTTACAATGTCTCTTTGTATTTTTATATAATATGGTTAATAAACTTACTATATACATCCAAGAGACCCCCAAGTGGTACATTAATGATGGACCTATCACGATATAAGTCTCTTTGCCGAACCTTAGATTTTTAGGAATTTAATATCAATTAAGAATATAATATTTGTTTTAAGAACTCTTTTATGTCAATTTTGACACTATTCAATAGTTGATTTTTGTGAAACTCATAACAGATTGATTACTTAGAAAAAAGTCAATTAAATCAATCCTAATATATCATATTATCCTAGAAAATTAGTTTAATTCATTAAAAGTTTCATATTATATTTATTTGGGTATTTATAATATCAATTATTTTAATTTTTCACTATTATAGTAATTACTGCATCATTATTGTGTCATAAATAAAATAAATTATTTAATGTCTAAAAATTATAAATAAAATATCATTATGTAGGAAATCTTTTTAGATTTCTAATGAATATTTATAATCTAAAATCGAACATATATAAACCTATGTAACAATTGTTTTTCTAAAAGATATATGCTTGTGTCATTTTTGTATTCATTTTAACTTAATTAAAATAAAGTGTCATTATCACTTACAAGTGGATCCATGGGGTCCCAAAATAGACCCAAAGATTCTCATGGTCGACCATGTATCAATAAATAGGGTTAAGACACGTTTTAGGGTAATTTAGTATTATTATAATATTATTTTTTAACCCTTATTTACCGGATTTACCCTTAACCATGGTAAATAAAATATTTACCGCAGTAATTATTCAAAATGTCTAAAAATAAAAGTTACCTATTTACACAATTTGAACATCCTGATTCCAAATATGGAATCCATTTTCCTAAATTCAAAACACAGAAGTGGCAGAAATTAATTTAAAATTAATTCCCGCTGTCAAAACAAAAAGCGTGTTTTTATGAGATAATAACTATCAAAAGATTGACACTTGTTTATGTTCGGTTTAATTGTAAAATTATGTCCAATGACCAACATTATATTAAATGGTAAAAATATATTCTAAATATACTTTAAAACCACTCAAATTCATAATTTATCACTATTAATTATTTTGATTAAAAAAGTTGTTTTTAATTAAAACTTAGTAATTTTCACTATTCATCAAAATATGAAAGTTATCCGAAATGTACCAAAATTTCACCTTAGGCTAAATTCGATATTCCGAATCCAAAAATGAAGTCCATTTTCAAATATAAAATATATATAATTTCAAAAAGTAGGTATTACTATTCATAACGGCTAGTTTGATTAGTTATGGTGTGTTAGAACTCGGTGTTGCGTACAACACACGCTATCACATTATTCAAAGAGAAGCGTACCGTAGAAGCTTGAGGTGTTACATATAGAGTGATTAAAAAATTTAATTTATTATATTGTAGGTTATAGTGCTTATAATCCAACACATACTTGAGGTAAGGGATTTATGATACATTCTCATTTTTACTTTGATTGTTTATGATAAATTTTCTGATGGTTAAATAAAAAGTTCTATCACTCCAATTTATTATGTATTTTCATATACATTAATTATTTTTAGAGATTTATATTTTTACCTCCATTTCCCTCTATTTATGTTCTCAAGAGAAAAAGAATGTTTTAATGGAAAACCGTCCATGTCTTTCTCTTCGGTCCGGAATCTTTTCATTAATGCCCATATTTTCATTAAAATAAATTCTAGATTGTTTTTACTTATATAAAAATATTTATTATAGGATTTTTTACCCATTTTTGAATTTCAATAATAATATTTTGATAGAATATTACTTTTTTTTACTAAATATGGTGTTTCTAACATTTTAGTGTCACTGTAAAAGGAATTTTTATTTTAACTAGACTACATGAACTATTGTCCCTACCAGAATAAATAATCCTTTCACTGACATATACTTTATAAATTTCTATAATTATTGTAAATTGTTTTACTTAATATTTTTATAATTGTATATTCTAAAAAACTAAATCCTAAGAAATTAAATTTTACTCAATAATTGTTCTTATGGTATTTTAATGGGTTTTTAATCTATAACATTATCCTTAAATGTTTTTAAGATTTACTAGTGATTTGATACAATTTTACACACAATATTATTTCTTTGGATGTTTTATGATTAAGATGATGAAACTTTTAAAAAGTCTGGATTGTTTCTATGGGTTATAATTTGATTATATGATAAATGTTTTATAATTTTTCAGTACAAATTTTTATGATATTCATTATATGAAGGTTCTAAAAAAAAATTAATATCCCTCAAATGTGTTTTGTAAAAATGGATATCTCATTAAATAATAAGAACTAGAATGGGGAGTTAAACCAATTCAGTAAAGAGATTTTTCTAAATAAGATAGTCTTTGGAGTGGCACATGAGCCTTATCCCAATTGGTGAGGACTCCTTAAGTGCATCCACGAGACCCAGGTTCAAAACCAAGCAGAGGCAAAATTATAGGGTGTTGTAGCATTACTATAGTAGGTACTCTAGCAGTTAATGTTCGATACTGTAGCATCTAGAACTATCCACCTTGGGCCAATGGTCTGGGCTTGGAGTCTTTAAGGTATTCGGGCCACCAAGGCCTTCAGGTCAGTAAGGCTTTTGGGTCACCTTTAAGGCCATCAGGTCATCTCAAGGCCTTCAGGCCGCATAATCATTGAAGTTTCCCCAAAAAAACTCTACAAAAAAAGAGCAGCCCCAGAGGAGGATTCTGAGAAAGTGAACTCACTAGAGTAGAACCAAATGGATTTGGAATAATGAGAGGGTATGGAAATGCTATCGAGACCATCCTGTGCTTGCTCGGGAATCCTAGACCAATGGTTATGCGAAGGTATAGAGCTATCATCACGATGCATATTTTGGGGAGGGGCAGTACCTTGTAGTTATTGTCTGGTTGAATTCCCTAAGGCCTTCGGGTCATGTAATCTCTTAAGCCTATAGGCCATGTAATCTCTAAGATTACGAGACTTGTAAGGGTTCCCCCTCATCTTGAAAGGGTGGTTATCAAAAATCAAGAAAAAAATGATGGCCTTAAGGCTATTCAGGCTTAGTCTTTGGAGTGAACCTTGACCAAGGAAATTATGTAATGAGTAGTGAACCCAATGCACTATGATAGACTTGGAATTAGATCATGACTAAGGAAATGATTTTCTTTGATTATATGCATTCAAAAAACTTATTTATTATGATTACAGTAAGTTTTAATTCTTCATGATTGATTATTGATGATTCCACACTCTTATGTATTATGTCTTTCGATTGAGAAAACATTATTACATGTTTCATGATTATCATATATGAATTAATGGGAATGATTTTCTAATGATTATCACATATTCCCATAAATTTATTCTTATCATATGCTTACCTATGATTATTTATTTATATCTAAATTGTTTAACCCTACTAAGAATCTGATCTCTTCTTTTCTTATGTTTACCTTCCCATGTTTATAAAGAATGTTATTAAGTTTGTTTGTATAATAAGGTATGTTGTCATGAGGAAATAATGGAAAATGATATAGATATTTTTTATACCAGTTGTTAATGTATTGATGTCTCTGAATACAATAAAATTCTATGGTCCTTAGGCTTGTATAATTGTTAAATTTATTGTATACTCATATAAAATTAGGTAATGTTTATGTAAAAAATGTATTATTCATATTAATAACACATTTTTTTAAATGTTAATGTTAGGAAACATTCCCTTATTTAATAACTATACTCTTCCTTTAAATTATAAATATTACTTTTGATTATACATAATTATTTCTAACAAGGATGGATACACTGGATCACAAACCAAATAAGTGGATTTCCCTGTATGCACAATTTCATGGATAAAAATTATTATATCATTAACTACATGATCATGTTATAAATATAAAATGACTAAATATGCATTATATTTTCATGTTAATACATTAAAAGCATTGTTTTAATTAACTGGATAATAGTGAATTATGCCATTATAATCCTTTATCAGTTCCAAACATATTTTTAGCTTCATGTTTAACTCTTTTGTAGTTAATATAATCATTAAAATTTTTGGTATGTATATAATTTATATTTGAAACAAAATATAATAAATTTATATATTATTAAATAAAATACTAACATATATTGTTCAAGATAACGAGTGGGTAATTATTCTCATGGGGTTTCTATTTTCGTGAAGCATTTTCTATTATATTTTCATATTGAATTATTACAAAACCAAGTGATTTTTAATAATCATATCATTAGATATAAAACACACCATTTATAGATGAAAAAGTTGAAATTGAATCATTAACAAATAATCTTCTCAATTCCATAAATAATTCATCACGTTTTCTTGTCTAGAATAATTTATCAATTTTTTAGGTTGATATAGATTTTTGGAAATATAAACAAGAAATGGTTTCAAAAAATTACTGATAGTATCTATTTAATAAAAGAAAATATAGATTTTTATTTAGATTTTTAGTTCTTTCGCACTTCTCCACCAATTTAGTTTTAGTATGATCAATAGTTATTCTGTATTTAGAGATAATACATCGAATGAAAAATATGTCATAAGAAAAATTAGTATTTCCATGATTTTCCATAAAATAGATTTTATTATAAATTCCACTAAAAAATCTATATATGTTTTTCACATTACTTAATTTTTTTTGAATAAATTAGAAAATCAATAATAAACAAATCCAAAAAAATTATACAAATAATTATGTAATAATCTATTTATAGAAATCATGAATATAATAGGTGTATTAGTAAACCAAAAATTAATTACCACATTTTCAAAATAAAAATACTTAGAATGAAATTTTATCTTCAGTATCTCTTCCTACATCACTTTAATATGATCATATCCAAAGATGACATTGGTATTTCAAAACTAATGTACCCCGAATACTGATCAAAGAAGTCATTTATATGAGGCAAAAAGTTCTATTAATTAACATTAATTCTATTTAGTACTATATATTCAATATATATCCTCATTAAAAAATAATTATATTTAGAAACTAAATAGTCTTACCATAGAGTGAAGTAAATGGAAGAATAAAACCACTTTCATAAAACTATTTTATTTTTTGTAGCTTTTAAAACTCTAATAGAGACACTAGATAAAGTGGATATTTAATTATTCCTAGATACAATAACTACATACATAGTGAATTCAACATCATGATTAGGAAAAAAACATGGAAAATCAGTATAAAATATATTCATATATTCATTTAATATTGGAACATAAATAATTTTTAAAACATACCTCATATTGTTAATATGAGAAAGATAATAGTCACTTATAATTTTAATATCCTTCCTATATTATTGATATATTTTTATAGTTATTAACTCATTGTTATATAAAAAATAAAAGAAACATTAAAAAATTCAATAAAACTTAATTACTATGAAATATATCATAAAATGATAAACTGAAATCCAATACATACCAAGAAAAATATCGAACAAAAATATATTCAAGAATATAATATTTTTAGGTAAAATAATTCCATGGACAATCATAGGATGATTAATATAAATTTTTATCTTTTAAATACTTACACCATTGGTTTTTCGGAGTTTTTCCTCTAATTATTGAGGTAGTATTTATAATTAAAAACAAATTCCAAAAAAATATGTATTCCCCAAATCAAAAAAGACACTTTATAGGAATATTACTAAAAAAACATCATAAGAGGTAAATTTAAACAACTTACATTTTGATTCTTTTGAATAATGATTTAACATTTATTGCAACAAGTACCTCTTCATATCTTCATTATTTTAAGTTTCAAAAAATACTATATAAATCTCATAAGAACTCTATAAAAATTTATCATATCTTTCATAATAATGGGGGAAAATATATATATATATATATATATAATCAATTTCATTCATGATTAAAATCATTCAATAATACTATCATATGCTAGAATAAAATTTGGTGAATACCTGGATAATCTATAAAAATTAGCCTCATAAGTGGAAAAATAATCCTCGTTATTTTTCATCTATTCCAAATATTTAATCTCCTCATATTTGGGACAACCATAAGATTATACATCTCATGAAAAATAACATTAAATATTGACCACTCAATTTCATCAAACTAATATTTCCCCTTCAAATTCATAATGAGTGAACATTACTAATTAAAATCACCATCAAATTGAAAAAAATTAAATAATTAACTTTTATTTCTTATAATAACAAGAAATATAAGATATATTTTTCAATGAATTTATCTATCCCATAGAAATAACTGGAATTATGTTTCATCTAAATACCATAAGGTTTTGTTTCATGAATAGTTACACTACATATATGTTCCTATATGGGGAGTTCAATTTATCTCTAGCATGGGAACCACCACTAATAGCATTTACTAACTCAGTTAACACAAAAACAAATTTTCTTGTTCTTATTACAACCATTATCATTTACTGATTTAGAAGTATACAATCATCATGGCACTTTATCTCTCCATTCACCTTATTTCTTATATGGGAAAATCTTCCAAAAAAAACATATATTATATAATGCCACATGCAAACCCATAATGTTTTCTGGTGATAATGAATTCCACAAATTAATATCTGTTAAATTTATTCTCTCATTAAAATTCTAAAATCTTGTATAATTTAATCTTGGCCACTGATACTTACTATAATGTATTATAATATAATAAAACCATAATTGGAAGATTTAAAATAGGGGCTTCACATTCTATATTTTTTAGGATACTTTTAGTTTAGAGTATAATAGAATTTGTAAAAATACATAGATATAAAAAACTTGTAGTGCATAGTGGAAACAACCACTTAATTACTATTTTCCCACAAAAATATTATTTTTAAATTTAAACTCTTATTTCATTAAAATCAGGTCCACTACTTTTAAGAAAAATCACCATAACTTAATAATAGAACTTTCAATACTTTTTACACATACTTATAACCTATTAAATACATTTGAAAATAGTGTATGGTCACAAAAATATCTTTAAGGGATAAAAAAATAATGAAACCCATAATTGCATTTTAAAATTGATGAAATATCATAGAAAATTTACACTTATATAAATAAAATTCATTTCAAATAATAATATTTTTAATCCTGAAACAAAATTCACGTCAAATATATTTTCATAGAATATTTTATAATAAATCATTATAGAAAGATCACAATCATGAGGGTGTAATGTAAATAATGACCACTCATGGAAACATGTTCATATAAAACATATTTTTCCCTATTAAAAATGGTATAAATGTTCCTTTTAACATATGTTCAATAAAATACCTTATGAAATCTAAATTCATTATTGAAATATGATTTCCAATCATTGAGATTTTAGGTAGGTACATTGGGACGTCATATCCATATCACTCTTAAAATCATTGTTTCAATCACTCATACAAATTGAATAACATTGTAGTTTGAATTCCATCATATATTATTGGATGAGAGAATTCATTACATAATTCATTGGACAACTATATCAAGTCAACCCATAATCAATAATAATTAACAAGGACTATAAAAGAAAAAACAAAACATATAATAATTCATTTCTATAATAAAATAACATAAATTATTCTGTTTAAGACATATACCAAAGCAATCGTGCACAATATAGTAAATGTTTTATTAAATTTAAATTTTATTAAGAACTATTAAAACAAAAATTTCCCCACTGAACAATAAATAAGTTTTTCCTTAGAAAAAATTGAGAACATATAGAGTAATAATTTTAAAGAATAATTGTCTTAATGGTGGAAAATTTTTCTCATTCTAAATACATAAAAAAATAATGCTTTTACACTTTTTTAAAATTGTAAAAAATAACATATTTTTAAAATGTTAAAAATAATAATTTTAGATATTTCAAAAAGAAATAAAAAAATGTATCAGAATGAAATTAAAGATTAATTTATCTATATTAATAACATATTTTAAACATTTTAAAGAACATAAATATAGAGTAAAAATATAGTAAAAGTTTAAAATTTTTAAAATGTACTATTAAATAATAATCCCTAACATCATTCCAACACACCACAAATGTAGATTATTTAAAATATAATATAATTAAATTAATTATTTAAATTTATATGAACCAATTTTTATTATATTACCTTATTATTATCCCATTTATTTCATTTTTTAATTTTCCCTTTATATTTATATGGTCATTTATGTTCTTGTCAGGCATTGTCAAGACTTTTTGTTTAAAATCACGAAACAACATCAGTGGGTTAAAAATGGTAAAATCTTTTCTTGTTCCATCATATTAAGAATATTAATAATGAAAAAATTGTCATATTTTTATGTTAAAAATAGTTTTTTAACTAGTCATTACATGAACATATGAAAAAATGATCATTTCACTCTGTGGATGAGGTATTACACGCACACACAGAAAAAATTATCATTTTCCAAAAAATGGAAGGGTAATATTGTGATTAATATATAATATTTCAAAAATACTATTTACATAATGAATATCATTATAATAATTAAATCCATAATGATAACCCACCTTGAAAGTTGGTGATGAAAAAATACATTACTTGGTGGAGGGGTTAATTCATACATACGCATAAGTGATGTCTTCATTTTCCATTAGATGGAAAAATAGATTAAAAAGGGTTGATACATCAACATAATAACATTTAGGAATACATTATATAATTAATTTTTCATTTTATCATGGTAATTGATCATTTGAAGGAGTAGGAATAAAAAATAATCATGAAAACACTATGTTAAGAGTTATATCTTAGCTATGGAAAACCCACAATGGCTTACACCTCAAGCAATCATTGGTTGGTATTTTGTTGATACCATTACCTCTAAGACATGGTTACAAAATTTTGGAGGGAATTTTGTTAGTTCTTGGTTAAGATAAAAAGACAAAAGTGTTTTAATAAATGGTGATAAGAAGTTACATTTTATTATTGAGGTTGTAACACCAAAATATTTCATAGTACATTATCTCATTAAAGTAATTCAATAGCTTGCGCTACACGCAACACCGAGTTCGAGCGCACCAAAACGTACCAAAATAGCTATTAAAAAAGATGTTATAAATAGTATTAACTGAATTTTGAATATTATATACTCTATATAATTTTAACATCCATATTATGTGTTTCTTAGACATAATATAATAATACACTCATTTTTTTCAGATAAAAGAAGTATTTTTAAAAAAAATTCAATTTTATCGCCTTTTAAAGTCAAACCTTTTTTAAAACCAATATTTGACACTTTTATATATTAAATTTAATTAAATTAAATTATTATTTATAATCAAGACATAAAAATTTAGTTTGGATAAATTTTTGGTACTTTTCTGATAACTTTCATGTTTTGACGAATAGTGAAAAATACTATGTTTTTATTGATTTTTTTAATCGAAATAATTTATAGTGTTAAATTATTAATTTGAATGGTTTTTAAGTATAATTAGATTATATTTTTATCATTAAATACAATTTAGGTCATTATAAGTAATATTACATTTAAATTTAACATAAACATATGGCAATCATTTGATAGTTTTTACATTGTAAAAACCCACTTTTTGATTTTGAGAATGGAAATTAATTTTAAATTAATAAATTATACTTTAATGTTTTTAATTTGGTAAAATAGACTTTACTTTTGAATTCATAATATCAAAATTAGCTTCGGGTGTATTTTAGGTATTTTTATGAAAATATTCAATTTTTGATGAATAGTGAAAAACACGACATTATTATTTAAAACAGACTTTTTATTTAAATAATTATTTATTTTATTTAAATTTATTTTAAGTCAAAATATATATATAATACCTATATAATTTTAATTTAATTCATTGGAGTTGTTTTTTAATAAAATTAAATGTATAAACTTTTATTGAACTTTTTACCGTCTTTTACTCACCTCCTAGGAGCATTTGCAAATCTGCATAAAACATAATTTTACCGCTTCTGTGAGTTTAATTTCAAAAATCTAAGATACACGATTAATATCAGTAAATAAAATGTGGTTCAATAATATGAAAATAATTTTTGGTGAATAGTAACTTTTACTTTTATTTACCACAGTTAAAAGTAAATAGGGTAATTGAGGGTAAAATTATATCATAATTACCCTAACATAAGTCCTAATTCTATTGTATATGTATAATTCGACAAAAAACTACCTTAGGAATAAAATATGACCCCCTTTTGTCCACTTGGATAAGATTAGGACATTTATTATAATTTTATTTAAAAAGAGTTAAAAGAGTTAAATTTATTGTTTAATAACTAAACCATTTTTAAAATAGGGATATACATAAGATAAATTTGACTATAAATATTCATTAGAAAGATATAAAAAATTTCCTACATAATGATATATTATTTATAATTTTTAGGCATTAAATAATTTAATTTATTTATGACACAATGATGATGCAGTAATTACCTTGTTAATGAATGATTAAAATAATTGATATTATAAATATCCAAATAAATGTAAATTGAGACTTCTGGTGAATTACACTAATTTTCTAGGTTAATATGGAATTTTAGGGTTGGTTAAATAAATTTTATTCAAAGTGATAAATTGTTTATGGCTTTCAAAAAAATCAAATACTAAATAGTGTTAAAATTGACATAATTGTGTTTTTAAAACAAATATTATAATATTAATTAATATAATATTCCTAAAAATATAAGGTTCAGACAAAGGAATTATATTAGATTAAATATATTAATAATGAACAACATGGGGTTATTTTGGCTTGTTATAGTAATATTATTAACCATATATATAAAAATACAAAGAGACATGGTAAATGTAAAAAATTTTAAGTAAGAGTTAAATCTAAAAAATAAGGTTAATATGATGACATAAACCTATCTAAAACCTATTGGTTGAGATTTTTTCTACCCATACCCACCATATATTTTAAATAATTCATTTGGAGCTATTATAATCTGAAAATGATTTTATTATAAAATAATATTTCAAGATTTTCCTAAAGTGACCCTCACCTCTATTATAAAAGGGAGCTTCCCATTATCTTAATTTCACACCTATAAACCCTTTTGGATCATCCACCCCCTACACAAATATCCTCTCAACATTCCACCCTTCAGCTTAGAGGCCTTCCTTTGGTCATAAAGCCAACTTTGGAAGCCATTTTGATCAAATCAAAAGGAATAACCCGAAGAAGAGGTAAATATTTCATCACCTCTTTCAAGTCCTTTTCTTCTTCCACTTCCTCTTTCTTTATTTCTTACATTAAAAAATAATAAATCCAGTATCTTCTTGGAATCAAGGTTTTTCAAAATGATGTATGTAAATTTCATGAATATGGTATTGGGATAGATGGCCTCCTTCAAGGACGCGCTGCTCTCGGACGCTCATCCTCTTGCTCTTGTGGCCAGTCCTCCATACATTCCTGCTATTCACCTTCCATAGAGGCCTGCTTCATCTGTGGACATCTTTCTAGTGGTTGAGCTGTCGGAATGGGAATTGGATGA
This sequence comes from Viscum album, assembly GCA_963277665.1. NCBI lineage: Eukaryota > Viridiplantae > Streptophyta > Magnoliopsida > Santalales > Viscaceae > Viscum > Viscum album. Next base: position 1,303,488,777 of record OY728129.1, read on the forward strand.
GGCTGCGGCCTTTCATGAATTAACGCTGGTGGCTCGGTTCGGTCATGACAAGCCCCCTCTGGAGACCTTCAAGGCTCTTGTGGGCACTTGGGGACTACTTCATGCTGCTTCCATTTCCTTTCTTTACATGTATGATTTCTGTATTCATCTGTGCAATAGGGAAGACTTTGTCTATGCTTGGTCTTCAGTGGATCGTCGTTGCAGTGAGAGGCGCTTCTCCTTATAGCGGTGATCTTGGGAAGCCCACTTTGGAAAAGACTCCTACAAGGTGGCGGTTTGGATCAACCTCCCCGGCCTCCCTCTTCTGTTTCATAACCCTACCATCCTCCGGTATATCGGAGACTCGGTGGCATCCTTTCTTTGCGCGGATGTCACCACTATGCAGTTACTGGATGCGGGGTGTTCGTGGATATGTGTAGAGATGTATCTTTCCACGCCCTTCCCTGCTCACTTCTTGATCAAGGCGGGTGATAGGTTAAAGTTATGACAACCCTGCTTTTTATTACAACTTAAACATGCTTTATTACATAAAACATCACTTGATACAACAAAGAAGATCGAGTGGTTTAGTGTCTTTGGGGATTAGGATCTTTACATAAAAACTTTAAACTTGAAATACAACATCTCTATTGAAAACTTCCTTTACATGACCACAATATTCCTTCGTACTTAGCATTGCATGGGATAACCTGAGGACATGCATAAGAAAAGGGTGAGCTATAAAGCCCAGTAAGGGAGTACACAATGAATAAAATGAGGAGTTCAATACATGTTAGGTAATAGGAATATCAATAGAGCATAAGAGTAACATGAACATAAAGGCATGATAAAGCATGATAATCATATCATGGAAATGTGACAACAACACTTAACATTGAATTAGCATGAGCCAAGGCTCATTGCACATGGGGCATGAGTAAACCCTCATTGCACTTGAAGCACGAGTAAACCCTAGTTGAACTTGAATTAGCATGAGTCAAAACTCATTGCACATGACGTATCATGATACTATACTTTACCCAATGCATTGGAGCGCTATAAGGGCGCACCCTTCTTAAACATTTCATTTCATGCATAAGTGTGCCACATGGATCATAAAACATGGATTCATAAAACATAATCATTTATTCCATGATAAGGGAATGTTGAATTAATACATGAAACTTTATAATCAATAAGTAAATGTGCATAAAGGTGAATACCCTTGATGGAGAAATGGGCATGGTATTCACTACACAATGATATTGGCTTAGAAAATCGGTGTGATTTCGGCAGCGTAATGGCGTGACATAAGAATTCATAAAAATGGTTGATGAGAGAGAAAGGGGTTCCTCATAATATTTACATGTAATGTACAGTAAGGAGGTCATATAGATACATCTCCCAACAATTGAAAAGGAATTTAGATTCATGATACAAAAGTATTGCTTGAATATAAAAGAGGAGAAAAAAAGTTCCTTTCGGAATTTCGGCATAGTAACGGGTGTACATGGGAGGAATTTAATGAGAGAGAAAGGGGTCTCCCATCATTAAAAAAATAAGAGGGTAGTATGGGGGAGGTGTGAAACCATACCCCAACATTAATAATTGAAATTAAAAGGGCAATACAACTTAAATAAAACTGACAAAAATGAGAAAGGAAGAAAAAACCCTTACTTGGAAGTGTGCTTCCAAAGGCTAGAGAGAGGCTTGTGAGAGGCTTCTTGGGAGCTTGGGGCACCTTGGGAGGATTCTAGAGAGAGTAGGGCAGAGGTTGGACGAACTCCAAGGGCTTTGAGTGAGGAGGAAGTGGGAGCTTGGGTGGTTTTATATAGGAAAGGTGAGGGAATTCTTTATTATTTAGGTTTGGGACCCCTTATATTAAAATAATCCAAACCACAAACCATATCATGGTATTTGCCCATGGTTTCTGGAAAAGGAAAGAGGAAAACAATATTTTACAAGGCCAAGGTCCGAACTTGTTAAAAAATTAGGGTTGCTTATGTGGAGGTGAGTCACACTCCCATGGAAATTAATTTAAAAAGGCAAAGTGTTGAATAAGTCTTGAGGGCTCCATTAATGCTTTGAAAAGTAAGTCAAAAAAACCCAAAACATCATTATTTTAATGATAAAACATATATTGTCTGAACATAAGGATTATGGTATTTTATTACATCACCATTGGGTCATTATGATGTCATAAAACACATTATATATTTAAATGGTATTTAATTTTTACCCAAAAATTTGACTGTCTCAGAAAATTATGAAAAATTCACCGTTGGATAATTTTGACGTCATGATTCCAAAAATAATATTTATTTTATCTAAATAATTTTCTAAATAAGAGAATTTTAACTTTTAAAATAAAAATCGACATTTATAAAAAAAATTCATGGGTTTTGACAGAAATGGATTTCAAACCTTAATAAAAATTTTAATTGCATTCATAAAATTATAAGATCATTTATATTTAATAAAAATTAATTTAATATTAATAATAATATTTTATTAAAATATTATTTAATTCAAAAATCCTTTAATTTAATAAAATATAATTCTTAATTTAATAATAACTAAAAACACCATTTGTACTTTAAAAACTAATTACAATGTATCAAAAATGACTAGAAATTATATTCATTATTATATACAAAAATAATGTACATGAACATGGTGCTACTTATTTGTTACATAACCCCTTAAAATAGCCGCATAAGACCTAAGGGTAAGGTGTGCGATGGTGACAGACTCTTGGGGTGGCTCGGATAACATCGCTCGAGTGGTAATATCTATCAACTTCCACTTTTCCCGTAGACGGTCCCGTTCAAGCTTGACATAATGAAGCTCAGCTTGGGCTTGGTCAAGGGCGAAGCCCAAAGACGCCACCTCTTTTCCGAGCTTCGATAAATGGGCTTCATAAAGGGAAATTCTTCTGGATGAGGCCATCACTTCCTTTGTCTGAGTAGAAATGGGTTCGTTAAAGCCTTATATTTATACTACTCAGATGATCACTATTCAACGGCTATAAAAGTAATGGTCACAAATCTTAACGTAAAACTAAAGAAGTTGACATCTTATAAAAAAAATTTTCACAAAGAAACATTTAACTGGATCAAGAGGGATTTTCCATTAATGAAACTTTGGGTCGTTACAATATTCCCCCCTTAAGAAATTTCGCCCTCGAAATTTTCCTTTTCCCACACTAAAACAAATGTGGGTAACTCAGCTTCATCATATCCTCCGACTCCCAAGTTGCTTCTTCAAACTTGTGGTTTCTCCACAACACCTTAACGAGGGGAATTGTCTTATTTTGTAGAACTTTTTCTCTACGATCTATGATCTTCACTGGTTGCTCCTCATAAGAAAGATCATCTTCCAATTGTACCACCTCGGAAGAGAGTACATGGGAAGGGTCTGGTATGTACTTCCTTAAGAGGGATACATGAAAGACATTATGCACCTTGGCCATAGTAGGTGGAAGTGCTAGTTGATAGGCCACAACCCCAACACGATCAAGAATATCGAAGGGGCCGATGTACCTTGGACTTAAATTCCCTTTCCTTCCAAACCTCATGACATTTTCCACAGAGATATGCATAAAAACACCATGTCTCCGACTTTAAACTCAAGGTCTCGTCGACGATTATCTGCATAACTCTTCTATCGACTTTGTGCTGCCTTGATATACTACTGAATGGTTTTCAACTTCTCCACCATTTCTTCAACCATTTCTGGTCCAAGCGGCTTACGTTCACCGACCTCATCCCAACATGCCGGTGTTCTACACCTTTTCCCATACAGGGCTTCATATGGTTCCATTTGGAAGCTTGAGTGGAAACTATTATTATAAGAGAACTCAACCAGAGGAAGATGTTGATCCCATCCTCCTTTAAAGTCCATTGAGCACGCTCTCAACATATTCTCAAGTGTTTGGATAGTCTGCTCGGATTGGACATTAGTTTGAGGATGATAGGCCGTACTTAAGTTCAGTTCAATATTCAGAGCTTGTTGAAGACTCTTCCAAAACTTAGAGGTGAATCTTGGATCTCGGCCAGAAACAAAAGATAGTGGTACTCCATGCAATCGTACCACTTACCTGATATATATCCGTGCTAGTTGATCCAAAGAGAAATCCTCTCGAATAGCAATGAAGTGTGCAGTCTTTGTAAGACGATCCACAACAACCCAGATTGCATTGTTGCCTTTGGATATCCTTGGAAGTCCGGTGACAAAGTCCATGGTGATGTTCTCCCATTTCCATTCTAGTATGGGCAATTGTTGCATCATCCCCTTAGACTTCTGCCTCTCTGCCTTCACTTGCTGACACACCAGGCACTTTGATGTATATTCAGCGATCTCCTTCTTCATATTATCCCACCAAAAGTTTTCTCGGAGATCTCGATACATCTTGGTGCTCCCTGGGTTAATAGATAACTTTGAACTATGTGCATCATCCAAGAGTTCCTTCTTCAGCTCCAGACTTGATGGAACACATAGTCTTTTCCCAAACCACACAGTTTCTTCTTCATTAACATTAAACTCTGAGGATTTCCCCTTTTTGATAGCTTCCACTTTTTCTTGGATTCCCGCATCATCCTTTTGAGCATCCTTTAACCTTTCCAAAAGATATGGTTGAGCAATCATTTGTGAAAGGATTGATGATGTTCCATTCTTTATGATTCCCACATCCATCTTCATCAAGTCTAAGAAGATTGGATCCTTCTCAATTCTCATCATTGATAGAATCGCAGGATCCTTTCTACTTAGGGCATCCGCCACCTTGTTCGCCTTCCCAGGGTGGTAATGTATTGAACAGTCATAATCCTTGATGAGATCTATCCATATTCTCTGGCACATATTAAGCTCTTTCTGTGTGAATATATATTTAAGACTCTTGTGGTCAGTATATATCTCACATTTCTCTCCATAGAGATAATGCCGCCAGATTTTCAAGGCAAAGATCACCACCGCCAACTCCAGATCATGTGTTGGATAGTTTCTCTCATGGATTTTCAACTGCCTTGAGGCATAGGATATCACTTTATCATTCTGCATTAGCACACATCCTAAGCCCTTCTTTGAGGCATCACTGAATACCACAAAAAGTTCCCCACTTGTGGGTAAAGTGAGCACGGGTGCAGTGATAAGACTCCTTTTCAACTCTTTGAAGCTTTCTTTGCATTCATCACTCCAAGAAAACTTTACTCCCTTTCGAGTTAGCTTGGTAAGAGGGTTGGACAATCGTGAGAAATTCCTCACAAATCGTCGATAATATCCAGCTAACCCCAAGAAGCTATGGATATCAGTTACCGATGTTGGCCTCATCCATCCCTCAATTGCATCTGTTTTGGAGGGGTCCATAGATATCCCATTGCTTGTGATGATATGGCCCAAGAATGAGACCTCATTCAACCATAACTCACACTTGCTGTACTTGGCATAGATCTTATCCTTGCACAAAGTCTCTAGTACAGTTCTTAAATGCTCCTCATGGTCCTCCTTGTTTTTGGAGTATATTAGAATATCAACTATAAAGACTACCACAAATTTGTCAAGGTAATCTCTAAAGACTCTATTCATCAAGTCCATGAATATTTCTGGAGCATTCGTGAGTCCGAAATGCATTACTATGAATTCATAGTGCCCGTACCTTGTACGAAAAGCAGTCTTGGGGATATCTTCCTTCTTCACCCTTACTTGATAATATCCCGAACGCAAGTCCACCTTGGAGAAGTATTGTGCTCCACGCAGCTGATCAAACAAGTCATCGATTCTTGGGAGAGGATACTTGTTCTTTATCATGATTTTGTTAAGTTCACGATAATCGATGCAAAGCTGCATTGAACCATCCTTCTTCTTGACAAAGAGGACTGGTGCACCCCATGGTGATGCACTTGGGCGTATAAACCCTTTATCCTGATTCTCTTGTAGTTGTTTCTTCATCTCTTCAAGCTCAACAACAGCCATTCTATATGGAGTCTTGGATATTGGTAGCGCCCCAGGTATAAGTTCAATTGAGAACTCAACATCTCTTCTTGGAGGAAGACCAGGAAGTTCCTCGGGAAATTTTTCAGCGAATTCCCTCACAATAGGCATTTCTTAAAGGGTGGTTTCTTCCTTGGACTCAATCATCTGAGCCAGATATGCATGCTCATAAGGCAGTAATATCCATTCTTGAGATGATGGAGCTAAAGGAGATTCATCTTCCTCCTGACACTTGTAAAGAATCGGGGGTCGATTCTCCATATGGACTGTGATTTCCCTCTCCCGACAATTTATGCTGGCTCTATATAAGGAAAGCCAATCCATGCCAAGAATTGCATAAAATTCCACCAGAGGGAGTATGATGAGGTTCTATGGGAAATTCAATCCACAGATTATAACAGGGGAGGACTTATACTCATGGGATGCAATGATTGCCCCATTTTCCGTACTCATCGACATATTTACTTCCATGATTTGTGGTGGTGCAAGGATTGTTCTACTAAACTTTTGAGATATAAAAGAATGCGTAGAACCTAAATCAAAAAGTACGTTCGATATTCTTGAATGAATAACTAGTGTACTTGTCACCACTTCGTTGTCGGGGTTCACCTCGGCAGAAGTGATGGAAAAAGTTCTTCCTTGCTATCTTGGAGGTTGCTGGTTGCCTCCGAAAACCCTTAGATTAGGGCACTGATTTGAAAAATGACCCGGTTATTTGCATTTGTAGCATTGAACAACGCATTGAGGTTCGAACGGAGTGTTCCTCTCCTCTGTCGCAGCTACGGGTCCTTCTTGACGACAGTTAACAGCTTGGTGCCCTTCTCTTCCACACCTGAAGCATTTTCTTGTCCCCCTAAGGAAATTTCTAGGGTGCTTCTTTCCACACTTTTGGAAAGTGGGGTGCTGGAACTTCTTAGCGCCGTTGGATTTATCCCTTAGACCACCAGCATTGAAGTCCACCTTACGCTTCTTGTCCCCATGATATCCCTGTGATTCTCCGATCTCTGTTTCAACCTTGAGGGCACATCAGACAATTTCCTCATAGCTGTCGAAGTCACGGATCGCTAATGCTTTCCGCAAGCTAGGCTTCAGCCCACCAAAGAAGCGGTCAACCTTGCATTCGGGGGTAACAACAAAGACGGAAGCGTATCGTGCAAGCCTTGTGAAGTTTTCCTCGTACTCTCCCACAGATTCTTCATCTTTCTACTTGAGGGAAAGGAAGTCCCTTTCCATCTTAAGACGAAGGGTGCACGGAAAATATTAATCGAAAAACATCTTCCGGAATTCCTTCCATTCCAAAGCCTCGATCTCCTCCTCAAGCTTCGTATTTTTGATCAACGTCCACCATTGATCAGCTTCACGCTTCATACGATAAGCCTCCAGGAGAACCTTCTCTTGTTCAGAACATTGAAGGATAGAGAAGATCTTTTCAATGGAGTTGATCCATTTCTCAGTGATCGTGGGATCAGATGATCCACTAAAAGTAGGAGGCCTTTGTCTCATGAAGTTCTCGATAGCAACTTGTTATTTCTTAGGGGGGTTGAACGTTCCTCTTGACCCGTGTTTCTATTCAAAACTTGAGTTAGCTGAGAGAGAAGAGTGACAAAGTTTGCGATTCCTACTCCCATTGGATTGGGCATCTCATTAGTACAATCATCACACTGATCTTCACAACGGTTGTTAGCCCGGGTTCTCCTATTACCGTCCATTGGCTGGAATAAAAGGAAATTTAGGGGTAACACATAAAGGGTAATCTAAAGACAAAAGTTGATGACTTATAAATAAACTTTAATCTCTTTAACTCATGAGTCTAAAGGATTCAATCCAGGATTTTAATGATCTTCCTTCTAACATATATTCTTAGGGGCATTTTTCCCTTAATAAGGGTTCATACTAAGATTGTGAATTTATCAAAACATATCCCCTGGGAGTGTCATAACCAAGAGTGCAGCAAGGCCCGTTGTTGTGCACCAGTTCCCATTCGAGTCTAGCTCAAAGCGGTGTTTTTGGGTTTTACCCCTAGGATACATCTGTGCCAGAGCCGCCTCTACCTGCTCGTATCCAGAAAGGGATGTATTTGTTTGATAAACCACTTACTTAGTATTTACCAAAACTTAGGGATGTTTTTATTATACTTAGTCTTGTATCTAAGTCTTTACTAGGGTTTCCTAATCCCAAAAATAACTAAACCTATCCTTTGATACCAACTATGACAACCCTACTTTTTATTACAACTTAAACAAGATTTATTACATAAAACTTCACTTGATACAACAAAGAATATCGAGAGGTTTAGTGTCTTTGGGGCTTAGGATCTTTACATAAAAACTTTAAACTTGAAATACAACATCTTTATTGAAAAATTCCTTTACATGACCACTACATTCCTTCGTACATAGCATTGCATGGGATAGCCTGAGGACATGCATAAGAAAAGGGTGAGCTATAAAGCCCAGTAATGGAGTACACAATGAATAACATTAGGAGTTCAATACATGTTAGGCAATAGGAATATCAATAGATCATAAGAGTAACATGAACATAAAGTCATGATAAAGCATGATAATCATAACATGGAAATGTGGCAACAATACTTAACATTGAATTAGCATGAGCCAAGGCTCATTGCACATAGAGCATGAGTAAACCCTCATTGCACTTGAAGCATGAGTAAACCCTCGTTGCACTTGAATTATCACGAGTCAACACTCATTGCACATGACGTATCATGATACTATACTTTACCCAATGCATTGGAGCGCTATAAGGGCACACCCTTCTTAAACATTTCATTTCATGCATAAGTGTGCCACATGGATCATAAAACATGGATTCATAAAAGATAATCATTTGTTCCACAATAAAGGAATGTGGAATTAATACATTAAACTTTATAATCAATAAGTAAATGTGCATAAAGGTGAATGCCCTTGATGGAGAAATGGGCATGGTATTCACTACACAATGATATTGGCTTAGAAAATCGGTGTGATTTCGGCAGCGTAACGACCTGACATAAGAATTCATAAAAATGGTTGATGAGAGAGAAAGGGGTTCCTCATCATATTTAAATGTAATGGACAGTAAGAAGGTCATATAGATACATGTCCAAACAATTGAAAAGGAATTTAGATTCATGATACAAAAGTATTGCTTGAATATAAAAGAGGAGAAAAAAAGTTCCTTTCAGAATTTCGGCATAGTAACGGGTGTACATGAGAGGCATTTAATGAGAGATAAAGGGGTCTCCCATCATTCAAACAATAAGAGGGCAGTTCGGGGGAGGTGCTAAACCATACCCCAACATTCATAATTGAAATTAAAATGGCAATACAACCTAAAGAAAATTGACAAAAATGAGAAAGGAAGAAAAACACCCTTACTTGGAAGTGTGATTCCAAAGTCTAGAGAGAGGCTTGTGAGAGGCTTCTTGGGAGCTTTGGGCACCTTGGGAGGATTCTAGAGAGAGTAGGGCAGAGGTTGGACGAACTCCAAGGGATTTGAGTGAGGAGGAAGTGGAAGATTTGGTGGGTTTATATAGGAAATGTGAGGGAATTCTTTATTATTTAGGTTTGGGACCCCTTATATTAAAATAATCTAAACCACAAACCATCCCATGGTATTTTCCCATGGTTTCTGGAAAAGGAAAGAGGAAAACAATATTTTACAATTCCAAGGTCCGAAATTATTAAAAAATTAGGGTTTCTTATGTGGAGGTGAGTCACACTCCCATGGAAATTAATTTAAAAAGGCAAAGTGTTGAATAAGTCTTGAGGGCTCCATTAATGCTTTGAAAAGTAAGTCAAACAAACCCAAACCCTCATTATTTTAATGATAAAACATATATTGGCCAAACATAAGGATTATGGTATTTTATTACATCACCATTGGGTCATTATGATGTCATAAAACACATTATATATTTAAATGGTATTTAATTTTTACCCAAAAATTTGACTGTCTCAGAAAATTATGAAAAATTAACCATTGGATAATTTCGATATCCTGATTCCAAAAATAATATTTATTTTATCTAAATAATTTTCTAAATATGTGAATTTTCACTTTTAAAATAAAAAACGACATTTATAAAAAAAATTCACGGGTTTTGACAGAAATGGCTTTCAAACCTTAATAAAAATTTTAATTGCATTCATAAAATTATAAGATCATTTATATTTAATAAAAATTAATTTAATATTAATAATAATATTTTATTAAAATATTATTTAATTCAAAAATACTTTAATTTAATAAAATACAATTCTTAATTAAATAATAACTAAAAACACCATTTGTACTTTAAAAACTAATTACAATGTATCAAAAATGACTAGAAATTATATTCGTTATTATATACAAAAATAATGTACATGAACATGGTGCTACTTATTTGTTACATAACCCCTTAAAATAGCCGCGTAAGACCTAAGGGTAAGGTGTGCGATGGTGACAGACTCTTGGGGCGGCTCGGATAACATCGCTCGAGTGGTAATCTCTATCAACTTCCACTTTTCCCGTAGACGGTCCCGTTCAAGCTTGACATAATGAAGCTCAGCTTGGGCTTGGTCAAGGGAGAAGCCTAAAGACGCCACCTCTTTTCCGAGATCCGACAAATGGGCTTCGTAATGGGCAATTCTACTGGATGAGGCCATCGCTTCCTTTGTCTGAGTAGAAATGGGTTCGTTAATGCCTTATATTTAACCTACTCAGATGATCACTGTTCAACATCTATAAAAGTAACGGTCACAAATCTTAACGTAAAACTAAAGAAGTTGAAATCTTATAAAAACATTTTTCATAAAGAAACATTTAACTCGATCAAGAGGGATTTTCCATTAATGAAACTTTGGGTCGTTACAAAAGTGGTGGCAACGAATCCTTTATCAGTCACCTCCCAGATTCTGCGGGGGGTGCGGACTTCCGGGACATTCGATGGAGTATTGTCGCAGGCAGAGTTCTAAAAGAATAGTGGATTTCCACAGATCAGTCGGACCGTCGGGGTCCGGGGCTATGTTCGAGTCCCCTTCGTCCTTAGGGTGGTCGGAGCTAGGCCCATCGGTCTCCTCGACGTTGTCGTCTGGATCGGGGTGCAGGGCGGACCCCTTGGAGGACCCGAATGTTTCAATTTTGAATCTTGGTGGCCCTGCCTCTAATAGTGGGCCCCCACTATCTCAATATGTGCCGGATTCAGCAACGGTCTTCTGCCATTCTCTGCCATGTTCGAACCCTCTCTGTCCAGTCCCTGCCCCTTCGCGATTGATCGGTGCTCCCCTTCTTGCTGTTCCGGGTTTCAGCGTTCTGAACTCTTGTAGAAAATCAGTGCAGGCCTGCTCAGGTCCAGCGACGTTCTCCAAGAAGCTGCCTATGGAGCTTGTGAAGTCCCCCATGACCCAGTTCTCTCTGGTTCTGTCTGAGTTATCATCAGGGGTCAGGAAATTTATTATCTAAGCTCGGTCTTCCCCAGCCGGAAAGGACATTCTCGTGTTGTGATCGGTCGATCCTCCTCCCTGTTTTTCCCCCTATTTCCTAGAAAAATTCCACCTGATTAGAAGTCCTGGAGGAGATCTTAGATGAGCCGGCTCGGTGTCCCCACCAGACGTTCAAACCCAGCTTTCCTCTGCCCCCAGCAGTGCCCAGCTCATCCCCGGGGCCTGTCACCCGGTCTCGGGCTAGGGAAGCTCTTTGACCCCGGTGTTCTGCTGATGTGGGTTCTCTTGGTCACGGAGACCTCTGTCGGTTCTATCCATGTTTTCGGTCCTCATATGGAACTATAGGGGTCTGGGGGAACATGCGAAAAGTTTCATTGTTGCGGCTGAAGTCAAGTTCCATTTGGCATCTATGGTGGTCATTCTTAAACCTAAACAGGAGGTTAATCGCATGGCTATGTTTGGAAATAGGATGGGTTTCAGTCACTATTTGCATGCCTTTCCAGGGAATTTTCATATTTGGTTCTTCTGGAAGCAAGGGTGGGAGGTGGAGGTGGTTGATGTCTCGGCTCAGATCATTACAACTCGAATCTCGAATGGCGGTGTTGATATCTTCTTCACCTTTTTCTATGAGAGTTGTGACGCCACTGAGAGTCACGCTTTGTGGCAGCAGCTGGCCAGTTTTTATTGCATGGGCAAGCCTTGGTTCGTCGGGGGGGGGGGAATATAACATAGTTTCTGAGATATCAGATAATAAATGAGGAGTGGGGGGACTCACCAATTCCATGCGGGACTTCCAGGGCTGCATGGCCGCTGCTGGACTCTTGGACCTGGTCTTCATCGGTAACCGATTCACTTGGTTCAACAACCACAAAGGGCCTCTTCACATTTGGAGGCAACTTGACAGGTGCCTTTCGAATCTCCAAGGGATCGAATCCTTTGGACAGGCTTCGGTAACTCACTTAACCAGAGTCATTTCCAACCACTCTCCCCACCTGGTCTCATTGGGAAGACCCCCCCCCCCCCCGAGGTAGCGTCAGTTTCTTTATTCAACTGGGTGGCACAATAAGGATGGTTTTATTCAAATGACGGAGGCTTACTGGGTGTATGAAGTCAATGGAAGTGCTTGGGAAAGTCTATACTATCGGCTTCGACGGATCAAAGGGTGTATTTTAGACTGGTCAGACAACAACCCGGTGGAGGATCCACTCATGGATGACATCAAGATATACATCGACAAACATGAGGAGTCTCTCCAGGAAGCATGGGATGACAACCTCTTTACGTTGCTGAATGAAAAGTGCTCTCTGTTTTCTGAAAAGGCACATGAGACAGAGAGGTCTTACCACACCATATTGAGGGCTCTTTGGCTGAGGGAGGGGGATAGGAATACCTCATATTTCCATGCATGTTTGAAAGAAAAAATGAGGAATGCTTGCCTTAACTTAAAGTTGGAGGATGGTACCTACACCTCAGACATCAATGTGGTAAAGAATATGGTCTTAGATCACTTCAAGAAGCTCTTGGTGGACCCATTGGATACCAGAAATAGAAACCTGTTTGCTGATAACAGGGGGGAAGATCCTCTTTGCGGTATACATGAGATGGTGGTCAGCGCAGACAACTCGGCCCTTGTGGAGATTCTGAAGGAAGAGGAAGTTAAAGAGGCTACTTTCAGTTTAAATCCGGATAGCGCTCCAGGACCCGATGGGTTTCTTGGAGCTTTTTATGTTGCAGTATGGGCTTTTGTGAAGGAAAAAGTGGTTCAGGCAGTGTAGGATTTCTTCAAGGGGGGATCTTTGCCAAGGGGAGTCTGCGCCTCAAGGATGGTGCTCATCCCCAACTGTAAGGACCCAAATAGCATTTCTCAGTACATACCTATATGCCTTTGCAATTTATCCTACAAAATTCTATCTAGCCTCCTTACTAGAAGGTTGAGAAACATCATCCTGAGGCTAATTTCTGGTGAACAACATGGGTTTGTTAAGGGCAGAAGCATCTAGGGGGCGATCGGCATTGCGAAAGAGTTAGTTGGATACATCAAAAAGAGGATGGTGGGGTATAATTTTATCATTAAAGTCGACATGGACAAGGCCTATGATAGACTGAAAATGGGTTTTATTCTACGGGTGAAGAGGAAGTTTCGATTTCAAGATTGGTTTTGTGATCTCTGCTTCAGGTGTTTCTCATCCCCGTGGCTCTCAGTCTCGCTCATGGGAAAGGTGTTTGGCTTCTTTAAAAATGTCATAGGGGTGTGGAAAGGAGACCCCAGGTCTCCATACCTCTTCCTTTTAGCTCAAGAGGCCCTCCCATCCAAGTTTCACTCTATCCTGGAAGATGGAAGGATCAATCCCTTTGTCACCAAACTTGGGGAAAACTCAATAACACATCTGATATTCGCCGATGATATTCTTATTTACACTAATGTTAGGTGAAGGTCACTTATAAACCTCATGGGAATCATGGAGGAATATGGTGAGGAAAGAATCCAAATCATCAACCACTAGAAGAACAAGGTTTATATTTCCAAAAAATGATCTGGGAGACGATGCAGGGAAATCCAAGATACCTTGGGAATTCATCAGGGCCTCCTACCAATGACAACCTCGGAGTTCCCATCTCATATGGGAGAATTAAAAAGGCTCTCTTTGATGATGTTATATCCCGGATGACTAGAAGAATATGTTACTGGAAGAATAAGTTCCTCTCATTCAGAGGTAGAGTCACCCTCTTCAATAGCGTGCTCATGTTGATCCCCATGCATGTGTTATCGATCATCACACCGTCGAAGGGCACTATAACCAAGATTTAAAGAACCGTGATAGCCTTTTTATGGGATTCTAACCAGTTGGGTCACTGCCACTGGGCTTCATGGAGTCGTATGGGAAAGCCAGTTGAAGAAGGAGGTGTGGGCTTACGTAGTGTGGTTGAATCCATGCAAGTTATGCAGGCACGACTAGTGTGGGAAATCATTGAGGGGACCTCATTATTGGAAAGGTACATGAATAATTGGTATGGAGAGAAATGGGAGGAATGGCCAAGGCATAGGAGGACACTCTCCAATATTACCAAATGCATGCTCTCGCACCTGCCCAGTCTCTAAGCTCAATACTGTTGGATGATTGGGAGATGCGATATCAACCTCTGGAACCACAAATGGGATGGAAATATCCTCTAATTACCTTTCTGTCCTATGCCGGCTATCACCTTCAAGGAGGCCAGTGCCCATTGGGGTTTGATGGACACAATTATCAATCCCAGTCAGAAGGAAATTTTCCAAAACATACGCTTGATGGACGAGCCAGACCGCTGCTGCTTCACGGGATCAGATTCTAGTAAATTCTACAGCAGCGGTTACAGAAATTCCACCCACATACAGAGGGAGAGTGATGCTCTGGCCACGAAACTCTGGTGCAAAGGTATTCCAACCAAATTAAATTTTCTGTTCTAGAGAATTCTTAACAGGGCCCTCCCGACGGATGAGAACATTCAGCACAGAAGAGTGACCTCTATGTCCCATTTCTACTGCTGCGCCAGCCCCCAGATGGAGTCAACGGAACACCTGTTTGTGAACAATGATTGTGAAAAGTACTTGTGGCGTTACATGGGATCCAGTCTGGCCATTGAGTGTAGTGGAAGGACCTTTCAGAAGATTTGTATAAGATGGTTTCAGGACGCCGGCTCGCGGGACGTTGAAGGGAGAATTCGTGCAACTATTGTGGAGGCTTCATGTTGAAGTATCTGGGAGGCAAGGAACAAAGTCAGAGAAGGTGTGAAGACTTCCATCTCAGCGATGCATGTGAGAACCTGGGCAATGGTGGCCGAGCTGGGAAAGCTTCTCCGCGGCTACTGGGATTCACCCTCCTTCAAAAGGGTTCTCCCCAGGTTGATTTATAATACAAGCACGTGTTCTAACACCCATGGAAAGTGGGTTCGGTGGTTACCTCCTTGAAATGGATTAAATCTCAATGTCGATGGATCCATCATTGAGGGTGAGATGAGGGGCGGAGGACTGGTTAGGAATGCTAACGGCTCAGTTATCTTTGACTTCAATGCCTTCTATGGGCTGGGGTCGTCCTTGGGTGCAAAGGTTAGGGCCTTTTACATAGGTATCGCATGGTGCAACTGCCTCAACATCAAGGTGGAAAATATTGAATTAGACTTCGTTGCTTCCGTCTTATTACTCCATGGTAAGGCGAGACCTCCGTGGGATCTTTGCTATCTGGTGAGGCATTGTAGGACCTTTATCAGTCAAGGATGTTCCGTCAAACATATTTGGTGCGAAAGCAATTTTGCTGCGGATAAGTTGGCCCATGAAGGTAGAGATGACGAGAAAATTATTATCTACAACCAGATGTTTTCTCTTCCAAAGAGCTGCTACAAGGTTATTCTCGAAGATGCCCTTGGCCTTCATCATTTTAGGCCACCTTGATTTGTTGATCTGGTTGTGACTTGTTGTTCTCTTCTCATTTAATAAAAAGTTAATTTTCAGTCAGTATCTTCAATATAATGTGATGTTATTATAAAAATCGTACAACCATATTCATTATTGTATCTATCCTATAAATTACAAAGACACCATATGTTCGTACGTACGGATTATCGTCTCCACTTCGTGGTATAGTTTGTTATTCAAACACTTCTTTAATTGGATGGGTTTAATAATGAGTATAAATAATGTAAATAATAAATATGACATGTTAATTATTCTTTATATATGATATAACATCCAATTACATATGATTTTTCCATCAATATAATGATATTGTCGCTCGTGCGTACGTACGGATTACCATCTCCACGACGCAATGAGATTCGTTTCCACATTCACCATTCAATGAAGATTTTAACATATATATCATTAATAAGTATGTAACATATTAAATAATAATGCTAAAGGAGATATATATATGTATATATATATGTATGTACTTACATATATCTTATTCACTTATTTCCATTCAATATGATATGAAAACAGAAACAACGTTTATGCGTATGTACGACATACCGTCTCCATAAACTGTCTTTTCCATTTCATATATATGTCTATTATACATATTTATATTTGAAATATATATGATATATAAATCATGTTTTAAATTCTGGAATTATTTAAATCATGATCTAAGTGATACAATCAAAAGTAACAAGTTAAAACACGCACGATAAAGAAATCGATTATTACCCGAAATGTTAATTTAACCTGGAAATTATTATTAAATGGGTAGTATAAAGTCATAAATAAATAATGTATGATATCATAAATATTAATATGGTTCTGGTATAATTTAATAACATACTATGATATTTATACAAAAGGTTAAATGTACCCTCTACTAAAGGTAAGTGCACGGTAAGGGTTAATTTCACAATCTCTTTATTATTCGAGGTTGTTTTTACATGAGTATCTACTAGGACCTCTTTATCATCCACATCCATGTTTCATAAAAATATTTTTAAAAATAACATTTCAATTTTTTATGGATGGTACTCTTTAACTAGATTATCATTTTAAATGGTTTACATATTTAGTCTTCTAAATCATTCTCATTAATGTCCATGTTTTTAAAATGGTTTTTAAGTATTTATTTATATGGACATGAATGTTTTAAAAATTTTAATTCCTTTCAAAAGTTTCAAACTGGTATGGGAAAATTTCATTCAAAAATGTCTTTAAATATCTTCCTTTCTAAATTGTGTGACTTTTAAATGTTTTCATGAAAAAGGTATATTTCTCTCAAAGTGTTTTACAAATCATTTTCATCTATGTCAAAATCCTTTGATGGATTTTAAACTTGTTGGAAGTTGATTTATTAGGATACAAATCTTCCATATTGTATTGAAGGTTTTGTGATTTGTTTGACTGTGGATGGTTTATTTTTATACCATTCATGGTTTATGGATAAAGTATTGACATTTCATATGCGAGTTTTAATACGAATGTTTATGTTATGTTTAAACCGTTCCATATGAGGAATGAATTGGACTTAGTAAGTGAGATGTGGAGCCCGTTATAGCTCCTCGATGCATCGGTAGGTCTCGTGAGACAAAGTAGTGTGTTGGCACAAGGCCTTGAAAAAATATTATTTTTATTCTTGGAACAAGGCCTTATCTATGAAGTATGGAATTATGCATTCCATCATTATGAAATTGGATATTGATATTGCATGTTATTATTTGACTAGTAGAGTATCCATGTAAATAAGTAAATGGCATTATTTTATTTACATTAGCCATATTATGCAGAATTTTATGTTTAAAAGGCTTATTTTTTATTCTTATACATTACATTAAATGTGTATGAATATTTGTGAAATTTTCCTCTATATTGCTATCCTTACTGAAAGTTTGATCTCACCCCTTTTATATGTTTTATTTTACATGGATTCCCAAAAGTGTATTAGGATTGATAATCAGGGTTAAGATATGGGATTAATGGCATTCTCAAAAGATCATTTATGTTATGTTTTATTTTCTAATATGTAATGTAACGTTCATGTATGTAATATTTTTTCCAAGACTGCTAAACTGATTGGTCATTCAGGACTTGATTCCTTATAATCATGCCAATGTGATGTAATAATGCACCGACTCTAGGTAGCTGGGGTCAGGGCATTAAAGTTGGTATCAAAGGAAGTTTAGCAACAACCTTGAAAATAGATTTAGATAAACTCTTATTAGATAACATTACCCTAAGATATACATTGAGGATTAGTATAGAAGAACTTCCTATAATTTAGGTAATATAGAGATTTTATGTATTTTCCAAGAAATACATTCATGTCTGGATACAAGCAGGAAGAGGCGGCTTTGGAAAAGATGTACCTAGGAGTGAAAACTCTGACAAGGAGTTTCGAGCTTGACCCGGGGTATCTTGGTGCACGAAAATTGGTCTAACTGCAGTCTTGGTTATGACACTCTAGGAGGATATGCTTAGGATAATTCATATTTTTATTACAATCCATTATGAAGGATTTGTGAGTAAATACTTCCTCAAAGAATTTTTTTTTATGATTATTCATTATATGCATAAACTTTTCAATTTATATTAGGTATTTTACAAGTTTTGAATTATGAATTGCGATTCATAAACTAACCTAGTGTATGTCATTGTTTAGAAATGGTGCCCAATATATAGAATGAGAACTCCAGCAATACACATGATATAAGGAGTAAGAAGGATCATATATTTCATGGTATTAAGCCCACATTTAGAAAGTAAATAGTCTCCCATGTATTATCATCATATTAATAAATATTATCATGTGTTAATAAGATAAGTAAATAATTTTTTGAGTCCTATGGATTTGAGGGGAAGCCAGAGAAGAAAAAGATGGTAGAGAGAAAGATGGATAAAGGGAATAAGGGAAAGAAGGATTTTCCCATATGTGATAACTGTTGAAATAATCACCTTGATAAATTCTTGAAGGGAATTAGAGTTTGTTTTATATGTGGAGAAAAAGGACACCAAGTATGTGATTGCAAGGGTAAGAAAAAGGTTTCAAATGTACAATGCTTCGTCTACAAGGAGTTGGGACACTATACGAATTAATGTCCAAATCATCCAAATATACCCTGAATGCTGATATTGGATAATAATCATGTTATGATACTACCGAAGATGAAGACAAATGTTTAGAGTTCTTATGTTGTTGTTAAAGTATTGTGTCATTTGATTATTGTATTAATGATGTACATGTTATAAGAATTATTGAGTATATAAGGATTGTACTGCATTACAATTTCATTAAGGAATTGAGATTGTGTGGAACAAAGAAAAGTGACCCAATAGCAGGTTAGATTTTTTGGAAAATATATGGTTGAGAGAAAGATAAACCATAATATAGTTCTGATACTGAGGTAGTGATTTTGGAATAATATATGATGATTTGGATAAATTATGTTGGATATTATTGACATCCTTGGAACTGATTAATGATTTCTATATTCCATCATTGTTGGAGTTTACAACATTTTTTGGATAGAAGGAGTATATCCAATATTCTATAAAGAATAAAGTAGAATTCATGTAATCAACAAGGTTTTATAGAAATTCAGGGTGTTACAGTGTTTTAAAAGAATACATGATGAAGGTATTCACATGTTATTTCGTGGAAAAAATGATATTCATTGTGTTTACCTTCCTTATAAATTTTGGAAGTATTTTGGATAAGTCTAAAGGTTGGAATTGATTAATTTTGGCATTGGATACTATTATTAATGTTAAATGATTTCTTGAGATTATTTTTTGATTGTCATAAAAAGGATAACCTAGAGGTCGGGCGACAATCTGTCGCCTCCGGCAAGGCTGCGAGACTTGAACCCGTAACCAAAGGATGACAAGGGTGCATCACCTACCACTGGCCTACATGATGTCCTGGTTTGTAAAATTAAGTTTTTTAAATGTTCTGACAAATGAATTATAAATTCATTATTTTTTGAACCTTACACGATTAGGATAAATATAATATTTTTGAATTCTATTGTCTTTTGGAGTGAAAGGTGAGTTTGTGGTATGAATTATTTGAAGGATGAAACCCTACTTATCAGGTATATTTTTCACTCTTATTCTATGAATAAATTAATTATTAAACTTTATTGAAGTGATCTTAAAGCAAAAAATGTGTTATCCTAATACCTTATATTTTACTGAACCGATGATATTTTACATCATCTTAGATTGATGTCTTTGAGGCCCTAAATTTTACACTTATTTGTGATTGATGACCTCAATCACTCCCTATAAATATTTATGTTCTTCCTCCAATTATGTGTCTCTAATTTCCACTAATGTTCTTCTAATCGAGATCATTATTTGGTGGCAAATTTTCATTCCCTTTCCCTCATATTAAGACTAAATTTTATTTACCCAATTTCTAATGTGGGTTTTCCACAAAGGTATTTTTCAATTTTTAACCTTTTATTTTCAAATAAAAATTTCAAATTGTGAGGAACAAATTTATTGAAGTAGGGGATAATATAACACCCCAAGATTTTATAGTACGTTATCTCGTTAAAGTAATTCAATAGCTTGTGTTACACGCAACACCGAGTTCGAGCGCACCATAACTTACCAAAATAACCGTTAAAAAAGTGGTTATGAATAGTATTAACTGAACTTTGAATCTTATATTATTTATATAATTTTAAAATCTATATTATGTGTTTATTAGACATAATATAAGAACAAATTCATTTTTTCAGATAAAAGAAGTATTTTTCAAAAAATACAATTCTACCGCCTTTTAATGGAGAATACTTTTTAAAACCAATATTTAACACTTTTATATATTATATTTAATTAAATTAAATTCTTCTTTTGAATCGGGTCATTAAAATTTAGTTTGGATAAATTTTTGGTACTTTTCTGATAACTTTCTTATTTTGACAAATAGTGAAAAATACAATGTTTTAATTGAAAACAACTTTATTAATCGAAATAATTTATAGTGTTAAAATATGAATTTGAATGGTTTTTAAGTATAATTAGATTATATTTTTATCATTTAATACAATTTAGGTCATTATAAGTAATTTCTCATTTAAAATTAACATAAACACATGGCAATCTTTTGATATTTTTTACATTTTAAAAACCCACTTTTTGGTTTTGAGAACAGGAATTAATTTTAAATTAATAAATTTTACTTCTATGTTTTTGAATTTGGTAAAATAGACTTAATTTTTGAATTTGTAATATCAAAATTTTCTTAGGGTTAATTTTTGGTATTTTTTTGAAAACATTCAATTTGTTATGAATAGTGAAAAACACTGCGTTATTATTTAAAACAAACTTTTTATTTAAATAATTATTTATTTTATTTAAGTTTGGTTTAAGTAAAAATAGATATACAATAACTATATATGTTCAATTTAATTCATTGGATTCATTTTTTAATAAAATTAGATGTATAAAATTTTATTGAACTTTTTACCATCTTTTACCCACCTCCTAGGAGCTTTTATAAATCTACATAAACTTAATTTTAACACTTCTGTGAGTTTAATTTCAAAAATTAGAGATACACGGTTAATATGAGTAAGTAAAATTTGGTTTAATAATATAAAAATAATTTTTGTTGAATAATAACTTTTGACTTTTATTTACCACGGTTAAATGTAAATTGAGTAATTAACGGTAAAAATGATATCATAATTACCCTAACACATGTCCTAATTCTATTGAATAAGTATATTTAGAAAAAAAATAACCTTTGGAATAAAATATGACCCCCTTAGGTCTACATGGATAATATTAAGACATTTATTATTATTTTATTTAAAGAAGAGTTAAAAGAGTTAAATTCAATTATTAATAACTAAAACATTTTTAATATAGGGTTATACATAAGATAAATTAAACTATAAGTATTAATTATAAATATAACAAAATTTATTACATAATTTTATTTTATTTATAATTTTTAGACCTTAAATAATTTAATTTATTTATGACACAATGATGATGCAGTAATTACCTTATTAATGAAAGATTAAAATAATTCATATTATAAATATCCTAATAAATGTAAATTGAGACTTCTTATGAATAAAAATAATTTTCTAGGTTAATATGACATTTTAGGGTTGGTTAAATAAATTTTATTCAATGTGATAAAGTTTTTATGGCTTTCAAAAAAATAAAATACTAAATAGTGTCAAAATTGACATAATTGAGTTTTTAAAACAAATATTATATTATTAATTGATATGATATTCCTAAAAATCTACATTTTTGCAAAAGGACTTAGATAAGGTTATATATATTAATAATGAACTACTTGTGTTTCTCTAGGATTGTTATAGTATGTTTATTAACCATATAATATAAAAATACAAAGAGACATGGTAAATGTCAAACTATTTAACTAAGAGTTAAATCTAAAAGATAAGGTTAATATGATGACCTAAACCTATATAAAACCTATTGGTTGGGGGTTTTTCGACTCATACCCACCATATAATTTAAATAATTTATTTTGGAGCCATTAGAAACCGAAAATTATTTTATTATAAAATAATATTTCAAGTTTTTCCTAAAGTGACCCTCACCTCTCTTATAAAAGGGCAATTTCCCTTCTCTTAATTTCACACCTCCAAAGCCTTTTGTCTTGGCCAAAACCTACCCAAATATCCTCAAAAATTTCTTCCCTTAATCATATATTCCTTCCTTTGGTTACAAAGCTAACAAAAGAAGCCCTTTTGACCAAATCAAAAGGAAGAACAAAGAAGTGGAAAATATTTCATCACCTCTTTCAAGTTCTTTTCTTCTTCCACTTCCTATTTATTTATTGTTTCCATTATAAAATAATAAATCCAGTATCTTATATTAAATATTATGTTATTATAAAAATGTTACAACCATATTCATTATTCTATCCATCTTATAAATGAAAAAGTCACCATACGTGCAGACGTACGGATTACCGTCTCCACGTCGTGGTGTAGTTTGTTATTTAGAAACTTAGTTATATGGATGGGTATAAAAATGAGTAAAACTGATGTACATAATATATATAACATGTTAATAATTCTGTATATATGATATAACATTCAATTACATACGATTTCTCCATCAATATAATGATATTGTCCCTCGTGTGTACGTACGGATTACCGTCTCCACAACGCGATGAGATTCATTTCCACGTTCACTATTCAATGATGATTATAAAATATATATCATTAATTAGTATGTAATATATTACATAATAATTCTATTATATATATATATATACTTACATATATCTTATTCACTTAGTTCCATTCAATACGATATGAAAATGGAAACAACGTTTATGCGTACGTACGACCTACCGTCTCCATAAATGGTGTTTTTCATTTCATATATATGTCTATTATACATATTTATATTCTAAATATATATGATATATAAATCATTTTTTATATTCTGGAATTATTTAAATCATGATATACGTGACACAATCAAGAGTAACAAGTTAAAACACGTACGATAAAGAAAGCGATAATTACCCAAAATGTTAATTTAACATGGAAATTATTTTTAAATGGGTAGTATAAAGTCAAAAATAAATCATGAATGATATCATAAATATTAATATGGTCTTGGTATAATTTAATAACATACTACGGTCTTTATATAGGCGGTTAAATGTACCCTCGACTAAAATAAAGTGCAAGGTAAGGGTTAATTTCACAATCTCTTTATTATTTGAGGGTATTTTTATGTGAGTATCTAATGGGACCTCTTTATCATACACATTCGTGTTTCATAAAAATATTTTCAAAAGGAATATTTTAATGTTTTATGGAAGAGACTCTTTAACTAGATCATCATTTTAAATGGTTTAAATATTTATTCTTCTAAATCATTCTCATTAATGTCCCTATTTTCAAAATGGTTTTTAAGTATTTATTTATATGGACATAAATGTCTTAAAAATGTTAATTCCTTTCAAAAGTTTCAAAGTGGTATGGGACACTTGGATTCAAAAATTTCTTTAAATATATTCCTTTCTAAATTTTGTGACTTTTAAATATTTTCAATAAAAAGGTATATTTCTCTCAAAGAGTTTTATAAACCATTTTAATCTATGTCAACATCCTTTGATGGATTTTAAACTTGTTTGAAGTTTATTATTATGATAAAAACATTCCATATTGTATTGACGGTCTTGTGATATGTTTGACTGTGGATGTGTTATTTTTATACCATTCATGGTTTATGGATAATTTATTGACATTTCGTATGATAGTTTTAATAATAATGTTTATGTTATGTTTAAACATTTAATATGAGGAATGAATTGGACTTAGTAAGTGACGGGTGGAGCCCGCTATAGATCCTTGATGCACCAGTATGTATCATGAGACAAACTAGTCTTTTGGCATAAGGCCTTGACAAAATCTTATTTGTAGTCTTGGCACAAGGCCATGACTATGTGCTTATGAAGTCTGGCATTATGCATTCCATCATTATGAAATTGGATATTGATATTGCATTTGATTATTCAACTAGTAGAATATCCATGTGAATAAGTAAATGGCATTATTTGATTTACATTGGCCATATTATGCATAAGTTTATGTTTAAAATGATTATTTTTTAGTCTTATACATTACCTTAAATGTTTATGCTTATTTGTGAATGTTTTCGCTATATTGTTATCCTTACTAAAAGTTTGAGCTCACCCCTTTGTTATGTTTTATTTTCATAGGATTCCAAGAAGTGTATTATTATTGATAAGTAGGGTTAAGCTAAGGGATTAACGGTGTTCTCAAAAGATCGTTTATGTTGTGTTTTATTTCCTAATATGTAATTTAACGTTCATAAATGTAATCTATTTTTCAAGACTGCTAAACTAATCGGTCTTTCGGGACTTGATTCCTTGCAATCATGTCAATGTAATGTAATAATGCAGCGACTCTGGGTAGTTGGGGTCAGGGCGTTACAGAGGCGAGCTGAAATCTTGTAAATTTTCAATGTTTTAAAATATATAAAGTATTATTCATGATAAATTTTTCTAAATATAACAAATATAATAGAAAATATGACAATTTTTTAAATAATTTAAGCAATAAGATTTAATTTTATATTTTGTGAACTTTTCACCTATTCTATCCTTAATTAACTTCCTTCACACTTTACTATAGAGATATGTTTTTACAATGATTATTATTCATTATGAAAAAAAGTAAATTGAAATCATTATTAAATTTAATATTCATAAATTTTAAAATATAAAATACATTTTTCATGATTCAATTTTTGTGATTTTCGTAAATTTATTTTAATATAGACATTAAGGACACAAAAATAATTTTTTTGAAAAAAATTCTTATCGAAGCCTCAAAATGATTTTACACTAAAATCAAGAATTAAAATTATTACAGTGTAATTAATTGGATTATTCATACTCAAATAAGAATAATTTTTCCTTAAAATCTATCCAAATTATAATGGATCTTTTAAAATAAGTTAAAATAAATGGTTGATTTTAAATAATGGTATTTTTAACTATTTAATAAAAATAATACATTTCAAGAATATCTAAAAAATTCACCCTAATATATATTGTATATAATGATACTAAAAATTATGCCCTTTTTACCTAATTGGTTTTAATTTTTTAAGTTAACTTTTAAATAATACTATTGAATATAAGGAAAACACATCAGTTAGAATAAACCTATTAATTTTTTTATTTAAAATATCATGTAAAATTATTGAAATGAATGTAGTCCCATTAAATATAATAATGAACATTAATGAGACATAGAATTTATTTTTTATTAAAATTGCATTGGTTTCAACACACTTGGCACAAAAGGAGGATTGTGAATTGAATAACCCATGTTTTATACCATATGGTGTATCTTACACAATATCATTATTAGACTGTGGGTTCATGGTTCATATTTGGAGTTCTTAAAACCAATGGATGGGGGAAACCTAGAATTGGATCCCACAAACATTGATATGTCTCATACACAATCATTTATACTTAACAAATCATGGTGTAGTTAGTTAAATAGTTGATCTTGTTTTTAATTGGAGCACAATAAGATGGGATTTTTCTATAGAAACAATGATTAGGGAATATTTTACCATGACTGAGATAGAAAAAGGAATTGTATGATGATAAATATATACTAAATATTATTTTCTTATCTACTCAAGTAATAAAGAAGTAATTTAATTATCTAAAATGGTGACTGACATGTGTCTTATTCATTTACATAGTATGTTGATACTCAGTGAATTGAGAATGATTGAGTTAGAAATATGGGATTAAAGAACTCTGTTTCTCAAGGTAAATTTATTCCTAAGATGAAGGAATAATATAAAAATGGATTCTTTTATATGATGCATCTTGTGGACATGCATATAGAGATACTTGGGTTTGATTGAAATCGAACTAGATCCATTTATAGATTGAGTATAAGAGATGATTTTCTAGAGTCTAATATTTGATTTCATTTATGGATTTTATGATTCATATTTTTAGAAAATTTAATGAAGGTCCATGGGTTCATACATTCTGGATGATGGAATGGGTATTGGGTTTCAATCAGAGATCAGTTGCAAAATTCTTGTATACTTTGTGATTTTTTTCAATAAAAAATCATAAGGTATTACATATGATGTGATACATACTGAAGGTAATGATGTATTTATAAATTTGTTATGGATGAAATTCAAATGTTTTGTTTCATTGGGTTTCATAGGTAATTTTATATGATGCAATATATTGGGAAATAACACTAATTCTACGAGCCATTATATCTAGTGGAAGAATATTGGAGTTATTGTCCAAAAGAACACACACAAACACACACACACACACATATATATATATATGTATGAATTATATATTCTAATATTGTAGTATATGATATATATTTTATGTATGGTATGACATATTGAAATTGATAAATTTATAAATGATTGGTTTTGGGTGCATCATATAATATGATATTATAAAATCGTTATACACTACCATTGTTACATAACATTACATAGAGAGAGTATAACATTAAATTTTTTATTTTTTGAATAAATCATACAATATATCTTTAAATGAAAGACATAAGAGGTTAAATAAAGACAAATTATGTGTCTAAGAATCAACAGACACAATAATTCATACATTATGTGACATATGATTTAAAACATGGAGAGATTGAGAGTGTCTCAATGTATTATATAATGAAACCTACTCTCATATTATAGAAGGTGTGTGAACCTTGTGAGGACATTTATGATTCTCTCACTCCCATATTTTTCATCATATTCCATTTTTATGTAACATGATATTAGGATATCAAGGATAGAAGGTGTTTCCCACTCGAGCATCAAGAGATTCTTAACAACCAGTTGATACAACAAGAATGGATGACTCCTTTAATTTATAAATAGTTAAATTTATTAATAATATCGAATGGTTAATGAAAAAAATGATTTTTTCAATGTAAAAATCATAGTTCCTTCATTTAATAGCACTTCATGTTTTTTGTATTATATCATAGAGATCACAGCTTTGGATTTTTAATCATTTAAAATAATTGGTTTAACTGTTAAAATATCCTAATAAACCCTTCATTGGTATTAATGAAAGAACCACTTCATATAATTTTGAGATATTTCTTAAAATGAATAGAAGGAATGAATCATTAATACAGCTATGAAAACATAGAATTGAATCATATTTTATTATTCGATGCATGTCATTAAGAATGATTGGTGGTGGAAACGTAAAAATTACCCTATGATAGAGGAAAATATTCATTATTATGTGGTCTATATCACACATAATAATTTCTATGTTTAATTGTCACTCCAAGTATACCAATGTGATATAAATCCTATAGAAGATCAAGGAATCAACATACATGTGTTGTAATTTTTTTTATTGAATCTCACATAGGTTGGTGTAATGTTAATTTTATTTGAGTTAGTATTACACAAATAATAACTACTCATGATTAATCACACATGAGTTCTTGTATCGCTGGACACAACGTCATATAAATATTATATATGATAGTTGGTTCATCAATTAATGAATTATTAATTCTTATACAGATAATATGTAATGTGAATTTAATCACATGTAACCACAAATTTTTTATAACAATTTTTTAACTATAAACAAGTTTCACTTCTCCAACTTCACCTTATTCAGGTTTTTATTCTAACTATTGGAATCCTCGTGTTATAATGCTCAAAAATCATGCATCATGTTTTAATCCTCACAAATCATATATCATGTTTTAATGCTCACATATTATGTTTAACATCTTAAAAATAATGTATGAATCTTGTAAACTATGGTTAATTTGGTTATATTATGTTTCAGTATGGTTATGATTAACCTTAATCCATTCTTCCAATATTACTTCTTAAGATAGTTTATAGATATTTGGATAAGTCTGAGGAACCGTTTGTTTTCCATTGGTTCTAGATTTTGGAAAATTCCCTGACACTGTAACCCAGACACTGTTCCTCAGACACCGCAATCCAAAAACCGTGAATCAGACATAGTAATCCAGACATTGTGAATCTGACACTGTAACCAGTTCCATATTTCATAAATTCTATGGCATCAGTTCATTGCTACCATTTCCAAGAAATAATAATAAGACAATATTCAGAATTTTGACAAACAACTAGACACTGTTACCTGAGACATCACTTACCTGACACTATAGTCTCACTACTGATTCTAGAATTTTTAAAGGACTAGAAACCAAAATTGTGCTACCAGATTCAGATCTCAATGTGACTATCTCACTGCAACTATGACACCGTTCCATACTTAGCAATTTTTCTGTCTTTTCTAATTTAATTTAAAAGTTGTTTATAATGGTCATATTTGAGTCATTTAATGACACTGTTATAATTAATGATTTTTTGTAGACATGTCACTTGATAGTATGAAGTACAACGTGTTGAGATCATGCTCCTATTTAGCTATAACTAAGACATCCTGAAGATAAAAAACATTTCATTGCACGATCTGAAGAGAGTACAAGAAGTTGAATTCATGATAAAAGAGTCGATCACATACTATGAAGAACAAATGAAGAACTCTCGATTCTCAGTGTCTGAACTACTATGGATAAGAATCATAAACAACCTCACAACAGAATCCATTAGAATAAAAAGATCTAAAAATCATATCTCATCAAACTGGAAACTAGAGTACGAGACTCATGATACTCTATTTACACATGAGGATTCCAAAACAACATTTTCTACATCCTACAAGTACAAAGCTACATAGAATGAAACTCATATAATTTCTAATCCTTTCTCATTATCATTTATCTGTTGTGTACTATTTTTATTAATTTTCAAGAAGTGTTTGTATCTGTATTAAATCAAACATTATCTCATGCATTAAATTTGAGGATATAGGATATACCGACTCAAATATGTTTCTACACTTTACTTCATCCATGTATAACTATGGAAGAGGACTTTTATGACCATGTTGTTAACTTTCCCACAAAGAATAGTAGAAGTGGTCTTGTGACCTTGATAGTATTGTGTACTATTGTTAACCCTGATCAAGGGTGAGGATCAAGACTTTATATATATATATATATATATATATCGTGGTGGAAGGTGATCACTAAGTGGAGTGGATTAGATCCCGACTTGAGACTGAATAACTTGTTTTATCTACTGTGTCTTTCAATTTGGTTTTTCTCTGTTTTAACTTATATTTCAGAAAACTAAACATTACTTTGATAGTTAGTCTTGGATATTAGTTGTAAATATTTTTCCTTATTAGAGTAGTTTCAAAAGTTCTATCAATATCCTCAATTGTTATAACTAATAATTAATCAATCTTCTAAGAAACTATTTTAATATTTAAATATTATAATTTTATTACCTTGATTAAGTATCCTGTTTTAGTTTTAATTGGGGGAATAATTTTAGATAAAAATTTTAATAGAAATTTTTGTAGGAACTCAATTCACCCCTCCCCCCCCCCTCTTGAGTTTCCTAATCTGACCAATATTTGGTATCAGATGAGTTTTTAAAATCCCTGTTTTCAAAATTTAAAATTTTAATCTGTTTAAAATATTTTTCAGCTGTGATTTTAGTTGTGTATTTTAAGGATATTTTAATTTATGTTTTTTCTTAATTTATATTTCTTTAAAAGTATATTTATTAAATATGGATAATATACTAGAAGGTTTTTCTACCAACAGACCTCCATTCTTTAATGGGAAAAATTATGCTCAATGGAAAATTAAAATGAAAATGCACTTAGAAAGTATGGGTTTTGAGATTTGGTCCTAAATTATAGATGAATATAAGATTCCTGATACTGACATGCACACTTGGGATGAACCAACTAAGGCTTCTTATAACAATAATTTAAAATCCATGAATTTCTTATACTGTACTTTAGGATCTGAAGAGTTTAACAAAAACAATTCATGTAAAACTTGCCATGAAATTTGGGATACTCTATCTATTTCATATGAAGGGACCTATAGTGTTAAGTAAATGATACTTAACACATATACTGTTAAATATGATAACTTTAAAATGAATCCCAATGAGCCTATTTCTGATATGTTTCTCGGGTTTAATGAAATAGTGAACACTATGATCTCACTGAGAAGATATATTACATCCAAGAAGCAAATCATGAGAATACTTAGATGCTTACTAGATAGATGGAGAGGAAACTCTATCTCAATCATAGAATCCTATGATATTATAAATTTATAGTCAAAGAGCTGATAAGAAAGTTGATTATGTATAAAGAATAATTAAATATCAACAAATAATAAGAGGATGAACTGAAAAGTAAATTTGTGTCCTTCAATATTACTACCTCTAAACACAAGAAAAATGAGAAATTACAAGACCCTATAGAAATTTACAGTATTGAAAAATCATCACCAGAAAATGATGAGTAAATGGCTCAATTATCTAGATGATTTAAGAAGTTTTATAGAAGAAATAATTTTTTCAGAAATCCCAACTTTAAAGTAAAATATGATAACAAGGTCCACTTGAAAAACGATTGATAAAGAAGTAATAAATATGATGAAATAGTCTATTATGAATGTAAGAGAAATGGACATTTAAAGGCTGGTTGTCCAGAGTTATAATATAGTAAGACGTATGAGGACAAATATAGAAACAATAAAAAAGCCATGAAGGCAACTTGGAGTGATTATGAGGATAGTTTAAGTGACGTAGATTCTTCACATAATGAAAAGGCTTAAAAAGCCTATATGTGTTTTTTGATAAACACATCTAAGGTAACCCTTGAGTATCTTGTACATAATTTCTATTATTCTAGAGATGAACGTGATTATGAAAATATGACTAGTGAAGGATTATTTTAATATTGTAATATTCTTGAAGACACCTGTAATGATCTAAAATATAAATACAAAACTTTAATGAAACATCATGCCTTAACTCCACTGTTATATCTGAAATTGCTATAGAGAAAGAGAAAAATGTTCAATTACTTAAAGATAACAATGAACTTAAGTTATCTAATGAGCAATTGAAAAATGACCTAGAGAAATTTACCAATGGAAAAATACACTTACATAGATTCTTGGTAAAATAAAATCCCCTTGATACACTACTGGTATAGGATACCAACATAGGAAATGAAATCCCACCAAAAACAAGTTTGAAACTAAATCTGTAAAATCTATTTTTTTACCTAAAAGTGAAAATTCTACTACTTGTTCCAATTTTGGAAAATCTTTTACTACCTATAGTTTTTCAGGAAAAAATAGAGTCTATTATTCAAATTTGTTACATAATGCTTATATGAAACCCATGAAGGATATGTGGGTTCTTAAATCATTGATTATAAATTTTACTGGACCCAAACAAATCTGGGTACCAAAATCTATTTTTGTTTAATTATTTTTTATAGAAGCTGTTTAAAGAGATCCTATAAAATCTTATCGTACTTGTATAGTGGATGCTCAAGACACATTATAAGAGATTACTCATGCTTTAAAATTTTAATAAATATTGATGGTGGTAATGTCACCTTAAGTGAAAATTCTAAAGGAAAAATAATTGGCTTAGTCTAGATTGGTAACTCTAACTTAGTTTTAATTTCTAAAGTACTTTTTTATTGGATTGAAATATAATCTTATTAGTATTTCATAGCTATGTGAGGATGGATTTTAGGTTAAATTTTAAAATGATGTCTGTAATGTTTTTAACTCTAAAAATGAACTAATATTTTCTTCTCTTAGAAATGAAAATGTTTATGTTGTTAACTTAGATTCTTTAATTTCTCAAAATGTTTCATGCTTAAGTATATTTCACAAAGTGTCTTATATTTGGAATAAAATACTAGGAAAATGAAATATACACTCCCTTATAAATATTACTAGAAAATTATTACTCAGGGACCTACCCAAACATGAGTTTCCAAATGAGTAAGTCTATAATGCTTGTCAAAAGGGTAAACAACACAAAATCTCTTTCAAACCAAATAATAAAGTTTCAACTTCTCAAACTCTTGAGTTGGTTCACATGGATTTGTTTGAACCATCAAGAGTATGTAGTTTAAATGGGAATCACAATGTTTGTGTTCTTGTATATGACTACTCTAAGTATATTTGGACCTTCTTCTTGGCTCACAAAAGTGAAACTTGCTCTCATTTCACCAAGTATGCTAGGAAAGTAGAAAAACATAGTGGAATTAGGATAAAATCTCTATATAATCATGAATATGAGTTTGAAAATCGAGTGTTTGAATCCTTTTTCTCATAATGTGACTATAGTTATAACTTCTCATCCCCTAGTTAACCTTAACAAAATAGAGTTGGAGAAAGAAGAAATAGAACATTACAAAAAATTGATAGAATCATGCTTAGTGTGTATTAATTAACTATTTATTCTTGGGTTCCAACTATAAATACAACATGCTATTTTATCAATAGATTGCCAATCAGACCTATTCTTAAAATAACTCTATATGAGTTGTGGAACAATAGAAAACCCAATGTTAATTACTTCAAAGTTTTGGGTTGTAAATTCTATTATTAATACTAAGGATAATCTTGATAAGTTTTCATCCAAGAGTGATGAAGGAAGTTTTCTAGGATATTCAATCTATAATAAATCCTATAGAGCATTTAACAAAACAACCAAATGCGTGGAAGAATTTTCACATGTCAAATTTGATGAAATAGATCCACGTGAACATAAGACCTCCCTAGAGAATCTTGAGGATGATATATCAAATCTGGGAATTAATGATAAATTTTCAAACCATCTTATAAAGGTATCTATTAAAACTTCTAGTTTAGGAAATTCACCAGATTTAAGCCATAATGAACCTAAACCTATTGAAGAACCTAAAATTACTAGTCCTTCTTTTTCTAGAGCTGTTAGAACCCTTAAGAACCATCCTTTAGATATTTTTGTTGGAGATTTTGATAAAAAAACATGTACTAGATATTCTCTTAGAAATCAGGTTGAACATCAAGCCTTCTTGTCACATCTTGAACCTAAAAACATCAATGATGCTATCAATGATGTGTTTTGGGTGATGGAAATGCCAGAGGGGATAAAACAGTTTGAAAGGAATAATGTTTAGAAATTTGTTGATAGACCTAAAAAAACCTTGACCATAATCCCTTAATGGATGTTCAGGAACAAAGTATATTAATCTCGTAACATAGTTATAAATAGATCTATATTGGTTTCACAAGTTTGTATTCAATAAGAAGGAATTTACTACGAAGAAAAATTTTCACCGGTATCTAGACTTGAATCCATTAGAATCTTTCTTGCATATGAAACACATCTAAATTTAAAACTATATCCAATGTATGTCGAGAGTGAATTATTAAATGGTTACATAGTTGGGGATGTTTTTGTTGAACAACCCCCTGGTTTTACAAACCCTCACTTTGCAAATCATGTTTTTAAATTAACAGAAGCTTTATATGGTTAAAGCAAGCTCCAAGATCTTGGTATGATAGATTAGGTAATATTTTTATTTACAGTGGTTTTACAAAAGGTATAGATAATCCTACAATTTTTATAAATTTTTTTTAAGGATGTTTAGGTTGTTAAAATCTATGTTGATGATATAATTTTGATCTTTAAGAAATTATTTATGTATTTATTTTTAAAAAATAATGCAAAATAAATTAGAAATGAGTTTAATGGGTGAGCTAAAATTATTTCTTGGATTTAAAATATTTCAAAATAAGGAAGGTATTAATTTAAATAAAATAAAATATACAAAAGATCTTCTAAAAAGTTTTATCTTGGATAACACCTAAAGTATTGATACTCCAATAATTACTACCTGTAAGTTGGATCTTGATGAAATTGGTAAATTTGTTGATCAATCAACTTATATATGAATGATTAGAAGATTACTCTACATAACTTCTAGTCAGACTGATATTATGTTTAGTGTCTTCATATGTACACATTTTAAAGAAAACCCCAAAGAGTCTCATTTAAATGTTGTTAAAAGGATTTTCAAATATCTAAAACATACAACAAATTTTGGATTGTTCTATCCAATAGGACAATCATTTGACTTAGTAAGATATTCAAAGGATGATTTTTGTGGTTGTAAGTTAGATAGAAAAATCACCTTTAGAACATATAACCATTTAGGCAAGTATCTAATATCATGGTGTAGTAAGAAACAAAATTCTATTGTGTTATCTACTACTGAAGCTGAATATATAGCTACTTGTAGTTTTTGTGTATGAATTTTGTGGATGAAACACACATTACTAGACAATGGATATCAATTCAAACATGTACCTATAAATTGTGAAGATACAAGTTCTATTATAATTTCAAAGAATCTGGTTTCACATTCTAGAACAAAGAATATTGATTTAAGATGTCTATTTTTGAGATATCATTATCAAAAGGGTGATATCACTTTGGAATTCATTGGCACTGAACATCAGCTTGTAGATATATTCACTAATCCATTAAATTTTGAAAGTATAAATTACATCATACATGAGTTGGGAATGATGAGTCTTAAGTGAAAACCTTGTTATTTTACAGTTTACAATTTAACAATTCACAGTTTCAAAAGTTATTGTTTTGAATTTACTATCTCACACTTACAGTCTCATAGTTATTATCTCTCAGTTATGGTCTCACACTTGTTGTCTCGATGATACAGTCACACCATTTGGAGTCACACCATAGTGTTGACATCGTGATGACATGTTCATGTCTCACCATAATGACATAGATTTCTATTTTTATAATTATCTTTCCCATATCATTGTATCAATTATTTTATTGATTTTATACCAAGTATTTGTTTTTTCTACATTTGAAATCCCTAAATGATAAAAATCCTATATTTTCCACCCTTCTCTTCCCTCGATCTCTCTTCTCTTAAAACCAAAACCATTATCTCTCAAACTGTTAGCCCACTTTAAACCCTTAATCTTTCTAGAACCCACATTGGATTCCCAGAATGAAGTTCCCATATTCACTAAATCCTATTAAGCATAGATCTTAGAAGAAATTTAAAAAGGGTCAGACATTAATGTCTGAGGGACCACTGAATACAATCCTTGCTGATAGAACAGTTTTTCCAGAGATGTACGTTTGTCCAAAGTGGCTAATGAAAAGTATGCCACTTGTTTTGGAAGTAATGTAGGAATATGGATGGATAGACTAGTTCAAAAAAGAGAAAAGATCGATTTATCTAAATATAGTTTCTTATTTTTATAAGTATGTTCAGTTCTAATTTAATATTGAAGATGTATTTATAGTAAGAAGTTGGGATAATGGTCAAAGGTGTACCTTTTCATCGAGGTTACAGGATGGATGCCTTCTAATACCTCATGAAGTAATTTTGGAGCATTACCAAAGAGTTCCTCCTCCTCCTACTGATGTGTTTATCTTAAAATAGTCTCTTGAAAGTCTGACTAGAAATAAGAAGAATAAAAGGGAAATTGCAACTGATCTTAATGGTGAGATAAGGCTGTTATTTAAGTTTATTAAAAATCATATTTTTCCAAGGAAAGGGGACTTCACCACCCTTAAGTCTGAAGATATATTATTGATACATCTTATGAAGAATGGGCACAAGATCAATCTCTATAAGCATGTTATACTTCACATGTGTGAAATGATCAAGAAAAATTCAAAATCAACTTTTCTATTCTATTCAAGATTAATTTCAGCAATATTGATTTCCAAGGGAGTAGTTGTCCTAAATGAAGAAGTAATTGAAGGTTATGAGTTTTTTTTTATCTTAAAGGATACAATCAAAAGGATTAAAATTAGCTATAATCCTTGGAAAAAGTCTTGTTTGGAAGACAATGGAAGATTGTATGAGAAGTTCAATACAATTAAAAATCCTTCAAGACCTAAGAAAAAATTTGACTATGGTTTGGAACAACATGACATAGTTGAATAACCAAGTGAGGAAGTATAAAAATAGAATCTTCACCTGAGGAATGAACTATCTTAGAAAAAGAAGATAGTTTCCTACGTGTTCCACAAGAAGTAGTTAAAAAAGACGTAGTTGCTGCTAAAGGAAGTCTTAGTGTTGAAAAAGAGCATGATGTTGAAAGGGATCCTACTATTGAAGAAGAAC
This sequence comes from Viscum album, assembly GCA_963277665.1. Classification (NCBI taxonomy): domain Eukaryota; kingdom Viridiplantae; phylum Streptophyta; class Magnoliopsida; order Santalales; family Viscaceae; genus Viscum; species Viscum album. Next base: position 1,303,525,273 of record OY728129.1, read on the forward strand.
TTATCATTGGGGAAGGACCTAGTACTTTGGAATAGTTATAAGAACAAGATGAACCTAAAATAACATTATATTCTTAGGAAAGAATGTAATATGCCTTTAATCTAGATAGAGAAGAGATGGGTGATCCTGACAGTGTTGAAATTTTGGAAATGGGTCAAAAGATTGATTCTCTAAGTCCCAAAATAGATGCACCTATTGAGGGGGAGCATCACCCCAGTTTATAAATTGTTAAAATTCCAAATCATGTTGACTAATGCTCTATGGATACCTGGTATAGTTTTACCAGTTATTTTGATGTGGATAATATCCAACAATCCTCATTAAATGAAATAGATATTTCCACTATGTTTCAAGTGAAACTGATTTCTGTTATAGAAATAACCACTTCAAAGAAGTCTAAACATGTTTTAGTTCCTGTTTCTGAACCAACTCAAGAATATTAAACCTATGTGAGTAAAGATGACTTAAAAGGGTTTAGAAACACCTTGTTAAATGGATTTGAAAAGTTCATGAAGTCTCATCTTATCCCAGTGACTAATCTTAGTGAAAGAGATGTTGCCTTACTGTTAGGGAAAATCATATGGTAGATTCAACCAAAAATTCTTCACAAAGTTCAAGAATCCAGGATTGAGAATAAATATTTGAGTGATGAATTGATGTCCTTAAAATATATGGTTGAACATTTGAATAAAGTGTTATAAACTAAAAAATTCCCTACCACTCATCCTCTTGAGAATGTTAGTGATCAAATCAAACAGAAGGTTGAATATGTGATCCCACCAACCCTGTCTATAGTAAATGAAAAAGTGGATGAGAACAACAGCAAGATAGTAAGTGATATGCATTCACTAGTTTTGGGGTTTCATAAGATAACTGATGAGTATAAGATATGTTTCTAAAATTTTCTAACTCAGTTTAAGTCTCTCACATTAGATTTTATAGCTTCAACTACCTTTAGATAGTCATATCAACCTATGGACAGTGAACTGATCAAAACAGTTTTCAATGAAGAGTTGTAGTATGTGTTGAATAGTCTTGAAAAGGAAAGTTTCCTTACTGTAATCAATAATAGTGACCAAGTGCTTTATTTGGTGAGGATAAATTCAAAAATTTCAAATGACGCTCAATAATAAATCTCTACAAAAGTAGACTTCTACATCAACAGTATTTTCACTAAGCATGATCTAAACAATCACCTCAAGTATCTTGTAGAAAATTTGAAAATTCCTCCTGTCACTCATGATTTCAGGACACAAGTTCAAAAGTTGAAATATTTCACTCCTATATTGGACAAGTTTTTGGAAAACAATGACGACTTTCATAAGGCTATGCAGTATGGAGGTGAGATCACCACTGATTTCATTAAGTTGTTGAAGCCTTATCTCTATGTGCAAAGTACTACCATAGTGGCCCCAGCGGCTAACCCTTTGTGGACTAGTTCGACACCTTCCTCCTCCACTACCTTTTCTTTTGCTACTATGTGTATATCTTAGGCTCTAAGATAGATCAAAACAATCATTATTGAGAAATTTGTACCTCGATATTCAACCAAACCCTCTCTTTCACCCTTTATATTAGAATGAGTTCCTCTTCCTTCTCTCACAATTGGATCAGTCCCCTATATCACTTCTACTTATTCTCATGTGGCTACTCTTGATATTTCTTCCAAGGGAAAAGAGAACATTTTTAGCTCTGATGAGATTTCAAGGATGTATTTTGATAGGGATATATTTTATTTTGAATTATTCTTCTAGTAAACTTTATCTTTCTATCCAACACAATGTGCACTATTTTTGTTTATTTTATTAATTACCTTCATTATGTGTTTATTTTATTTTTCTTATTACCTTTTTGATAACCCCAATAGGATGAGAAATAAGAAAAGGTTTTTATGAACAAAGAATCTTCTTTGGAGAAGTAACTTTTTTTATACAGCTTATCACATATATGCTCAATATCTTTTCCTTATTAAAATATATGTCTTATAAATTCCATGATTTGTGAACATAGAAAAGAGGGATATTGTTGGATTCTTCATGTTTTAATTCTCACAAATCATGCATCATGTTTTAATGCTCACAAATCATGCATCGTGTTTTAGTGATCAAAAATCATATATCATGTTTTAATGCTCACATATCATGTTTACACTACTGAAAAAATGGCATATACCCACGGTTAAAAACCATGGGTATAGCCCCCAAAACCATGGGTATAGCCTATACACACGGTTTTGGGAACCATGGTCATTGGTGTCATCGGTAAAGGTCCCCAGCCTATACCCATAGTTTTCCAAAACCATGGGTATTGCTGTTCCGCCACTATGTCAAAGCATTATACACAATTTCCATGATGTCAAAGTCTTTTACCCATGGTTTTAAAACTGTGGGTATAAATCCAAAAAGATTGCGGGCAGTGGGTTTTGATCCTGCAACCTCTTCACTGCAAACACTGCATATTACCACTTCCCTAACATCACCAATGTGTATGTATATATATATATATATTTAGTTAAATATAGTTATATAAACCGTGGGTATGGAGGGAAGAACCGTGTTTATAGGAATCCCGCCAAAAATAATTTCCTTCCCGAGGGAAAAAAAACTTCCCCACACACACACGACAAACTTATACCCACGGTTTCTCATAACCGTGGGTATACGTATTTTAGCCCAGACCTATCCCCATGGTTTTGGGGAAAAACGTGGGGATAAGTCCATTTTCCAGCAGTGTTAACATATTAAAAATCATGTATGAATCTTGTAAACTATAGTTAATCTTGTTCTATTATGTTTCAGTATGGTTATGATTAATATTAAACCATTATGTGAATATTAATCCTTAGGAAAGTTTATATATATTTGTCTAATTCAGAGAAACTATAAGTTTTCCACTAGTTCCAGATTTTGGAAAAGTCCCTGACATAGTTACCTAGAAACCGTGACTCAGACACTGTAATCTAGACACCATGACTCTGACACGGTAACCATTTCCAGATTTCATGTAGCTTGTGACACCATTTTCTTGCTACCATTTCCAAGACATCATAACAAGACACTGTTCATAATTTTTCAAAGCAATAGACCCCATTACCTGAGACACTACTTACCTGACACCGTAGTCTCACAAAAAATTCCAGAATTTATAAAGCACCAGACACCACAACTGTGCTACCGGTTTCAGATCTCAAAATAATTGTCTCACTACGACTGTCTCACCACAATTGTGACACCATTCCATACTTAACCATTTTTTTACAATTTAATTTAAAAGTAATTTCTAACAGTAATATTTGAGTCATTTAATGACACTGACATAATTAATGATTTTTTGTAGAAATGTAACCTGATAGTATGAGGTATGAGGTGTAAATATCATGCTCCCTGTTTGATATAACTAATATATCCTGAAGATAAAATACATGGTGGTGCTTGAGTTGAAAAGAGTACGTAAAGTTGAATGCGTGAGAATAGTGCAGAACACATACACTAGAGAACACATGAAGTACTCTCAATTCCTAGTGGATGAACTATCGTGGATAGAAACCTCAAAAAACATTACAACAAAATCTATAACAAGATAAAGAGATAAAAAGCACATCTCATCAAATATGATACATTCTACAAGTCCAGAGCTGTATAAAACAACACTCATAGCATTTCTAATCCTTTTTCAATATCTTTTCTTTGTTGTGTACTGTTTTTATTACTTTTAGAGCAGTGTGTGTATCTTTATAAAAAAACAAACTATATCATACATTAAACTGGAGGATACATGATATCATCACTCAAATATATTTATACACATTGCTTCACCCACTTATAATTGTTGAAGATGTATTTTATGAATTGGTTGTTAATATTCTCATGAAGAACAATGGAATAGGTCTTGTGACCTAGACAGTCCTTTGTACTATTGTTAACCCTGATCTAGGGTGTGGATCAAGACTTTATATAAATATATATTTTTTTGGCAGGTGATCACCAAGTGGATTGGATTAGGTCTCATCTTGAGACTGAGCCACTTATTTTATCTATTGTGTCTTTCAATTTAGTTTTTCTTTGTTTAAACTTATATTTCAGAAAAATAAACTTTACTTTGACATTTAGTCTTGGATAGTAGTTATAACTATTTTTCCTTATTATATTAGTTTCAAAAGTTGTATCAATATCCTTTATTGTTATAACTGAGAATTAATCAATCATCTGAGAAACTATTTAAATAGTCAAACTATTATAATTTTATTACCTTGATTAACTGGCCTGTTTTAGTTTTAATTGGGGAATATTTTTAGATAAAATTTTTAACAATTTTTTTTATAGGAACTCAATTCACCCCCTCTTGAGTGTCCTACTCTGACTAATAGTAACACTACAAAATTCTAATGTATAACATTTTTTTTGATAGCGTTCATGATATGAATTAACAAGAACATAAGTGAATATATTATCCTCAGACTCCACTATATAATTACTATTTTAAATATATTAAATACATGATATATCTTGTAATAAATGAACCATCTAGTCAGTTTGTGTTGCACATAAGAGAAACCTTCCTCTATAGCTTGTGTTACACACAAGACTGAGTTTCACCAAATAACAATGTATTATTAAAATATTATTATTTAATATAATATGATATATCCTGGATATTATGTTAGAGTTTATAAATAATATTAACTAAATTATGAAAATTTTTGGTTTATATAAATATAGAATTAATTCATTGGTTACCAACTAATGAGAAATGAAAATAAAGAACCAATTTGATATAAAAAGAAATATTATTATTTATATGCTTACAATGGAGTTTTGTATTAATAAACATAGTTAATTAAAATTAGTGATTTTTATGAAAAATATATGTTATATATTCAATAAAATATTTTTTATATTCATCCATTATGTTTGATATGTATACGATAAGAACAAACCCTATTTTACACATAAAAATCTATATTTTTATAAAGGAAATTTTACCATAATTTAATGGAAACCCCCATTTTAATTATGAATTTTAATACATTACTTGATTTAATATGTCAAAATAACATTCATCCTTGGGAGAGAAACAAAATAATACGGTTAGAGTTAATTTTTTATATTTTTTTGAAACATTTCATTTTTTTCATGAATAGTTAAAAATATTGAATTTTAGTTCAAAACTCCTTTTTTATATAATTTATTTGTAAGGATAAATTATACTTTTTTTGGTTAAAAGTTAAATTAGATATTATTTTTATCAATTAATAAAATTTATTTCATTGTAATCATTTTCACTTTGAAATTAAGTATGAAAATATAACAAATGTTCAAACATTTTTACTTTAAAAACCTAGATTGTCATCTCGCATGTGGGTTGAATTTTAAATTAATTTCTGCCACTAATATAATTAAAATTTGGAAAAATGGATTCCATATTTAGAATAATACTAATTTATAATGTCTAATAATACCAACTTGGTATTGGACCAAAAATTTTAGTGAAAGTAAATAAAATTAATTACAATTATTAAGGTAAAATTAAGCTTAATAGAGAAAAAAACCATTACATTAAGGGCACAAATGACTTGTACACTTGTCCAAAATACATTGTATGTCCATAATTAATACATTAATCTTAAATTATTTATTTATTTATTGTTTTTAAGACATTTTTTAGGTAAAAACGTGGGTATACCAAACTTCTATTCAAAAATACCAACTGAGTCATTTTCCTCCCTTAAAAAAGGCAACCACCTCTCCCAATTCCTCACACCTCTCAAACCACTTAGTTTTGGAAAATATCTTCCCATATAGATTCCCAAAATCTCTATACTATAACTTTAATCTTTAATTTTGGAGTAAATCTTTCCAAGGAATCCTTTTGGTATAAACCCAAATATGTTACCCGATTAAGAGGTAACAACTTCTCTCAAGCTCTCAAGTTTCATTTACACTATCCACCCCATCAAATATCTTTATTACATTCTTACATAACAACAACAATATCATAAATATACTAGGAATTTTTTATGTTATTATTTATACCTACACATACACACACCTTCATCTAATGGGTAATTAATGTATTGTTTCTATGTACGGCTGACTACTACCTCACGAAATGATGATTGTTCATTTTTCCATTACAACCTCTCATGGTGTCCATTATGATGTAAAATATACTTATATATGATATATATGATATTTATAATGTTTTTATTCTTGTTTATGTTTTATTTAGAAGATTAATATTTTTTTCCATCTGGTGTAAATACAATAATTTCATTTGATAAAGTGTGGACTACCGCTCCTTCAAAGTGATATGGCTCGTTCATTCCATACACGAAACATGTAAAGGATGGTTTTAATAAAGATATGTAATATTTATAACATATATATATATATATATGATACTGGATTTATAATATACATATTTATTTATTATTTTTATTCATTTAATACAACAAAAAAATGAAAGTAGCGTTCATGTGTACGTACGACTTACCATCTCCATGGATAGTTCACTTTATTTATAATCTCCAAATATTATAAATTACTAAAAAGTCATATGTACTGAATATATATGATAATTAAATCATGTTTTACATTCTTGAGAAGATGAAATCATGATATATGTAATAGAAACAGTGTATTAAATGTCAAAACATATTTCATAAAACTAAGCAATTAACACCCGAAATAGTTAAAATAATAAAATAGTGTTAACAAAAGGGTAATAAAATATTATAAGGAATTAATATAAGATATTATAAACATTATTATGGTTCTTTTATAAGTTAGTATCATTTTTTAAACCACTATATAAGAGTCTAAATACCACAAAACAAAAGGAATTTTAAGGTAATAGAATTTCTTCTCAGTTTACATTCCATTGATAATTACTTGTTATTATGCATCAATTTACTTTTATTTGGTGTATATAATACCTTTTTCATGTTATATAATTAATACCCATATTATTATGATATTATAATTTTTATTTGATTCCATACCTTTCTAGATATTATAATTCAAATGTTTCAAAGTGGTATGTTACACTTTGGAATGTTAAAATATTATTCTCCTCAAGAATGTTCTTAATAATTATCTATGAAGTCTAACTTACTTTTATGATTGATAAATTTATCTTAAAATAATCACTTTATTGTAATAATTTTTCATATTAAATTACCTTCAATATATTTATTTTCACAGAATGGATATTATTATTTCCTAACCCGTATATCATTTTACATATGATGTTCACTTTGATAGTTATATCATTTACTGTGAATTATTGGAAAATCCATATCTTCAATTCAATATGGACACATTTTGATCAGGCATGTTGTTTATTAAATATATTAATAATTATTTTTACATACAAGACATGGGTTCAGAGCCATTGAAGGAAATCCCTATGAGGTGGGAACTGGTTAATGAAATCCCATCAATGCATCGATAGTCGCATCAGGAAAATTAGTTGGCCAAATAGTTTAAACTTTCTAATAACAGTAAAGGTATCATGTAACTATGAAATATGAAGTTTAATAATTATGAATTTCCATTGTTGAGAATTTAATTATTATTTATCCATGATATTTTTCATTGAAATATCCATGGATGCATTTTATTTTTAGTTTATTGATTTAATGTCATGTGTTTTTAGTTTCTTACCTTTCCATATTGATATTTACTTATCTAGTTATTTGTATGGCATGTGTTGTCAATCATTTAAATTTCCATGTTAATTTTTTCCTGTTGATTCACAATTGATTCCTCTTTACATACCCTTACTGAGCATTTCAGTTCACCCTTATTATGCTTCCATTATCAAAATTATGAATAATAACTATTTGAATAAGAATTCAAGGAAATAGTTTATTTTATTTTATATATCTTTCTTGTATTTCCTATTTCCAAATGTATTATTAGTATCATGTATGTAATCTGGATTTCCTATAGTGCTCAATTGATCGGTCCTTTGGGATTTAATTCCTTGTAATCATGATAATGTAATAAACTAATGCACCAGCTTTGGGATTCTGTGGTTGGGGCATTACAGTTGGTATCAAAGGAAGTTTAGCATCAAACTTGGAAACTACATTTAGAAAAACAATATTAGGGAGAACAACTCTATATATAAATAAATGATATTTATAGAACAACATCATATAATTTTTTTGAGGAATATATATCGTGGGTATTCCTTGAAATACATTCACATCTTGATACTAAAAGTTGTTGTGGTTCAATCACAGAGGTACCTAGGAGTAATAACTCTGATGAGGTGTTGTAGGCCAGACTCAGGGTAGCCTGGTACATGAAAATGGGCCTTACTATGCACCTAGTTTGACACTCCTTGGGATATACTTAGGATAATTCAAATTTTCATTACAAATCATTATCAAGGACTTGAAAGTAAAGATATCCTCAAAGAAACAATGTTTACAATTATGAGATTATCTATGCAAAAGAACTTCAATTTAGGTTAAGTATTCCACTAGGATTGGGTTTATATATTATTTTATGATTTAATATAGTGTATTATATTGTTTAGAAATGGAATGTACCATAAGGAATGTAAACTCCACCAACTTATGTGATCTATCGAGTAAGAAGGATCGTATCATTCATGGTATTAAGAAAACATTTAAAAGGGAAATAGTCTCCCAAGTATTCTCATCATATGAGGAAATAATATCATGTGATAACAATATAGGTAAATAATCAACCATGACTTATATCATCGAAGGAAACCAAGATAATAATAGTATACATGAGAACCATGAAAAAGGTGATGATTTAAAGAAGACAAAGGTAAAGAAGGATTTTATGACATGTGATAATTATAGCAAGAAACACACTGGTACTTTCTTGAAGGGAATGGGAGTTTGTTATAAGTGTATAAAAAAATGAAACAAATTTTGTGATTTCAAGGGGAATAAAAAGTTTTCCAATGTACAATGATTTAACGGCAAGGATATGAGATGCTATGGGATACAATGTCCCTAGAGTCAAATGAATATACCCATAATGACACTATTACTTAATGATCAAGTTATTCTATTGCCGCAAATGAAGTGGAATGATTAATATTCCAATTCAAGAATTATCTGATTTGAGTATTTTATCAGTAATGTACTTGTTATAAGAATTAATGAATATATGAGGATTATACTATAGTACTCTTTCGTTAAGGATTTGAGATCTTATTTTTAATGGTACGAACAAAAGTGATTCATTAGAAATTTAATAATTTCATAATACATGTTATTGAGGGAAAGAAAACCTTTAATATGTTCTGGATGTTGAGATAATGATGAATAAATGATTAATTTGGACAAGTGATAACTATATTGGAATTGATTAATGACTTTTAGAAAAGTGGTCTATGATATTATTGATTGAGTTTACAATAATTTTGGATTAAAGGAATATATCCAATAACCTATGTCTTAATAAATTAATAAGGAATAATTCATGTTTTCAATGAGTTTTTATGTTGATTTGAGTTATTAACATATTTCAAGAAGATACATAATGAATTTTTCACATGTTTGGAATGTGAAAATTTAGAGATTATTCATGTTGATTAAAGTCTAATGATAAGTTCATTTTTGAAATTAAGTGAATTTCTATTAGAAGATATTAGATCACAATTTTTTGGAAAATTTAACCATTTACAATATGGTTTAAGATGATCATTGGATGAGATTTTACTGGTTAGTTTATTACTTCACCATATATTGTGTCATATGCTAAGAGATGGAGTATAAATAGTTCAAGGCATAATGAAAGGAAAATATTATTTTTATAAAAATTTATATTTACTTATATTCTTATATAGTGAAATAATTCATTAACTATAAAAAATGGTATTAAAAAATGATGATCATCTTGAGGCGCCTCCTTAGGACCCTACTGAGCTTCCCTTGCCATCATCATCTATCGGCATGCCCAATATCAATAAGGCATGGGGTAGATATGTTGTTTTAGATGCACATACCCACCTGCAAGGAGTTTCTTCTCATGTTGGTGATCCTATCCAACACACATTTACTTCCAATGATGAAAATATTGTGGCCATCCAGGACCTGGCCACTGAGGCACTTCCTCAAGAAACTATTTCTATCAAGGTTGTTACTAATGCAGATCTTGTCATCTCTGCTGCACATCAGGCCTAGCCTGAGCATGATGTCCCCCCCTCCACCCCGCCTAATATCCAGGTTCAGGGGAATTTATCCACTATGACTAATGAGGTAAGTCCCACACTAAGCAGTGCATTAGAGCCACCTCTACTCTCTCTAGTCACGACAGTAAGTCCTTTCCACTCTACGGAGTGGATGGTCACGACCGAGGGATTGCGTATGCCTGATTTCGGTGTATATTACTTCATAGAAGTGCCTTCAAGAAAGGATACTAAGAATATATCAATTGGATATGCACCCGGTGAGGAGTTATGTCCCATGAATGGATTCACCCTGCTCAGTGGAAAGTACTGGTCTAAATATGTTGAGGACCATCACCCTGAATATGGAGAACTAATGGGGGAAACCACTATCTCTAAACCCATGAATAATTTTATAGGAAGGTCTAAAAAGAAGGGGAATAATAAAAAGGGGAAGGGAAACAACCCATTCTCTAAGTCTGATAAGATGAATCTGCCTCATCCTAGGGGAAACCCATCACCAATTTTATGAGGATCGTGTTCTAGAATTTTAAAGGGCTTGAGAATTCTCCCACGACCTTATTCCTTAGGCATTTTCTACTCTCCAATACGCCAATGAACTTTGGGATTATAGAATGCATTATAAACTTTGAAAACTAGAAGGTATTCAATTAGACCATCCTTGGATTCTCCATTGTTTCTCACAATAGGACTGAGAGTTACCTGGAAACCCTATATGTTATGAATCATGATTACATTCAGGTTCTTTCATTTTAGGCGAGATCTCAAATCATTTACATCTCAATATGATTTCAAAATACTACTTTAACCTTGTACTTATTGTATTCTTCCTATTTGTACACTAGGAGAAGGGCACTCAAGAGAAATTTGGGTCAATTAAATGAGATTATTGATCAAAACTTGATTGTTATTGGAGACTTCAACACTATCTTAAGGTCGTAAGAGAATATTGGACCCAAATTCTCCCAAACTGCTTCCAAGGACTTATCTCACTACTTGGACCAATGTGACCTCACTCTAGTTCCTGTTTTTGGAGCCTCTTTCACATGGGTATGGTTTCCAATAAAAGGAAGACATGCTAGTATTCTTGATGGGTGATTCTATTATATCAGTGAAATGTGTTCCCTCACTGAGGTCTCTGGGTTTACTCTTTCCAAGTTTAACTTGGATCAAAATCCACTTTATTTTTTATCTCTCAGAGGGTATTATACGGTCATCCCCATGCCCATTAAATATAACAATGCATGGATCACAATCCCTAGTTACAGGGAAGTGGTTCTCAATGGCTGGAATAACACCTTTCATGGAATCTCCCACTATATTGTGGTCTCCAAACTCAATAAAATTATGTTTCAACTAAAACAATGGAGCAAAAACTCTTTTTATAGGTTATATGAGGACATTAATTCTGCTGAATCACAGCTTTCCATCTGCCAAATTAACAACCAGTAGCTGCACATGCCTTGATGAGAGAAGCTCCTACTTCACTCCAAGTTGGATGACCTTCTGACCCTTAAAGAGAGGCTATCCAAAAAACAATTCAATGATAAGTGTCTCAAATATGGGAATAGGAACTCCAAATTATTACATCATCTTTATAGGGAGAATAAGGCCAAGAAAATATTGAATTCCATTCATATCAATGATTCCACCTTCACAAATGAGAATGATTTCTCCAATGTTGTGGTGGATTATTTTAAGGTATTGTTTAATGATGATGTTGATGAGCGTTATAACCACCTGACTAACTTCACTATACCATGTATTGATGAGAATCAGAACAATGCCTTAATATATGCCCCTTTTCAAGAGGAAGTCAAATCTGCATTGTTCTCTTTGTACATGGAAAGTGCAGAAGGCCCAAATGGTTTTGGAAATAGATTTTTTATGTTCTAATAGAACATTATGCATGTGGAGATCACCAATGAAATCAGATAATTCTTTCTTTATAACTCATTACCACATGTAACCAACTCCAACTTCCTTACTTTGATCCCAAAGAATGATAATTTTCTTGAAATAGTGATTTTTGGCTGGTTTCCATTAGGAACACCATTCCCAAAATTATAAGAAAAAATTTGGTCATAAGGATGGGGAATATTTTTTGAGATCTCATCACCCCAAATCAATTTTGGTTTGTTCCTAGGAGTATAATTACAAAATTATTATTTAAAACATCAGAAGGAATCAACATCATGAGGAAAGAAATACAGTATGGGAATTTTTTCCATGATGCTAGAAATTTCCAACCCCTTTGACACAATCAAGTAGATTTTTATCATCAGCTTTATTAGGAAGTATGGTTTCTCCAACAATTTCATCAAAATGGTTACCATTATAATATCTAGTTCTAGGTCTCAATTATTATCAATGGCTCACCAAAAGGGTTCTTTTAATTCTCCCATTGAGTTAGTAAAGGGGACCCACTCCCAGGTATTCTTTTTTCAATTGCTAAAGATTATTTAACCTGGTGAATTATTTATCTCATATAGGATGACCTATTCAAACAAATAAAGTCAAGAAGGGACCTTCATGTTCCCACCCATATTCTTTATGCTAATGACATCCTCCTATTTGGGAAACCCAATTAATGAACCTTGTATCCAATCATAATGATATTCTAGAATTATGAGAGTGTGGTTTGGCAATCCATTAGATGGAACAAATCTTCTATCATCTTTGGAAAGGGGGATCCAAACTCTAGGAAACTACGTATTTCTAGATCCTTTGGTGTGAAGAGGGGATCACTCCCATTTATTTATCTATGTGTCCCTCATTTTTGTGGGAGGGTGAAGAGCATTCACATTGAGAGCATATCAGGCAGGATCACTCAACTACTTACCAAATGGACAGGGAAGTTCTTGTCACAAGTGGGTAAGGTTTTCTTGATTAAATATGTTATCACCTCCATGTTTGTCCCTGCCTTCTTCATCTATATGTGGATAGTTAATCTTATCAAAATTCTACAAGATAATATTAGGAACATTGTTTGGATGAGATGTATTAGTGAAATAAAATTGTTTTATGTGGCTTGGAAATATTTTACTAATCCTCTTAATATGGGGGCTGAGAATTAAGGATCTCAAAAGATTTAGTGATTCTCTTATTTGAAAATTCACTTTGAACTTTTTCAACTAACATGATGATGACCTAGATTTTATTTGGGAAAGGTTCACATGTAAACACTATGATGGTTTCACTGGTTACATACCTTCCTCTATCTATTCATCAATTAGATCCTCATACACAGACATCAAAGATCACTCAAAAAGGGTAGCATCAAAACAATCGAATGTGAACTGTTGGTCCACCACCAGGATTGAAAGGCCCCTGCTTAATTTTTTCACAACACTTCATGAATTAAGTCACATCTCTATTTCTAATCTAAACCAAATAATTAGAGAATTTTATGAGATCCTTCCAGATAATATCATTTTTCAGATTCATAGGTACATTTTTATTGACATCTACATCCTCATATGGAAGCTAAACCTTGTTGGGTGGCTTAATACATTGGATTTATATAGACATAAATTTCCACGGGGTATTGATCCTCCAACTTGGATCTCAAATTTCAAGATACCATTTATTCCACTAGTAAACCATCTACTTTTGTGGAAAATATGGAAAAATTGGTTTCCCGTCCAATTGAAGCTGAAGAAGTCTAGTTACAACCTGGCCACATTCTATAACCTCTATCTTCATGCTGAGAAGAATATTTAGCACACTTTTTCAATGTAAATTTGCAGATGAGTTGTGGCCATACTTGCAGAATTTATTCAAGCTCCACATCATCCTGAAAAGTTTGTTTTGTGACCTACTTAATAGTTTATCAATGCTGAACTGAAGTAAGCGGCTTCATAACTTTATACTCACTACTACATCCACTATTGTCTCGTATGTTTGGGGTGTTTGAAATGTAGAATCCTTCAATAGGAATCATCTCTCCTTTCATGGCATAGTTTAAATTATCCATAATGTGGTCCATTTGGCATCTCAAATACAAACACGTTCGATGGATAATGATGCTAATGATATCTTTATTTTTTATATTCTTAAAGTTTCTATAAAGAATTAAAATTCATAGGTTTTATATTTTATTCTTTGGATCCCCCTGATTACATAATGGATCAAAGTCGATGTGGATAACATAGCTTTGGGAGCACCCAGCCCCTCGGGGTGTTGCAGGGTATTCCATACACACATAGGCTTTGTGAAAGGATTATTCTATCACTTTATTAGAATTGGATGTGCATACAAATCCAAGCTTTGGGCAATGATGAAGGCATTCAATTTTTCAATTCAATTCAGATGGAAGCTACTCTAGCTTGAATCTGATTTGATGCTTGTGGTGGATGCACTCAAGAACAAGTACAAGAGAGTTCCTTAGATACTTCTACCACAATTTATTGAATGTATCATCCTTTTATAGGATCTCTAATTCAATGTCACACATTCTTATAGGGAGGTAAACTCAGTGCCAGATGCTTTAACAAAAAAGGCTATAGTGGAAAGTAGCTCGATGTGGCCCTTTACTACCCCATATTTCTGTGCACCCTCAGTGGACAATGATATGAAGGGTGAATTACAGACCTATTTTTGTAAAAAATCCTTTAAATTCTTTGGTTTAACTTTTTTTAATAAACTTTGGGGGACTAGTCACACTTGGTCTTGAGCCTTCTTTTCCTATTTTACCCATATAAACCTATATTTTTATAAAGGTAATTTTACAGCCTTATAATGGTGAACCTATTTTAAATCTTAATTTTGAAACTTTAAATGATTTAATATGTAAAAATAAATTTCATATTTTAAATTGAAATATAATAATTAGGTTAGGGTGAATTTTTTATATTTTTCTGAAATATTTCATTTTTTAATGAATAGTTAAAAGTACTGAATTTTAGTTCAAAACTAATTTTTTATATAATTTATTTATAAGGTTAAATTAAAATTTTAATTAGTTTTAAAGTTTAATTAGATAATATTTTTTATCAAATAATACAATTTATTTCATTGGAATCATTTTTATTTTGAAATTAATTTTGAAAACAAAGAAAACATTCATACGTTTTTACTTTAAAAATTGGTATTATCATCCAACCTATGGGATGAATTTTAAATGAATTTATTTCACTTATTTGATTATAATTTGGAAGAATGGATTCCATATTTTGAATCTGAATAATTTATAATATCTAATAATACCAGCTTTTTTTTACCAAATATATTAGTGAAAGTAATTAAAATTAATTACAATTATTAAGGTAAAATACAGATTAAAAAGGAACTAAACCTTTAAATTAATGGCTCAAATGACCTAGACACTTGTAAAAACCCCATTGGATAGCCATACTTCTCCCATTAACCATCTATTATTTATTTTGGTTGGTTTTTAAGACTTTTGATAGGTAAAAACATTGGTACACCTAACTACTTCTAAAAAATATCAAGTTCCACCTCTCCGCATTCCTCACACCTATAAAACCACTTAGGTTTGGCCAATATATACCCATATAGATTCCCAAAATCCCTCACCTTAACATTGAATATGCAATTTGGGCAGAAATCCTTACAAGTAAGCCTTTTGGTACACACCAAAAGAAGTTACCCAATTAAGAGGTAACATCTTCTCTCAAGTTATTGGTTTTAATTTTCATTCTCCACCCCCTCAAATATCTTTATTCCATGATTAAATAAAAAAACCAGTACCCTAAATATAAAATGATGTTTTTATGTTATTATTTCAACCTACAATTACACACATCTCTTTCTAATGGATAATGAACACATTGTTTTTGTGTACGGTGAACTATTTCCTCACGAAACAATGATTCTTTATTTTTCATTTACCACCTCTCATTGTGGAAATTATGATAGAAAATATGTTTATAGTTGTTATATATTATATTTAGAATTCCTTTATGATTCTATAATTTTTATTTAAAAATACCTTTATTCTTTCCATCTTGTATAAATATGATAATTTTGTTTGAGGAAGTGTGGAATATCGCCCCCTCAAAGTCATACGACTCGTTCATGCCATACATGGAATGTATAAAGGATGGTTTTAATAATCCTATGTAACATATATAAAATATTCATATGATAATGGAATTATAATATATATATATATATCATTTATTTTTCATTATTTTAATACAAAAAAGAAATGAAACTAACATTCCTGCACACGTACAGCCTACCATCTCTATGAACGGTGAACTATTTTTCTAATCTCCAAATATAGTAGATTAACCAAAATTAATATTTAAGGAATATATGTGATAATTAAACCATGGTTTAAATTTTTTATATGATTAAATTATAATCTATGTAATAAGAATAGAAAATTAAATGCCAAAACATTCTGGAGAAAACTAAGCAATTAACACCTAAAATAGTTAAAATATTGAAATAGTGTTAACAAATGGGTAATTGAATATTATAAGGAATTAATATATCATATTAAAAAAATTATTATGGTTATAGTATAATTTATTAACATATTTTAAACCACTATAGAGGAGGATAAGGATCACATAATAAAAATAAGGTTAAATGATGTTAATTTCTTCTCAATTTAAATTTCATTGGGACTTATTTGTTATTATGTGCCAATTCACTTTTAATAGGTGTATATAAAGAATTTTTCATTTATATCATGAATCCAAAAATTACCATGATATTCTAAGTTTCATTTAATTTTCCTACCCTTTTGGATATTATGATTCAAATGTTCAAAAGTGGTATGGTACACTTTGGAATATTTAAATATTATTCCCCTCAAGAATGTTCTTCATGATTATCTATGAAATATTACTTCCTTTGGTGTTTGATAAATTTATCATGAAACGATAAATTTATTATGATCATTTTTCATTATAAATTACTTTTAATATCCATATTCTCACACAATGAATATTATTATTTCCTAAACCATATATCATTTTACATATGATGTTCACTTTGATAGTTATTTATTTAAGTGATAATTATTAATAAATCTTTATCTTCTATTAAATAAGGATAAATGTTGATAAGGTACATTGTTTATTCAATATATGAAGAATTATTTTTTATATTCAATACAAAGGTTGGGGACCTTTTAAGGCATGCCTTACGGGTTGGGGACCAGTTAATTATAGCCCCTCAATGCATCAGTAGTCACATGAGGTAAATTAGTTGGGAATATAGTTTAAATTTTCTATTGATGTTAAAGTTATCATGTGACTAGGAAAAATAACAATCAATAATTAAGAATTTCCTTTATTTATAATTTAATTATTATTTATACTTGATATTTTGTGTTAACATATCTATGGATGCATTTTCTTTTTAGTTCATTGATTTAATAGCATGTGTTTTTAGATTCTTTCCCTACCATATTGATATTACCTTATCTTGTTATTTTTATAGCATGTGTAATTAGTTATTTACCTTTCGATGTTAATTTATTCTTATTAATTCATTATTTATTCTATATTACTTACCCTTACTAAGAATTTGAGCTCACCCTTATTATGTTTCCTTTCCCTAGGTTATGAAAAAATAACTCTTTGAATAAGTATTCAATGAAGCAATTTATTTTATTATATGTTCCTTAATTTCATTTCCAATTTCACAATATGTTATGGTTACATTTTATGTCATCTTGATTTATAATACTGCTAAACTGATCGGTCCTTCATGATTTGATTCCTTGTAATCATGTTAATGTAAAAAATAATGCATCGGCTCTGGGATTAAGGGTTCGAGCATTACATTTATGTTTTGCATTAATATTATATATATATATATATATATATATATATATATATTTTAATCTAATTATTTCTCAATTATCATTTATTTTATTAAAAAATATCATGTTGATTTTTTTTTCTATATGACACAATTATTCCTACACCATAAGGGATGTCGTAAAATGAAACAAAAAATCAAAAATAAAAAAATTCCCTAAAATAAATTTTTGTTTTGAATTATATAATTTATCAATTGATTATAAATAAAAAGGAATATAATTTCTAAATATTTTTTTTGTTTTTATATGGTTTTAATTAATTAATTATTTATAAAATGTTTATAATTATTTAATAAATTTTTATTTAATTTTTATTTAATGAATAACCATAAATATTAAATGTTAATTTTAAAATATATTTTACAAATTATATTAAATTACATAGAGTTTATAAATAAATTGTTCCTTTAGAAATTATAAGTTTACCTTATAAAGTTTTTATAAATCATAAAAAATATGTCAAAATAAGATAAAGTTGTTAAATTTATTTTTATGAGTTGATCATAATATTCAGTTTTAATTATTCCAATCATAGTCTTTATTCATGAAATTATTTAATCTAAATCAAAATGGGTATTTATGATTATTTTATAAAGGTTTAATAATATGAATATATGATTATGTATATATTTTCAGATAGAAAATATGACTACAAAATGTTTTAAATTCATATAATATTATATTTTTAATGTAAGATCCATAGAATAAACAATAGAAAAGTATTAGTATTAGAAAATGAATATAATTTGATTATAAATAAAATTATGGAAGCCTTGTAATATATATTGATAACTTATATTGTTTTATTTTTAGCATTTTTGATGAATTTTTCATAAATAGTTTATATAATGTTTAAATTTTTTTATTGTATATTTAATTATTTTATTCCATGTTTTATTAATAGATATAACTGTAATATTATTAATTTTTATTTATGGATTAGTTTTAAGACTTAAACTACTTCTATGTGACAATTAAATCTTCTAAAAAGTTTCATTCTATGTATGATAACATATTTAGTTTTCTATTACCTTCAATTTTTATTTTATTGAATTATGATATTGCATTTGGTAGTAATTTTTTTTAAATAATTGTTCTTATAATTTTTATTTAACAAGGATCACACTTGAATAAAGTATCACTATGTAGAGGGGATTTGTGTGAGAAAACTCATTGGTATGAAGGCTTATTCTATGCTAGGAAACAAGATGGTTTACTATATGTTTCTTCAAGATTAATCATGTGGATATGGTTGATTATATATATTTTTTATCATTTACATGAAATGGGTTCATATACCTTATGCAAGTAATTCATTGGTATATTTATGGATATTATTGTCATTTAATTAATGTTTGAAACAAAATCTAGTAGTTGTGTAATTTTTCCCAAATAAATATACTTTAAACACATTGATTTAGAGGATGAAATAAGAGTCAAAAAATAATTATAATCATGTATACATAATAGGAATAATACAAGGGTAGTTTGTGGGATAAACCCCCCTCTAAAAATGGGATGTATTAGACTTATTTCAAATGAAACAAGTGTTATGATCTCAATCACTAAACTTTGTAGGTTCTGCTAAAGTATGATGCCTGTGGATATTATTTTTTAAGGTCTATTGGGAATAGATAACTCTATGTGTTAGGTAAACAAATACCACACTGAGATTTGGTATATAGTTATATGGATTTTCCTAAGATTAACCGTACAATAGGAATTATTTTTATTTTATCCATATAGACTAGAAAAATATTTTTCAACTAAACCATCCATGAATCAGATGTGATATAATTTGTATTATGTCCTAAAAAAATAACTATTTTGTGAGTGGAATACAAAATAAGACTCATTACTGATGAAATATTGATATTATCCCACTAATCGATATGATGAGCTTAAAAGGGTTTATCATTTTAATGGTACCTATTTAATAAAATTTCAATTTAAATATTAGTAAAACGTGATACTCATCGAATAAAAACTCAAGTTGATGGTATGTAAAATCTTTTCCATCTAACAAAAAATTGATACTAATTATTATAAAATAAAATATTAATTGGAATTATTTTTGTGATAGGTAACTTCAAACAATTATATGTGTTGGGAAAACACCTTCCAAATTAACTTACTATTTACGTAGTTTAATAGCTAGATCAAATATATACTTAAGAGAAGAATAAAATGTTTAACCTATGGTTTAAAAAGAATTATATCAACATTAGAAAAATGAAATTATATCTCCACTCATATATTAAATATGATTTATTATGATAATGACTTGGTGATATTGAAGGGGTCCTATTAGATTAATCAGGCTAATGAATTTATCTGGTAATAATTTTGGGGAATTTTATGACATTGAAAATGGGTCCCAAAAAAGGAGATCTAGTATTCACAGTGAATTGGGGATACAAAAAAAACAAACTAAATTTACATATTCTAAAACTATATCAATATTAAAAGTTGGTAAATCGATAAAAAACATGGTCATTTTGAAAATCCTGATGTTAAACCCTCCAATATATCCAAAAAAGTAAAAAAATCCCCTAAAGATTTTTCGCACATATGTAGTCTCATGCTACCCTCTCACCATGTAGCTCTCATAGATTCACTATATTCCAATATTTACTATGAACTCTTCTTATATATTTATTAAACCAATTCAATTCATTGAATATAAAATGATATAATAAAATGGAACCATGTAAAACTCACATATCATGACCCCTTAGGAAGAACCACTATCCACTGAGTCTTCCACATAGTGAAAGATCTCCATCAAATTACACATATGTTTATAAGGTTTAATCATCAAAAGGATAAGTTCTGGAAACCACCTCCCTCGTTTATCCATGCAGATATATCAACTAAGGAAAAAATATATGTTTTCGGAACCATTATCTACACATTGTGCTACATAATCTAACAGACAAAAATGTGGGTTTTAGGTATATTGAGACAACTAGATTAAATATCATAAGGCAATAATTAGGGTATGAAATATTAATACCCCCCTTTGATTGTGTTTCATTTTTAAAACATATCATCTTATCTCATTTTCTCACAAAAATTTATTATTTAATGAATGACATGAAATATACAAATGAATTTTTACATGGTTCACACAAACACGACTAATCCAAGGGGTATTCAAGGAAACATTAAAATCTACCAGATTCATGAAAGAAATTTCTATAACAATATTTTAAGAAGACTCACATCCTCCTAGTTTACAACCACTAACTTTTTTAAAACTCACTGATATTTTGTCTTAGACGATATTAGTACTCCTCTAGAAGAATATTTTGATATTCAATCTCATATATGAGCATTTTCACACAGACATAGTTCTGGAATTGAGTCCCTCTTTCATAATTGAGATGAAATCAGATCTTCCATGTAAAATTTTATTTAAAAATAAATCATTTGTTAATTTTTATCCTATGTAGACTATGGAAGTGAATTTTCGTTGAGGGTATAATTAATTGCATACTACTCCTATGAGAACTACCCCATGTTTAAGGTCCCTTCATTAAATTCTCATGAAGACTGCAAGAATGTATCCTACATGGACTAACTCTATATAGACACCCAATGAAATTCCTAATCTTCGTATTACTATCTTTAAACCTATTTTTTAATTGAAATATTACCACTAAGATCTTACTTTAAACTCAGTGCTTCATGATAGTTCCTTTATGATTTCATATTCACTGTGAGAATGATTCATGATGAAATTATCTTCATCATCGTAGAAATTACCATGATAATCATTAAATTCAATTTTCATCTTTCCTAAATGAAGATATTATAGAGAATTATATAGAAATAAAGCCACGATAAATCCACTCATATTGAAATTAAAATATTAACCCATATAAAATATCATCTACATGTTATGTACCTTTTTTGAATCTTATAGTCATATCCACTCATATCACTATGTACATTTTTCATAGTATAATGGAAATTACCACCTCTCGATCACAAATAATTAGGCCACTAATAGATTCCATTACAGTCATGTGAACCCATTACATGAATATTACGCCTTTACCAAATTTCCATTACTTGGATTTAATATGGATTTTTTTACTTATGATTTGATATCCCTGTAATAGAATACCTTTACAAGTGATCATCTAGGAACATTCATTGTAGTCTGTCTACCATATAACTAATATGTGGTATGTGTATCATATAAGTGATATAAATAAAAGATATAATATATCTTATATGTGTTCTGACTATTGTATAACTCTAATACAATCATTCTTTCATGAGATTCATACACATTATCAATATTTTCTATAAGAAAATGATCTGATTTTCAATTTTCTCTATAATTCCTAATTACCACCAAGTTCATCCCAACCCATTTTTTACAAACAATTTCTCTAAAAAAACCATGAAACTTATCAAAAAAATTGTTCAATTAGAAAAAAAACAAAAAAAAAACTAGGATAATATCTTGAGGAATGTTTTGAAATCAATTTATTCTATTGGGTTTGTTGATAAGACTTGAAAACCCATTAACCATCATGTTTAAAAATCACGTTCACTTTAAACTTCACACAAGATTCACCTATTGTAACTCTAAAAACATCCCAATATCTTACTAAACATGAACTATTAGTGGATGTGAACCAATATTGATTCGATAAATAAGATAATAATGAAAATACAGTCAATAAATCACTTAATTCTTGATACCACTTGTTGAACCATGTTTATATCATGAAACCAGTTCCTAAGCTTCTCTTGGTAAATAATATTCATCATGAATTTGAAGGTTACCATTTTATGATATGTAAAGAAATAAAAAAATGATTAATCATTTTCATGTGTTGATATAAATATCTTACACCATTTTTCATTATGATTCAACAAATAATAAGTAGCCACTTCATCATCTTTACACTCCCACATAGAAAGTATGAATAATATCTCCCCCTATTTTATGAACAACACTTCTCTCCATTGGTGATTGAACCCAAATGTTACTCTTCTATGGTATTCAATTATGAATTTATTATCTATTAGTTCATAGATTTTTTTTAACACATATGTTTTTTCCAATGATAAATAGAAAAAATCTACAATAATGGGTTGAATGACTATTTTTGAAAAAAAAACCAATTTTTAAACTTATGTTTTTAACTGATTAGATTTATGAAATACCATCTAAATAAATGATCTGAATAAAAATATTTAATTGATCATAAATATAAATAGTATGGAATAAAAAAATTATCAAAAATTATAATTAATTTTTTATGAAAACCCTACAATAGTAATATGATCAGTATAAATAAAAATTTAAATCTCCTATAATTCAGTTTCAAACACGGTGAAATTTGTAATACAATACATTGATTTTTTGAGTAAATTAAATAATTAATTAATGGATATTTTTAAACCACAATTTTAACAAAAAGTATAAGGTGGATCTACTAAATCTATCCAAGGTATTTATTAATTTATTAATTTAAACCACTCATGATGTATCCTTTATTTTATAATTATAGGATGGTTAATCTTTATGTTGTTGGAATCTATTAACCTAACCAGTAGGTAAATTTTGGGTTCAAACCTCATAAACTCTATCTTATAAGTTTAATAAATTCTTGATCTCGTAATATCCCAATTTATAAAAACTATAATGTAAAAACTATGAGATTTTTAGAAACCCTCACTAGACATTTCTCTCAGTAGAAGCACTTTGAAAGAAATAAATTGCACTAATCATAAGTTGTATTGTAAACAAGAAATTTTAAAAAAATTATTAATATCATAAATAAACTTAATCCTCTATGAATTAATTATTCTGATGATTTAGGAAGTGTAAATATTTATAGATCATGTGAGGAAAAACATTAATATTTTTATTTCTCAAATCATGGAATTAGTTGTAACAACATAAGTAACATATTTTTAATATTACTATTTTCTATGGTCTTTGATTTTTCTAATGATGGATTTATCATGCCCCAAAACTATTTTTTCATGAATCACATTTCTATAGAGTTTCTTGAATCTTTTGATCACTACACTATTAAAATCATTATAGAGTTTTCAAGTATTTTAGTTATCACCATTTTGATCAACCAATGGATATACTCTTTTATAATTTATTTGAATTTCATATTATTTGTCTACCAATATTTCATTAACCATAAAAATAAAATAAAATTCATTTTAAAATAGGTTTATGCATACTATATTTTTATTTACAAAAAAAGAAGTGAGAATTTAACTCAATGATCTACACTTTTTTTGGAATGTAAAAAACACAAAAGTAAAATATATGGCCAAAACACATATCAAATTAATTATTTTAAGATTTTTTTGGAAATTAATTGGTTTAAAAATAGCTACCATTTTATGATATAATTTTAATAAAAAAATAGAAACAATAAATACTTCATCTATAAAAAATAATTTATGTCATAAATGCAGTATAAAATGATTCCAAGGAAAATATGTGGCCAAACATATATCAAAAAAATTATGGTAAGAAATTAATTCATAATTTATTTATTTTAAATCATATTTTCTCTTCCAATGAAATTTTAATTATAAAAACTAACAAAACACACTTACCCTATAAAATTAATGTTATGTAATGAATAAATAATTAAGAAACATTTCCTTCCATAAGATTTAAAAATATTCTTATTTGATAAATAATAATGTCAAGGAAATAACTAATTAATAAAATATGTAATTATAAAAGTTAAATAATAATTTAAATATATTCATATAATAATGTATTATCACCCTATTTTTAGGATGGTTCAGTCAAAATTTTAGCTGAAATTTTCAACCATTCATAAAATTGAAAAAATATATAATTTAGAATATTTATTTGTAAATAAAAGAAAAAATATGAAATAAAATTTTAATATTGATGATAAACCAAGGAAGTTGAAATTGGAAACTGACAATAATGTAAAATCAATTAAATATTAACAAAAATAAAAAACCAAAGAAATAATAAATTTATTCCCCCTCACTTGAAGAGTTTTTAAGGGTTGGATATTTTTTAAACAATATGTAGATTAAAGATCACACTATGTCGATCATTCCAAAATTATGATTAATGAATTTGAATCAATTAAAATATAATTATTTTCAAAAAAAATATGCATCTTTATTTTTTTTGTTAATAATGTTTTGAGTTATATTATCCTTTTGTGTGTGATATCTAAGGAAATATTCTTTTACATCTATGTAATTTTTCTAGGTGTGATGTATTGGGTGTCATAATTAGGAAACACCATTAGTATTATCCCAAATAATTAGAGTTTGAGTGACACTCAATCCAAAATCCACTAATGTGTGTTACATCCACAACATTTGAGTATAATAACTTCTAGATGCTGAATATTCAAATTTACTAGTGAAAATGGTTATATAATGTTTCTATCACTGGACTATGAAATTAAAGCTTCATCTATGAAATTACCTGTTCCAGAAATAGTTTTATATCTAGTTTATAGCCTCTAATGTCAAAATATGAGTGAATTTTAAAATCATTAACATTTCCATATGAATAAAAGAAACCATGTTTTGAATAACCTTTATGTTAATGAAAAATATATTTTACTTGTTTGAATTGTGAATCCATCTAATTATCTTGAAACCTCATAAAAATCATAATTAAAACATAACGTTTTTTCAATATGCTATATGATAGATAAAAATTCTGGTCATGGTTTTGTAGTTTTTTTAATTTACCATTTTCTAGATTCATCAAGATCATCTTTGATAGATTATTATACCATAGTACTTAGACATAAAGTAATTTCAAAACCAAAAAATTTGAGATAGTGTTTAAAATATTTATATTAAAATTAAATATTTCCTTTTGGTTTTTTAGAAAAACGAAAAATAATAAAAAATTAATGTTCTATCATCATACTCAATTGAAATTCATTTTTCATAAGTATTTAAAAGCTACTTGAAATATATTTTTTTGGTGAAAAATATTATTTCATCAACTTATGTTCAAACCAAAATAGTAGTCACAAAAAAGTTTCATTATAAATATGCTTAGATCAATAATTCCTTTTAAAAAATTATTTTTATTACATATCTAGTAAGTGTATCGTACTAAACTCTTGAGGAATTTAAATTCCATATAGTTTATTGATAAGTTTTAATATAATGTTTTGAAATATAGTGTCTTCAAAACCTTGAGGTGGTTCAATATAAAATATTCTTCAACATATCCTTTATGAAAATCACTTTTACAAACCATTTTAAATAAATGAAAATTTAAATGTTCTATGGTGGATAGTAAAAATATAATAGGTTCCAATATTTATACCAATGAAATGGTTTTTCCATAATCAATTCCTTTTTCTTAGAAATAACCCTGAGATATAAGTATATATTTATATTAAAAAATAAATCTATTTTTATCACACTTTTGTTTTCTAAAATACAATTTTACTCCAATTACCATTCAATCATAATTTTATCCAACTATTTTGCAAACAACAAAAAATTATAATTGATTGATATATTTTACATATTCCCTATCTATAATTTATCACCAAAAAGCATCGCTTTCCATTTTAGGAGTAGATATTGATAGGATTGTGAAATTAACAAATGGATTTCTTAAGGAACATCTTGTTTATACCAGATGGTGCACCTTAATAATAATATTATCAGTAGTATGATTCCTTAATATTTGTTGGTTGTTTGGTAACCCGATAAATTTTTCTAAAACTAGAGGATGTAAATATTCTATTGGTGTTGAATTTGAATATTAGAAATCCAATTATCTATCTTTTAGTTGATTTACTATGGGTAGTTGCAAATTATCTTATAGTAAACTGAATAGAGTTTATCTAAAAAACACTATCTAGAGAATGTACTTAGATAGGTTTTTTGAAATTAAAAATATTGAATTAATCAAAATTTATAGGAACAAATTCATTAAAAACATTAGTTTATTTATTATAAACACTATATTCCATCCTGATGATAGAATAACAAATAAAAATTCATTACTCAACTATAGATAAATATTTTTAACTGATAATTAGTATTCATGATGTTAAACATACCCCCAAAAAATCAAATTAAGAAAGTTTTATTTTTATTATAGTCTAAAATTCATAAAGAAATAAATTTAGAAGAATTTTAAGTAAAAAATGATTTATATTATAACAATATATACTCACAACCTTAGCGTTAAATGTCTAGAAAAAGAATACACTCTTATAAAAAAATGATTAATTTGTTGAAGAATTCGATTTAAATGTTCAAATATTTGATTTCACTATGGTGTTCTCTGTGATGAACCATCATGAGTAATACATGTCAAACTAAAAAAGTTTCAAAATCAGAGTTCCAAAATTCACCACTATTATTACTATAAATTGTAATAAGTGGTTGGTCTATCACATTTTTAAAAGATTCTTGAATTAAATTGAAATGATTATGATCTTTCTATTTTCAAGGGAGACAACAAATCCATGTAATTATACTATAATAATAAACCAATATATACATATTATGTTTCCCCCCAAAATGAGTTAATATTGTAGGAATAAAAATTTCCATGTGAACTAATTATAAATCTATAGAAGTAGAGAATTAATTTATAGAGATAAAATAATGATCATGTTTCTTACAAAATATATAAGGATCACTGACTCTCGATGACATTAAAATACATTCTGATATATCCCTAAAATGTCACTCCCTATAATGTTTGGGAAATGTTTCAATGTTACAATATACTATTCATTTAATTTATAAACAATGTAAATAATTATTTATACTCAAAAAGGTAAATTATGATGACTTAATTATTCAATAGTTAGAGTACATAAATTATAATTACTATTATTAGATGGAATGATACAACCTCGTAAATAATTAATAAAAACTTTATCATTTATGAAGTTCACCAGATAACTCATATCACAAAGTTGAGTAATATGGATAAGGTTTTTCTTAAACACTAAATCTAATAATAAATTTTAAATTATGTTTTTTAGAAAATAAAACAAAAAAATTCCAATGATTTCACCCAATTCATTATCTCAAATAGTGAATCATACTCCAATTAGTTTTTTCAAATTCTTGAAATTGTACTTATCTAATATAATAAGTATTATTAATTTTTTTATAAGAGTTATATATCTCTTCATTTCAACAATATTAGGTAAATCAACCTCAACATCCAAGGATTTTATATTTTTTATATTCTTCTGATTTTCTTTATCATTATATGATGAGTTATAATAATCATCCTATGTCTTATAATAAAATTTAGAATCTAGAGTTATATTTTCGATGATACATTATTTAAATTAGATATAAATTACATTTCATTAATAGAATATTTGAATAGAATCCAATAAATTTCTATCTATCACTACTACTTTCTTCAAATGAAAAATTTGTAGATATTTCATGTTCACTAGAACTAAACAAGTCCATAGATTTTAGAGTTTTAATTCCTTTTATTTTAGATAATATTATTGAATTTTCATTTTTATTATTTAATTTAGAACAGTCTTGTATATTATGTCATGGATTCTTACAGTCATAGAAAATCACATATGAAGATTCTTTATTATTATGTCTTTGTTTTCAATCATTACAATGACTATTATTGAAATTAATATTACTAAAAAGATAATTCATTATCTTTAAAATTTATATGTGTTAATTATCACATTCATTTGAAATAAATAAATATGAATATTTAACCTTCTTCATTGAAAAATTATATTTAAAAACATTAATGAATATGTTAAAATAACTCAAAGTAGGATTACCAGATGTTGAATAAACTTTTAATACATTTTCCACTTATCTTTCTCATCATCTCCATGTTGACTTATTTCATATTTTATTAGTGTTCAAATAAAGATATAAATACTTAACTTAGTATATTAGTTAGTTTTATATATAGTTTTATACTTTTCCTCCCATTCATTCAAGAGTATATCAATAATATCTTTAATAAGATGGTCATGTCATGAATTAAACTGGGTGCCCTGGTAACCCAATAACTGATCTGGTCTTGACAGATCTTGAAGGGAATTCCCAATCCCCACGGGTCATCAACTGTCACCAAGAATCATAAAACATGCAAGTGTAAACAAATTTTTCAAAAAACATAGAGGAATAAAGATAAGCAATTCAATATGCATACAAAATAAACTTCACTGAGAGTAATGTACTAGAAGTAAACAATGAATTAAATACCAAATTACTATAAAAAAAGTACCAAAATAGAGGAAAACATCTCAAGTCTCTAATTAAACAACTCACCATGTTCAAGGTTCAGTAGCTGGATCCACATCAAAGAGATCCTTTCCCCTTGCTCAAACATAGAATGAGATAATATACAAACAGCTGAAATCATAAGTTGGGTGTGAGCTAAAAACCCTAGTAGGGTATCACCAAAGACTCCATAGTAGATTATAATAATAAATTTACCAAATAAATTCCTTTAATTTTTAAATAAATAGGTTATTCATTTTAAATCATATTTAAACAAATCATTCAAAACAGTTAAAATGTTGAAAAAAATACTTATAGAAATGGCTTTACAATGATGAAATTTTTCTAAAGTAGTTTCTTAAATAAAAAAATTTATATAAAATAGTTTATATAAATTAAAAAGGCATTTAAAATAGTTTAAAAAAATTTCATGCATTAATATCTCAAATATATTAATAGTGAAAAATATGGTTATATGCCAAATAGGTACGAAAATTATAGGATATAGGACTCCACATTCTCTAAGTGATCATCGCAATATGTGTATACACATGTCCCTTTAACACTAGAAAAAGGAAACTGTAACACCCCAAGATTTTCTAAACATAAATTGAAATTATTGAAATTTTGTTTAAAGTAGATATTTATAAGTATCCTTTAAACATAATTTTACTAATTCTATGTTTTGAATTTTAAAAAATGGGCATCTACAATTGTGTTCAGTATGTTATTTGGATCCTATTAGAACCAACTTGTTTTTTTGTTCTATAGTAACATAGCCTTATGAATTGTAATATTAATAGTAATTTGAACAGTAATATGACCCTAATAAATAGTAAATTGTATTGATATTTTATTTTCTCAAGGCTTTAAGATAATGACAACTTGATTAATTTTTCAATGTGATATAAAAATAGTTGTAGTATTTAAATTATTAATTTTTGAATTAAGTATGATTTTATTTAAAAATTAAATTAAAAATATTTAGACAATTATTTTCAAAACCTTAACTTAATTTTTTAATTCTACACATTGATAAATAGTTAGGGTGAATTTTGGGGATTTTTCTAAAACAGTTGATTTTTTGGTGAATAGTAAAAAATACAGTTTTGAGTTTCAGTGTGTTAATGACATCATTAATGATGTAATATTGATGTAATAAATTTGACAGACTTGTGTACAGTAAAATAAGTTATGAGGTTTCCAAAGTGGATTATACCATGGGAAAATACCATGGGGAAACCCATGGTTTTGCAAATACCACTAATGAGGTGTCCCTTGAAAATTATTAAAATAATCCCTCACTTTTGCTATAAATACAAACCCATTACTTCATTAAATTTTTTAAAAATTCTGTATTAATGAATCTATGTCCTTATTACCTATCTATTAATCCTCTCAAGGTTTACTCCATCCCCAAGGTCCCAACCTTCATGTTCTAGGAGTTACTCTCAAAGGTAAGAAAATTCTCAATTTCTTTCTTTTTCCATTCAAGTTCTCTTTCATGTGGTATAACTTTCAAGTTTCCAAAACAAGTTATTATTTACTTAATATTATTGATATATTCTGTATTATGATTCATTTCTATATGGGTGACCCTTGTCCCCTCTCTTTTTAAAATTTTCTAAAACCATTTTGCATAGTTGTTAGGCTACAAAATTTTTGTAAGGGATTTTTCAATTATTATTTTATTTTGAGTTCCTTTATTTTATTATTCTTTCCTCATCTCGTCTTACCCAAGAGTAATGAATGCTAAAAAAATCATTTATATTCTAAATGTTCTAATTTTCATGTAAAACTCATCATCATTATTGTTCTCCTCTCCAACTTATTCAAGGATTAAAAACATTGTACGTGAAGTGTCGAATTACCAACATCGTGGAAGATGTGATTTCAATTTCCATTAATTATTTAAATTATGGTCATGAAACCATTTCTATTATTGAAATAGGTTATAATATATGTATTATTTCTCATTAATAGTTTTGTAAATCATTTTTACTCATGGTTTTAATTTATAAGACAAAATTAGGTTGTTATTATCAAATAACCATTAAGATGATCTAAACGGACAACATTGATGTTTTAACTTATGAATCATCCTCATATAAAACATAAAAATTATAAATGGTATAAATTATGGTACTTGAAATATTTAAATACCTTTTCATTCCAATTCTAGAGTTTCACTTCCAGTCGACAAAAACATCCATCATGAACCAATCATGGAAATCATGTAGGGAACTCACCCAAAATAGTGAAAGAAAAAAATACTAATAATTAAGGGCTAAAATGAGGTTATTAAATGATCATATAACATTTTATAAACAAAAAAATGTTTCTTTAAAATACTAATAACACTATTTTAACCATTATACAATAATTTTAAATAATTTTTAAGTAAGACAATCCTGAGGAAAGGGAATTCTTTTCCTGATTTATATCCTTTGGGTTATACTTATTCTTCACTATTTATGTGGTATCTAAATTTTTTGTGTGATAAATTATGATTATACTATGTTTAATTATGTATATTTATAGAGTATATACATATTACATCCACTCTATTAAGTCTCACTTCAATTATATGATATTTATAAAGGACTTTTCTTTTAAAATCTTCTTTTAAAATTTGGTTTCACAAAATTCAAATTCAATGTTTTTATGCTAATATTAATGTTGTATGACTATGTTCTAGATCTTGATCATTATTTATGATGAAGGGTGGGACCTATATTTCCCTCCAATTCATTGGTTATGTGTAAGTTGGAGGTCGGCCATATGGTTACTCCAAGTGTAACTACGATGGATACACAAATAGTAAGGTAGCCGTGAGGGTTACAAATTATAAGGTCACCGAGAGGGTTACAAGATTATGTAAGTAATGCCCTAATATACCATTATGGATCTAATTATGTTCTTATGTATTGTTTAAATATCATGTTTCACAAATTAAGTATATATATACAAGAGATAAGTATGTCTTTTGAAAGTGATTTCATACGTTACAAGTATTCATGGACTAATGTGTTATTTTCTTCTTTTTATATCCCTTACTCTGTTTTTTTGCTCATCCCAAGTTTTAAATGATTTTCACAGGTTAATGGATATGTAAGACAAGAATGAATCCATGTTAAATGTTGAATAATTTTCAAGGAATCATGTTTTAAGTTTTAATGTTTTATATTTTGAAAAAAATGGAAACTGTTGTTATGGTATCCACTCTGTAACAATTTTTAATGTTATGAATGTATTATGTCCCAATTATATAAAGATCTAAACTTGAAAATATCCTCAATGTAAAAGGAAGTGTTTTATTTACTAAATTCAAGATTACCTATGTAATAAGGTCGGATCATAATGGTTGGTATCAGAGGATGGTTTAGATAACTTTAGCGGTTAGGATGATGTTAAAAGAATACCATAAATGATTTTTATTATATCATTAATTTGAAATGTTATAGAATTTCAATATTACCATGTTCCCTATTATAAAATATTTTTTCTCAGAATTGTTTTCTGCATAAGGAATAGGGATACTGAAGAGGAGAGGCACCAACAGAATGACATTCTTTTGGATCTACAGCCCGAAATGGTAGGGATTAGAACCGAACAGTTTGTGAAAGTAATGGCCCAGATAACACAAGAAATAAATGGTGGTGGAATCCATGAAAGAGAACAAATAGAGGTACCACAATGGAACATGATAGTATTGGAACATTTTATGAGACAACACCCTCCTACTTTCAATGGATCTTTTGGCCCAGTAGCAGCAGAAGGATGGATCAAAGCCCTTGAAAAGATATTTAATGTTATGGGATGTTCAGAAAATCAAATGGAAAGTCTTACCATTTATTGTTTTGAAGGTGAAGTTGATCAGTGGTGGAAAATGGTAAGGAATATCAGAGGTAGAGAGGATTTTGATACCTTAGAGTGGGATGAATTTAAAAGTCTTTTTCTTGAAAAATATTTTCCTAAGGTGGTACGACTTAGGATGGAGAAACAATTCATTGAATTGAAGAAAAAAGAGGAGGATTCAGTGGTTGTGTATGAAGATAACTTCACATGATTGGTGAGGTATGCTTCAAATATTATTCTGTATCTTGATATAAAAATAAACTACTTTTACTCAGGACTGAAGCCATGGTATCGAAGGTCGTCGGCCTCTCGTGAATTCAAATGTTATGAGAAACCTGTCTAATGTTTTGAGAGGGTAGATATAAAGTTTTCTGATGATCACGTTCATTTTTTCAACAAAGATAAGAAGTGGTCTAGGTGGTAAGAGATGGGTAAAAAACAACCAAAGAAATATGATGTTAAGAAAATCGAGTTTATAGTTTGTGAAAAGTGTGGCATGGAACACCTTGGAGAATGTCTTAGCAAAACTGGGAAGTGTTTTAAAGGTGGTAAGTTTGGAAATATGGACTAGTATTGCAATGAAAATGATCCTAAAACAAATCATGATAAGGGAACTGTAAATTTTTAAATGTGGTGAGATGGGTCATTATGCAAATATATGCCCAAAGAGAGATCCAAATGATGAAAATAAGCCAGACTATAAGAAGAAATGTGTAACGAGAGAATTTTTGACTACATTAGTAGATATAGGGCCATCTAATGAATTTGTATCTAGTAATTTGTTTGTTCTGACAGATTTTTCTAAAGTTATATTTGATACGGGGTCTAAACATTCCTTCATCTCTGAGAAATTTTTGGGTAAATTGGAAATATTACCTCAATAAATGAAACCTGAACTTGTTGTTAAAACACCAGGGGAAATATTATAGCAAAGAGGAATTATAATAATCTTTATATTATGGTATGTGGAAAGACTTTACCATAAAACCTTTTTGTTTTACCCTTAGTTGAGTTTGATGTTATTTTGGGAATGGATTGTATTTCTGTTTATCATACTAAGATTGACTGTAGAGCTAAAGAAGTTGTTTTTCAGAAAGAGTTTCAGTTTTTATACAAGAATGAAACCATACAATTAATAACATATTAGGAAGATGAGAAACTATTGAAAGATGGAAATGAATGTTATCTTGCTCATGTTGTTGAAAATAATGGAACTATTCAGATTAATGATGTGCTAGTGCTAAATGAATTCCTTAATGTTTTTTCTAATGACTTACTCGGTGTCATACTTGATCAAGAAGTCTAATTCACAATTGACTTAGTTTTTGATGCTAAGCCAATTTAAAACCCCCATATCATATGGATCAAATAGAACTTCTTGAATTGAAAACTTAGTTGTAGGATTTGTTTAATAAAGGATTCATTTTTCCTAGCACTTCACCATGCGGAGCTCCTGTTTTGTTTGTTAAAAAAATATATGGTTCCATGAGACTTTACATTGATTATAGAGCTTTGAATAACGTCACTATTAAAAAAAAGTATCCTTTGCCTCATATCGATGATTTTTTTGACCTGCTCCAGGGATCTCAGTACTTTTCCAAGATTGACTTGAGATTTAGATACCATCAGCTTAAGGCGAATGAGGATGACATCCCAAAAACAGCCTTTTGTACTAGATATGGGCATTACGAATTTGTTGTTATGTCATTTTTGTTAACTAATACACCTGTTTTATTCATTAATATTATGAATAGAGTATTTCATGAGTTCTTGCATAAGTTTTTGGTTTTATTTATTGATGACATTATATTATTCTCTAAAAATAAAGAGGAGCATGAAAAACATCTAAGGGTTGTTTTACAGACCTTAAAAGAAAATAAACTGTATGGAAAATTCAGCACGTGTGATTTTTGGTTGCAACAGATTTATTTTCTTGGGAACACTGTAAAGAATGATGGAATAATAGCTGATCCTTCCAAAAAAAGTGGCTGATAAATGTCCAAGACCCACAAATGTTATAGAGATTCGTAGTTTTCTTGGATTAAGAGGTTATTACCAACGTTTTGTTAAGAACTTTGATTGGTTATCTAGCCCGATAACTAAGTTAACATAGAAAGAGGTTAAATTTGTTTAGATAGAAGAATGTGATGTTTTTTTATGAACTGAATAAGATATTGGTAAATGATACATTTTTGGACTTGCCTTCCCGAAATGGTGATTTTTTTTCATCTACAGTGATGCTTCTTTGAAGGGACTTAGTTGTGTTTTGGTGTAGAATGATCAGGTATTTGGTTATGCTTCAAGACAACTAAAACATTAGGAGTTAAATTATCCCACACCTGATTCGGAATTGGCAGTTGTGTTTTTTCTTTGAAATTTTGGAGGCATCATTTATAGAGAGCCTAATGTCAAATATATACTGACCATAGAAGTCTGAAGTATATATTCACTCAAAAGGAATTAAACATGAGGCAAATAAGGTGGATTGAAATGATAAAAGATTATGATTACACTATCAATTACCATCCGAGAAAAGCAAACAAAGTGGCAGATGCCTTGAGTCAAAAAAATCATGCATCATTAACCATGTTACGTTTGGAGCATGATCCCTTGATTAATGATTTAATGAATTTCAGCTTAGAAGTTGTTGGTGTAAGGAATACATCTATTTTGTTTTAGGTTTTAGTGCAGTCTTCGTTGTCATACAGAATTAAGCAAGCATAGAAGGAAGACTGTGAGCTACAGAAAAAGGTAGAATTAGTTAAAATGGCTAAGCTTCTAGAATTTAACCTTGAAAAAGTTTGTGTTCTAAGATTTGAAAAAAGGTTGTGTGTACCCTGTGATTCTCAATTAAAGAAAGATTTGTTGTCTGAAGCTCATAGTTCTCTATTTTCAGTTCATCCTGGAAGTACTAAAATATACAGAGACTTTTGAGAGTATTATTAGTGGGATGGAATGAAAATAGATATTGCAGATTTTACCATGAAATATTTGACATGTCAATAGGTTAAAGCAGAGTGGTAGTTACCGAAGGGGACTCTTCAACCTTTTCTAGTGCTAGAGTGGAATTGGTAGAATGTATCCATGGACTTTGTGGTGGGACTACCTACTAAATCACGAGATAACAATGTAATTTGGGTTATTGTGGATCTGTTAACAAAATCTTCACATTTTCATTCTATTCGAGATACTAGGTAATTTGATCAGCTTTCTCGATTTTACTTCAAGAAGATTGTCAGGTTACATGGAGTTCATCTTTCCATTGTATCTGACAGGGATCCAAGGTTAACTTGTAACTTTTGAAAGGGAATTAAGAAGTCGTTGGGCATAGAGTTAAATTTCAGTACATCTTTTCATCCTCAATCAAATGGGAAGTCAGAAAAAATGATTTAAAAATTAGAGGATATGCTTCGATCTTGTTCAATGGACTACCAGGGAAGTAGGGATCAACATCTTTCTTTAGTTGAGTTTTTATATAATAACAGTTTTCATTCCAGTATATTAGTAGAACCTTTTTAGGATTTGTATGTAAAGCAGTGTCAGACTTCATCGTTTTGGGATGAAGTCAGTGAAAGAAAGTTGATGGGTCCAGAATTAGTAGAGTAAGTGGCTGAGAAAGTGAAGATGATCCAGTAGCACATGAGGACAGCTCAGAGCAGGTAGAAAAGTTGTGCAGATAATAGAAGGAAAGAATTCTCTTTTGAGGTAGGTGACCATGTTTTCCTTAAAATAACTCCTTGGAAAAGTGTGATGCATTTCGGTAAGAAAGGGAATCTAAGTCCATGGTTCATCGGTACTTTTAAAATCTTGTAGAAAGTTGGAACAGTTGCATACTGAGTTGCTTTTCCTTTGAGTTTGTATCAGGTACATAATGTTTTTCATGTTTAGATGTTGAGAAATTATGTGCCAGATCCATCACATGTCTTGAGCCTAGAAGAAGTTCAGTTGGAAGAGAACCTTTCTTATAAATAGAAACCAATTCAGATTCTTGATTGAAGGGAACAAGTATTGTGGAATAAGAAAATCCACTGGGTAAAGGTTTTGTGAAGAAACCGCATTGTTGAAGAAGAAACATGGGAGTCTGAAAATTTTATGAGAGAAAGGTACCCTAACTTGTTTAATAAGTAAATAAAATTGCAAGGACACAATTTCCAGAAGGTGGTGATAATGTAACACCCCAAGGTTTTCTAAAAATAAATTGAAATGCTTGAAATTTTGATTAAAGTAGATATTTATAAGTAGCCTTTAAACATAATTTTACTGCTTATATGTTTTGAATTTCGAAAAATGATCATCTACAATTGTGTTCAGTATGTTATTTGGAGTCTATTGGAACCAACTTGTTTTTTTGGTGAATAGTAACATACCTTATAAATATTAATATGAATAGTAATATAACCCTAATGAATAGTAAATTTTATTATTATTTTATTTTATTAAGGATTAAAGATAATGACATCTTGATTAATTTTTCAATGTTATATAAAAACAGTTATAGTTTTTAAATTATTAATTTTGGAATTAAGTATGATTTTATTTAAAAATTAAATTAAAAATATTTAGAAATTTATTTTCAAAAAATAGACTTCATTTTTTTAATTCCACACGTTGATAAATGGTTAGGGTGAATTTCGGGGATTTTTCTGAAATAGTTGATTTTTCAAGGAATATTAAAAAATACAGTTTTAAGTTTCGGTGTGTTAATGACATCATTAATGATGTAATAATGATGTAATAAATCTGGTCAACTTGTGTATAGTAAAATCGGTTATGGGGTATTCCAAGTGGAATATACCATGGGAAAATACCATAGGCAAGCCATTGGTTTTGAAAATACCACAAATGAGGTGTCCCTTGAAAATTATTAAAATAATCCCTCACTTTTTCTATAAATACCAACCCATTCCTTCATTAACCACATTCCAAATTCCTCATAAATTAATCTCTTTCCTACTTACCTCCATAGTAGTCCTCCCAAGGTTTCCTCAATCCCCCAAGGTCCCAACAATCAAGTTCTAGGAGTTACTCAACAAGGTATGAAAATTATCAATTTGTTTCTTTTTCCATTCAAGTTCCCTTTTATGCAGTATAACATTAAAGTTTCCATACCATGTTATTATTTCTTTTTTATTCTTGATCTATCTATATTATGATTTATTTATATATAGGTGGACCTTTTCCCATCTCTTTTTAATATTTTCTAAAACCATGTTGCATAGCCGTTAAGATGCCGAATTTTTGTAAGGGATTTTTCAATTATTCTTCTATTTTGAGTTTCTTTCTTTTATGATTATTTCCTCATATCCTCTTACCCAAGATGCATGGATGCTCTAGAAATCATGTATATTTAAAATTTTCTCTTGTTCATGGAAAACTCATCATCATTATTCTTCTCCTCTCCCACTTATTCAAGGAATAAAAACATTGTCCGTGATGTGTCGAATTACCGACATCGTGGACGATGTGATTTCAATTTCCATTAATTATTTCATGTCTCTTCATGAAACCATTTATATGGTTGAAACAGGTTATAATATATTTATTATGTCTCATCCATGTTTCTAGAAATCTTTTGTACTCGTTGTTTTAATTTATAAGAAAAAATGAGGTTGCTATTATCAAAGTACCACTAACATGATCTAAACCAACATCATTGATGTTGTAACTTATGAATCATCCTCATATAAAACATCAAAATGATAAATGGTATAAATTCTTTTACTATAAATATTTAAATACATTTCCATTAAAATTATGGATTTTCACTTACAATTGACAAGAACATCTATCATGAACCAATCATGGAAATCATGTACGGAACTCACCCAAAATAGTGCAAGGTACAAAATACTAACAAATAAGGGGTGATATGAGGTTAGGAAATGATCATATAAGATTTTATAAACATGAACATGTTTCTTTAAAATAAAAATAACACTCTTTTAACCATTATAAAAAATGTTTAAACAAGTTTTAAGTAAGACAAGCCTGAGGTACTGAAATTCTTAACCTGATTTCCATCTTTTGGGTTAAACTTATTCTTCATTATTTATGTGGTATCTAAATTCTTTGTGTGATTAATTATGATTATACTATGTTTAATTATGTATATTTACAAATTATATTCATATTACATCCAATCTATTAAGTCTCACTTCAATTATATGATATTTATAAGGGAATTTTC
This sequence comes from Viscum album, assembly GCA_963277665.1. NCBI lineage: Eukaryota > Viridiplantae > Streptophyta > Magnoliopsida > Santalales > Viscaceae > Viscum > Viscum album. The sequence goes on from OY728129.1 coordinate 1,303,564,563, forward strand.
ATTTAAAATCATCTTTTAAAATTCTATTGTACAAAATTCAAAATCAATGTTTTTATGCTAATATTTATATTATATGATTATGTTATGGATCTTATGAATTGTTTATGATGAATTTTGGGACCTATATTTACATAAAATTCATTGGGTATGTGTAATTTATAGGTCCTCCGTATGGTTACTCCAAGTGTAACTACTATGGTTACACAAATAGTAAGGTAGCTGTTGGGGTTACAAATTATAAGGTAGTCGAGAGGGTTACAAGATTATGTAAGTAATTACCCAAGATAACTTTATGGTTATACTTATGTTCGTATATATTTTGGAAATCTCATGTTTCAAAATGTATGTATATATATACGGGTGATAAATATGTCTTTTGAAATTGATTTCATACGTTACAAGTATTCATGGACTAATGTGTTCTTTCCTTCTTTTTATATCCCTTATTGAGTTTTTGTGCTCATCCCAAGATTTAAATGATTTTCACAGGTTAATGGATATGTAATACAAGAAGTAATCCATGTTAAATGTTGATGAATTTTCAAGGAATCATGTTTTAAGTTTTAATGTTTTATATTTTGAACAAAAATAGAAATTGTTTTTATGGTATCCACTATGTAACAATGTGTAATGTTAAGAATGTATTATGTCCCAATTCTCTAAATCTCTGAAATTGAAAAGATCATAAATGTAAACTTAAGTGTTTTCTTGACTAAATTAAATATTATTTATATAATAAGGTTGGATCCTTATCGAAACTCATCACCATCCCGTCAGGTATGTAACCCACTATAATTATGTTTTAAAACAATGTATAACCCTATATTTTTCCCAAATAAGTCACAAACTTCCTAAGGATTTCATGTTATCTTACACAATCAATGATGGGAAATATATTTTAAGACTTATTAAAATGAAATTAAATCTAATTGCCCTATTTCAAATGCCAATTTTCCATTTGAAACCAAAATATGATTTAATAAAAAACATGCCTTTCCAACAAGATAAAACCAGTTGATTTATATCAAAAAAATTTAAGCCATTTTCATGATTCAAAAATTCTATCAATTCAGTTTCAAAATTCAAATTCAACAATTCCATTGAAACCATTTCCAACCATTTGCAAACACAACCCAATTAAATAGAATTGGGGGTTTTCCCCAATTTTTTACCAAAACCATTTTATACCTCCCAATTCTCGAGAATTGGATTTTAATCAAATAAATTTGAAATCCATTTCAAACATTTGAATTTAAATCAAAAATTTATATAAATCAAGTAATTTAAGGGTAATCAATTTTCCCAAGTAAGACGGAACCACCTACATTTCTCCGAGACACAATGAAACCTTCCAACGAGAATGAAAGCATAGAAGACATCAAAATTCAACCTAGAAACGAGATCTACCAACACGGAGTACAGATCCATTAATTTCATGATGATATATTGAAGTCCCAAAGATTTAGAAAGATAAAAGATGAAGAACAGGATAGAACACTAACCTAGGAAACACGTTGTAAGCGCAACGATGATTGAATGCCGAATGAAAGGATCTAGAAGGTTTGGAGAGCTCCAAGATCACCTAGGAAAGGATTTGGGTCAAGAGAAGTGTAAATTTAGAGGATAAAAAAGGGTGAAATTAGTCATGTAGTCTATTTTAAAGTACAAGGTAGGGTATTACATGACATGTAATCCCATTACACATCATGAAATAGATAAGTTTCATAACCATATAAAAACTTGTCGTATTAAATGAAAAACCTATCATTAAATAACTCATGACATTTAATGTCCTAGAATGTCATGTAACCCTTCATGGTTTGAATATTATTATGGCATGAACCTTCTCACAGTATTCCCTCCATAACATTTGCATGGCGTGTAACCCTCCTGCAACCTTCTCACAGTACGCCCCCAGTAGTCGGGGTATTACAAGTCATATAGTAACTATTTCTTAGTAAGATAACAAATATAATTTGTAATAGTTATAAAAAATTGATGTATTTATTTCATTCTTTCCATAGATAGAAAAAAATATTAAAAATCCACTATTAGTATAGCTCTTCGAGTTTTGAATACAGCGGATGTTCCAAAATGAGTGATTTATTAATTTTTCCTCATATTATTATCCATTTCACAAGATGATATTATAATATAGTTTTTATGGCCCTAGAATATAAAATGTATTATGAACTTTTGGTTTACCTGATATTACATCTTTTATTTTAAACAAAAATGTAGAATATATATTTTGAGAACATTGTAACTTCCCGTCAACTAGAAATAGTGTTCTCCTCTATTGTTAATGATATAAAATTTTATATGATCAAGACCATAATGATAATAAGATATTGTAAATATAAGTGGTCTAATCAGACTTAAATTTTTAAGTATTATATATAGAAAACAATATATCATTAATATAATTCAACCTATAGAAACACAATTCCTGTAAGGAAACCGAGATAACATTTCCATAAATTAACAATGAATTAAAAGATGCGCCAAATGAATTAGATATATTCTTTGATAAAAAATAATTTCTTATAGATAAATGTAATTAATAATAAAAATTATGTAATAATTATAGTTTTAAAGGGAAATTTACCATTTTCCAACCACAATATTTTTATTAAACAAATTTATGAAATGACGTTCAATTAAATGGTCGGCGTAAAAACAACAAGTGTACTGAAAATAAAAATTTATGAAAAAATATTACCATAATGGAAAAAATATTATAAACTTTTTATAAAAAAATGATAATAGTAATCAGTATTGGTAATAGATAATTTACATTAATGATAATTTAATAATAAATATAAAAGAAGTTTAAAAAACAATACACACACTATTAGTTAGATTTTAAAATACTCCATAAATATTTATATTAAAATCACGTTATTATACTAATGACAATGTTTTATCTATATATTTTGTCCAAGGTATACATGAATTTAGTCCTTTCCTCATGTATTAAAAAATTTATCCATATTTGATTGTCATTTGTTATATCCCCAGAATCCCTTCACTTTATATTTCTATAGTTCAATCCTAAAACTCTATATCTTCTTATACAAAAATTCCATTGATCACAAATTATCATAATTAAATAAAATATATTAGAAAAATAAATTTACTTAATTAATGTATTATGTATTGTGGAACTTATTAGAAATAATAAAAAAGAAAAAAATTACACTATTCATATGTGATCTCAATAATTAAAAACTTCAATAAATCAAAATGATAAGCAACTTTCAGACTTCTTTATTTGTCAATTATTTTCATTATTGAATTTGAGACTCTTTTTTATGGAAGGCATTGTAACTAACATTAATTACAAAATTTTACAAATAATGTAGTTAGATTTAACTAATTCAACATGAAATTTTTCACTTTTTGATGGACTGAAATCTTTGTTTTAGAAATTGATAGAGTTATCAAGGGACATTATAGTTATTTGTGATTCTAATGGATGTAATCAGGCACAAATTATTTGTTCATTATATTTTTAAAAACTTTATTGATGTCATGTTTTTTTAGTTATTTATTCAACTGGTGGATCTAATATTTTAGAATGAATAAGATTTACATATTTTCATTCTTCAAAAATTTTATTGAGTACAAAAAAACATGACCTTGTGTAAAACATATTCTGATTTACCAAAAAATTAAGTTAGTTATTTTTTGAATCAATAGCCATGGGGAGTGGGGTTTTCATATCCATATTGTTTAAGTGTTGGGGGTTGAATTGACTCCTAGAAAAAGATGATGCCTCTCAAATGGTTACAGAGGTAATCCCTTTTCCATGAAATCTATTACTTTAAGTTTAGTAGGCCCATAGAAAAAATTCAGCAACCTAACATACAATTTTTCCTTTACAAATTCAAACTTTATTTCAATGTTATTTTTAATTGGGTGGTGGATAAGATATTTTCACTGATTAAAAGAATCATAATTATCTAATTTAATTATAAATATATACTTCACCTTAATTACCATATCATCAAGTATCTACTTCATCTACAATAATAACATGGAAGCATCAGTGGCTACAATATATTGAGATTCAATAGTGTTAAATGAAATATCATGTTGTTTATTAGTATGATAAAGAATAAAAAATCTCCCAAGTTAAAATGCATCACTTGGTTTATATAGTCTATCATATGTTAAACGATCTCAATCAGAGTCTGTATATCCTAATAACTCATGTGATGTTGTCACATTATAATATAAATTGTCATATTCAATGCTTTTGATATATTGTATAACTGTATTCACTAATAAATTATGAAATCATTTATGATTACTCTGGAACCAAATATCACAAAAATTGGAAAACATAATATATGTTCATGTCATTGTTAATTTCAATATGCTCCCAATAATTTTCTTATAATCTATGATTTTTTTCTATTTTCCATTATGATACCATGGAAAAATCATCTGGCTTTTCATTGGTGTTTTAATTACCTTGGAAAACTCAATTCTAATAATTTTTATAACTGTTATGGAATATTTATTTTGTGGGGTGAATACGCCATTCCATCCTTAGAACACCTGAAAACCAAGGGAAATTTTCAACTCTCCATCCTTAATCATTTCATACAAACACATCATGAATTTTATATATTATTTTCATTATGTTTCATTTTATCAAGAAAAGGATATGTTCCTTACATATTCTAAACTATCATCCTTAAATAACCCTCATTGCTGATATAATTATTGTAATCACCTCCACCATTCTATAAATTTTTATTTCTAAAATATTGATTAAAGTAGGAATACCATGCTCATGATGTTTTCTTTACTAAATTCAATGCATTCATCTGCCAAAAAAATCTCACCTTATATAAAAATAAAATTATATTTTTCATTATGTATAATTAATATTCATATAATCCATTTACAATTTTTGATTTTACATCTATATTGAATACCAGAAATTTCCATTTCATTACTATATAAAAGTTTAATCAGGTAGTTTATATCCAAAACATAGGGGTAAATGCCTCATAAAAATTAATACATTTTTTCTATGAGTATCCCTTTCACATCTTTCATGCATTCCTTTTAAATTATTTTATTTTTATCATTTTATTTTTTACAAAAAATACATTTGGTCTAAAAAACATTCTTTTCTATCGACATCAAAAAAATCTACAAAGTTTTAATTTTTCCAATTTGTTGATGTTCTGATTATATTGATAGAACCATATTATTTCTATTAGTCTAATTTTTAAAACATGTTGTATATACCTGATATAAGATAGATATTTTATTTATAAACACAATTCTCCACATTTTTATTGGTGTTTTATTCTCACTAGTGATATTCTACTCCCCTATTCAGGCTCTTCTATTTCGATTCGATGAAGGTTTTTATTTAGGATTAATGTTATCATTATCAATTTATTTTATTGAATTTACCTTATTGAATTATGCTCCCCCAAATATTATCACCTCCTCACCAATTTCATATGAAAACATCTTTTTATTTTATTGTAAACTATGCTCAATATATACAATAGTGACATAATTTCTATTGATAAAATTTATTATCCACTTATTAAATAATTTATTTGTTTTTTCTTTCATGGGAATCATATATAAATCCCATCAACTAAACAAAATAGAAAATATTTGTGTTTCTACTTATTTAGAATGAAATGATTACTTCTGATCATTAAAAAGTAATTAACATTTGGATTCTTTCCATACCAAAATATAATATGGTTTCTTTTTATCTAGAATGGACAAAAAGGTTCTATTAGAAATATACATGGATATAATGAATTCATCATTCCAAAACATATTTGGTTGTTCTTTTTCAATATTAATTATTTTGTCCATATTGTTTATGTTTTAGTTTCCACTCTCAACCACTCTATTTTTATAAGGAATTCAAACTATTGAGGACTACATTCTTATATTATGTTTTTTGTGATAATCCATCACCTTTATGTTGGTAAATTCCATCCTATTATCAATTCATAATTTTTTAATTTTCATCTAAATTATCTTCTTATCATTCCACTAATATTGATTAAGGAAACTGAACAATGTGGATTTGTGGATAGTGAATATAAACCTTGCTATCTTGCTTAAATTTTTTATGAAAATAACATAATATATCATCCCATAAATAACTCTTAGTGATCTAGCTTCACATGCATTAAAAGTCACCAATTCAAGAACCCTTCTAAACTAATGATCTTTCACATTGTATCTCTTCCGAATATTCATCCTTTTTTTAGAAACATAGAATGTTTGTGTATAATCTTACTAACATTTAGGGATATCTCATGGAATATCATATTTCATTAGGCCATCCAGGTATTTCCGACTCAAATGTCCAATCCATTTATGCCACAATCTTCTTTCTTCGTCCACAAATAAAAATCGCATGTCTTCTAATCCAATGATAAGTTAGATATTACACTTCCAAATCCCTTCTTAAATTAAAACTACAATATACATCCCATTAAGGATATAATTATTATAGATAATTTTATTTAATACCCTAATTCACATAGTTGGTTAACAATTAGCATGTAATGACTGAGTCTATCAACAACCAAGTCATCTATGATTCTCATATCATCACCCCTGAACGTGCATTTTCTTGAGCCAATAATATTCAATGCATCGTCATTTCCAAATTTAAAATCACCAAAAATTTTATAGATAATTCCTATAACAAGATCCATATATCTCATCATATGATAAGTAATGATCCATGTACTGACATGATATGATTCTCCCAAGGTAATCTCTGTATCTACTACATTATATTATATTTTATTCTTGAACTATATATTTGGTTCCATCCCCAATGATTCTAAAATAACATTAATTTTCATAAAATATTATATACTAACAACATTTTCTAACATTCAAAATAGATTTTTCATTTTCAACATGCTTGAAGATTCATTAGGTTTCTACATATGACCACTTTTGGTCATCATTGGAACATTCCTATATATTATCATTGAATAATATGTAGTCATCTATCCAAATACCCCAGAAAACAATTCTTGATAAAAAATGCATGAAATATTATTAACTCATTTCATTTACATGTATCACTCTTGTACCATTAATTAATTTCCTTACATGGAAATGACATTTTGAGAGTGTCTAAGTTTTATAAAATAATGACACCTAATATGCATCTAATTCTTATTTTTATTGGATATATAAATAGTTGTCATATGATTTATCTGATTATTATTGTTCTAATTCATTCACATGTCAACCTATAATTTTTTAGAGGGTTATTATGGCTTGGAATATAATAATACAACCTTCTCATTCAGACCAATCCCTATATAAGTATTATAATTCTGATGTGTCTTCTCATCTATCAAAAATCATCTGACTAGTTTTTTATACCAATAAAATTCACTTTTATATATTTCTTCACCTATTAAATCTAATATATTGATATTATACCATGATTCAATATTCAATCCAGATTTTCCATTTTTCAGAAAATTTTGAAAAATTAATCTTAAAGTTATATGATTTGTCTGAATTAATCTTTTAATTGTGTTAGTAAAACAATTGAAAACACTTATATGTTCATAAATAATAATATTTCACTCTGAAACTTTTTTTCTTAATTATGTATTTTCATATTTTATCTTTTCAATATGTACTCTCAACTCAGACTTCTCCTCTTCCTACTATTACATGAAGAATTTTACCACACAGACCACTCCATTGGATTTATTTATTTTGGATATCTGAATATTTATCTCTTCATGTGTATCTTCTAACTCATCTTGTATATCAAATATCCTTTATAATTATACTCCAAAATAATAATCTTATTCTATTTATTTATAGGTTTTAACAATAACCATTAGGATATAATTTTTAGGGACTATGTATTCTCAATTTCTCTCATTTCTATCTCATTTTAGTTATTATCCTCTTATTAGAGAAGGTTATTAATTTTATATAACTTGTTTGTTTTTACTCTACATTCCATTATTATTAGTTAAATATTTAAGTTTTTAGACATTATCACCCCTTTTATCATCTTGAATCCACATGGTATAATTTTTTGTATGGTGTATAACCTTTCCACGTCGAAATCACAATGATTGGAATATTAAATTTGAAACTTCCTTTCCAATTTTTTAGATTTTAGGAAAGGAATGACATGACTTCCTCAACCTATTTTCCTACCTGGCTATCCCCAATGGTGATATTTGTAACACCCAAAGCTTCCACGGTACGTTTCACTTTGAATAATGCAATAGTGTGTGTTGTACGCAACCTCGAGCTCTAACACATACCACAACAAATTAAACTAGCCGTTGTGAATAGTAATACTTACTTTTTGAAATTTTATAAATTTTATTTATCAAAATGGACTTCATTTTTGGATTCGGAATATCGAAATTAGCCTATGTTGAATTTTTGGTATTTTTCTGAGAACTTCTATTTTTTATGAATAGTGAAAAATACTCAAAAACAACTTTTTTAATCAAAATAATTTATAGTGATAAATTATACTATTTAGTGGTTTTAAAGTATAATTAGAGTATATTTTTACCATTTTATCCAATGGTGGTCATTAGAGTTAATTTAACATTGAAATTGGACATAAACAATTGCCAATCTTTTGATATAAATTGTTTCTTAAAAACACGCTATTTGTTGTAACAGCGGGAATTAATTATAAAATTAATTAATGCAACTTATATGTTTGGAATTTTTTAAAATAAACATCATTTTTGAATTCGGAATATCAATTATAGCTTAGGGTGAAATTTTGGCCTTGTTCTGAAAAACTTCAATTTTTGATGAATAGTGAAACCACTAAGTGGTAGTTAAATAACCGATTTTTCGTTTAAATGAAATATTACCACTTCTGTGATTTGATTTTCAAAAATCCGACATACATGGTTGTCATTAAGAATTAAAATGTGGTTCAATGAGATTAAAATAATTTTTTGGTGAATAGTAACTTTTAAGTTCTTAATCGCGATTAGAGGTAATTAGTGTAGTTTAAGGTAAAAACAATGTTTTAATAATATGATATGAGCTTGACACTTGTCCTACTCCTATTGGATGAGTCATGGCCGACCAATACAACCCATGGGTCAACTTGGGGACCCCATGGAGCCACTTTGGTTGGAAAATGACATTAATATATATTTATTTAATGTTAAAATTAAATTGACACAAACATGAGTTGTTTTACTAAAATAGTTTTTAAGTGGGGTTACACAAGTCCAAATTTTGATTATAAATATTCATTAGAAAGATAAAAATATTTCCTACATCATAGTAGTTTTTTTATAATTTTTAGACATTAAATAAATTAAATTATTTATGACATCATGATGATGCAGTGATGACCTCATTATTTAACGATTTAAATAAAATGGAAAGATAATGTAAAATCCAAAGAGTACACTTGTCAAAAACCTATTGGATGAGTAGATTTCGAACCCTTATCGTCTTATCCTCGAATTATATAAGTTTGGGACCTATAAAATCCGAAACTCATTTTATAATAAAGTGACTTTTCATTACTTTCCAAAAGTGCCCCTCCTCTCCACTTATAAAAGGCCCCCACCTCTCCCACCTCATTCACACTTTCAAGCCATTTGGCTCGGCCAACCTCTGCCCAAATACTCTCCCAACATCCCCCTATTAATCCTAGAAGCCTCACTTTGGTCAGAACTCTTCCCAAGGAAGCCTTTGGCTCAAATCAAAAAGAGTTACCCGATTTTGAGGTAATGTCTTCTCTAATGTTGTTTTGTTTTGTTTTTCTTCTCCAACCCCCTAAACTCTTTTTATTCATTTCTTTTGTAACAACAACAGTATCCTCAATATACTAGGATGTTGTTATAAGATGGATTCGAGCTACACTTACACACACCTACATCTAATGGTTAAAGAACATACAGTTTCTGTGGATGGTGAATTTCTGCCTCACGAAACGATGATTGTTCAACACTCATATAACACCTTCAAAGGTGGACATTAAGATGTAACTATTTTTATAAATGATATATAATATGTTTATGTTTTACTTATGCTTCTGTATTTCTCATTTATGGCATACTTTATGATTTCCATTATGGGTAAAACGCGATAATTTAATTTTAGGAAGTGCGGACTACCGCCCCCTCAAAGTGATTTGAATCGTTAATGCCATATTTGGGATGTATAAAGGATGGAGTAAATGGTATTATACACTATATTATACTGGAATCATATTATAAATTTATATCATTATGATTTCGTTCCATTAAATATGAAATTGAAATGAAAGTAGTGTTCATGCGTACGTACGGCTTACCGTCTCCATGAACGGTGCATTTCATTTCTTACCTCTAAATGTTACGTAATATTATTAATGAATGTATATACTGGATATATATGATATATATGACATCTAAATCATGAATATAATTCTGGAGATAATGGATATTCTACCACATAAACAACTTGTAATTATAAGAAGTTTATTGTTGACTCAAGTACCAAAGATCGACAAAACGACCTTTATTAACTTAAATAATTACATAATGTTCATAACATTGTAATAAGTGATATAAAAAGGATAATGAAATTAAAAAATGGTTCTTAATAAGGTATATATTAACTCTAGTTTATTATTCAGGAGGTTAAAGAATGGTTGAGTCAAGTTAGACACGAGGTAAGGGAATTTCTTAACCCAACTTCCATTCTTTGGGTTAATCTTTTACTTTCAAATTATGTCATGATATTATTATGTCCTATTTTGTATTTTTACTTTCTTTATGTGTATCTATAGTGAATACACATAATAGATCTATTTTATTTGTAAGGGAACTTCTTAACCCAACTTCAATTCTTTGGGTTAATCTCTTACTTTCAAATTACGTCATGATATTATTATGTCCTATCTTGTATTTGTACTTTCTTTATGTGTATCTATAGTGAATACACATAATAGATCTATTTCATTTTTAAGGGAACTTCTTAACCCAACTTCAATTCTTTGGGTTAATCTCCTACTTTCAAATTACGTCATGATATTATTATGTCCTATCTTGTATTTGTACTTTCTTTATGTGTATCTATAGTGAATACACATAATAGATCTATTTTATTTGTAAGGGAACTTCTTAACCCAACTTCAATTCTTTGGGTTAATCTCTTACTTTCAAATTAAGTCATGATATTATTATTTCCTATCTTGTATTTGTACTTTCTTTATGTGTATCTATAGTGAATACACATAATAGATCTATTTTATTTGTAAGGGAATTTCTTAACCCAATTTCCATTCTTTGGGTTAATCTCCAACTTTCAAATTATGTCATGAAATTATTATGTCATATCTTGTATTTGTACTTTAGTTATGCGTACTTATAGTGAATACACACTATAGATGTACTTTATTTAAAAAAATGATCTTTTTAAGGACTTCGTCTCAATCCCCTTTCATTGAGGCATATTTGGTTTTATACACAAATTTCTTTTGTACAGTGTATAAACCCCTTTGACTTTTACGTTTATTCAAAAGGAATCTTTTTATACGAAGCGTTTTACTAAACGACAAAAAGGGAATGTTTTTCTTTCCGTACATATGCGGTGACAATGACTTCTCCGCCACCGTGACCATTATTTTAGTTTCGGCTTCCTCTACAAGCCATCATTTTTTTTGATGAAAAATAAATACAAAGTTTTAACTTTCTTTCATTTTGGTATTGAAAATGGTTTTGAAAGCGTTTTTATTATATCAATGTGTTGTATTGATATCTTGTGATTGAAATGTGGAAATGTTATGTTTCCTTTATGAATGTTTTATGTGATACGATTATGTTATGGTTTATGATATGTTTAAACCTATTCATATGAGGAATGTATTGGACTTAATAAGTGACAGGTGGAGCCCTCTATAGCTCCACGATGCATCGGTAGGTCTCATGAGACAACTAGATGTGGAATTGGCTGAGGCCCTTTCCGAATTTGATTTATGGTTTTGGCCGAGGCCTTAATCATTTTAGACGTCTTGGCCGAGGCCTTGACAAAATGTTTCAGAATGTCCGGCATTATACATTCCCTCATTATGAAAGTAGGTATTGATATTGCATGTGATTATTCGACTAGTAGAATATCCTTGTGATTAAGTAATTGGCAATATCTCATTTTACTTTTGCCATATTATGTTGATGTTCAAGTTTAAAAGTATTTTGTTTTAGTTATACATTGCCTTACATGTTTATGTTTATTTATGAAAGCTTCCGCAATATTGTTATCCTTACTGAGCATCTGAGCTCACCCCTTTCAATGTTTTAATATTTTCCAGGATGTGAAGAAGTATTTTATGAATGACCTATAGGGATAGTCCGAAGAGGATAGAAGTGTGGACTATGGAGACTATGTTATTATAGTTTTTCACTTTGTGATGTAATGTAACATTTATGAATGTATCTAGTGTTTCCAAGGCTACTAAACTAATCGGTCTTTCGAGACTTGATCTTTTGTGATCATGCCAATGTTACGAAGTAATGCACCGGCTCTGGGTAGCTGGGGTCGGGGCGTTACAGTTGGTATCAGAGGCAGTTTAGTACTAACCTTGGAAGCTAGATTTAGATAAACTCTGATTAGAGCACATAGCCCGAAGATAGACTTTGAGGATTAGTATAGAAGAACTTCCTAGAATTTTGGTATTGTAGAGATGTTGTGAGTTTTCCGAGCAATACATCCCTGTCTGGATACGAGCAGGTAGAGGCAGCTCTGGCACAGATGTACCTAGGGGTAAAACCCGAAAACACTGCTTTGAGCTAGACTCAAACGGGAACTGGTGCACGACAACGGGCCTTGCTGCACTCTTGGTTACGACACTCCCGGGGGATATGCTTAGGATAATTCTCACTTTCTTTACAAACCACTATGAAGGGTTATGAGTATATACTTCCTCAAAGAAAACATTTCTTTTTATTATTATGGATTATATCCATAAATAGTTCAATTTATGTAAAGTGTTTTACAAGTATGGAATTATGTATTTTAATTCATAAACTAATCTAGTTTATGCCATTGTTTAGAAATGGCGCCTAGTGGAAGGAATGGAAACCGTATCAATGCACGCACTCCGTGTAGGGATTTCCCTCCTGCTCAAGATAATTATGGTGGAGCTAGTGATACAACTGGTGCTGATCAGCTTCTCACCGTACTGGGACAACTCACGCAGGTTATGAATAATAACCTTACTCGTATGGAGCACCCTGATCCGCAACGTGGAGGATCAATGTTAGACCGCTTCATGAGGCAACAACCACCAACCTTCAATGGGAGTACAAATCATATAGTAGCTGAGCAATAGATAAATTCCTTAGAGAAAATATTCCATGCCTTGGGGAGTAGTGAAAGGGAGAAGGTTGTCATGGCAGTTTACCGCCTCACTGGAGATGCCGATCAGTGGTGGTCGCTGATTCAAAACACAAAGGAAGATGATGACGTATCGAATATGGAATGGAGGGAGTTCAAAGAGCTTTTCTTAGAAAAATACTTTCCTCGTGACCATCGAGCAGATATGGAAAGGCAATTTCTGAGTTTGAGTTAGAAGGAGGATGAGAATGTCGCAAAGTATGAGGCTAACTTTACAAGGTTAGCGAGGCATGCTTCCGATTATATATGTAACCCAAGAAGTAAGATTGATCGTTTCTTTGATGGGTTAAAACCATTTCTCCGTCAAGCTTTAGTATCACAATCTTTCTCAACATATGAAGATATTGTCTCGTGTGCTATCAAGACAGAAAATGAATTCTCTAAGTCTTATGACAACAAAGTAAAGCAAGAGAAGAAGAGAACGGTGGAACAAGAGACAGATAAAGGGAAAAAGGGAAAGAAGGATTTTCCGTTATGTGATAATTGTGGGAAGAATCACCCTGGTACTTGCCTAAAAGGAATGGGAGTTTGTTATAAATGTGGAGAAAAAGGTCACCAGTCGCGTGATTGCAAGGGAAAGAAAGAGGCTATCAAAGTTGAATGCTACAATTGTAGAGAAATGGGGCATTATGCAAATGAATGCCCTAAGCGTCAAGGAAACTTACCTCAGAAAAGGCCAAGGGATCAAGGAAAATCTTATGTTGTTACTACAGTTGAAGCAGAATAACTAATGTATTGGTGCTTTTGGACTCATGGATTATATTTTGGTTATTAGAATAATGTGATATATATATATAAGGATTGTACTGCAGGACTTGTTGATTTCAGTAAGGTTTTAATATGATGAAGGTAATTATATTTTTAGTATGTGACAATAATAGAAACATTACTTTGTTTGGGGAATCTGATAAATTGATTTTGGAATTAAGAGACCTTTTAGAGAAAGTCTGGACAGAGGTATTTTGGATAACTATAAAGGTTGGAGTGGATTAAGTTGATCTTTGGATAGTATTGTTTAAGGTTAAAAAATTTATGAAGATTATTTTTGGAATATTATGATACTATAGTTTTAGGAAAAGGACAACCTGCAGGGTGGGGCATAACCCGTCGCGTCGGACAAAGCTGCAGGAATCGAACCCACAACCATAGTGCGACAGGCCTTTATTTCCTACCACTAGCCTACAGGAAGTCCCTGGTTATTGCAAAATAATTTTACTAATCTAAATGGTATGTGTTAACATTTGGAACCTTATACAATTAGGATAAGTATAATATTTTTGGGTTCTATTATCTTTTTAAGTGAAAGGTGAGTTGAAGGTTGAAATTCTAATTGTCAAGCATAAATATATATATACCTATCTGTTATTCAATGAATAAATTAATTCTTAAACTTTAGTAAAGGGATATTAAAACAAAAAAAATGTTTTAACCTAATACCTTATGTCTTGTTGAACTGATGATATTTTAAATCAACATAGATTGAAGGCTTTGAGGCCCTCAATTTGACAGTTGATTGTGATTGATGACCTCAATCACTCCCTACAAATATTTACGTTCTTCCTCCAATTATATGTCTCTAATTTCCACCAATGTTCTCCTAATCGAGACCATAATTTGGTGGTGACTTTTTCATTTCCCTTTCCCTCTTATTAAGGCTAAATTTTATTAATCTTATTTCCGATGTGGGTTTTCCTCAAAGGTATTTTCTCTTTTCAACCTTTTATTTTCAAAGAAAAATTTCAAATTGCGAGGACGCAATTTATTGAAGGAGGGGAGAATGTAACACCCCAAGCTTCCACGGTACGTTTCACTTTGAATAATGCAATAGCGTGTGTTGTACGCAACCTCGAGCTCTAACACACACCACAACGAATCAAACTAGTCGTTGTGAATAGTAATACTTACTTTTTGAAATTTTATAAATTTTATTTATCAAAATGGACTTCATTTTTGGATTCGGAATATCGAAATTAGCCTATGTTGAATTTTTGGTATTTTTCTGAGAACTTCTATTTTTTATGAATACTGAAAAATACTTAAAAACAACTTTTTTAATAAAAATAATTTATAGTGATAAATTATACTATTTAGTGGTTTTAAAATATAATTAGAGTATATTTTTACCATTTTATCCAATGGTGGTCATTAGAGTTAATTTAACATTGAAATTGGACATAAACAATTGCCAATCTTTTGATATAAATTGTTTCTTAAAAACACGCTATTTGTTGTAACAGCGGGAATTAATTATAAAATTAATTAATGAAACTTATATGTTTGTAATTTTTTAAAATAGACATCATTTTTGAATTCGGAATATTAATTATAGCTTAGGGTGAAATTTTGGCCATGTTCTGAAAAACTTCAATTTTTGATGAATAGTGAAACCACTAAGTGGTAGTTAAATAACCGATTTTTCGTTTAAATGAAATATTACCACTTCTGTGATTTGATTTTCAAAAATCCGACATACATGGTTGTCATTAAGAAGTAAAATGTGGTTCAATGAGATTAAAATTATTTTTTATTGAATAGTAACTTTTAAGTTCTTAATCGCGATTAGAGGTAATTAGTGTAGTTTAAGGTAAAAACAATGTTTTAATAATATGATATGAGCTTGACACTTGTCCTACTCCTATTTGATGAGTCATGGCCGACCAAGACTACCCATGGGTCAACTTGGGGACCCCATGGAGCCACTTTGGTTGGAAAATTACATTAATATATATTTATTTAATGTTAAAATTAAATTGACACAAACATGAGTTGTTTTACTAAAATAGTTTTTAAGTGGGGTTACACAAGTCCAAATTTTGATTATAAATATTCATTAGAAAGATAAAAAGATTTCCTACATCATAGTATTTTTTTTATAATTTTTAGACATTAAATAAATTAAATTATTTATGACATCATGATGATGCAGTGATGACCTCATTATTTAACGATTTAAATAAAATGGAAAGATAATGTAAAATCCAAAGCGTACACTTGTCAAAAACCTATTGGATGAGTAGATTTAGAACCCTTATCATCTTATCCTAGAATTATATAAGTGTGGGACCTCTAAAATCCGAAAATCATTTTATAATAAAGTGACCTTTCATTACTTTCCAAAAGTGCCCCTCCTCTCCACTTATAAAAGGCCCCCACCTCTCCCACCTCATTCACACTTTCAAGCCATTTGGCTCGGCCAACCTCTTCCCAAATACTCTCCCAAAATCCCCCTCTTACTCATAGAAGCCTAACTTTGGGTAGAACTCTTCCCAAGGAAGCCTTTGGCTCAAATCAAAAAGAGTTACCCGATTTTGAGGTAATGTCTTCTCTAATGTTGTTTTGTTTTGTTTTTCTTCTCCAACCCCCTAAACTATTTTTATTAATTTCTTTTGTAACAACACCAGTATCCTCAATATAATATTATGTTTTTATAATATGTATTCGAGCTACACTTACACACACCTACATCTAATGGTTAAAGAACATACAGTTTCTGTGGATGGTGAATTTCTGCCTCACGAAACGATGATTGTTCAACACTCATATAACACCTTCAAAGGTGGCCATTAAGATGTCACTATTTTTATATATGATATATAATATGTTTATGTTTTACTTATGCTTCTGTATTTCTCATTTATGGCATACTTTATGATTTCCATTATGGGTAAAACGCGATAATTTCATTTTAGGAAGTGCGGACTACCGCCCCCTCAAAGTGATTTGAATCGTTAATTCCATATGTGGGATGTATAAAGGATGGAGTAAATGGTATTATACACTATATTATACTGGAATTATATTATAAATTTATATCATTATGATTTCGTTCCATTAAATATGAAATTGAAATGAAAGTAGCGTTCATGCGTACATACGGCTTACCGTCTCCATGAACGGTGCATTTCATTTCTTACCTCTAAATGTTACGTAATATTATGAATGAATGTATATACTGGATATATATGATATATATGACATCTAAATCATGAATATTATTCTGGAGATAATGGATATTCTACCACATAAACAACTTGTAATTATAAGAAGTTTATTGTTGACTCAAGTACCAAAGATCGACAAAACGACCGTTATTAACATAAATAATTACATAATGTTCATAACATTGTAATAAGTGATATAAAAAGGATAATGAAATTAAAAATGGTTCTTAATAAGGTATATATTAACTCTAGTTTATTATTCAGGAGGTTAAAGAATGGTTGAGTCAAGTCAGACACGAGGTAAGGGAATTTCTTAACCCAACTTCCATTCTTTGGGTTAATCTTTTACTTTCAAATTATGTCATGATATTATTATGTCCTATTTTGTATTTTTACATTCATTATGTGTATCTATAGTGAATACACATAATAGATCTATTTTATTTGTAAGGGAACTTCTTAACCCAACTTCAATTCTTTGGGTTAATCTCTTACTTTCAAATTACGTCATGATATTATTATGTCCTATCTTGTATTTGTACTTTCTTTATGTGTATATATAGTGAATACACATAATAGATATATTTTATTTGTAAGGGAACTTCTTAACCCAACTTCAATTCTTTGGGTTAATCTCCAACTTTCAAATTACGTCATGATATTATTATGTCCTATCTTGTATTTGTACTTTCTTTATGTGTATCTATAGTGAATACACATAATAGATCTATTTTATTTGTAAGGGAAATTCTTATCCCAACTTCAATTCTTTGGGTTAATCTCTTACTTTAAAATTACGTCATGATATTATTATGTCCTATCATGTATTTGTACTTTCTTTATGTGTATCTATAGTGAATACACATAATAGATCTATTTTATTTGTAAGGGAATTTCTTAACCCAATTTTCATTCTTTGGGTTAATCTCCTACTTTCAAATTATGTCATGAAATTATTATGTCCTATCTTGTATTTGTACTTTAGTTATGCGTACTTATAGTGAATACACACTATAAATGTACTTTATTTAAAAAAAATGATCTTTTTAAGGACTTCGTCTCAATCCCCTTTCATTGAGGCATATTTGGTTTTATACACAAATTTCTTTTGTACAGTGTATAAACCCCTTTGACTTTTACGTTTATTCAAAAGGAATCTTTTTATACGAAGCGTTTTACTAAACGACAAAAAGGGAATGTTTTTCTTTCCGTACATATGCGGTGACAACGACTTCTCCGCCGCCGTGACCATTATTTTAGTTTCGGCTTCCTCTACAAGCCATCATTTTTTTTGATGAAAAATATATACAAAGTTTTAACTTTCTTTCATTTTGGTATTGAAAATGGTTTTGAAAGCGTTTTTATTATATCAATGTGTTGTATTGATATCTTGTGATTGAAATGTGGAAATGTTATGTTTCCTTTATGAATGTTTTATGTGATACGATTATGTTATGGTTTATGATATGTTTAAACCTATTCATATGAGGAATGTATTGGACTTAATAAGTGACGGGTGGAGCCCGCTATAGCTCCTCGATGCATCGGTAGGTCTCATGAGACAACTAGACGTGGAATTGGCCGAGGCCCTTTCCCAATTTGATTTATGGTTTTGGCCGAGGCCTTAATCATTTTAGACGTCTTGGCCGAGGCCTTGACAAAATGTTTCAGAATGTCCGGCATTATACATTCCCTCATTATAAAAGTAGGTATTGATATTGCATGTGATTATTCGACCAGTATAATATCCTTGTGATTAAGTAATTGGCATTATCTCATTTTACTTTTTCCATATTATGTTGATGTTCAAGTTTAAAAGTCTTTTGTTTTAGTTATACATTGCCTTACATGTTTATATTTATTTATGAAAGATTCCGCAATATTGTTATCCTTACTGAGCATCTGAGCTCACCCCTTTCAATGTTTTAATATTTTCCAGGATTTGAAAAGTATTTTATGAATGACCTTCAGGGATAGTCCGAAGAGGATAGAAGTGTGGACTATGGAGACTATGTTATTATAGTTTTTCACTTTGTGATGTAATGTAACATTTATGAATGTATCTAGTGTTTCCAAGGCTACTAAACTAATCGGTCTTTCGAGACTTGATCTTTTGTGATCATGCCAATGTTACGAAGTAATGCACCGGCTCTGGGTAGCTGGGGTCGGGGCGTTACAATATTCATTAATTACACAAACTCCACTTCACTGGACATATAATTTCCCATAACTTTATTACCATCCTTTCTCATTTCAATGAATCAAGAGTAATATAAAGACTATCCAGTACTAACTTGTTTTGAAAAAATTTCTTCTAGTTTATAACAATGGGTATTAAACCTAGGTTCTAATATTAACTCGATACACCAGATAATCTTAACATCATTGATGATTTTCTTGAGAAAACACACATACACCATAATAAAAATTTCCCAGTCTATATGTATATATTCAAATTCATTTGGGTGTATCCTTAGTTTTGCATAATTATTTTATTGAACATAAAAGTTTGCTTTTTGAAGTTTTGAATTCTGTTCATATATATGAATAATATTTTACCATAAAGAATTAGAGAATTTACATGACATCACTATCATTTTTATTATGTTAAATAAGGATCCCTCTAGAGAATTGGTGCATCTGATGATAGAATATGGTTAGTTACAATCACATTCTGATAATATTCATTATACATTTTGTCAATAATATGATGAATAAGAGCTTTATCATCATCCATACCTAATTATTAGAATTAATAATATATAAATTCATCCAAAATTATAAGTTATTTCAATCAAATATTATAATAACTTAAGTATTAAATTATTCCATGGATTATTATGAGAGAGATTCATTGATTTTAATAATTATCTTGGATAAAAATTGTTTTCCTTAATAATTAAAATAAAATGGGGATGAATCATCGTATGGAATATTAAAAATATTATACCGTAAAATCATGTTATGTTGTTAACTAAAACTATATTCTCTATTTTTATGAGAGAAATATATTTTTAAATTTCAAAAATGAATTAGATAAATCAATTTTAACTTTATTTTCCCAAACCATGCCCATCAAGTGGGCATGAAAATTAAATGTTATAGTATACTAAAATCAATAAAGAATAGTACTGTTACAATCTTCAGATTAGACTCACTATCCCCTATAATATAACCACTAACTTGTTGGAACCTCACAATGCTCATGGATTAAAAGAGTTCACGCTCTTTTTAATGAATCTTTAGATATTACTTTATGCTTGATTTCACTAACGCTTCAAACAAAATTATACTTAAAACATCACCTTTATACCTCTGTAAACTCATACTCACCTTTATAGTCCTTCATAGAGAAATTAAATCTAAATTTTCTACAATCCCACTGATAATAATTGAAGTAAATTTTTATATTTCATGAATGAAGTGATTTTAGGGGAATTATTTTTTAAATGATTCCCATTAAATCAATTAACCATGAAATGAGAATAAAACCCTTTAAGAAATATTATCCTCATAAAATATCTATCGAGTCATCACATAACAACCTTCCTTAAGTATACCATGAATGTTTTTTATATCATTGTGGAAATTACCAATTCGCTACCACAAACAAAAAGGCTACTATGAGATTCCTTTGCAGTTACATAATCCTCATATGTGAACACTCAACATTTTCAAAAATTAATTCATTGATATTTAAAATAGATTCTCATACATCATACATAATTTCCTTATTATATACTGTTTCACGAGCCACCATATGTTGACTTCCATCGTGTTTCATCTTCAACATAATTCTTATGTGTTCTGTATGCCACTCAATTAATATAATGTCTCCTATATAAACTATATGAAAATCCATCCTTTCCATATTATTTTTTACAATTCACAACCATATCCAAGTTCATCTAGAGACACTTTGTCAACTAACTTTTTCAATAAACACACTAGAGATTTATCAACTAGATTTTTCAACAAATATAATAACCCAAAACCATGAATCAAAATACTGAGAGATGTTTTACCAAGAATGTTAATGTATTTTCACCACATAAATTTATTATAATTTTACTTAATGATAAATATATCATCGAATGAATGGAGAAAATCTACTACACCTTAGTCCATTCTTCCCATCCATAAATGATATCATCATTTCATGAAGTTCATAACCTCAAAACCTAATTTCTACTATTCACATATCAAAAAAATTTAAATATAACCTTTAAACTAATAAAATTTTATGCACACCAGTTTCTCAACATTTTAAAATATTTTTACCAACCATAGAAATATTAATCTTAAAATAAAAATACCATCTTAAAACCACATGAAATTTTCTATTCCACAAATGCACATATTTATAATAACATATAAACTTTAAAGTAAATAATTGCATAGCTTTACAAATAACCTATAACATTAACAATTTACAAGTACAAATAAAATAACCAAATTTAAATGAAACTATTTTTTAAAAACCCTTTTAAAAGAAAAAAACTTCACATAAATATAATAATAAACAATTGAACAAGAAATATTAAATTTCAAAACAAGAACTCCCATTAAAAAATTTAAATCCCTAAATAATTATTATAAAATCATATAAAACCTATTTAACACTAAAATTAATTTGGATTAAACGAAACATTTCAATGAAAATTATATTTCATTCAATTTTTGAATATTTAAAAGAAAAAATTATTTTAAAAAAAATATGGTTTTCAACTGTATAATTTTTTTAAGAAACTAAGACTTCCAATGAAATAAAAATCCTATTTTTTCAAAAAACCAAGAATTAGAGAGCCACATTTTTATTTAAAAATTTCTTTTAACTTAAATATAGGTTGAAGTTACCATAGTTATTTTATAATACAAGTATTTATTACCTAGAAAAAAATTACTAAAACATCAAAAAGGTTTATATTTTCACTCAAAAAAATATCTACCAGAATCAATAATCATTTCAAGATCTATTCACATATCATTCTTGAAAATAAGTTCATCATAAAACATTTCAAAACAAAATCTATTTCATTATAGTTCTAGGGGAGAATAAATGAACACAATGTGTGGGGTGAATCAACGGGGGACATAAATAGCCAACTAAAATTTATTATTTTACAATTATATATTTTTGTATATGGACCTTGATGATGATGACATTTTGAATATAGACACGTTGATAAAGAACTAATATTGAAAAAATAGTAATAAAAAGTACCTCAGCTATTTTAATTATGTGGGTAATCCCTCGAGTGAAATTGTATCATTACTATTATCCATGTATCTATTTCACTATAAATAAGAACCTGTAATTTAGTACGAATTGATCCTAAAACTCATAAGAAAGTGAATGAATTAAAACTTGTAAAAATTTGAATAATAAAATCTTCCTTGATATTAAGTGACTCTATATTTTATATCATGTGTATACCATTATTCTTACCTTTAGTATTAACCAAAATACTAATAGTATGAGTGGCTAGTTATATGAGATAATAAATTATTTTTTTTATCATAATAACTCACCAGATGATTTAGAAAATACATCCTCTATTTTAATAGTATATATAAATTTTGAAATGATAAATAAACATATTATCTGATGCACATATCTGAGATATATGTGAATTAAATTCCAAGTACAAACATTAATGTGATAAGATGCATTGTGTTGTTGCATGAATTGAATATATAACAATATCAACCATATTTATGGCTTATTAAATCTAAAAAATTGTTCTTTTGTGTAATTTATTTTTGTATACTAACCATGGGTAGTAGAAAAATTTCATAAAGAAATGACTAAATTATGAACCTCTCCTTTGATATGTAACCACAAACATTATGGTGCGAATTCATTTCGGTAAGAAAATAATGAAACACTAAAAACATATAACCTTGACCTCATTGTAAAAACAGTACTCCTAATCTCAATGAAGAATTATTCTCAGTGAAATCCTATATGATTTAGTATGGATATAGATTTATATACATTATTTGTATCCTATTGAATAAAATTATGGAGTGAGGATTCTACATCCGAGTGAAATGCCTCTTCATAGAATCCCTTATTATGATGCAATGATATGTTTTATGAAGTGATTAACTCTAGATCTATATTACATTCATTAATTGAAAATCCATTAAAACTATAATGATTCTTTCAATCATATTTGGATATGTTATAAATATATAAAACATGAAAATAAATCGGTTACCCATGAATGAATTTTAATTGGAAAGTTTTCATTAAATATCTGTATTGTGATGTTTAAATAAAGACCATACTATAGAAAAAAGTGATATTTTTTAGTGTAATCAAACATCTTTATATAATCAATTCCATATTGACCATGCATAAATTCAGATATACTTATAGATCCTTTTCATAAATTCACTATGTCGAGGGATACTCTGAATTCCCTTTATTATAACCAATACACTAGAAACCCAGAGTATGTAGTTATGTAACATTCTTTGTACAAATTAAATTAGTTGAAAAAATTATTAATGGCATAGTACTCTTGGAATAATTGATAAATTCATACATAAAATTTGAAAACACAATATGAGGACATTATTATCCCTTCTATGATATCCCTTAAAATTATAGATATTTCTCCACTAGGTTTTATAAGGGAAAGGAAAAAAATAGGCCAAGATTAATTACTCAGTAAGGAGTAGCATACAACAAAATTATTAATAACATAAAAATAGAAAAATTGAGGTTAATGAATAAATATAAATCATGTATCCATAATCAAGTGAAACTAAGGTAATGATATATCCAGGAAAATAAATGATAACATGTATCACAAGAATCAATGATCATATACAGGTGGAATTCATAATACTGGACATTTATAAATTCTATCAAATCCTTGTTCCTTGTCACTATAATTAAATAGGGATAGGTATACACCAAAACCCATGAGGTTTTTCCTCATGATACATGTCAATGTATTGAGGGGCTATATAATTCGTATCCCCACCTATCACCTATTTATTACTGATACATTTTACATAAGATTAATAAAAAATTTAATACTATTATATAAGGAACCCAAATCTGATTAGAATTATTTCCATTTCTATAATGAAAAATATTGAAAATAAATACATACTCATTCATTGAAATATTTTGGATGAATCACTGATAATCCCATAATAAACAAATTTATTGTGGGGAAACCTAAACACAATAGGAAGAACACATATCAAATAAATATATTGAAGAGGGAGTATTCTATGAGTTTGGTCATCTATGGAATATATAAATTCTATTCAGTAGTTTACATTAGTAGGATATAAATATATTGGTCTAACAAATCAATAACTAGAATTTACAAAGAGCTTGTGAATATTCTAAAACATATACCCAAAAAGCGTTTATCCACTTGTTCAATCTTAATTCCAATAAATATAATGACTCATGAATATTATACATATATATTACATCATATTGATGAATATTAAACAAATTAAACAAAGACACACTTGAGGATCATAAATGTGTAGTGACTTTGGAATCATAAAAACATAGACTATTGGTTCATAGGTTAACTACATCAAATATCACTATATTATTCATAACAAGAAATCTTTTTAGATATATCACTGATAATAACATTTTTCATAATCTAGGTAAAGGAAAAATAAGAATGTGTGAACTCTGATGATCAATAAGTGTAAACAAAGACAATTTGTATGAAGAACATAAATATAAGGGTATGAGAATTTGAGTATAACATTTGAAAACCATACCCTTTATATCAAAGATTGTAATATATGGTCATTTCATAATGATTTTAAGTTCTTAAGACATAAATCATAAGTGAATAAAATAACATACTCTATGATAGGATTAAAATGGTATATGACATAGATTTTTGGGATAGACATAAGCATATAAAATCTTATCTTAAGGATACCCACCAAGTAATTCATAACATGTACAACTTTGGATAAGAACCCATGTACATACTTCTGGATTAGAAAGACCCCCCATGTACCCTATATCATTATTGGTAGAACCTACCATGTACCCTTTGATCTCATATAACATTAATTATTAACCAATTCAATGGAGGAAAATATAGGTTCGACCTTTCACATAATTAAAAGCATAAATTTAGGTTCTAAAAGATCATAAAACATACATCATATCATATCCCAAAAAATGAAATGGGTCTGATAAAAATTTAATCACATCATAAACTATATAACTGATGTGGAATTTAAAATCATTTCATTATTTCATTATATCATAACCTGTGGAAAAATAAGTAGGTTTCATAATACTTTTATCATGATAAAACTATTGGAAGAGAAACTAGATTCGTAGAAATCATGTTATCATAAAAACATTCCCTTCATAGAAATAATAATAATGGTATCCTTTTATCATATCAATATTAAATAAAAATTCACCTCAAATTATTCCATCAAAGACGGAGAATGATTTCCAAGGAAAAATCAAATATAAAATTTAATGAGGAAAATATCCTTTATGGTTTGAAAAATAATTTTTAAAACATAAAACATTTTGAAAAACCTTTCCTTTGCTAATAAACATGAAAACCTACCAATTAATCTTCAAATAAAATAATTTTTATGGAAATGGTTAATTTTGTTCACATCGTACATATTAAAATAAATATTCCTATCACATTTTTTTGGTAAAATCCAGATGGAAATTGTTTAATGGATATGATTATTTCTTTCAAAACTATTTGTAAAAAAATGATCATGGGTAAAATGTATTTTCAAAATTATAGGACAATATTAATACATTTTTTAAAACATTTTTAGAAAAAAATGTTCTAAAAGAAAATGGATTTCTGGCCATAGAGATAAATTAAGATATATTTTCTTAAAAACATTTAATCTGTTATTTAAGTACCAATGATTGAGAAAATGGTACTCTTGGTAGAAAATATCATGAATAACTATAGGAGAATAAAATTAATTAGTTTATTGATATATGCATAAAAATATCTTATCATCACAAACCTAATGATAAATAATCATAATAAACAATGAGATTGTAGCTTATGATCTTTACCACTTTGGTAACTTTGAATCATAAGACCCAAGATGGAATAACATGAAATTAAAATAAAATATCATGAGGATAAATAAATTATTCATATTACATGAAAAAGTGGTTCTATATACTTATTTTCAAATATTATAGGTGCATAACATAATATATGTCTCAAAGAAGGAAAATTGAGAAAAATCCCTTAGCTTATGTCAAGACTTCCATCATACATGATCAAACCAACTGTATAATAAATATATATTTACAATACATATATTAAAGGAGCATATTTGTATATAATATGATTTTTATTTTACCTTTATTACCCATTTGTCAACAATTACATGTAAAAGTCATGTTTTAAGAAATTACTAGTTTATTCACATATGTTTTGGTTTATTATTTTTTGGTCCTCTTACTTCAATTTACGTAACAAAAAATCCATTATTTTTACCAAGATATAAATATCTTATATATTCATTATATATTCATTTATATTAAACTATATATTTAAGATATATAAAATGAAATGCATTATTCACAAATATAGAAGGTCATAAGTACACATAAACATTGTTTCCATTTTACTCAAGGATTAAACAAATGAAAGTTAAATAAAATATTACAATTAAATAATAATTTGTATGTCATATATAACACATAGTTTTATTAAAACCATATTTTTTACATTCCTCGTAAACCATGAAGGAATCACATTACATTGTGAGGTGGTTGTCCTTTGTACATACAAATGATGTTATCATATTTCACCATAATGTAAAGTAAGAGGGAACATGTGATATACCTAAAAGACCAAAGGCCGTATATTTTTTTATTATTTAATAATACACTTTGTAATGGTTTAGGGGGAACCTTACATAGCTCATAGACCTCAGAGCTACATATGTCCTCATACATGATCAATAGTCCCCAAATATTACACCATATATCCATCCATGAGATATGGTAATGTAAAAAATGAATGACATCAGTTCGTTAGTCTATAGTATTTCTTACACATGAATGATGAATTCAGAACCAATTTGATAGATATTGGGATACTTTTAGGTCACGTACAAAACATAAAAAAATAGTAAATGGAGGAAATTTATTTTAATATAACAAAAAGTTTTAATAATAATTTAAGCAGGTAGAGGAAGAAATAAAAGAAAAACAATCATGGAAGAATGTTACCTTTTTTTCAGGCATCCTCCTAAGGCTAACACCAAAAGACTTACTAGGATGTATTTATATCCAAAATAAGGATTGTAGGATGAGAATAGGGATTTTATGAATTTATTTTATAATTTATTGTCCAATCCAAAATGTTTTTGATGGTTTGAAGTGGAAAGGAGAAGGGGTGGCTTTGTATAAGAGAGGTGAGGGGCACACTTGTAATATTTTGACAAGAAAAAGTTGTATGAATGTTTTTCTCATGAAAAAAGGCTCATAAATATAGGATTATTGATCCTTATACATTACAGTGTCTAAATATGTCAATAAAATTATTGTTGTATAAGTTTTGGATTATTTTTAGCCCTTATCTTTTTAGTTTAACTCCATGATAAACCCATTATTACCAAACTTGTGTTAAATATTTTTTATAGTTTTTACAATTCATATTGGTCAAAAATAAATTTGAAGTTATTATATAATTTAAATGAAGATGATTCTAAATATTTAATTCATTTTTAAAAATTATAGTCACATGTGTGTAAAATTTTAATTTAAAATTAATCAAGAAGACACAAAAAGAAATCTTGTTTTTATAGAGGAAAATTAAACAAAATTTCAAAGTTTTTATATCAAATTTCAATATGAAATTGATTCCAATGACATAAATTGTATTACTAGATATATAATTTAACAATTTTTACATTAAAACCAATTGAAAATAAAATTTAAAATAATAAATAAGTTAAAAATACAAGGTAGTTTTCAATTAAAATTCTGTATTTCTCGTTATTCATCAAAAAATTAATCTTTTCAGAAGTACTCAATAAATAACCAAATGATAATTTTTAATTGATGATTTTAAAATGAATATCATTTTATTAAATTAATTTTATTAAAGTCCAAAAAAAATTATTTTTCACTTAAAGAAATAGTTTTTTTTATAAATTAGTCTTTTAAAAACATATAAAACATTATTGAAAAAATTATTTACCTTTTTATCATTATGTTTTAAATATACCTAACCATTATACATATAATTTAAAATGTAGATATTCCTATCTATAACATAAATTTTTCATCTTTTTAATAAGGTTCCATTTTTTAAATAAGAATATTAATAATATGTTGTGGTTCATCAAAACTCAGTGTTTCATGTAACATAAGGTAAGCTCGGTGTTGTGGTTAAATGCAAGATTAAATCACTGTTGGGTGAAATAAAAGATATCAAAGAAATTTGATTTATTCAAAAAAAATAATACCCAAAAAATCAGTTTGTTACATTCTTCCCCTATAAAATTACTTTTTCTCATGAAATTATTTACTCAGATACAAACAAACAAAGATAGTTAAGAATAATCTTTTCCTCAGGTTCCCACATAGCTTCCTCAAACTAGTGTTTTTTTCACAAAACTTTAACCATTTGAGTTTTATTATTTCACAGAAAATTCTTTGTATGATATAGAATATCCTTATGGTAGTTCCTTATTAAAAAGATCATGTTATGAGGGTATGACCTCACAATTTAGTATATCTAAAGGATTTTGTTTTTACTTTCTCACGAGTGATACATAGAACACATTATAAGCATTAGAGAGGTTTGGTGGATTTCTCAATCAGTAGTCTTTCATCCCAATATGATCCACAATTTTATAGGGATTTATATACCTACGTATTAGTTTCCATTTATTTTGTAATCTCATTGCCTTATTCCATGGATAAATTCATAGAAAAAAATTGTATCCAAATTTAAATTCTATATTATGCTAGTGATTTTAAGCATAACTTTTTACCGACTCTGAGCTTCCTTAATTTTTTTCCAAAAGATCTACCCTTCTCTACCATATATTCATTTATCTCAAGTAATAATATTTTTCTTTCTCCAACTTCATTCCATTATGTTGGAGCTCTATACACCCTTTAATGGAGGGATTCATAAGATGCCATGTGAATTCTTCAGTGGAAGCTATTGTTTTAAAAAACTAAAATATAATAATTTTTTGATCTCAACCTCATTTGAAATTAAAATAACAAGATCTCAATATATCCTCTCGGTTTTTAATTGTTCACTCGGATGGATCATATCTTTATGGATGATACGTAGGGCTAAAACTCAAATCTATATCAAGAGATTCTTAAAGAATTATCATAATCTATATGGTAAACCCCATATACCAATAAGACACAACGTAATGTTGTACTTGTAAGAAATGGGATCCCATGATAGCATAGACACCCCTCATTAACATGGCCACCAGGTCATATCCCTCCAAGTATCACTAGTTTCCCCGAAGACACATGGTCCCACACTGGGGGGCACCATTGCACCCGAGCGGGTCATCTGGCTAAAAAATGTCCCCACAGGCCAACACATGTTCTTTCCATTTTTCTTTTTCCTCACTCACACACATCCTGAGAAACTATCGAGAAGGTCACTCATCTAGATCACGATTCTAGGCTAATAGAGATTAACTATGGAGTTATAATTAGGTAGACTTGTGAATATAAAGGTACACCATATTTACATTAGTCATATCATTTATCCATTAAACCTTTTATCATTTTGGGGCCCAACCAAGTTCCCAAATGATTCATTTGACTAATTACTATCCCCATAAAACAACACATGGTCTTTATAGTGTGATTTTTCCTCACTCACACAAATTCTGAGAAACTTCCCATAAGGTCACCCATCCTAATAACTAATGTAAGTCAAGCATGCTTAATTATATAGTTATAATTGTAAGAGTTTGTGTCCTAGAATCAAATGTTTGTACTTTGATTACATGAATATTTAATGTATTTAAATATTAAACATCTTATTACATATTGTTTATTGTTTTGCATGACTACGATGTAATAATGTCCTAGAGTATTTGTTGAATTGATAAGGTCATGGCAGTTCCCCACTATGATGAGAACCTTGAAATTCTATAACAATATTCTTAAATATAGTCCTACAGTTGGATGACGTACTACTAAGGGACACATAAGATACATACCGTCAGGTGCGAGTACTCGTAAATAGATGAGACTTCCTCTCATGAAGTTATCACTTGGTAATCTCTAAGACAGGAGATTATAAGAATAGACCCGCCAGTAGGAATTCTGCATGTTTTGGTGCCATCAGATATTTATATCTGTGAGCATGTGTAATGATCCTTAGACTTTAATATTATCATTAATACATGTCACGACTCACGCACTTTGATTTACTGATGAAAACTATCATGTAAATAGTTGGTGGGAATTAGGGTATATTGGGTGCATCATGAGTGACATGATATTAATGGATAAGTCGAGGAAGGATTTGTCCCTTCCATTATGGAAGTTGATATCTTGTCCCTTTGATTGAAATAGAATCGTCACATGAAATTACATGACCATGGTGTAACGACGAGTTTATTTTAGTTAGTCAAAGAACGATGTATCAAGTATAAAGGTTGATGACACTACCATGAAACCTTCTTGATGAGATATTGAGACAAATGTACTATATTACATAGTGAGTGTTTGTATGTGGATGTTGTTATTGTGACTTTAAGTTTTCTATCTTGGGTGCCCTGACTTGTTTTTAGATAGTACTCTTGGACTTTAGGTAAGCCTGCCTAATGCCAACGAGAAAGAATCTTAGAGGGTCACACACTAATTATTTTTGGTGGTCTCAGTTAAATTCTATTTGTATTTAATTATTGAAATAAATATTATTCTCAATATTGTAGAATAATTTTATTCAAGTTAAGATGATCACATAAATTAAATAAAATTTAATTATTTATTTTATTGAACATTTAATAAATATTTATTTACTAGTTTGTAAATAAAATATTTATTTAAGAGATTAAATTATTTATATTTTTATTCGAGTGTTCAATAAATGGAAGTGGAGTTAGAGCGGACCAAGGCCTTTCTAGTAGTAAAATAATTAATTTCAAGATGGTAAATAATTATTAGTTGGCATACGTTAAAATAATAATGTAGCTATTGTTATTTTGTGACGTGGAATTTTATTTATAAATCTATTTTTCACAAGTTGGCGCACCATAAATAATGATGTGGTATTATTATTATGAGCTTGGGTTTTCTCTAAATTCATGAATGTATTTAATTTCTATTATAAAATTAAATATTGTAATTGAAGTTCCATGCATGTAAATAGACAAGTATGTCTATTGTGCCATAAAAAACACACCGCACGCTTGGTGAATTGAGAATTCCTGAGCTAAACAATTTCATTCTTGAATCCTCCTCTCGCCCCTCTCAAGAATGAGAGATGTTCTTCAAAGACAAAGACCAAGTGATCAAGAACGACCGACACAAGAAACTCGCGTTTTCTCACTAGAACCCAGAGAACGAGTGGTGTCAATCGGAGGCCATCAGAGTAGGTGTGGATCACTTCAAGAAAGATTCTAGTTTGGATCCTCTCAAGAACAATGAGATAATATGGAAGGGTCATTCTGAATGATCCACATCATCCATGAAGAAAAAATCGAAGATCCAGGTATTCTTTTCTTTATAAAGTTAATTAAATTAATTATAAACACGATGTGCAAGATCCTTTCTAAAGGTTTAAGGCCTCTTCCTTCTTTATCTAAATCTTTGATTATATTCTGTGGAGACTTGCGTTAATCATCACATTGATCCTAGAATAATCATTGATCATGGTAAAAATTAAATTTGGGTGTCATACCTACCGTGGTTCCGCTGCGCCGGGAACCTATAAGTGGTATCAAATCGGTTACATCATATTTTATAATTATCTAAATATTTCATTGATGATTTATACATTTAATAATTTAGTTATTTCAATTTAAGTTAATAATTCTGTAAATCTGAATCTGAAGATCGGTTCATCCTTTTTCATTTCTCATTCACCTTACAGAAACGATATTTTCTTTTAATTTTGACTCAAATAAAATAGATTATCTCATCTGGAGGGGCCAAAGATTTTTGGTCATACAACACCAGAACACATGGTGTGTATTTGGTAGTACACATTATGTAGTCAAGATTCAATGCATTGGACTAGTTCGCCTAACCAAGCCGTGTGGTGGAGTCTTTATAAGTCTTAAATGAATTCATGTGTTGACCCAGAATAGGTGTCACATGGTTTCCAGATTACATGTCGTGTAGTCCAAAAGACATGGCATGTAGTCCCTTCAGATTAGGGTTGGACTATGTACCCCATACACAACTTGCCCAGCTAGAACAGATACTACACAGCTCGTGTCCCACTTATCACGTCGTGTACTTCGTAGATTTCCGAAGTACATTTACACGCCATATCCTCGGGCATGTACTTCAGATGGATGGTGAATGATAGTACACGCCATGTAGTCAGAACTACATGTCACGTACTCATCCAAATTACAAAGATTTATTAATATATTATACAAACCCTTGAGACGTGTACCATAGTGCAGGCGTAAAGATGAGGCACAACATGTGATAGTTGTTTTATATATATTTGTTTAATATAACATTTGTGTAATGTTCATTTATACTCATTGGGTAGTTCGGAATTGGAAATCACTGGGTTACCTCGATGGTACAAGTTACATACAAAAAAAATTTAAAAAAAAATTATTTGTTTAAAATTATGATGGATGATAATATCAAGGAAATTCAAAAAAGGGTTTAAGATAAAAAGATTGATTAATTAAGGATGATAATTAATTTATTCGAGTGTGATTTATCTTAAACAATAACAATTAAATAATTTAATGCTGGTTTTATTTATGGGTAAATATCATTTCATGTATGGATGATCATGAGCTAGACCAAGACCTTTGTATGTAGATGGTTTCTTTAAATTTATTTATTTAAATAAAATAGGTTGGCCTACAAGCCTTCTCCACATTAATATATAGGGTATGCATGCCCAATGTTTATTTTATATAAAACCCCTTTTTACCCCTCAATCGCATGTGAGTTTAAAAAAAGGAATATGTAATGGATGGACCTCCCCATCTAGTGGAGGAAGTTCAAGCTGGAGTCAAGATGAAACCAATCCCAGGAGATACAGAGGTGGACAGGTGGAAAGCAATAAACACAAACCCAAAATGTTCAATATGTTTCTCCCCTAGGTTAGGGTTAGTTTATCAACCTCTAGATAAACTAACCATTAGAAAACCTCATGATTATGGCCATTATTTTATTTATGTGAGTTTCATGGTTTATTATTATGGATGTGTTGTCATGATCACATAATTAATGAATTAAACAAGCATGCAATAAGAAACTAAAATAAACTAGACTTATGCATAAATATTATCAAGACATGGTTAATCACTAAAGTTTGTTCCACTTAATATTAACAATCATGTGATAATTATAATAATCAATTAACGCATAAGAGATAAAAACCCCTCAAATAGAATATTAAGTCAGACAGAGCCTTCCGTGACTTGATTAAGGAAAAAACTCAATAAAATATGTGTTTGACCAACACTTGTTGGGACACTTACTTTTATACAGGAATCCCTTATGAAAGGTTTCAGGTTGACTTAACCATATTACATCAAGAGGAGTAGACCTTGCTAGAATTGGTGCAATATTGGAGTCAAGTGTTGAGGAAATCCAAATTTCATGATTTCAAGATTGGGGAGTCCACTCAACAGATCCAGAAGCTGCAAGCCCGTAGTTTCCAAAGACCTGTCTACCTAAATACATTATAATAGCTTGACCAACCCTTTTGGGGTTATGCAAAGGGGAATATAGATCCTTTCCACTAGAATTTCATGACAACTGAACATTCTGAGTTCAATGGTAAGGGCCATTGGGACTTGATAAAATAGTGGGTGACTTAATAAAAATTTATTAATTCTCATAAAATGTAATCAAGAAAGTTCTAACGATATTCTCTTTTAATTTTAAAATATAAATGAAAATATCATCAACCACACTATCCCTACGATCTATTCTGGATAAAGACAACATCCTCACCGGAAGTAACTTCCCATAATGGTTTAGACACCTTCGGGTTATCCTACACCATAAATGGGCGTCTTACGTGCTAGAGTCAGCATTACCTGATCTTCCTGCCAAAGAGGCAAGTGATGATAATTTCTTGGTATATAAGAAAAATATGACTGATGCAGTTGACGTTTAATGTTTGATATTATCATCAATATCTAGTGAGCTCATGAAGTCTCATGAAAACATGGATTCTTATAGCATGCTCGAGAACCTCTGTGGTCTTTACCAGGTGAGAGTAAGATAAGAAAGGTTTGTTATCTCTAAAGCACTCTTTCAGAGTAAGCATGGATAAGGTTCCCTAGATGGGCCTCTTGTAGTCAATATCATTGGCTACATTGAGTTCCTGGAGGTTCTAGGGTTTAAAATCCTCAAAGAACTGGGCACCGATATCATTCTCACATCACTCCCTCAGTGCTTCTCTAACATTTTTGTCAATTTAAATATGAACAAAATTGATGAGTCTCTATCTGATATTCTTATCCTCATTCTCTAAGTGGACAAAGATATAAAGTGTGAAAATCCTTTTTCCCTTATGGTGAATAATAGGAAGTGGAATGAGAATAGAATTAAGCCCAAAGTATCTTCACAGTCTTCCAAGAAAAGGAAGATCAAAGGGGAAGAAAAGGAACAAGAGGCTGTTTGTTTTGCATGTGGCAACAAAGGCCACTGGAAGAAGAACTACACCCATCCTAATAAGAAAGGGGAAGCTTTAGGTGCATTTGTTATCAAATGCAATATATCTATTCCTACAAATTGGGTATTATATACAGCTTGTGGTGCTCACATATGTATCCAAATACAGGAGCCAAGTAGATTCATGAAGATTTGACAAGGGTAGGTAGATCTACGAGCAGCCAATGGAGCCAGAATTGCTGATATAGCTATCGGAGACTACCACATCACGTTTCCAACTGGGATGATCTTGGTTTTAAAGGGTTTTTATTATGTTCCTTCTCTTACTAAAAACATTATTTATGTATCCATATTAAATATGGATGGATTGTTTTTCAAGTTTGGTAATGAATGTTTCTTCTTTTACAAAGAATTTTTTTTGGGTATGGAACATTTATACAACAGTCTTTACGTGTTGAATTACACATACCAAAGTAATGGAAATCGATAAAAAAGATACTTCACATGACACATACCACACCCAAAATTGGCATCACCGACTAGGACATATAAATGATAAATTCTTGACAAAGTTACATAAATATGGGTTTTAAGATTCTTTTGAACTAAAACTACTTTGAGTGTGTCATGCATGTTTACAAGGAAAAATGACCAAAGGGACATTTAGTGGGAAAGGTTAAAGGTCTAAATAACTTTTTGAATTAGTTCATACCAATGTGTGTGGACCATTTCAAGTTGAATCAAGGGTAGGGTACTCATACTTAATAAATTTTACTATTGATTTTAGTAGATATGGATATATCTACATAATGAGGTATGAGTATGATTCTTTTGATAAGTTCAAATAATACAAGAATGAAGCTACGAACCAGCTTGATAAGAAGATAAAGAAACTTCACTCAAACCAAGGTGGATAATATCTTAATCAAGACTTCATTGATTACTTACAATAGTTTGGGATTCTATCCAAACTCACTCCTCTACACATGCCCCAGTGGAATGGCATGAGTGAAAGGAGGAACCGCACCCTATTAGACATGGTGAGATCTATGATGAGTCATGGGAGTGTTTCATTATCTTTTTAATAATATTCACTACAAAAATCATCACACATACTAAACTAAGTACCAACTAAATCGATAAATGGTATTCCACACAAGTTATGGAGTGGAACAAAAGCCATGTTATCGAATTTACATGTGTGGGGTAGGGAAGCATTTGTTAAGGCCTCTTCAGGTAATAAACTCGCACCCCGAGGCGCAAAGTGTACATTTATAGGATACCCCAAGGAAACAAGGAGATATTACCTATACAACCCCTCAGAAAAAAAGGTTATAGTATCAAGACATTCCTTATTCCTTGAGAGGGAGCACATCTCCAAAATAGATTGTGGGAGGGAGATAGAAAACGATGAAGTTGAGGCTCAAGGTAAACAAGAGTTGGTACAGTAACAAATTCCAAAAAACCTCGTGGAAGAAGAATCTATTCTAGAGACACAAGTACTTTGTATGAGGACAAGATAGGTTAGAGAACCGAAACAGTGTTGTTTTCTAGTTACAGAAGATGGTGACTCATTATTATTTGATAATAATGATCCTCCAACCTACAAGGCAGTAGTAAGTGAAACAGACGTTTCCAAGTGGAAAGAATCCATGAATTCTAAAATGGATTTCATGCCTCAAAACCAAGTCTAGATTTTGGTAGATCCTCTAGTTGATGTAAATCCTATTGGTTGAAAATGGGATTTCAAGAAGAAACTGGACATGAAGGGACAAGTCAGTACCTAAAATGCATGACTGGTTGTAAAAGGGTTTAAACAGTGTTAACGAATTGACTATGATGAAACCTTTTCAACAGTTTCAATGCTGAAATCCATCAAAATTCTACTTGCCATGGAAGTATACCATGACTAGAAGATTTGGAAAATGGATTTCAAAAATTTCTTCCTTAACGGGAACCATTGGGAAGCTATCTACATGACACAACCTGAAGGGTTTGTGACTCCAAAAAATTCCAATAAGGTATGAAAGTTTAAAAATCCATTTAAGGATTAAGGCAAGCATCCAGGTCATAAATCCTTCATTTTGATGAATCCATAACAGAATTTGGTTTTATCAAGAATTAATGTGAGCCTTGTGTCTACAAAATGTTTAGTGGGAGTGCATTAATTTTCCTAATAGTATATGTTGATGACATATTACTTATTGGAAACGAGATACCAATATTACAGTCTTTTAAGGAATAGATGAATCAATGCTTATCTATATAGGAATTGGGAAAGGCAGCATATATTCTTAGGATCAATATTCATCGTGATAGATCCAAGATATTGTTGGGTCTAAGTCAAAGTACATACAATGATAAGATACTGAAGAGATTTAGTATGGAACAATCCAAGAGGGGATTGTTTCCATTATTACATGGCATTCATATTTCTAAGAAAATGTGTCCTTAGACACATGAAGAAATTATGATAATGGCAAGGACTCCATACGAATCAGCGATTGGGTCAAACATGTGTGTCATTCTAGGTACTATGATGGATGCCGCCTATGCATTAAGTGTGGTAGAAAGATATCAACATGACCCAGGTGACCGCCATTGGATGTAGTTAAGACTATTCTAAAGTATCTGAGTCATACTAATAATATGTTCCTCATTTATGGAGGATATGAGGAACTAGTTATTAGAGGATATGCAGATGATAGTTTTTAGACTGATCAAGATGACATGAAGTCGCAAATGGGATACATATTAATTTTGAATGTAGGTGTAGTGAGCTGAAAGAGCTCAAAGTAGAGTGTGGTCGCATATTCTATAGTAGAGTCTCAGTGTATTATAGCTTCTCAGACAGCTAAAGAAGCAGTTTAGATGTGAATCTTTGTCTAGGAGCTAGATTTGATACTAAGCAGTAAAGATCCCATCTCACTGTACTTTTACAATACTATAGAAATGTCTCTCGCAAAAGATCCAATGTCACATTAGTGGATGAAGCACATACATTGCAAGTATCGTCACATGAGGGGTTTTTCTCAGACAGGTGAAGTTGCACTAAGTAGTATTTCCATGGAAGACAACATAGAGGATGCTTGAGTAATGCCTTAACTCAGCAGAAACATGATCACCATGTGAGGTCTAGCA
Source organism: Viscum album (assembly GCA_963277665.1). NCBI lineage: Eukaryota > Viridiplantae > Streptophyta > Magnoliopsida > Santalales > Viscaceae > Viscum > Viscum album. The sequence goes on from OY728129.1 coordinate 1,303,602,897, forward strand.
GACTGAAAGTTGTAGGCAGTTGGATCTAGTCGAGGTGGGAGTTTTTAAGAGTTGGTGTCCTAGAACATACTATTTGTACTTTTATCAAATGGATATTTAATGCATTTAAATATTAAACATCTTATTACATATTGTTCATTTTTCTTCATGACTATGATGTAATAATGTCCTAGTGTATTTTTTGCATTGATAAGGTCATGGTAGTTCCCTACTATGATGAGAACCTTTAAATGCTATAAAAATATTCTTAAATATAGTTCTATGGTTGAATGGAATACTATAAAGGGATACATAGCATGCATACCATCAGGTGAAAGTACTCGTAAGCATATAAGACTTCCTCTCATGAAGTTATCACTTGGTAATCTCCAAGACAAAATATTGTGAGAACAGACACGCCCAAAGTAATTCTGTATGTTTTGGTGTCATTGGATATTTATATATACGATCATGTGTAAAGATCCTTAGAAATTAATATTATCATTAATACATGTCATGAATTGTGCGCTTTGATTTACTGATGAAAACTGTCATGCAGATAGTTGGCAGGAAGTTGGGTACGTTGGGTGCGTCACGAGTGGCATGATATTAATGGATAAGGCGAGGAAGAATTTGTCCCTTCCATTTATGGAATTTGATATCTCGTCCCTTTTATTGAAATAGAAACTCCACACAAAATTCAATGTCCATGGTGTAATGACAAGTTTATTTTGAGTAGTCAAAGAACAAAGTATCAAGTACAAAGGTTGATTACACTATAATGAAACATGCTTGATGAGATATTCAGACAATGGGATTATATTACATAGTGAGCGTTCGTATGTGGATGTAGTTGTTGTGACTTTATGTTCATTCTCTTGGGTGCCTTGACCCCTTTCTAGACAGTACTCTTGGATTTTAGGAAATCCAACCTAATGCCAATGAGAAAGAATCCTAGAGGGTCAAACACTATGTGTTTTTTGTGGTCTCGGTTAAATTATATTTGAATTTAATTAATGAATTAAATATTATTTTTCAAGTCTTTGGAATAATTTTATTCAAGTTAATTTGATTGCATAAATTAAATTAAATATATTTATTTATTTTATTAAACATTTAATAAATATTTATTTAAGAGAATAAATTATTTATTTAGTTATACGGGTGTTCAATAAAAGGAAGTGGAGTTCGAGCAGACCAAGTCCAGTTCATTAGTAAAATAATTATTTGCAAGACGGTAAATAATTATTATTTGGAACAAGTTAAAATAATTATGATGTTGCTATTATTTTGTGATGCGTAATTTTATTCATAATTTCATTTTTCTCAAGTTTTCACACCATAAATAATGATGTGGTATTATTATTATGCGCATGGGTTTTCTCTATGTTCATGATTGTATTTAATTGTTGTTATTCAATTAAATATTGTAACTGAAGTTCTATGCATAAAAATAGACAAGTGCGTCTATTGTGCCATAAAAAATACACCACACGCTTTGTGAATTGAGAATTATTGAACTAAACAATTTCTCTCTTGAATCTTCTTCCTGTCCCTCTCAATAATGATAGACGTTCTTCAAGGCCGAAGAACAAGTGATCAAGAATGGCCGACACAAGACACACACTTTGTTGCGCTAGCACCCAGAGAATGAGTGGTATCAATCAGAGGCCATCAGAGCATGTGTGGGTCACCGCTAGAGGGATTCTGGTTTGGATCCTCGCAAGTGTAATTATATAATCCGGAAGGATCATTCCGAATGATCAACATCATCAACGAATAAAATATCGTAGATCCAGGTATTCTTTTCTTTATAAAATTAATTAAATTAATTATAAACATGATGTGAAATATCCACTCTAAAGGTTATGGGCCTCTTCCTTCTTTATCTAAATATTTGATTCTAATCCATGGAGTATGGAGTTCATCAACATATTGATCCTAGAATAATCATTTATTATGGTAAAAATTAAAGTTGGGTGTAGGCTCTTGAAAATAAAGGCTCACCTTATTGACATGAGTCATATAATTTACTCATTTAACTCTATCATTATGAGGTTTTACATTAACACCCCATCCCAAAGAACAATATACTTGTTATGAACCCTATATCTCAACCCTAGAAAGGTGACACACTTATGGATGAGTTCCACCTATGATACCAAAGTTACAATTAGGCATCTTTTACGTCACAAACACCCTTCCTTAACATTGTCCTTACGTCCTGGATTACCATGTGTCACCAGTCTCCCCATAGATAAGTGGTCCCCACCCTATGGCCCACCTATGTGCCCTTATAAGTCATCTGACTGATGGCTATCCCCACAAGCCAATACATGTTCTTTCCAATGTGATTTTTCTTCATTCACATAAATCCTAAGAAACTTCCTAGAAGGTCACCCATCCTGATAACTACTCCATGAAAAGCATGAATAACTATGGTTTTATAATTAGGTAGGCTTCCTAAAATAAAGTTTTTCCTTATTTACATGAGTCATATCATTTAGTCATTTAACCCTTTATCATTTTGGGGTGTTACAATACTCCATGAAACCTCACCATTTCCCTGATGTATATCCTATAAAAATGATCCAGAGATTTATATTATTTGATAGATATGAAGTGTGAAGACTTTTTAAGGTTATTTACTACATAGAAAATTTCATTATTCCCTTTATACATTTTTCACATGCATGGTCAATTGAGAATCATTTGTGTGATAATCATAATTTCCTTCCCTTTCAGTGGACATCAAGTTCCATAAAAGTTCATAATAGTAGCCGAGCAGCATTGTTGATCTAGCTGACTGGTCTTCCCCTACCCTTTCAGTTCCTTTCCAATCTTATAGGTATTGGAAACTGGTTTGGGTTTTTCCTAATGTAGATGATGAAACTATTCACATAGAGAATCACTCCTTTATTTGAATATAAATTTATATGGATCTTAAATCTCATTTTCCTTAACATATTTAGGTTTCTATTGGGAATAAAGGATTATAGAAAAGGATCTACTATGAATCACAGATCAGGTTGTGTGCCACCTATCACCTTCAAGGACATTATTTAAACTATTAACATTGTAGTTAATGAAGGGTTCAATCCTATAATCATGAGAAGAATAAATATTTTTCTCTAGCCTTGACACTAGAATATTTAGATAATGATGTGTCTTAGGATTAGCTAACATGTTTACCTATGTTGGATTCTGTTCATGTGTATGAATGGGGAGAGACATCAACACACTCTCACATTCTCTCATTATTTATCCAAAGAGGTGTCAATAGAAAGTAAGAATTGACTTCTGTTTCAACCATTATGCCTCCTCGAAAGGTCTACTTGGGGGAACTATTTGGTTCAATCTCATTCCAAGGACATTGTGTTATTTAGGCTTTGACATCTATGGAATAGGCTATTTTTATATTTGATCTTGGAAGGAAGGGTCTTCATCAGTATTTCCTCCTCAAGTTTGAGAGGTATCAACTCGATCAAGGACAAACAAGGTCCTCAACAGGTGTTAAAAAATATCCCAAGTCTCGTGTGGTTTAGAATGTGTCCTCATAGATATCTCATTACACTCAGGGCTTGGATGAACAACTATCATAGCTTTCAGTGTCTCATGGATCCTTTTGTGTGCTACTAGTTAATAATACATGTATCATTACGAGTCCTCCTCAAGAACATCATGGTATGTTCAGCATTGATTCATAAAGAGTATGTTCATTTGTTTTGAGGAAGGCTAAGAAAACAATTATTAATGGAGAAGGATTCACTCTCTATCAAGGGAGAAATTACTAATAAAAAATTTCTTTTTCATTGAAGGTATATAAGGATTTTTGGTATATGGAATAACCTGGAAGAGAACAAGAAAAATCAAATCTTAATTGGAGTAGGGATTCTACTTCACATCCAACAGTTTTTGGTAATTGATATTCATTATGTGATCTTAACCTGAATTTCTCTACATTAGTTATCCTTTTATCAAGGCCCATAAATCCAAGGATGTTAAAAAGTTCTCTAATTTTTAATTTTTTTTCGCATTATTGGATTATCTAGAAAAGAAGTTATCCTCAATTTAATGATGTTTTTATAGGGTTAAAGATTCCATCTCTTTTTTTTCTATAATGATTTGATGAAATCTTATATAGTCTTATTGTTTAGGTTGTATTAAATTTTGTAAGGGTTCCCACTTTTCTAATAAAAGTGATTTTATAAATTAAAATTAAAATTTTTACTCAATATTTAATCAATCCTTATTCAAATCTCATATGGAAGGAACACATACAATACTACTGAACCTTATCATTCCACTATGATCAATATTAAACCCATGATCATTTATAACCTTATTTTTTATCTCTACATCATCCTTATTCACTAATTTAATCATCACATTGAAATATGGTTGAATATTTAATTGATCAAGATAATATTTATCCCCTTTAATCGGGATTTATAGATCCATACTTTTAAATTATAAAAATATGTGATAATTTTTCATCCGCTTTGTGGAAAATATATCCTTATATTTTCGACTCAAAGCATCAACCAACTTGTTATTTTTCTCAAGTTTGAAATTTAATGAGTAGTCATAATTGTTAATCATATCTAGCCATATTCTATTTCACATATTCAGCCCCTTCTGTGTGAGTATGTAATTTAAAATTTTGTTATCAAAATATATATCACATTTTCCTCCACAAATATAATGCCTTCATATCATTAAGGTAGTAATTACCACAGATAAGTCCAAATCGTTATTTGGGTTATTTTTCTCATGAATCATAATTTTTCAAGAGGAATAAGATATGATGATGCCACTATTCATAAGGATATATCCCAATACCTTATTGGATTCATCACTATAGATTACAAACCATTCTATACTAAAATTTAATATATGCATAGGTGCATTGACTAATATTCAATTCAGTTCCTTAAATTTTTACTCACATTCATCTATACATGGGAACTTGGTTCCCTTCTAAGATACAATGGTGAGTCAAAAATATAGTCCTTAGAAATTATCCTCACAACATAAATGATATCCAACTAAACCAATAAAACTTTGGATCTAAGTCACCATGGTTGGACTGGGCCAACATTCAGTGTCCTCTATCTTTGATGGATCTTTAAATATAGATTTTCTTGATATTATATGAGAAAAAAATAAAAATTTTTATAGAAAAAAATCACATATTTGAAATTTTTCATATATTTTCTCCTTCCATAGGTTTTTTAATACAATTCTCATTTTATATTCATTCTATTCAAATATATTTGAATAGATAATAATATAATCTATAAAAATTACAAAAAACTGATCAAGGTAACTTCTAAAGACTATGTTAAGTAATGTCATAAAGATAGTGGGGGAATTAGTAAGACCAAATAGAATTACTATATATTTATAATTTCCATACCTTTTAAGGAATTTTGTTGTGGTTATATCCTCCTTATTGACCCTCAATTGATGATATACATAATAATGGTCAATCTTGGACAAGTAATTATTACTACGCAGTTGATCAATCAAATCATAAACATGGGGTATGTGATAACTTTTTTTCATCATGATCTTGTTCATCACCCAATAATCAATGTAGAGTCTCATTTATTCATATTTCTTTTAAAAAAAAATAGGTCCTCCCTAAGGTGACACACTTGGACAAATTAATCCTTCGTCCAGGTTTTCTTAAAGTTTCTTATTTAAATCATGTAACTTAATAAAGTTTATTCTATATGAAGTATTTGAAATTAGTATGGCACAGGGTATGAATTGTACTGAGAACACAATGTCACATTTTGTTGGAAGGATATGAAACTCCTCCAGAAAGACATCACAAAATTCACACATAGTAGTCATATCATCGTTGTTGAGTTTCTCCAAAACCATTTGAGATAAACTATCATCTCGAATAGGAATCAAAACCCAAACATTGGGAGTGAATTCCATACAAATTTCATATTTATCACTTCACTGATAGAATATTATAGGTTAGTTTGGAATATAAAATGTTAGTTCCCTTGTAAATTGATGTGGAATTTTTGTAGAGAAATCCAATCCATTCTAAAGATAACAGTAAATTCAACTAGATGAAGAAGGAAAATGTCTATAAGAAGTATATTATCACAAATGAAAACTAGAGAAGAACAATATATATAGGATACAATTATCATACCATTAAGGGTTTTAACTAACAATTCAACCTCTAATCTTTTTGGTTTCATATTAATACTCGTATAAAATTCTTCATATATGAATGAATGGGTAGATCTATAGTAAAATAATAAATTAGAAGTTATTGAATGTATAAAAGGCCTACCCTTAACTATGTATTTATTGAACCCCTAATCAAAAAAAATTATCTCATGTGATTTCCCTTTGTCTCTCATATTAAGAGGTTTTTGGAATTGATTTTCATTATTAAACCTCTAATATGGGAATTTTTCAGAATAATGGAAAGACTTGTTTCAATTAAAACACTGATGTGTGGGAGGTGTAATCTGTGGTGATTTCTCATTATCCTCATTATTATATAACTTATTCTCATCACTTTGACATTAAACCTCTAGATGACCATTCTTTCCACACGTAAAACATTTATTATTCCTATTAAGACATTTTTCTCCATTATTATTCCAACACTCTGAGCATAATGTAATGCACATATTCTTCTCTATATAGTTCTTATATTTTCCATTGAATTTCATTTTTATATTCTTCTAAAATACATGAGATTGATATTTAACTCCAAACTCTATTTCCACATTAATGGAACATTGAAAAATCTCGTTATGTCTAATGATGTCTTATAGGGATAAATACATTTTGAAAATTGGTTGTATGACACTAAATAATGAATCAACCTTTATTTTAGGGTTCATGATAATACTAGAAGCATACCTTTCAAGTCTTGTAAACTTTTACTCAAAGGTAACAACAGATTCACCATCCTTTATATTTAGCTCAAGAAACTATTTATACGTCTTTATATGGAGAATCAAGGGAATTTAATTATTAATAAATAAGTTCTTTTCCTCTTCCCAATCCCTGGAGTCAATTTCACCTTATTTACTTGTATTATTGATATGAGTCTGCACTTAATCTGATTCACCTTCCAAATGGTAGAAGTTAGGAATGTATCATATGTAACACCCCAAGATTTTATAAAAAATATTCTTTTAATTTCATTAATGTCTTGTGTTGTATGTTACACCAAGATTACCTTGCGCTATACGCAACACCGTATTAGCTTGCAGTATACGCAACACTATTCTTGGATCGTGTTACTCACAACTTTGATAATAGTTATTCTACGCAACATTGAGTATATATATATATATATATATATATATTCAATGTATAAATGAAATATGGTGGGATTCCATTATACGATACAACAAAGGATTCTTGCACAACACGCAACCCTGACTTGGCTTGCATTACACGCAATCGCGACCTTCCTCGATAGCGTGTGTTGTACGCAATACTGAGTTTTAATAAACAACGATATATTATTATAATATTGTCATGAACTAGCCGTTATGAATAGTGTTAACTAAATTTTGAATTTTATAACATTATTATTCATCTTACACATTTCTAGAACATGGTATAAGAACAAAATAAAAGTTTCAGGTAAAATAAGTATTTTTCAAAAAATGCAGTTTTGCCGCCTTTTGATGGCGCTCCCACTTTAAATCTAGTTTTTGACATGTTTATATGTTCAATTTGACAAAATAAAATTATTCTTTTGAATCAGGATATAAAAATTTACATTATATAAAGTTTTTATATTAGTCCGATAACTTTCATATTTTAATGAATAGTAAAAACACGGTATATTTTAATTAAAAACAACTTTTTTTATCATAATATCTTATGTGGTTAAATTATAATATTGAATGGTTTTAAATTATAAATATAATATATTTTTACCATTTAATATAATGTATGTCATTAGCATTTATTTTACCTTGAATTTGTAGGTTAAAACAATTCAATCTTTTGCAATGTTTTAAAGAAAACCCGTTTTCTTTCGACAATGAGATTAATTTTAATTTAATTTCTGAATCCTTTGTGTACTGAATTTGGAAAAATGGATTCCATATTTGGAATCAGTGGGTCCAAATTATGTTAATAAGCTACTTTTTATTTTTGGGCATTGTGAATAGTAACTACGGTAAATTTTATTTACTATAGTTAAAGGTAAATCGGGTAATTAAGGGTAAATATAAGATTATAAAATTACCCTAACACTTGGAAAAATCCTATTGGATGGATAAAAGTAGACCCATATAACCTAAGGGTCAGATTAGATTCATTTTATGGACTTTTTTCCATGAAAATAATTTAATTATTATTAAAATCAAAGAATGTGACAACATATCACTTTGTTAAATCTTATAAGTATAATAATTTTAATCTAGTGATAAGATTCATGAAACTTCGAACATGAATAGTATCCAGAAATATAATACAATTATCTACATCATAGGAATTTATTTAGAATTTTTAGGGATTAAATAATTATCATTTATTATGACACAATGATGATGCAGTAATTGTCTTATTAATGAAATATTGACATAATTGATGTTATAAATGCCCAAATAAATGTAATTTGAGACTTTTTATGATGTACACTAATTTTATAGGTTAATATGACATGTTATTGTTGATTTAAGTTACTTGGTTAGAACTTATCATTCTTTTATGAATTTCATAAAAATCATGTACCAAATAGTGTCAAAATTGACATAAATTAGTTTTAAAACAAATATTATATTATTTATTGTTATTTTATTCCTAAAAATCAAGGTTCGGCCAAATGACTTAGATAAGATTATATATATTAATAATAAACAACTTGGGGTTCTTTTGGCTTCATATAGTAAGTTTATTAACCATATAGTGTAAGAAAACAAAAAGACACGGTAAAAGTTAAATTATTTAACTTAAGGTTAAATCTAATTGATAAGGTTAAAATAATAACCTAAACTTGTCTAAATCCTATTGGATGAGAGGTTTTAGACCCATACCCACCTTAGCATAGAAATAAATCAATTTGGAGCTATTTAAAACCGAACTTGACTTTATAATAAAATAATATTTTTAGTTATTCCAAATGTGCCCCTCTCCTCCCTTATAAAAGGGCACCTCCTCCCTCTCTTCCTCACACAACATTGAGCCTTCAACCTCGGCCAACCCCTGACAAATTATCTTCTAAACTTCCCTAGAAACATCCTAGAGGTTCTGGTCTTCCTCAAAGACCAATTTTAGTGCCCTAAGCGGAGGTATCAAAGAGGCGCTTCAAAGAAGAGGTAATTTCCGTTACCGATTCTTTCACCTTTATTTCTTCTTCCACTTCTTCTTTTTAGGTTGTTTCATTATGAAGTAATAACATCAGTATCAGTCATATACTGATATGTCATTATAAGTATGAAACAATCTTATTTCACCATCTATCCATCCTATGGAAAATGAAATCACCGCGCGTGCGTACGTACGGAATACCGTCTCCACGCCGTGGTGAAATCTATTTTCCACCACCACCTAACATGGATGGGTATAATGGTGTACATAATAACTATATATTATTATTTTAAAGTGATATTTATTCTTAAATAGTATACATACACTCCAATACAGTCCCATGATCATGAGAACGATATCATCGCTCGTGCGTACGTACGGACTACCGTCTCCACGACGCGATGAGATTCATTCTCCACTTTAACCATTCATGAATGATTATAAAGTATATATAATAAGTAATCATGAAATATATGAAATAATAATGATACTTGATTTATTTGTATATATATGTATGTCATCTACTTAATTCTGTTCAACTCAATAAGGAAACGAAAACAGCGTTCATGCGTACGTACGGCCTACCGTTTCCATGAACGGTGTATTTCTTTCCAATTACTGATTTATTATATATATATGTATATTCTGAATATATATATATATATATAAATCATGTTTTATATTCTTGAATTAAGTAATCATGATCTAATTAATCATACGAATAATTACAAGTCAAAACATGGACGACAAATGAAACAATTTTACCCGAAATGCTCTTTAACATGGAATTTACAAAGAACGGGTAATATTAAGTCATAAGTGAACCATATATGATATCATAACAATGAATATGATTATTTAATAAGTAAATGACATTATTTAAATCATTATACAGGAGGTTCGGACACTTATGAAGCAAATCGGACCTAAGGCAAGGGAAAATCTCGCAATCTCAATTTTTATCCGAGATTGTTTATACTTTGGAATTTACTGGGGTGTATTTTATCATCAAAATCCATGTTTCCTCAATATGTAATATTATTTACATCCACCTAAAATTGTTTAAATCCAATTTTACCCTTTGGTGAGTTTTTAGTAAAGGATATGAAAGGAATCTTTTATCGTTTTTCGTACAAGGTACTTTTTGACTTTTCCGACAAAAGTACGAGAAGAATGTTTTCTTTTAACTTATACGAAATAAATGGATTTTTAAAACATTATTTCCAAAAATATTCCTTTACAAGTTTTCAAGTTTATTTTTAATCAACTTCTTTTAGTTTAAAATTGTATGACATGTTAAGAAAGGAAAAGTGTTTTTGAAGTAGAAAGGATATTTTCCTCAAGAATGATGTTCAAGTGTTTTATCAAAATTATTTTCCATCTAAGATAATAAAGGGTTCTGTTTTTATACCTATTATTACATTTATTTGATTATGTTGTGATAAAATTATTTTTATGAATTCCTTTATCATATATGAGTTGTTTTATGATGTCATGATGTTTAAGATTCCCATTTTTATTACATGGGTTATGCAATGATGTATGGTTTATGATTTTGTGGCACACATAAGAATGGTATCATTATGAGATGTGTGGGACCTATATCTCCCTACAATGCATTGGGTAAAGATTTTATATCTCATGAGATAGAAATGGCTGGAACGGTAGGTTATACCGGTTCAGTGAAATAGGACTGAAACGAGGGTGACTCGGTTCAGAAATGGACTTTGTCCACTAAGATAGACTTGGAAATGAGTCTTGACTAACAAGAAATGATTCTTTAGGATTATGTGTGTATGCCACAAAGTTTAATGTTTTAAGTTATGATTATTGTGATTACATTTCACTGCCATGAGTTATCCCAGATTATGAAATTATGATCTCTTTTATAGGTTAAGATTTCCAAAAGTTATGTGCTTATGTATATGATGTGATTGATATTTATTTTGTTTACCCTTACTGAGCATTTGAGCTCACCCTTTTATGTTTTCTTTTCCCCATGATATAAAGAAAGGTTATAGGTCTTAAGAAAAGGAATATCTTTATGGGAGATGTTGAAGATCTTTCACCAGGATTAGAAGATTATATTCCGAGTTTCCAAAGACACTAAACTATTACGATCCTTGTGTGTGTGTTTTTGTTATGTACTAATTATTCCACAAATGTAATGTAATGTCAATGTACGTCAAGCTTCGGGTCTCTACAGTTGGTATCAGAGGAAAGGTTTAGTCAACCTTTGGAAACTAGGATGTGAAAACGTTAGTGAGATCCCTAGTGATATTTCTAAGGTATGTCTAGGGATGTCCCTAAGGTTAAGTATACGTATAGGTAATAGTACTAGAATTACGCTAACGATCATATAATTAAACCTAAGATGTTAGATATTGAAGGTACTCCCCCTTTATTATGTTGTTTTCCCTAGCATGATTTTTTCCTCTCACACTATTCTTTTTGGGTTTTAGACGATGGCTAGAACCCGAAGGAACCGTGTTGATCAATGCAATGGACAATGCAATGATTTTCCTCTTGAACAAACAAATGTTATGGGAGATGGAGTGCAAAATCTTATTGCTATACTTACACAAGCTATGAATCATTCTGGACTTCCAAATGAGCAGAGAAGGGAACAACATTCTATTGAGTCCTTCATGACGCAACGTCCACCTTCTTTTAGTGGGTCTTCTGATCCACTTATTGATGAACAATGGATCAGTACTAATGAAAAGATATTTTCAGTTCTTCAATGTTCTGAACATGATAAATTCATCTTAGCAGTATATCGTTTGGAAGGTGAAGCTGATCAATGGTGTAATCTTATCAAGAATACGAGGCAAAGAAATGAAATTGAGTCCATGGAATGGGACGAGTTCAAAAACTTATTTTTCAATAAGTACTTCCCTCGTATTCTTCGAACAAATATGGAGAAGGAGTTTATTGAACTAAAGCAAAAGGATGATGAATCTGTTGGTATATACGAAGCGAATTTTACAAGGCTTTCAAGGTATGCATCTGGATTTATCATGCAACCTGAAAGTAAAGTTGATCGATTCTTCAGTGGCTTAAAACCAAATCTTCGAAGGGAATTATCTATAAGAGACTTCAGTAGCTATGAAGAAATTGTGCGTTCTGCTATTAAGGTAGAAATGTAAGTTGGTGTTACTTATCCATCTCATAGTTTTGACAAGAAACGAAAGATGGAGTTCAAGGATAAATCTCAAAATAATGGTGAAAAGAAGATGAATGTTTCCTTATGCACAAAGTGTGGAAAGAAGCATGGTGGAGATTGTCTTAAAGGGACTAGAAAATGTTTTAAGTGTGGAAAAGAAGGTCATTGAGCAGCTGAGTGTCGAAGTAATGGAAAAAGGGTTTCTAATGATGTGAATAAAGAAAACACTGCAGAGAACGCACCACCAACACTTCAATGCTTCAAGTGCAAGGAAATGGGGCATTATGCTAATAAATGTCCTAATCCAAGGATTAGTGATGATCGACATGAGCAACCTCTTAAGGCAAAGGAAAAAGGGAAGTCACATGCGATCACCATTGGCGATGTTGAATATGATAACGATGTGGTGGAATGATTAAGTGTTTATGTATTGGGATTCCAAAATAATGTTGTATCATAAAGTATTGGAATATTTATGCATTGCTCTATTGTGGTTTTCAATAATTTTATGGTACTAGTAACCATGGAAAGTGATTGAGATATTTTTGGAAAAAAATATGATATGCACATAATGAAGGGAAAACGAGAAAACAAAATGTTTAACAGTATTCATGAGCTCATGGTTGATATAAGGCCTATGTTATATCATGGTATATAGAATTTTGAGGATTTTGGTATGTAGAAAGTGTTAACTTTTAACTGCACACATGTTTTCACTAAGGTTCAATGGGTATTCAAGAGAGTACATGATTAAGGCCTTTGAATGTTTGGAATGTGACCAACAAGATATATCTTATGATATATGGGGATCAACGATGGTATTAAATCTATGAGAGTGGACTGAATTATTATGGATAAGCCTAAAGATTGGAATGGATTATGTTGTACATAAGTTAGTATTGTTTGTTTTTCGATATTATTGATGGGATGTTATAGTGATATAGTTTTAGAAAAAGGACAACCCGCAGGACGGGCGACAGCCCATCGCGTCGGACAAGGCTGTGGGAATCGAACCCACAACCGAAGTGCGACTGGCCTTTATCACCTACCACTGACCTATAGGAAGTCCCTGTTTAGTAAAAACTAGTTTTATTATATTACGCAGTATGATATATGAAGTATAAGTCCATTTTAGGAACCCTATATGATGAATCTCACTATAGATGGACTTATGTATTTTTTTGATAACTTTTCTAACGTTTTGTTTGAGATAGATGGAATGACCCATCATTCTATCACATGATCTGCTAACACATCACGAATGAAAAATTCAACTTCATTTCTTTAAGAGATGAAGTGGAAATTGTCCAAAGAACGACAAAAGGTGAGACTATACCAAAATCACGAAAGTATTTCTTCTAATTCCAATTTCATCAACTTTAGGGAAATGATCTTGAAAACCAAAAATGTTGTCCTAGTGCTATTATATCTGATGAATCAGATGGTACCCTAGATCATTACAAATTTATGGCTTTTTGATTGCTGGCTTTTCCATAGCCAAGTTCTCTACCACTCTCCATCAGAACTTGATGGTTAGATTTTTCTTCCATATCCATATTTTCACCTATGTTCTCCTACGTGGAAACCCAGTGATGAGTTAATTTGGGTAACCGTTACATTTCATACTTTAGTTTTTAAATCCATGTTTTGGTATTCCTTTTTACGATGTGGGTTTCTATTAAACAAACTTTCGAGTAGTAAACCATTTATAAACCCGATGAATTTCGAGGGCGAAATTCATTTTAAGGGGGGTAGAATGTAAAACCCTGAGATTTTATGAAAAATATTCTTTTAATTTCATTAATGTCTTGTGTTTTATACTACACCAAGATTACCTTGTGCTATACGCAACACCGTATTAGCTTGCAGTATACGCAACACTATTCTTGGATCGTGTTACTCACAATTTTGATAATAGTTATTCTACGCAACATTGAGTATATATATATATATTAAATGTATAAATGAAACATGGTTGGATTCCATTATACGAAACAATGAAGGATTCTTGCACAACACGCAACCCTGACTTGGCTTGCATTACACGCAATCACGACCTTCCTCGATAGCGTGTGTTGTACGCAATACTGGGTTTTAATAAACAACGATATATTATTATAATATTGTCATGAACTAGCCGTTATGAATAGTTTTAACTAAAATTTGAATTTTATAACATTATTATTCATCTTACACATTTCTAGAACATGGTATAAGAACAAAATAAATTTTTTGGGTAAAATAAGTATTTTTCAAAAAATGCAGTTTTGCCGCCTTTTGATGGAGCACTCACTTTAAATCTAGTTTTTGACATGTTTATATGTTAAATTTGACAAAATAAAATTCTTCTTTTGAATCAGGATATAAAAATTTACATTAGATAAAGTTTTGATATTAGTCCGATAACTTTCATATTTTAATGAATAGTAAAAACACGCTATATTTTAATTAAAAACAACTTTTTTCATCATAATATATTATGTGGTTAAATTATAATATTGAATGGTTTTAAAGTATAAATAGAATATATTTTTACCATTTAATATAATTTATGTCATTAGCATTGATTTTACCTTGAATTCGTAGGTTAAAACAATTCAATCTTTTGCAATGTTTTAAAGAAAAACCCGTTTTCTTTCGACAACGAGATTAATTTTAATTTAAT
Organism: Viscum album; assembly: GCA_963277665.1. NCBI lineage: Eukaryota > Viridiplantae > Streptophyta > Magnoliopsida > Santalales > Viscaceae > Viscum > Viscum album. The sequence continues at coordinate 1,303,618,022 of OY728129.1, forward strand.
TTCTGAATCTTTTGTGTATTGAATTTGGAAAAATGGATTCTATATTTGGAATCAGTGGGTCTAAATTATGTTAATAAGCTACTTTTTATTTTTGGAAATTGTGAACAGTAACTACGGTAAATTTTATTTACTATAGTTAAAGGTAAATCGGGTAATTAAGGGTAAATATAAGATTATAAAATTACCCTAACACTTGGAAAAATCCTATTGGATGGCTAAAAGTAGACCCATATAACCTAAGGGTCTTATTAGATTCATTTTATGGACTTTTTTCCATGAAAATAATTTAATTATTATTAAAACCAAAGAATGTGACAACATGTCACTTTCTTAAATCTTATAAGTATAATAATTTTAATCTAGTGATAAACTTTATGAAACATAGAACATGAATAGTCTCAAGAAATCTAATAAAATTATCTACATCATAGGAATTTATTTAGAATTTTTAGGAATTAAATAATTATCATTTATTATGACACAAAGATGATGCAGTAATTGTCTTATTAATGAAATATTGACATAATTGATGTTATAAATGCCCAAATAAATGTACTTTGAGACTTTTTATGTCTTAAACTAATTTTCTAGGTTAATATGACATGTTATTGTTGATTTAAGTAACTTGGTTCTAACGTATCATTCTGTTATGAATTTCATAAAAATCATGTACCAAATAGTGTCAAAATTGACATAAATTAGTTTTAAAACAAATATTATATTATTTATTGTTATTTTATTCCTAAAAATCAAGGTTCGGCTAAATGACTTAGATAAGATAATATATATCAATAATAAACAACTTGGGGTTCTTTTGGCTTCATATAGTAAGTTTATTAACTATATAGTGTAAGAAAACAAAAAGACACGGTAAAAGTTAAATTATTTAACTTAGATTTAAATCTAATTGATAAGGTTAAAATAATAACCTAAACTTGTCTAAATCCTATTGGATGAGAGGATTTCGACCCATCCCTACCTAATCCTAGAAATAAATCAATTTGGAGCTATTTAAAACCGAACTTGACTTTATAATAAAATAATATTTTTAGTTATTCCAAAGGTGCCCCTCTCCTCCCTTATAAAAGGGCACCTCCTTCCTCTCTTCCTCACACAACATTGAGCCTTAAAGCTCAGCCAACACCTGCCAAATTCTCTTCTCCACTTCCCTAGAAATATCCTAGAGGTTCTGGTCTTCTTCAAAGACCAATTGTAGTGCCCTAAGAGGAGGTCTCAAAGAGGCGCTTCAAAGAAGAGGTAATTTCCATTACCGATTCTTTCACCTTTATTTCTTCTTCCACTTCTTCTTCTTAGGTTTTTTCATTATGAAGTAATAACATCAGTATCATTAATATACTGATATGTTATTATAAGTATGAAACAATCCTATTTCACCATCTATCCATCCTATGGAAAACAAAATCACCGCGCGTGCGTACATACGGAATACCATCTCCACGCCGTGGTGAAATCTATTTTCCTCCACCACCTTACTTGGATGGGTATAATGGTGTAAATAATAACTATATATTATTATTTTAAAGTTATATTGATTCTGAAATAGTATACATAAACTCCAATACAGTACCATGATCATGAGAACGATATCATCGCTCATGCGTACGTACGGACTACCGTCTCCACGACGCGATGAGATTCATTCTCCACTTTAACCATTCATGAATGATTATAAAGTATATATAATAAGTAATCATGAAATATATGACATAATAATTATACTGTATTTATGTGTATATATATGTATGTCATCTACTTAATTCCGTTCAACTCAATAAGGAAACGAAAACAGCGTTCATGCGTACGTACGGCCTACCGTCTCCATGAACGGTGTATTTCTTTCCAATTACTGATTTATTATATATATGTATATTATGAATATATATATATATATAAATCATGTTTTATATTCTGGAATTAAGTAATCATGATCTAAGTAATCATATGAATAATTACAAGTCAAAACACGGACGACAAATGAAACAATTTTACCCAAAACGCTCTTTAACATTGAATTTACAAAAGAACGGGTAATATTAAGTCATAAGTGAACCATATATGATATAATAACAATGAATATGATTCTGTAATAATTCAATGACATTATTTAAATCATTATACAGGAGGTTTGGACACTTACGAAGCAAATCAGACCTAAGGTAAGGGAAAATCTCGCAATCTCAATTTTTATCCGAGATTGTTTATACTTTGGAATTTACTGGGGTGTATTTTATCATCCAAATCCATGTTTCCTCAATATGTAATATTATTTCCATCCACCTAAAATTGTTTAAATCCAATTTTACCCTTCGGTGAGTTTTTAGTAAAGGATATGAAAGGAATCTTTTATCATTTTTCGTACGAGGTACTTTTTGACTTTTCCAACAAAAGTACGAGAAGAATGTTTTCTTTTAACTTATACGACATGAATGGATTTTTAAAAAATTATTTCCAAAAAGATTACTTTACAAGTTTTCAAGTTTATTTTTAATCAACTTATTTTAGTTTAAAATTGTATGACATGTTAAGAAAGGAAAAGTGTTTTTGAAGTAGAAAGGATATTTTCCTCAAGAATGAAGTTCAAGTGTTTTATCAAAATTATTTTCCATCTAAGATAATAAAGGGTTCTATTTTTATCCCTATTATTACATTGATTTGATTATTTTGTGATAAAACTATTTTTATGAATTCCTTTAGCGTATATGAATTGTTTTATGATGTCATGATGTTTAAGATTCCCATTTTTATTACATGGGTTATGCAATGATGTCTGGTTTATGATTTTGTGTCATACATAAGAATGGTATCTTTATGAGATGGGTGGGACCTATATCTCCCTCCAATGCATTGGGTAAAGATTTTATATCTCATGAGATAGACATGGCTGGAATGGTAGGTTATACCGGTTCTGTGAAACAGGACTGAAACGAGGGTGACTCGGTTTAGAAATGGACTTTGTCCACTAAGATAGTCTTGGCAATGAGTCCTGACTAACACGAAATGATTCTCTATGATTATGTGTGTATGCCACAAAGTTTAATGTTTTAAGTTATTATTATTGTGATTATATTTCACTGCCATGAGTTATCCCAGGTTATGAAATTATGATCTCTTTTACAGGTTAAGATTTCCAAAAGTTATGTGCTTATGTATATGATGTGATTGATATTTCTTTTGTTTACCCTTACTGAGCATTTGAGCTCACCCTTTTATGTTTTCTTTTCCCCAGGATATAAAGAAAGGTTATAGGTATTAAAAAAATGAAGATATTTATGGGAGATGTTGAAGATCTTTCACCAGGATTAGAAGATTATATTCCAAGTTTCCAAAGACACTAAACTATTACGATCCTTGTGTGTGCGTTTTTGTTATGTACTAAGTATTCCGCAAATGTAATGCAATGTCAATGTACATCAAGCTTAGGGTCTCTAAATCATATATTGATAAAGTTTTCTAAAAAAATAAATGGTATTTTTCCTTATCTCTCCAATAACGTTTGGGTTTTTTATGAGGAAAATAATTTCATTGTATATAACACTCAGGATTAACATGAAATATTTGTGTTCTATCCATAGGCTTACATATAAAAACATAGTTTAAGAGTCAATAATCATAGTGGTAAATTTTAAACTTAGTAAAATAATTTATATGATTTAAAAATCATGACACCTTTTTTTACCAACCATGAATTTGATTTATCTTAGTCCATTCATAGTTGTAATCTATAAAATTTTAGAATTATTTTCAATGGAATATAATTGATAAATATCAGGGAACTCCAGGGGAGGCTACAAATCTTCTATGTGACACACCAACATCCCTCATGGCATCCCTTCCCCCATTAGAAACTTCAGCTGTAATACACCAAGCTTTCACAATATGCTTCTCTTTCAATAATGCAATAGCTTGCATTGTACACAACTTTGAGATTCTGACACACCACAACCAATCAAACTAGCCGTTATGAATAGTAATACCTACTTTTTGAAATTTTATAAATTTTATCTTTCAAAATGGACTTCATTTTTGGATTCGGAATATCGAAATTAGCCTATGTTGAATTTTTGGTATTTTTCTGGGAACTTCCAATTTTTGATGAATAGTGAAAAATACTAAAAAACGACTTTTTAAATAAAAAAACATTATAGTGATAAATTATACTATTTAGTGGTTTTAAAGTATAATTAGAATATAATTTTACTATTTTATCCAATGGTGGTCACTAGAATTAATTTCAATTTGAAATTGGACATAAACAATTGTCAATATTTTGATTGATATTGTTTCTTAAAAACACGCTATTTGTTTTGACAGCGGGAATTAATCATAAATTTAATTAATGAAAAATATATGTTTGTAATTTTTTAAAATAGACATCATTTTTGAATTCATACTATCAATTATATCTTAGGGTGAATTTTTGGTATTTTTCTGAAAAACTTCAATTTTTGATGAATAGTGAAACCAGTAAGTGGTAGTTAAAAAACTGGTTTTTCATTTAAATGAAACATTACCACTTCTGTTATTTTATTTTCAAAAATCTGACATACATGGTTTTCATTATGAATAAAAATGTGGTTCAATGGGATTAAAATAATATTTTGGTGAATAGTAACTTTTAAGTTTTATTAATCGCGATTAAAGGTAATTAGTAAAATTTAAGATAAAAATGATATTATAAAAATATGAAAATACCCTTAAACTTGTCCTAGTATTATTGTATGAGTCATGGTCGACCAATAAGATCCATGGGTCAACTTGGGGACCCCATGGATCCACTTGGGTAAGAAAATTACATTAATAACTTTTTATTTAAAGTAAAAATAAAATTGTCACAAACATGTGTTATTTTACTAAACAAATTATTACATTGGGTTATATAAGTTAAAATTTAGAATATAAATATTAATTGGAAAGATAAAAAGATTTCCTACATCATGATTTTTTTTTTATAATTTTTAGGCATTAAATAAATTAAATTTTTTATGACACCATGATGATGCAGCTATTACCTCATTAATTAACGATTTAAATAAAATGAAAAGATAATGTAAAATATAAGACATACACTTGTCAAAAACCTATTGGATGAGTATATTTAGAACCCTTATCACCTTATCCTAGAAATATATAAGTGTGGGACCTTTAAAATCCGAAACTCATCATATAATAAAGTAACATTTCATGACTTTCCAAGAGTGCCCCTCCTCTCCTCTTATAAAAGGCCCCCACCACTACCACCTTATTCACACCTTCAAGCCATTTTAATCGTCCAACCTCTGAAAAAATACTCTCCCAACTTCCCTATATTACTCCTAGAAGCCTCACGTTTCAAAAAAGTCTTCCCAAGTAAGCCTTTGGCTCAAATCAAAAAAGAGTTACCCGATTTTAAGGTAATGTCTTCTCTTATGTTATTTTGTTTTATTTTTCTTCTCCAACCCCTTAAACTCTATTTATTCCTTTATTTTGTAACAACAATAGTATCTTAAATATACTAGGATGTTGTTATGAGAACTATTTGATTTACACTTACACACACCTTCATCTAATGGTTAAAGAACATACTGTTTCTATGGTTGGAGAATTTCTGTCTCACGAAACGAAGATTGTTCAATATTCTTTTAACACCTATCATCGTGGAAATTAAGATGTAACTATATTTATATACTATATATATTATGTTTATGTTTTCCTTATTCTTCTTTATTTCTCAGTTATGGCATACCTTTATGATTTCCATTATGGGTAAATGCGATAATTTAATTTTAGGAAGTGCGGACTACCGCCCCCTCAAATTGATTTGAATCGTTAATGCCATATGTGGGATGTATAAAGGATGTATTAAATGATATTATATATGATATTATACTTTAATTATAATATATCTTTATATCATTATTATTTCATTCCATTAAATACTAAATAGAAATGAAAGTAGCGTTCATGCGTACGTACGGCTTACCATCTCCATGAACAGTGCATTTCATTTCTTACCTCTAAATGTTATGTAATATTATAAAGGAAAGTATATACTGGATATATATGATGTATATGATATCTAAATCATGAATATAATTCTGGATGTAATGCATATTTTACCACATGAACAACTTGTAATTATAAGAAGTTTATTTTTGACTCAAGTACCAATGATCGACAAAACGACCTTTATTAACTTAAATAATTACATAATGTTCACAACATGCTAATAAGTGATATAAGAGGAATAATGAACTTGAAAAATGTTCTTAAGAAAGTATAAATTAACTCTAGTTTATTATCCAGAAGGTTAAAGAACGATCGAGTCAATTCAGACACGAGGTAAGGGAACTTCTGAACCCAATTTCCGTTCTTTGGGTTAATCTCCTACTTTCAAATTAGGTCATGATATTATTATGTCATATCTTGTATTTGTACTTTATTTATGCGTACTTATAGTGGATACACATAATAGATCTATTTTATTTAAAAAAATGATCTTTATAAGGGACTTCGTCTCAATCTCCATTCATTGAGGCATATTTTGTTTTATACAAAAATTTCTTTTATATGGTGTATAAACCCCTTTGACTTTTACTTTTATTCAAAAGGAATCTTTCTTATACAAATTGTTTTACTAAATGAAAAAAGGGAATTTTTTTTTTGTCGTAAGTATGCGGCGACAATGACTTCTCCGCCGCCGTGACCATTATTTGAGTTTCGGCTACCTCTACAAGCCATAACGTTTTTTAAAATGAAAAATAAAAACCAAGTTTTAATTTTCTTTTATTTTGGTATTGAAAATGGTTTTGAAAGTGTTTTTATTATTATATCAATGTGTTGTATTTATATCTTGTTATTTAAATGTGGAAATTTTATGTTTCCTTTATGCATGTTTTATGTGATATGATTATGTTATGGTTTATGATATGTTTAAACCTGTTCATATGAGGAATGCATTGGACTTAATAAGTGATGGGTGGAGCCCGCTATAGCTCCTCGATGCATCGGTAGGTCTTATAAGACAAACTAGTGTCTTGGCATGAGGCCTTGACAAAATCTTATTTGTAGTCTTGGAATGAGGCATTGGCTACGTGGTTATGATAGTCTGGCATTATGCATTCCATCATTATGAAAGTGGTTATTGATATTGCATGTGATTATTCGACTAGTAGAATATCCATGTGAATAAGTAAATGCAATTATTTCATTTTAATTTTTCCATATTATGTTGAAGTTCAAGTTTAAAAGGCTTTTGTTTTAGTTGTACATTGCCTTAAATGTTTTTATTTATTTATGAAAGATTCCACTATATTGTAATCCTTACTGAGAATCTAAGCTCACACCTTTCAATGTTTTAATTTTTCCAGGATGTGAAGAAGTATTTTATGAATGACCTGAAGGGATAGTATGAGGGGATATAAAGACAAGATGTTATTGTAGTTTTGTTTTACTTTATGATGTAATGTAATACTTATGAATGTATCTAGTGTTTCTAAGGCTACTAAACTAATCGGTCTTTCGAGACTTGATCTTTGTGATCATGCCAATGTTATGCAATAATGCACCGACTCTGGGTAACTGGGGTCGGGGCGTTATAGTTGGTATTATAGGCAGTTTAGTTCTAACCTTGGAAGCTATATTTAGATAAACTCTGATCATAACACATAGACCTAAGATAAAATTTGAGAATTATTATAGAAGAACTTCCTAGAATTTTGGTATTATAGAGATTTTGTGAGTTTTCTGAGCAATATATCCCTGTCTGGATATGAGAAAGTAGAGGCGGCTTTGGCACAGATGTACCTAGGGGTAAAACCAAAAAACACCACTTTGATCTAGACTCGAACTGGAACTAGTGCATGACAACGGGCCTTGCTTCACTCTTGGATACGACACTCCCAGGGGATATGCTTAGGATAATTCTCATTTTCTGTACAAACCACTATAAAGGGTTATGAGTATATACTTCCTCAAAGAAAATATTTTTATGATTATGGATTAGATCCATATATAGTTCAATTTATGTTAAGTGTTTTACAAGTATGGAATTATGTATTTCGATTCATAAACTAATCTAGTTTATGCCATTGTTTAGAAATGGGGCCTAGTGGGAGGAATGGAAACTGTATCAATGCACACACTCCATGTAGGGATTTCCCTCCTGCTCAAGATAATTATAGTGGATCTGGAGATACAACTGGTGCTGATCAACTTATCACCATACTAGGACAACTCACCCAGGTTATGAATATTAACCTTACTCGTATGGAGCACCCTGATCCGCAATGTGGAGGATCAATGTTAGACCTCTTCATGAGGAAAAAACTGCCAATATTTAATGGGGGTACAAATCCATTAGTAGCTAAGCAATGGATAAACTCCTTAGAGAAAATAATCCATGCCTTAGGGAGTAGCGACATGGAGAAGGTTGTCATGGTAGTTTACCGCCACACTGGAGATGCCGATCAATGGTGATTGCTGATTCAAAATACAAAGGAAGACGAAGAAGTATCAAGTATGGAATGGAGGGAGTTTAAGGAAATTTTCTTAGAAAAATAATTTCCACATGACCATCGAGAAGATATGGAAAGACAATTTCTGAGTCTGAGGCAGAATGAGGATGAGAATATCGCAAAGTATGAGGCTAACTTTACAAGGTTATCAAGGCATGCTGCAGATTATATTCATAACCCAAGAAGTAGTATTGATCGTTTCTTTGATGGGTTAAAACCATTTCTCCGCCGAGCTTTAGTATCACAATCTTTATCAACATACGAAGATATTGTCTCGTGTTCTATCAAGACAGAAAAGGAATTATCTAAATCTTATGACAATAAAGTAAAGCAAGAGAAGAAGATAACGGTGGAACAAGAGACAGATAAAGGGAAAAAGGTAAAGAAGTATTTTCCATTATGCGATAATTGTGGGAAGAATCACCCTGGTACTTGCCTAAAAGGAATGAGAGTTTGTTATAAATGTGGATAAAAAGGTCACTAGGCTCGTGATTGCAAGGGAAAGAAAGAGGCTATCATTGTTTAATGCTACAATTGTAGGGAAATGGGGCATTATGCAAATGAATGTCCTAGTCGTCAGGGAAACTTACCTCAGAAAAGGCCAAGGGAAAAAGGACAATCTTATGTTGTTACAACAGTTGAAGTGGAATAATTAATGTATTGGTGATTTTGGACTCAAGGATTATATTCTGGTTATAAGAATAATGTGATATATATATGGATTGTACTGCAGTACTTGTTGTTTTCATTGAAGTTTTAATATTATGAAAGTAATCATATTTTTATATGTGACAATAAGAGAAACTTTACTTTATTTTAGGAATCTAATGATACAATTGATTTTGGAATTTAGAGACCTTTTAGAGAAAGTCTGGATGGAGGTATTTTGGATAACTATAAAGGTTGGAATGGATTAAGTTGAAATTTGGATAGTATTGTTTAAGGTTAAAACATTTATGAAGATTATTTTTGGAATATTATAATACTATAGTTTTAGGAAAAGGACAACCTGAAGGTTGGGGGATAACCCGTTGCGTCGGACATTGATGCAGGAATCGAACCCACAACCATAGTGCGACAGGCCTTTATTACCTACCACTAGCCTACAGGAAGTCTCTGGTTATTAAAAAATAGTTTTCCTAATCTAAATGGTATGTGTTAATATTTGGAACCTTGTACGATTAGGATAAATATAACATTTTTGAGTTCTATTATCTTTTTGAGTGAAAGATGGGTTTGTGGTAAAAATTTATTAAAGAATGTAAGTCTACATGACAAGTATGTATATTTCCTTACATTCTTAGTAAATCTCCTAAATAAATTCCTCAACTTTATGCAAGGTAACTTAAAACAAAAAAGTTGTCGGTTAAATTTTCCTACTGGGAAATCAATGATCGTCTAATCAATCACATGTTTGTGATTTTCTTGTAGTTAAAATTTCTCCTAATCTTGTTTTCTACAATTCTCCATCAGACCTTGATGGTTTGTTTTTCCTCCATATCCATGTTTTCATAGAATCCTAGTATAGGCTATCTCTGGTGACCTTTTTACTTCTCTTTCTTTCTTTTAAAGTTATATTTTTATTAACCTTATTTCCGGTGTGGTTTTTCCACAAAGGTATTTTCTATTTTCAACCTTTATTTTCAAAGAAAAATTTGAAATTGCGAGGATGCAATTTATTTAAGGAGGGGATAATGTAATACCCCATGCTTTCATGATACGCTTCTCTTTCAATAATTCAATAGATTGTATTATACACAACTTTGAGATTCTAACACACCACAACCAATCAAACTAGTCGTTATGAATATTAATACCAACTTTTTGAAAATTTATAAATTTTATCTTTCAAAATGGACTTCATTTTTGGATTTGGAATATCGAAATTAGCCTATGTTGAATTTTTGGTATTTTTCTGGGAACTTCTAATTTTTTATGAATAGTGAAAAATACTTAAAAACAACTTTTTAAATAAAAACAATTTATAGTGATAAATTATACTATTTAGTGGTTTTAAAGTATAATTAGAATATAATTTTACCATTTTATCCAATGGTGGTCATTATAATTAATTTCACTTTGAAATTGGACATAAACAATTGTCAATGTTTTGATTGATATTGTTTCTTAAAAACACGCTATTTGTTTTGACAGCAGGAATTAATTATAAAATTAATTAATGAAACTTATATGTTTTTAATTTTTTAAAATACACATCATTTTTGAATTCAGAATATCAATTATATCTTAGGGTGAATTTTTGGTATTTTTCTGAAAAACTTCAATTTTTGATGAATAGTGAAACCACTAAGTGGTAGTTAAAAAACTGATTTTTCATTTAAATGAAACATTACCACTTCTGTGATTTGATTTTCAAAAATCCGACATACATGGTTGTCATTAGGAAGAATAATTTTGTTCAATGGGATTAAAATAATTTTTTGGTGAATAGTAACTTTTAAGTTTTATTAATCGCGATTAAAGGTAATTAGTGAAATTTAAGGTAAAAATGATATTATAAAAATATGAAAATACCCTTACACTTTTCCTAGACTTATTGGATGAGTCATGATCGACCAAAAAAATACATGGGTCAACTTGGGGACCCCATGGAGCCACTTGGGTAAGAAAATAACATTAATAACTTTTTATTTAAAGTAAAAATAAAATTGTCACAAACATGTGTTGTTTTACTAAAACAACTATTACATGGGGTTATATAAGTTAAAATTTCAACTATAAATATTTATTGTAAAGATAAAAAGATTTCCAACATCATGATTTTTTTTTATAATTTTTAGGCATTAAATAAATTAAATTTTTTATGACACCATGATGATGCAGCGATTACCTCGTTAATTAACGATTTAAATAAAATTAAAAGATAATGTAAAATATAAGACATAAACTTGTCAAAAACCTATTGGATGAGTATATTTAGAACCCTTATCACCTTATACTCGAAATATATAAGTGTGGGACCTTTAAAATCATAAACTCATTATATAATAAAGTAACATTTCATGACTTTCCAAGAGTGCCCCTCCTCTCCTCTCATAAAAGGCCCCCACCACTACCACCTTATTCACACCTTCAAGCCATTTGGCTCGGCCAAACTCTGGCCAAATACTCTCCCAACTTCCCTCTATTAATCCTAGAAGCCTCACTTTGGGAAGAAGTCTTCCCAAGGAAGCCTTTGGCTCAAATCCAAAAAGAGTTACCCGATTTTAAGGTAATGTCTTCTCTTATGTTATTTTGTTTTATTTTGCTTCTCCAACACCTTAAACTGTTTTTATTCCTTTCTTTTGTAAAAAAACCAGTATATTCAATATAATAGGATTTTTTTTATGAGAAGGATTTGATTTACACTTACAAACACCTTCGTCTAATGGTTAAAGAACATACTGAAACTGTGGATGTCGAATTTCTGCCTCACGAAATGATGATTGTTCAATATTCTTTTAACACCTATAATGGTGGCCATTAAGATGTCACTATATTTATATATTATATATATTATTTTTATGTTTTCCTTATTCTTCTGTATTTCTAATTTATGTCATACCTTTATAATTTCCATTATGGGTAAACACGATAATTTCATTTTAGGAAGTGCGGACTACCGCCCCCTCAAAGTGATTTGAATCGTTAATTCCATATGTGGGATGTATAAAGGATGGAGTAAATGATATTATATATGATATTATACATTAATTAATATATAACTTTATATCATTATTATTTAATTCCATTAAATACGAAATATAAATGAAAGTAGCGTTCATGCGTACGTACGGCTTACCGTCTCCATGAACGGTGCATTTCATTTCTTACATCTAAATGTTATGTAATATTATAAAGGCAAGTATATACTGGATATATATGATATATATGATATCTACATCATGAATATAATTCTGGATGTAATGGATATTTTACCACATGAACAACTTGTAATTATAAGAAGTTTATTTTTGACTCAAGTACCAAAGATCGACAGAACGACCGTTATTAACTTAAATAATTACATAATGTTCATAACATGGTAATAAGTGATATAATAGGAATAATTAACTTGAAATAGGTTCTTAATCAATTATAAATTAACTCTAGTTTATTATCCAGGAGGATAAAGAACGATCGATTCAAGTCAGACACGAGGTAAGGAAACTTCTTAACCCAATATCTGTTCTTTGGGTTAATCTCCTACTTTCAAATTATGTCATAATATTATTATGTACCATCTTGTATTTGTACTTTATTTATGTGAAATTATAGTGGATACACATAATAGATCTATTTTATTTAAAAAAATGATCTTTTTAAGGGACTTCGTCTCAATCTCCATTCATTGAGGCATATTTTGTTTTATACACAAATTTCTTTTATACAGTGTATAAAGCCCTTTTCCTTTTATGTTTATTCAAAAGGAATATTTATTATACAAAGTGTTTTAATAAATGACAAAAGGGAATGTTTTTTTTGTCGTACGTATGTGGCGACAATGACTTCTCCACCACTGTGACCATTATTTGAGTTTCGGCTTCCTCTACAAGCCATAACTTTTTTTAAAATGAAAAATAAAAACCATGTTTTAATTTTCTTTTATTTTGGTATTGAAAATGGCTTTGAAAGTGTTTTTTTATTATATCAATGTGTTGTATTGATATCTTGTTATTGAAATGTGGAAATGTTATGTTTCCTTTATGCATGTTTTTTCTGATACGATTATGTTATGGTTTATGATATGTTTAAACCTATTCATATGAGGAATGCATTGGACTTAATAAGTGACAGGTGGAGCCCCCTATAGCTCCTCGATGCATCGGTAGGTCTCATGAGACAAACTAGTGTCTTGGAATGAGGCCTTGAAAAAATCTTATTTTTAGTCTTGGAACGAGGCCTTGGCTACGTGGTTATGATAGTCTGGCATTATGCATTCCATCATTATGAAAGTGGTTATTGATATTTCATGTGATTATTCGACTAGTAGAATATCCATTTGAATAAGTAAATGGAATTATTTCATTTTAATTTTGTCATATTATGTTGAAGTTAAAGTTTAAAAGGCTTTTGTTTTAGTTATACATTGCCTTAAATGTTTTTGTTTACTTATGAAATCTTCGGCTATATTGTTATCCTTACTGAGCATCTGAGCGCACCCCTTTCAATGTTTTAATTTTTCCAGGATGTGAAGAAGTATTTTATGAATGACCTGAACGGATAGTATGAGGGATTATGAAGAAAATATGTTATTGTAGTTTTGTTTTACTTTATGATGTAATGTAAGACTTATGAATGTATCTAGTGTTTCTAAGGCTAGTAAACTAATCGGTCTTTTGAGACTTGATCTTTGTGATCATGCCAATGTTATGCAATAATGCACCGACTCTGGGTAACTGGGGTCGGGGCGTTACATTATCATAGATCCATGATTCATCCAACATTCACACGTGATAGTTTTCAAGGATTGAATTAATTCATTTTTCTTATATACCAACTATAACAGTGAAGTATTATCATACATAGATATTGGATCATTTTTATGAATTTTCAAAACATTACACATTCACACACTTGAGGATCTTAAAGGTATAGTTCCTTTGGAAACATGGAAACACAAAAAACTATTTCATAGGTAAAATAATTCATATCCTACTATGTTATTCATAACAAGAACCATTCTTAGATAAAAAATAGTATTACCTTTCTCCATAACCAATTTAAAGGAATCATAATAAAGGTTTTTCTCTAATGAACAATAAGGGGGAAAAGAAGATATGTAATCATAACAAGAACATAAGGGTATGAGAACATCATAATAACATCTAAAATCCATAACTTACATATCAAAGATCAAAATAATTATTCATGGTATAAATATTCTCATTTCATAAGAAATTAATCATAACTTAATCAAAAAATATGATCCATGAAAGCATAAAATTGATATAAGTTGTAGATTTTTGGCATACACCTTAGTATAGAAAATCATATTTCAAGGATACCCAAAAAGAAATTAATATCATTTTAGGCTTGGTCGAACCATATATTTAATTTCATTAGGGTTGGGATGATTTTCCATGTACCATATTTTGGGCATAATATAACTTATTTTGTACCCTTTGAGCTCATATAACTTTAATTGATACCCAATGCATTGGAAGAAGATGCATGCCCCACTAATCACATAATTAAACTCATAAATATGGGTTCAAAAAGATCATAAAACATAGATCATATCATAACCCATTAGATAAAATAAGTTTCATAAACATTTCATCACATCAAAACCCATGGAAAATAGATAGGTTTCATAATCATTTCACTATTTCATCGTAGCATAACCTGTGGAAAAATAAGCATGTCTAGTAAGAATTTAGTTGTGGTATAATAAATGGTAGAGAAACGGGTTTCTTAAACATCATTCCATAATAAACATAGACCCTTAAAATAACCAATATGAGTGGAATTCATGGATCATATACCTAATAAATCATAAGTAAACTCAATGTATGTCATCAAAGATGGTGAACAAATTTGAAAGAAAAATCACTTGGATAATGTCTTTAAGAAAATATCCTTTCCTATTTGAAATTTCTTTGTTAAAACATAAAAAAAATTAAAATCATTTTTATTGAAAATAACCATGAAAACATGTAAAAAATATTCAACAAAAATAATGGACTTGATGGTGGAAAGCTTCATTTATTTCAGACATGATAAAACAAAGATTCTATTAGCATTTTTGGTAAATGAAAAATATGAATTGTATGGAAAATTAAATGAATATAACATTAAAAATAATTTAAAAAAAATTAAAACATGATTAATAATATCTTTTAATCATTATAGTAGAATAGTAATAATTTTTTTAAGATATTATTAGAAAACATAATTTTTAATGAAAACAAATTTTTGATCGAAGAAAGTTATAAAGTCATATTTTATTAAACAAAATCCTAAATTATTTAGTATACCAAAGAGTAGATAATTGGTACCAGTAAATTAAAATATTAGTAATAAATATATAATAACAAAATTCAGGAATTTCTTCAAATATGGATCATAAGATTTTATCATCAGAAATACAATCATAAAAAATCTTGATGAAATATGAGATTGTAACAAAAAATCAATACCAATTTGGTAACATTGAATCATAAGTACCATGAAGGAATAAAATTAAATGAAACATAAAATAACATGAGTATAAATAAATTCTTTATATTACATTTAAAAGGGTATATATATATACCTCATTAAATAATATAGGTGTGTATCATAATATATTTCTTAATGATGGCAACTTTTGAGAAAAATCACTTACCTTAAAACATGATTCCAGTCGTACACATTAAAACCATCATTAAAATAAATATTATTTAAAAAAACATATATTACATAATCATATTTATGTATCATATGGTTTTATTATGAACTTTAGTACCCATTTCTTAACAATTCCACATTAAAGTCATGGTTTAGGAAATAACTGAACTGTTTTCATATCAGTTATGACATGTTATTTTTGGTATACCTACTTAGATAATGTTTTAAGAATCTAAAAATTCATTAAAATGAAATTAATACAATATATATATATTCATAGTATATTCATTTTGAGTAATAAATAAAATTTATTTCTATAAAATGAAATTCATCGTTCATGTAGATGATAGGTCATACGTACGCATGAACATTGTTTCTATTTTATTAGAGGATTGAAATTAAGAAATTCAAATTATATATTACAATAAAAAATCATTTTATGTCATATATATCAAATATTTTCATTAAATTCATCCTTATTACCTTTCACATAAATCGTTAATGAATTGCAGCTCTTCATGAGTAGGTAGTCTATTGTACACACAAATGACATTATCATATTCTCATAGAATGTATTTTAATAAGGAATTTGAGATATAATGAAGCCATAAGAAAAAAATTATTATATATTTCAAATAAAAATAGAAAATCCTTCATGATTTTCTTCCTTAATAAGTGGTAATGGAAAACTAATGACATCGGTTTGTGAGGTGATAGTCCTCCGTACACTTGAATGATTATTTTGTAACCCATTTAAGGTATGTAGAGATGGATTTAGGTTATTTACTTAAAATAAAAGAGTATAATCATATTGAAGATAATTTGGTTATTATATCATCATGGTATAATAATATTTTAAGAAGTTGGAATAAGAAATAAAATAAAAACACTCATTGAATAATGTTAACTTTTCTTTTGGGTATCCTCCAATGGTTTTCACCAAAATTATTCCATGTATTTTTTTCTATATAAAATAATCATTAACATATGATATTATGGATTTTGTAATGTTAAATGGTTGGTTAATGTCTTTAAAAACTGGTATGAAGGTATAAATATGAGAGGAAAAGGGGTGGCCTTTTACAAATGAGGTGAGTACCACAATTGTAATTTTTTTAAAAGAAAAATGTGTTCAAATGTTTTTGTCATGAAAATATGCTCCAAAATAGATTATTCTCAAGAATTTGACATGATACGGTCTATATTTGGCCATAAAATGGTAACATTATCTATTTGGGGAGAAGTGTAAAATACATACATATCACAAAATCCTCAGGTATATATTAACATAGAAAGAGATGAATATGCAAGAATGAACATGGTTAGATCTTATCAAGGACTATGATTGCTAAATTAACTATAATCTGGAGAAAACAAATAAATTGAAAGATGATCTAAGTATAAATAATCTAGAAACTATATCCTTGATGTGAATTTATAATGATACAATCTTCTTAGATTTAAAATTATCGACATTTCATAAAGTAAGGAACATCGTCAATCCTTTCAAAATTGACTTATCAACTATCCCTTTTGGATAGGATAAAGGATTATCAAAGATATGATGTTGTAATTCAAAAGAGAGTGGAAACTATAAGAAAAATCAAATCCTAATTAATTTTTTTTTGAGGTTTGGTTTAAGATTATGTGTACCATAAAATCCCAAGTTAAAGAAGGACTTATTGGATGATGCATGTATTATGACCTTATCTATCTATCCTAGAAGTAAAAAAGATGTATCAAGATCTCCGAGAGAACTATTTTAGGGAAAATGTGAAGAAGGGTATCATGTAATATACATCAATTCATCTTGTATTTAAATAAGTGAAGTTAGAAAGGAAAAAACCAAGCGGATGATGCAACCATTTTCCATACCTATATGGGAATGGGAAAACATCACAGTGAACTTTTTCACTAGTCTTCCAAATAAATCAAGAGAAAATAATGTTATATGGGTTTTGGTGGATTATCTAACAGTGATGGCTCACTTCATTGCAATTCAAGAAGACTTCTACCTCCATAAACCTCCAAGGATATACAATAGAGAAGTGGTGAGGATGCATGGAACACCATTATCGATTATATCTGATCAAGATACAAGACATACCTCCATGTTCTGGAAGAGTATCCAAAAGTATATGAATACTAAGATGAACTAAAACATGACCTATCACCCTCAAAATGATGTCTAATATGAGTGAATTATCTAGAAACTTTAAGAAATGTTGAGATCATTCTAAATTAACTTCAAAGGATGATAGGATCAACATATTCCTATAGTCGAGTCCTCATACAATAATAGTTTCCACTCAAGCATCCAAATGGATCCCTATAAAATATTTTATGGGTATAGGTGAAGAACACCTGCATTTTGGGATGAAGTTAAGGAATGAAAACTGATAGGTCCTAAAATGGTTTAGGAAATGGGAGGAAAATTTAACACCATTCAGTAGTATATCAAGGATGCTCATAGTTAAAAAAATAGTTATGATAACAACCATCAATGAGACCTAAAGTTTGATTTTTGAATCAAGGTATACCTCTGCATATCTTCATGTATGAAGGTTAAGAGATTTTTGAATAATGTAAATCTTAGTCCAAGATACATCGGTCCCATTGATATCCTTGATCAAATTGGAGGCACGGTTTATAAACTTGGACTCCCACCAAAACTATCTCAAGTATATGATGTATTAAGTGTATCCCTCTTGAGGAAGTATATACCAAACCCCTCACAAGAACTAAATACATAGGTTGTATCATTTGAGAATGATCTATTATATGAGTAGATAGTGAAAATCATAGATCATAGAGAAAATGTTATAAAAAATAATAGAATTCACTTGGTTTAAGTGTTATGGAGAAACCAAAAGTCTAAGGATGTGATTTGGGAACTGGAGGAAGTGATGAAACATATTTAACCTCATATATTTTTGTGCAGTAAAAGAGAATTTTTAGGATCAAATTTTTGAATGGGGGAAGATTGTAATGACTTTTAATTTTATAAATAAATTTTTCTTATGATTTAAATTAAATGACTTTTTATGTATTATAGATATAGAAAACACATTCACTTCATTGGATTTATTCTATCATATCGGATTTAAAATACCATTAAGAATCATTTTCATTGATAATATATTTGTTGAACAATCATCACATGATTAGTATAAATATAGGGTTTTAATAAATCCAATCGACATAGAAAAAGGAAGTGAAGGCCTCAACTAGTAGGATTGTATCCTAAGAATCCCTTTTATCAGAGAATATGAGAGAGATTTCATCAATGGGATTTTACCTTGACCAAGCCCAAGCATAAATCCAACAACATAAGAATTATTGAAAATGTTTATTGGAGATGATCAAGCTCATAGAGATCACTACCCAACCATGTGCACTGAACCACTCCATGAGAGTCTCACTATCACTCACCTTAACCTTGGGGATTTTTTTTTTCTAATAAAGGGTTATGTATCTAGACCATAATAATATGAATATGTATATTTTATATAATAATGAATAAATTCTCATTTTATTATAACTTTATAAATGATTTTGATTTTATACAGTAAAACAAAAATTGTATTTTTAATTAGTATTCAATATCAATTTAGAATTTTTTATGAATTAGTAGTTGTTTGAAATAAATAATATTTTGATTATGTGTTATTATGAAATAAATTTTATTAAATATAAATGATCTTATAATTTTTATGGAGTCAAATGTAATTTTCATAAGGGTTCAAAAACTATTGTTGTCAAAACCCCATCACTTCTCAATAAATGTTGATCATTATTTTAAAATTGAAAATTAAAATATTTATATTTTTTTATAAAGTGAATATTACTTTTGGAATTAAAATAAATAATTTATTCAAAAGTGATTTTTTCATAATTTTCTGAGACAGTCGAATTTTCAGGTAAGAAATTAATTATCGTATAAATATACTATTTGTATTATGGAATAATAATGACCCAAATGTGAAATAATATTTACTATAAAGGGTATAAAATACAAATTTTATGTTTTATTTTTAATACAATATTATTTTATGTTTATTATTTTTTTATTAAGCCATTATGAATCCTCCAAAATTATAATATATTTTAAGGTTTTAAAATCATTTCTTTAAGAGTATGACTCACTTCCACATCTAAAAGTGTATTGTGTTATTAATTTCCTCCCTTATCCTTATAAATTAATTAAAACCAATCCACATTGGAAAATAACATGGGAAATATTATGTGGAGGTTTTTAGTTTTAGTTATTTTAGTATACCGAGTCCAAGACCTATATTTCAAAATAATAAACAATTCCCCATTCATTTTCTATATAAACCCTACAAATACCCATTTTATTTTCAATAAATATACTTTAAGAACATTATTACTCTTCCCTCCCCTCTCAATATTCCTCCTAAGGTTCCCCCAGGTTCTCAAGAATCCCCTCCCAAGTATTTGGAGTCACACTCTCAAGGTAAGGGATCCTCACCTTCTCTTCTTTATATATGTTTCATTATTATATTATGACTTACATTTATAATTCATAATTTTATGATATTTCATTAAATGTCCCTTTTATTTCCAATTTTATTTAAAAATTATGAGATACCCCTTTTTCTCCCATCAACCATTTTTTATGAATTTTTAAGTGACACCATTATACTGCTTAAATTTCACCGCCATTTTCCATGCCAAAACAATTTTGTAGTGAATTCCATACCCATTTCATACTAAGGGTGATCACCTTAATAAAATTATAATTATTTATTATGGACTTAAATGTATTTATTTTACACTTATTATTCATGGAATAAAATATAACAATAAATGAATCCATGTTGTATGATCTATGTGACACACTTATGCCTAAGAATGAAACGAATGTGACTGGTGCACCCCAAATTATATAGTGATCCAATGCATTATGTAATGTTTTGTCTCATGAGACAACATGTCAGGATAGGCTGTAAACTTAATTAATTTATGGGACTTATTCCATCATTATGTTTTCGTAGTTATCCTTGTCCTATGTTTATGATGAAGTGTTTTAATTTTTGGTTACATTTACCATGTTTCCTTTATGTTATCATTCTGTATCATGCCTCATTGGTCATGTTTATTATTATCACCCATTTTAGGCCAAATTGATATTCCTATTCTCTAACTTTTATTAATATTTTCATGTTATTCCATGTTTATTACCTTACTTGTCTTTATAGCTCACCACTTTCTTATGTATGTCCCTAGGTTATCCCATCTGGTTTTAAGTGTGAACTTGTTATAGAAGTTTCCAATAAATATGACGTCTTTAATGTATTAAATTTTCATGTAATGTACCTAATTAAAAATTACAAAAATCTTATTTATTTTCCAGGTTGTATTATGTGTAATATTATATAATAAATCGTGAATTGATGTGTAATAAAGAGAAGGGTTTGGATAATTTTCATGGAAATGTTTCTATTAAACATATCAATTGTGAGACTATGTTGATAAGTATTGAATTATATTCACCAAATTTTAATTAAATTAAAATATCATTACCTTATAACTTAATTTAAAATAATATTAACTTGATCTACCATTTACCGAGGACATAAATATTACCCAGTTACTATTCATATTGACCAAAAATAAAAGATGGCAATTTACCTAATTTTTACCAAATAATTTCAAAAATGTAATCCATTTTATAAAATTAAATAACTATAAGTGGTGAAATGTAATTTAAAATCTAAACTCAAAATGAAATGAAAAGCATTTTTTCCAAAAAAATGATTTTTTATGTATAAAAATATTTTTTATGCCAAATTTAATCATAAAAGTGATTATAATAAACATAATTGAATAATTAACAATATTAGAGTAAAAAAATTAGTTTTAAATCAATTTAACACAAAATAAAACTTCATAAATTCTAGAAAAATATAATGTTTTGAATAAATAAATTTTTCTTACTATTCATTAGAAAATAATTCTTTTCATAAAAATATGAAAATTTCATCATAAGATAATATTGTAATGAACACTTTAAAATGATTTTTTTATAAAATAGAATTAATATTTATTCCAAAAATTAATTATAATTTTTTAAAAAAAAGTTATAAATATCATTTTAGAAGGAAAAATGTTTCTAAAACCTAAAATAGATTTACTGAAAATTGAGTACATATTTCCTTACGCTTTAATAAACAAATTTTATTAAGTGGGTAATTTATATATATTTCATAATTTATTCAATACTTTTCATACCTTTCAAATAAATGTAAATGTTATAATAGTCATATTTATTTAATAATATTTTGTGGTTTGATTAAGCTCGGTGTTGTGTGTTGTATACGTTATCAAACATAATGTACTCTTGAAATATCAGGTTGATAAATTATCCCATATAAAATAAATTTAACCTCCTCAATTAAATTTATTTTATTATCAAGGGTTTGTTATTTGAAAATTATTTTCTATAAAACCCACATTAAGAAAAGGTTAAATAAAACTTCTTCTTAAAAATGGAAAGGGAAGATTGACCATCACAAAAAAAACTAAGTTTCCAAATAGGAGAACATCCATGGGAAGTAAATATATTGAAATGGAAGAGAGAGATAATTTCCAAGTATTAATATAGGGTGATAGAGAACATGTACATCAGTAATTTAACCACCACAAACCATTCATTTTAATGGATTAAAATACCATTGATTTCTCATATATGAGATAAAGAGACAAAAAAATTATTCAATGACCTTTTGCTAAAGATGAGGGATTCTTTTACAATCAAGATAAATAATATGAGTAAATAAATTTTCATTATTTCATTCTATGTCATAAACATAATATCGTCCTTTAGTGGAGATTTTATATTTTTATAGTTCACCTCTCACACTTCAAAATGGATATTTGAGATATATTTTTCATGCCTAAAGCACTTTTAACTAATCATAAGATCCAAAATTCATTCCTTTGGCCTCTAAATATTTACCAGAACCAAAATGGTTAGCACACATAATCCAATATGATAAATCAAAATTTGACCTCATATAATTATGTGAATGGATCAACATAATCCATTATATTAGAAGTTAACCTTAGGGATCCATCAAAACATGTTTGACTAAATAAAAAAATAAAAAAAGAAGGTCACTAAATTTCCATACGAACTTATCATTGATACTGAATAATGTGACTCATATTATCACATGTAAATGCCTTTATCACATGGTAATACATTGAATATTCATAAAAAATTAATTAAAATATGTATAATTACAAGAAATAACTCACTATTTATTCCTTAAATAAAATGTCATATTTCATAATATATTTCATAAATAAAAAAATGGTGTTAACTCGATCCTGAATAAAATCATAAATATGTTCCAATGTTATTAGTAATATATAGATTACTTTATCAACAATGTCTTTATCTAAGATAAACATTATTATTTATGAATTGGTCACATATTAAGTGTTATCATTCCCTTAGTGCAGGGTTTTTTCATTTAATATCATTGTACCATTAAATTAGTTTTATAGTTCATTGGTACTAGCAATCATATTCTTGAAAATCCTTTTCAGAAAACATTTGTAGTATATTCATTAGATGATTTAGTATTTTAATAAACAAAATAACTATGATAATAAATCATCTACAACATAATTATTGAATTCATATTCCACATGAATCATAATAATTCCACTTGAGTGGTAGTAATAGTATAACATTGAACATTATCTTTAAGCTTATTTGGAGGTATCTTCCTTTGATAACTTGGAAATTAATTTTCATAGTACCCTAGTATCATGAATTTAAATCATTTCACTCTGTAAACTTATTTTTTACTTTTTAAATCATGATCCTGGTGGCCTTTCTCTCCACACTTGTAGAAAAATCACATTCCATTGAAGCATGGTCTAGGTGTTTATTTCAACATTTATAACATTTGGGAATGTATTTCTTTCCCATATTATACTAATCTATTTGTTTCTATACCATCCTTCTCTCCTCCCAATTACTATTGATTCTATATAAATCAGTGAATTATTTTTTAGTCTTGATGGAATATGATACTATATATTTATATAGTGATATTGTTTTGGGTACTTGTACCCTTTGAAGCATTAGTATTAATTCATCAATGAAACAGTCAATATAGATCTCTATATTATGTACTTTGTCCACCACATGTCTTTCTAACCTTGTAAATATAACATCATACTTAGCAAAATTTTCCTCTTCCTTTTGTTTCAAACAAAAGAAAGGCCTCTTTATATCAGCTCAATGTTTGTGAGGAAAATATTTTATAATGAATAGTTACTTAAAATCTTTCCATTCTATACACATTATTTATTAATTATCCATAGTGTTTTGAATCAATGACCATCATTGATCAGCATCTCATGAGAGAAGATAAACATCCATGAAAACCTTCTCCCATTGATTACATCCTAAATCAATTAATATATTTTCAAAGGAATGTATCCATTTTTATATTAAAAATTTATTTGAAGTGACATTAAATTATGGAGGTTATTGATGCATGAAGGGGTGTAACATTGTTACACCACATTTTGGATCAATAGGATAATCTATACAATCTTGGATATAGGTCATAACCTCATTAAACTTCTCCAAAATATTTATAATTTGTTTATATCCAATTACATATCTAGGTCAAACTGTTTCTCTATATTCAACTTCATAATCATTCCTGAGAGGGAAATCCATACATGGATTATATGCATTGATATAGTTTCCATTCTATTCAGTGGGTTCCATTTCTAAATAATGGAATATACTAGATTATATTACAACATTATGAACCATAATGTAAAATTTAAAAACTACTGAAACACATAACATATATTATAAATTTATTTATAGTAAATCATAGAATAATAATATTAATTTTTTTCACATATTCTCTAGTTCAGTGATAGGGTTAAGTCCCCTAATCTATGTATTCATAAATCTAATTCTCAATGATTCTACTAAACGTTCTCTAATACAAACTATAACAACCAAGACTCTATTGTCCTCGAGAAAGTTGTTATATTAATATATTGGAACAATATATATGTGATCACATCCCAATTTAATAAATAGTCTAGTAATATATAAAAATAACAATCATACTTTAATTTCATATAACATTTGAAAACATTAAAAAACAATATAGTATTTCATTTGAGTTCACCATAATTCCCATTAAAAATACCATACACATAAATCATAATAAAATTCTAGGTATCCTACAGAATGGAAAATAATAAGGGTGTGATACATATTCTTAGTATGGATATTCATATAGAAAAATTTAATTATGGAACAAATAATATATTAGCAATGAATGATGATCAATTAATTCCTAAAAAATAATATTATGCACTAGAAATAGATCCATTTATATCATAAAAAATAAAATAATAATATTGAATTTGATAAAGATTTCATATTGATTGAATTAATAATTTCGGACATCTGAAACATACCGTCTAGGTCTTTACCAAGACATCTAAAAGGACTTGTATGTCCTTGTGTCATAACATCTATATAAATGGTTAAGGACTCATCCAAAACCCAATATAGTTTGTCTCATGATACATACAGATGTATCAAGGGGTTATAGTGGTACCCTACAACAATATACTAATTCCAATTCAGTCCTCATATGAAATCATGAAATATAATAACTGTAAACATTTCATTTGAAAAACTAGCATATAAAATTCTAATACATTACCCTATTCATAATCCATTCAGAGTAGCATAGTTAATTTTATCAAAAAAATTATATCCCCCATCAAACTGATTATAAACCATTAAATAATATAAAAATGAAAATAAAATTACAACAAATGTTTAGTAGATAATATTTAAAATAAGTGTTTTTATCATTGATGAATAAAAATTCCATTAAAATTTCATTAAAAACATTCTTGAGTAATTTTTTATTGAAAAGTAAATTTTTTGTTGGAAAATAAATTTTAAAAAAATAATAATTTCAAAAGTATTATGGAAACAATAATTTGAAAATAAACTTTTAAACTTGTAAAGGATGCTTCAAATCATTTATTATTCATGATGAAGGGCAATTACATTGATTATTTATAGTTTAAAAAAATTCCTTTCACATTGTTTCATAAATATCATAAAGTACCTTGTCTAGAAAATGATAAGAAAAATGTTTTGAAAATAATTTTGTAATAAGTAAAAAATGGGTAAAATTAACTTTAATAAATAATTTTAAATTATTAAACATATTATTTAGTTTTTTTAAAACATATTGTAATGGAAGAAAAATATTCCTCAATGAAGATAAAAAAAGCCTATTTTACTTAAAAATATGAGTCTGGTATATTGAGTACTTAATTGGTGGAAAACTAAAGGGAAACATATAACTTATGGGAATAACCATGGGAGGATAGAATATATATGGTATTAGATATAAGTATAAAATAATTACCATCATGGAAGAGATAAACATAAATAATCTTGAATAATGATGAGATTGTAAAATAAACCCTTACCACTTTGGTAAAAAATAAATCATAAACTCCATGAGATAAATAAGTTAAAATAAAACATAAAATTCTAAAAAATATAATTAGATTCATGATATTACATAAAAAACAAAATTATATAAACCAAACAAATGAATTATGATTTGGGTAAGGATTATGTCTCACAAAAGTAAAAGTGAGAGAGGAAACCCTTAACTCAAATCAGATATCCTTTGTATGTGTTCGAAAATACTACATAATAAATATATTTATTTATTATACATATATTTCACAAAAATATTCAGATATATAAACCATATTGTATTTATTTATAATCTTCTATCACCCATTTATTAATAATTATTTATATACATCACTATATCAGGTGATAACAATTTCATTTTTTATGTATATTTTGGTTCGTAAGTTTTGGTTCTTGTATATTGATCATGATTATATATTATCCAGTAATTTAATCATTATATAATTTTCATTTATTTTAAATATATACATATGAAGGGTCATCTATAAAATTTATAGACAGAAAAATAAAATACAATATTCATAAACATGAAAGGTCATACATACGCATGAACACTAATATAATTTTTCAATGAATTTAATAAAAGAAAGGTAATTAATAGTTACAAGTTATGTAATAATAATTATACTATAAATATCATAAATATTGATCAAATATATCCTTATTCCCATCCATGTAAAATGTAAATCAAAAAGAAATCACATCTCTTTTTGGAAGAGGTAGTCCACACGTATAAATGATCTGTGTAATTTTTTTCCAACAGAATGGAATTTAAAAATGTATATATGATAATATAGCTAAAGAATAATATGTTTTTTCATAAATATCATCTATAATCATTATTATAATCTTTATAACAATCCAATAAATGTGGTGGTAAAAAATGAAGTACCACACTATGTGGATATGGTAATCTGTACTTACAGAAAAGAGATGTCTTCACTTTTCCTTGGATGGAAAGGAGATATAATATGATTATAATATAATAATAATAACATGTAAATATATTTATTATACATGATTTATTATTTTAGGTTGGGAATAACACATTGTGAGGAAGTGAAGAATAAATTATACATGATAATGTTGGTAAAGATAATTAACTCTTATTCAATTAAATTCCTTTAGTTCTCTTCATAAAGGACTTATAGTTGGTCTATCGAAATGAAAATCACCTAAATAATGTGTTAAGATGTTGATAATGTATTATGGAATGGCTTTTTTAATATAGGATGGTCAATATGGTGGAATGAGGTGAGTGAGGAAAAGCCTTTTAATAATTGAGTTGAGGGGAATTTGGAATTTCATAAAAATTTTAGTTATAAAAAAATAATTATCATTAAAAATGAATCCCATTATTTAGGAATATTAATATAGGGTATTATATGGTTCAAATATCATCAACCAATAATATTTGTATATGTTTCTATGATTATTTATACCATATCTTTTTTATTAACCCCTTAGTTAACCTATTTTAACATAAACTATGACAACATATTGTTCACCCTTAATGGGTTGTTCTTTTACATATAAGAAAATTATTCACTCATAAATAGAAAATGGTTCCAATTTTCAACCATATAATATTTAGTTTTTCTTCTTTAATTATTTTAATGATATTTTAAAAAAAATATTAAAATATTATTTTGATAAATTATCACTTATATGAACTTTGACATTGTTCATTTAATTTGCCACCAAATACATAAATAAAAAGGTCAACATAAAATATAATTTATTTACACATCAATAATATTTCATATTCATCTAAAACATTCACGGAACACTATAAATTTCAAAAAAAATATCAATTTTAATAGTCATTTATTTTATTTTTCTATTAATTCAATAAATATAGTAATAGAATTGCACAAGAATTTAAGGTAGTTATATAATCAGTAAAAATTATAAATAAATTATCATCATAAAGATAATTTTTTATTAACAAAATTGACATTATATTCATTTATACCTCTATTTTTTCCCTTTGTGGACCCATAATAGTTATTTAAAACTAAAAGAGTGACATTTTGTATCTTTCAATGATTTATGATTTTATAGAGAATTTTCAGAGAAAAGTGTCTATTAAAAATTTCAATTTTTATACTAAGGTGATAATTTTATAATTAAATTCTCCCAATAATAATTAAAAAAAATATTATAACATTGTCATTTAATTTTAACCGATATTAAAATGATATACTATTTATTGTGTTGAATAATATTACCATGACAACTACTCATATTGAACAAAATTAAATGAGACATATATTCCAAATGTAACCTCATAATTAAAAATATGGAATAAATTTAATCAAATTAAATAAATATATTTATAAAAATTTGATTTAAAATAAAAAAAATTAAATGAAAATCTGTTTTTCAAAAAGAATCATTTTATGTAAAAAATGTTTTATACAAAATTCAGTATTAAAATTGAATCCTAAGAACTAAAGTAAATTATTAATAATATAATATAAATAATTTTAGTCTTAAATCAATTTAATAAAAATTGTAACATTTAAATTCTTTAAAAACTATAGTTTTCAATATAAATTTTCATTTTTCCCAATAAAACAGAAAATACAACTTTTCCCAAAATTATAAAAAATTAAAATTAATATAATTTTGATATGATGATTTAAAAAAATGATAGTATCTTCATAGAATACAGTGTATATATTATCCATAAATTAATTAAAATATTTTCTCACAAAGAGAAATAAAAATCATTTTTGAGGGAAACTTATTTCTGAATCCTAAAATAACTTTACATAAAATTGAGTACTTGTTTTCCCTATAATTAATCAATGATTTTTTTTATTATTTCATTATGTATTTTTCATAATTAAATTAATAATATTCATACTCATTAATTTAATTTCTAGGTTATAATGTTCATAAATTAATAATAATATTTTTTTGTTTATTTAAACTCAATATTATGTATTTTATACACTATCGAACATAAGAATATTTTAAAATCTTGGGGTACTGTAGCAGTAAACCTAAGTACACAATATAAATACCTCATAATAACTATCTCGTATGATATTAATATTAAAAAGGTATATCCATGATAAATTATCCCACCTGCAAGAACTTCCTAATCCTCGATTTGAACCCCAATCATTTCATTTTTCTTCGCTATTTAGAGACTTAACCACCTAAGATCACCATTGACCACACCATTGATGACTAAATTACAATTATAGGGATAAGAATCCAAATAACCATACCTTTTTAAAAGTGGCTATAATTCCAAGGCACCGACGCACAAGTTTATAAATCATGAAACTAATGTATATAATATTCCCTAGATACACAGTTAATAGTATAAATTGGTAATTTTTCTTGTTAATCCATAGTGACTTCCAAGGAATAATGGATCTAAAACCATACAAGGTCCAAATTAACCCCTCTGGAAGTTACTTTTACAAATATGATCTGACTCGCAAAACCATGAGTCACATCTGGAAACACAAGGCTATCTCATTTTACTTTTATCCACAAATCACTTCAGAATTAGGTCACAATAACACCCTAAATCTGGTCTCAATGTCACATGGAATCTATCATTCCATTACCAACTACCCATCCTAAGGGATGATAAAAACCAATAGGATCAAAACTCTGTCTAGGGTAATAAAACAAATCTATCATATAACACAACATATATCTACGTGGTCTAACAACTCGGGTTCCCACTATAGCTTCTAAACCAAAACTCAATTCACATACCCAAGAATGTTACTAGAACACCACCACACACAAAATCCTAGTCATCCATACAAATTTCATCATTAAATTAATCAATAAATAATACGAGTAACCCTATGATCCCATCCCACTACTAAAGTCCAAATAATTTTCTCAGGAAAATAAAAATATATAAGATAAGGTTAGATATAGTTCAATTCATAGAGAGACCAAATATTTTCATTCAAAAATATTGAGTCATTTTAGATTAATATTCAATAAATATCAAAAATACATGCTTAAGAGCCATGAATTTTTATTTTCATTAGAGACTAGATATTCAATATTATTATTTCATGAAATATCTTCAACATCTCCCACAATGATCTAACCATTTAGTACTCCTCCAAAACATACACAACATAAAACCATTCTTCATTTTATAGGGAAATGAAATATAAGGAAGATTTATGATACTGAGTATGGTTAAAGTTGTAAGATATCTATGTATGATCATATGAAAGCATAAGTGTATGGGATCATTAATAGAACATACATTGTTCATATTCAATCTATAAAATATCATAAAATTGATCCAGGGAGAAAATATGGGTAGTTCATAAGACATAAATCATAAAGGAATTTAATTAACATATTCCATGATAGTAGAATATTTCTATAGTAATTTTTGAAAAACATAAGCTTATAATATTGTGAACATGTTTAAATAACAAGTTCACAGATAAATTTAAGGACATGAGATCAGTCCCTCATGGGAACTTATGGATTTGAAAACAAATTACAGGCCTAATCTTATGGAAATGAAAGATAGGAACACACATAATATTTTTTAAATTATATATTGGTCTGTCTTTAATCATATAGAAATGAAAACTAGATCCAAACTTAATATTTTAAAAATGAAACGTTGTTCCAATCATAAAATTGTGAAAATTAAATTGGGTTCACACATAACATGATTAACTCATGAGTTATCAATCATTACAGAATTAATTATAGTGATTTAACAAACCTAAAAATCACTTAATCATAGTACATAAAAATAAATAGAAAAATAATTTATATAATTCATGTAATGTCCTACGTTTGTTAATTGGTCGTTTTTTAGGTCAATTTAAATAATATGTTTAGTGGATGGGCCAATTTTTTATTTTGCGACTTGAGACCTACTTCATTGAGTTTGAGTGATTCAATGAATTTTTTAGATTCATTCTCAGGAATGGTGAGTTATTATATAGTTTTAGTGGTTTTTTTAGAGTATAGGACCCCAAAAACCCAGTTTTAGGAAATGAAGAAAGTGGAACAAAGTTGGCACACTGTTTTTCTCACTGTGTGGTCAAAACTGTATGGACTACATTTCAAAGGATCACTATTTGTTTTTACAATTTTTTCTATTCGAATAAACTATGTTTTGTATTTAAAGTGTTAATATTCACCCACAACATTAGCATAGAGTCTTTCAAACAGTGTGGCTATATCGTGTGAGGTGTCTATCCCTTGAGATAGTGAGCATCACACGGTTGTTGCATGATTTTCTATATAATCTATGATTGAAGCTTCATTGGTAGAGATAAATTCCTATTAGTATTGATTTCAATCCACATTATTCTATTTATATATTATATTTTCATACAGAATTATAAATTTCTGTGATATTTTTTCCCTATTTTTTGGGAGATTTTTTAAAACATTTGTTAATCCCAATATCGCTCGAGTTAGATCTAGGCATTCCATGAGTGAGTACCTTCAAGTATAAGTAAGTTTGTGTCTATATTTATCCTTAATTATATGATTTTTATGTTTTATGTTATTAAATACACACATGTGGGTTGTCTGAGTGACACCATAAATTGATTAATGCTCGTTTATTAACTATTTAACTCATGTTATTGGATGCCTTTGGGAATTCCCACGTCTATTTAAATATGCAATGCTGACTTAGGCGATTTGACCAATTGGATAAGATATTCATATTATTCTATTTGATTAATTATAATTTGATATGAGTAAATTATTTTAATGGGGATTTAATAGGAATGTATCTTGATACATGGGGGGATGTTTATCATCAGGTTGACCATATATTATAGAGAAGGTTCTAAATTTGAAAATCCACAGTTGATGGTAGATGTGACCATCAATTGGGGGATAAGTCTCTCCAAATACTTTTGGGACAATGTGATGGTATAATTGGAGGATGGATAACATTTTCCTCTCAATATCAGGATGTTCATCTGGTGGTGAGTAATTATTTATTATAGGAGATATATTATTGTACCATGGTCTACTGGGCTATTGATCCAAACGTGAAATGAGTAAAGGTATGATGAGACTTGGGATTTATAGATGGTCATACTGATGAGATTTTAGATACTTCATTGGTGTCACATGAGGTGTTAGATGGAAGAAGAATCTAGTAACATGAGTGATGTTGAGATACCTAGGTATTTTTGTTATGACTTGTCATTGATATATTGTTCTACTCTGGCATTGTCTAAAGTACGTAAAATTGTCACTTGTGTTTTTTGAGTACAAGTGGATAGAGATGTTAATTATTATATGATAGTTTCCTCTATTTACTAATGTATTCATACACAATATAATTATGAATTTACAACAAGAAAACATTTTTGGTGGCCTATTGAGTTCATAATCAAACCCAAAATAGGCCAATTTGGACATGTTTAAAATTTATGGTTTTAAGACCAAGAAAGTGATCATGGTCTGGAGATGGACCTTAGTGATTATGGATGTACTTTTCTTTCATGGTATGGATGGCAGTGGAGCATATGGTTCCTCTTTATCAAGCTAGAACTAATTTAGGGTTTTTATATATGTACATATATGGTTATACATGAGTGAAATTTATTATTATTTTGTTTGACCTATATTGAAATGTGTGTTTATCTACAAATAGTATAGTTCTTTTGGGATTATTATTATGGTTTCTATTTGTACATGCTTCTGCTATATTTATTTTGTTACTTATTTTTTTGTGGTATTTGTACCACTATATTACACACACACACAAATATATATATATATATAGACCATTATTATTATCATCACTAGAGTGTATATTCACCCTAGGATCACATAATCAGGCCCTATCTTCTAGTCAGAAGCCTTTGGCACAGAGGGTGGTGTTCCTAAAGCCAATTGGACACTGGTTTAGAGCATACATTAAGTGGAAAAACTAGTTAGACACTAAAAATGGTATTGAAGGTGTATCATTTCATTTTTGATATTACTATTTGATCTATGGTAGAACAAAGACAATGATATAATAAGAACACAGTAAAGGTCTCATTTTCGGTTGCTTGCAGACCCATGCATGTGGGACATACCAGGTTTCCCATGGTGAAAAATATAAGTTATTTTTTGTGATTTTATAGTTGACTGATTTCTAACTCGATTGGAGCCCTTGGGTTTGATGTTACTTTATTATTAGATTATAACCCTCAGGCCAGTATAGAAATTGAATAGTATTTATGCATCATCATAGGCACTTACTCTCATATGATGTGTTTTTATGCCTATGATTGTTATTGCGAACCTAGAATGCTCTAAGATGGTAAGGTTGACTAAAATGTCAACCATAACCTAAATATTTTTTCCTACTTATAATTTTGGTGTAATTTTACTCATTCAACCCAGATATTTGGTTCCTGATGAGATTAGTATGATATTCTATGAATATATCATATGTACCATCCTATCTTTTTTAATTTTATGCATGAGTAATGAACGGAGGAGATTTTTTTAAAGTATAAAAAAACTAAATAGTGTTCCCCTTATTAGCCTTTTGCGTGTATTCTACTTAGACATCCCAGATTGATAAATTTTGATGCATATGATATGTGATGAGTCACTCTGTTATAGGTAGGTAAGGGAAATTTTGGCTGGATTTCATGTTACATTAGTGGATTAGGGGCGTGTAAGGGTGGTGAGATGTTCTTCCAATTACATATTTCCATGTCTATGATATATATATTGTTATTTCTATTTAGACCATGGTGTTTGTTCTTCAGTGTGATTCTACCTTGATGAATTATGGTGTAGAATCAGAAGGTATGAGATGAGGTTAAACTAGAGTGTGTATATGATGAGGCCCCTGAGGGCTGGGACTAGGAGCCATATGGTTGGGATGATCAAGAGTGATAAGTTCAGGATTAAATGAAGGTGGGTAAATTGTAGTAGATATAAGATTTTAGGTCAGGGGAAGACAATAATCTTCAGACGATCTTGGTGTTAGTCATATAGAGTATCAATAAGGTAACTCATAGAGTTGATCCATCCATGGATTACTTGGATCAAGAGTTTCATTCTCAGTACACATCATTATTTCAGGGTGTGGGCATGACAACCTATAATTTTATCAATGTAATTTCCCTTCGTATAATTATTTCATATAGTATAAATCTCATACGTGACCTAAAAAATCCAATAAAAACCTTATTCTCGTAATTTAATAATAAAATAATAGGTATTTATAGAAATTAAGAAACTTATACCAATGGAATAGTTAATCGACCTTTGGAATAGTAATATGACCATTTAGAATAGTAATCTAGTCAATAGAATAATAACATAACCTAAGAAATTATAAATAAAAATTTTGCATCATATAAATGAAAATATTATATAATTATATCATGTTATAAGTAAATAAATGTTTTAAAAATGATAAATTAAGTGTTGGTATTTTTGTATAACATGAATGATTGTTTATTTTTTTAAATATAATGATTTTAAAAAAAATATTTGCATAAAATAGATTAATAAATAAATATTATATTGTATTAAAATTATAAGACAATTTTTTGACACCTTATTTACTTTTTTTAAAGGGTCATAAAATCCATTACAATATTAAAATCGGTAGTTTTCGACTAAATGATGATTTTATTTAAAAATAAAATTCCTTATATTTAGAAAATTATTTTCATAATATATATTCCTTTTTAGAAATCTAAACATTAAAAAATGTTTAGGGTAATTTTTTTTATTTTTATAAAATAGTATAATTTTTAGGTGAATATTAAAATACGGTAATTTCTATTGTTTGACATTATAAGTAAATAAATAAATTTTTGAGTCATGATTGATTCATGGATGATTTATGATCCCATTATCTCTAAATAACATGATCTAGTTAATTTATTTAGTCATGGGAGTCAAAACTATTGACAGTATTGAGGTGAAATAATAACAAAATGAATTAAATAATAAAAACACCCCTCTCCCCCAAAAAATACAACCCCTCACCCCCTTCTCTTCACAACATAAATTCCTTATAGCTAGTCTAAATTATTCACCATTCACTTCCCAATCATGCTTCCCATGTCCATGTGCTACTAATCTTAATATAATACCAAACCCAAATTCCTTAAGGAGGTTCTCAAGGATACAACATTCAAGAGGTAAAATCCTCAATCCCCCTCTTTCTATTCATTTTCTTTTCTTATTATCTCCTCACCTCCCATATCCAAAGAGGAATTATAAGTATATAATCAAATATATAATGTAATTTTATTATGTAAATGGAACATTCATCATCAAATCTATTTTCTCCTTCTTTTATTCTAAAAAATGTAAACATCGTCTATGACGTGTCAATTAGTAGCCTTCAAGGAAGACGATTTTTCATTTTCCAGTACCACCTTCAAGGCTAGTCATAAAAAATTATTATGGTTTAAAATGATTTTAATATTACACACACAATAAATTTTTATTTTATTGAAAATCCACTTTTGTGGGTATGTGGGAACCTACAGAACCATTCCATCAGTATCACACCATCACAAAATAATCATTACAGAATTCAAATTTCAAAATAATAAAACAAAACCAAAACACCCCGCAAAGACTACCATTACACACCTTTTTTCAAAATTCAAACCATAATCACTACAAAACATGATAATCCCATGATCAAACAAAGGAAACTTCATCGAATACATAGAGGAAATTCATGTCCTATCTACACTTTGTTCCTATCATCCAATCGCCTCGCAATCGTCATCAGCGTCCACTACCACAAGTCGTAACAAACAACACAAAAACACCATCACTTTCCATCAACATCATCATCATCACTAATTAATCATATGGCCTAATTGAATATATATCATATAATTTCACTTCAGGATAATTATTCTCATTTTACATGAAATTCCATTATGATATACAAGTAAACCGATCATGAAACCATGATAATGAACGCTCTAGAAACAATGAAATTTAACACTATAACTCATCAAAATGGCCATAATTAATATTATAAAAATATAATATATCAAATACATATATAATAGGTTCTAAATTATGTAATAAATGAATCTAATTTTATTATCCAATATATTAAGTGCAAGTGTGGAACACATTTGGATACAAATTAAGGGGAATATCAAACCCATCTCCCTTTCTTTGGGTTATTCCTATTTTATATCAAATTTTAGTGTGGATATAATTTTAATATTCCTAAAATTTAATTTTATTGTTATTAACTTTTTTTTCAAGTAAATTCATGTTTATAATCATATTTTATGAAAAATAAAATGATTTTCCAAAAGAACTCTTCTTTTCAAAACGCATCTTGAATTTTCTTGAGTTATTTCTTCTTTGGTCAAAAATGATGATTCTTGTACCAAATATATTATTTTACATTTTCCATTTTTGAAAACCATGTTTATTAATTAAATTATGATTGGTGAAAACTTTTTAAAACCCTTCCTTTACATGGGTTACTTCGTGACTTTGTTTGGTATATGTTTTATGTGGCATGCATGATTATGTAAATGTTATGATGTCACCGGTGGGCCCGGAATTATATATATCTCTAATACATTGGGTAATGTGATTTATCTCATTAGAAAATGTGTATTATGTGTGACCATGATACTATATTTTTTCACAATAATTATTTTATGATTATGCACATATGTTATTCGTGAACATGATGTTGGCTTTGTTTAGAACTATATGTGGTATTTGACCACTAATATATGATGTTTCATTTTTATTCATTTTCACATTACATTACATTATATAATTTTTCCTATCATGATAAAGATTATGATTATATTATTTTTAAATGATGATGATTATTATTCTCACCCATCTTATATTGATATTTTCCCTTTATTCATCCTCTTATTGGGTTTTTAGCTCACCCCTTTCTTTGATGTATATCCTCTATTGATTAAATCTACTAAGGAGAAAGAAATATTTTAAAAGAATAAAGAATAAAGACTAAAAAAAATATGTTTTATTATATATATTTTATTTATGAGAATAATATTCCAATGACATAAACCGTTTGATCATGGTGTTGTAACTCTATTATGTTGTTTATCTTGAAAATGATATAATAGTCATGCAAGATAAAATTACAGATGTTATAGTTGGTATCAGATCATGGTCTAGTTATTTTTGGATATTAGGACTTGAAAACTTTATTATGATCCATAGGGATAATTATATCACCATGGATAACCTAGATTGAAACATATAGAATCATAGGTTAGGATATACATTTCATTTACAATCTTATCCTTCTATATAAAATGTTTCCTTTTGAAATAATTATTATATATGTATTCAAGCACCATAATTTTATTTTTCCATTTTTTAGATAACATATGGAAATAGGATAAGTACCCTAAGTTGTTTACTCTATAGTATGTAAAACGAAATTTTGAGGTTGAAATTTTAAAATGGGAGAAGAATTTAACAACCCATAATTTTATCAATGTAATTTCTCTTATTATAATTATTTCATATAGTATAAATCTCATAAATCACATATATAACCCAATAGAAACATTATTCTCATTAATTAATAATAAAATAATTGGTATTTATAGAATGTAATGAACTTATACCAATGGAATAGTAATCTAGTCGTTGGAATAGTAATATGGCCATTAAGAATAGTAATTCGACTAAAAAAATTGTAACCACACCTATGAAATTAAAAATAAAATATAGGCATATTATTAATGAAAATATTATATAAATATATCATTTTATAAGTAAATAGATGTTTTAAAAATGAAAAATTAGGTGCTGGTATTTTTTAAAACATAAATGGTTATTTACAATTTTATGAATAATATAATGTTTTAAAAAAATTATTTCCCTAAAATGATTCATATATTAATATTTTTTTACGTTACAATTATAATATAATTTTATTATACCTAAATTAATTTTTGAAAATTCATAAAATTGATTATAATATTTAAATCAGTATTTCTTTTAATAAATGATAATTTATTTTAAAATCATATTTTTCATATTTATTTAACTATTTTCATAAAATGTAATCCATTTTTTAAATATCCAGTTTGATAAATCATTATGGTGATTTTTTGTGATTTTTCTAAAAAAATGAATTTGTTGTGAATAGTGAAATACAGTAATTTGCGATATTTATCATTATAAATAAATAAATGAATTTTTGAGTCATGTTTGATTCCTGGTTGAGCCATGGATGATGTAGATGAACATTATCTCCAAATCACAAGCTCTGGTTATTATATTTAGCCATGAGAATCAAAATTATTGGTTTCCTTGAGCCAAAATGATAAATTAATGAATAAAATAATCAAAACACCCATCCTCTTATAAATACCAACCCCCACCATCCCTTATTTAAAAACCATTAAATCCTTTTATAATTTCAAAATTATACCCAATTACCTTCCCAAGCCTCTTTCCACATCCATGGTCATATGGTCTCCACAAAATACAAAACCCAAGTTCCATAAGGAGGTTCTCAAGGAGATTACATTAAAGAGGTATAATATTCAATCCCTCTATTTGAATATCTTTTCTCTTATTATCCTCTCCTCACCTACCATATAAAAATAGGTATGATAACTCCCATATCAAATATAGAGTGTAAATTTTTTGTGTTAAAGGAACATCCATCATCAAATCTATTTTCTCCTCCTTTTATTTTTAAAAAATGAAAACAACACCCGTGATATGTCGATTCACCACCTTCATGGATGATGAGTTTTAATTTTCCATTACCACCTTCAAGGCTTGTCATAAAACTATTATTGTGGATAAACCAGATTTAAATATCCATATTTTAAGTTATATAATGTTCTAGAACTAATTTTTAAAGTTATTTTTTAATAAATTGAAATTATTTCTTGATGGATGGAAAAACACCAAAAATAAACAAAAAAATTATCATTAATTTTTTATCATTTGAATCATCCTTATATCATACAAAAAATTTTATATTAGACCATTTTAAATCCTTTAATTTAATTAATATCACATAATTTCACTTCTATTTAATTATTCTCAATTTACAAGAAAATCTATAATTATATACAAGTAAACCAACCATGAAGCCAAGAGAATGAATGCTCCCAAAACAATCAAATTGAACACTATAACTCATCAAAATGGATATAAATTCACATTATAAAATTATAATAAATCAAATACATATATAATAGGTTTTTTAATATATATTTAATGAGTCAAATTTTATTATCCAATATTTTAAGCACAAGTGCAGAACACTTTCGGATATAAGGTAAGGGGATTCTCAAAAACAACTCCATTTCTTTGGGTTATACCTCTTTCCTGTAAAATTTTAGTTTTGATATTATTTTAATATTAATAAAATATAATTTCATTGTTCTTCCCTTTTTTCAGGTATATACATGTTTCCAATTTTATTTTATAAAAAATAAAAATATTTTCCAAAAGAAAACTTCTTTTAAAAAATAATTATGACTCCTCTTGAGTTATTTCTTCTTCGCTCAAAAATGATGATTGTTATACCAAATATGTTATTTTCTTTTTTAGGTTTTGGGACACCAAGTTTAATAATGAAATAATTATTGAATATTCTTTTTTAATCTCATTCCTTTACATGGGTCACCTCTTGACTTTTATTTACATGTGTTCTATGTTGAATGCAGGATTATGTAAATATTATGATCTGACGAGTAGGACCAAAATTATATATCCCTCCAATGCATTGGGTAATGTTATGTATCACATGAGATAATTTGTATTATACATGGACATTATGCTATATTTTTTCACAAATATGATGTTATGATTTTTCACATATGTTATGAGTGAACTTGATTCTATCTTTGTTCACAATTGTCTGTCGTATTTGACCATTAGGTCATGATGTTTCGTTTTTTTTATTTGGAACATTCCATGACTTTACCTAAATTTTCCCCTCACTTTAATGATTATGATACTAAGGTTATGAAATGATGATGCTGATTATGCTCACCCATGTTATATTGATTTGTATCCTTTATTCATCCTCTTACTAGGATTTTAGATCGCCCCTTTTATTGATATTTATCCTCATGTTATTACATGTACTTAGTAGAAAGAAAACCTTTAAAAAATGAGTAAAATAAATTTTTATGTTTTATTATGTACACATTTGGTATGAAACTAATTTTCACTAGACACTATTATGTTTTTTATATTTAAAATGATATAATAGTCATGTAAGAAAAAGTAGGCTCACTATAGAGGGTGGACTGTAGGTAGAAGATAACGGGATTGAGTCTGTGTAGAATACTTTTTAACATCTTGAAACACCCCAAGGTCGGATGGTGAAGTTGGGTACTTATATGCTAAGAGGATAAAAAAAGTGCTAGTGTGACATATAGGTAAAGGTTGGTAGACATGAGGGACTAGCATGAAAGAATTTTTTAGGCCAGTTTCTTGAAGTATTTATTTCTGGATACATTGAGGGTGGATATAGCTTGTGGTTTTTTGGAACCTACAATAGGGTGATACATCTATCGTGGATTATGAATCCAATTGCATAAATCTGCCATGATTTTTCTCCTTATAGGGTGGGTGATGACATTGCTAGGGTAATGAATTTTGATGTTATCTAACAACATATTGTCAGGGTTTAGGTGAATATATTTATACTAGCCTTGTTTTCATAGGTAGTGAATCAATCATGGATAGTCGAGGGAGATTTGACAGATCAGTCATATTCAAGTCAGGTGATGGTGTGAGATCACTACAGGAAAATTGAATTTTTTCGAAGGGCGATTTGCGAAGGGGTCCTGTCGCAAAAGGTCTTTTGTGATGGGGCTCCATCGCAAATCGCTCGTTGCCGAAAACGGCGTCGCAAATAGGTGTTTTTGCGGCGGTCCCGTCGCAAAAAGAGTATTTGCGACGGTATTTTCTCCCCGTCACAAATGGGTTTTCAATTATATATTAAAAATGTATTTGCGACGGGCCATCGCAGATATATTAGTTGCGATGGGTTTCTGACCTGTCGCAAATGCGAAATTTAATAAAGGTATTTGCGACGGACCGTCGCAGAAATGTTTTTATGACGTGTATTCTTCCCGTCGCAAATGTTACAGTAAAAAAATATTTACGACGGGAAATCTCGTCACAAATATTCCCATCGCAAATACTAAAAAAAATAAAATAAAATAAAATAATTAATACAAATCGTATAATATTATATAAAAATAATAATAATATTAATAATATAAAAAAATTATATTATTATAATATAAATAAAATAATATATAAAATATAATTATGAAATATTAATATAAAATAATAATAATATGAATATAAATAATATAATATAATATAATAATACTGATATTAATAATATAAAAAATTAATATAATAATATTATTATTAAATTCTGCATATAATAATAATAATATTATTAATAATATAAATAAATTACATTATTATAATATTAATATCAAAAAATAATACTAATATCAAAAAATAATAATAATATAAATATAAATAATATAATATTATATATTATGAAATATTAATATCAAAAAATAATAGTAATAGTACTAATATTATTAATATAAAAAATTAATATAATATTATTATTATTAAAATAATCATACATATTTATGAAAAAATAATATTAATATTATTAATATTAAAAAAATTATAAAATTATAAACTTCTCAATATTAACAATAAATATAAAATATTAAAAGTAATATTACTAAAATAAGCAGACATTAAAAATAATACTAATAAGTAATAAAATATAAAAAAAATAAAAACAAATTAAATCATGCAATATTCGTTCCAATATGAAAGATGAATTGTAAATAGTTAATATGACAATAAACTATGAACTCAAATGTTTATTACATCTAAAAAAATCACTAGGGTGGATAATCTGGAGG
This sequence comes from Viscum album, assembly GCA_963277665.1. Classification (NCBI taxonomy): domain Eukaryota; kingdom Viridiplantae; phylum Streptophyta; class Magnoliopsida; order Santalales; family Viscaceae; genus Viscum; species Viscum album. Next base: position 1,303,660,336 of record OY728129.1, read on the forward strand.
ACCTGGAGGAGGTGCTGGTGGTGGAAACTTCATCCCTAAACTATGAGTCAGATGACGCATATACTCCATCTGCTCTTGATGTTTCTCCTCATATCGACATCTCTCTTCATCCTACTGCTGACGCATCTGGTCCTGTCATCGACGCATCTCCTCGTCGTGCTGTTGACGCATCCGCTCCTGCCCCTGACGCAAATCCTCTATAAGCTGACTCTGAGCACGCAGCTGCCCCTGATACTGGGAGGCATATGATGATTTGTCTCCACGAGCTCCTCTCGAGCTGGACGCCGACATCGCAACAGTACTATAATAAGCTGCATGAGTCAAATGAGAGTCGATACCAACTACTCGGCCCTTTTCGAAGCCATACTGGGTCGCCTGCATCCATGCCGTCTCATCAAAATGGTGGGCACTAGGTTGATCACCCGTCTTGTCTTGACTCTCAGCGTGTGTCTGAGAGGTCGCGGCCTCATATGACTCCTTAAGTTTCAATAAGAAATTAAAATAATGAAAATATTATATGTATTTAATTTGCAAACTGAAAAGAAAATAATACTGACCAAAATCTGACACTGGCGGTCACCTCTAATCTCTCCAGTAGTCGGGTCAGTGTACATCCTCCGATAAACGTCGTACGTCATAATATCGGGCTGCTCGACTTCCTATATGAATATAAAATAAATTTTTTATATTTAAAGTTGTATAAAATATTAAAAAATGGTACTTACCAGACGCTCTCTATGTGCACTGAATGTAAGACTACCGAATTGATGTGTCACCTCTTGTCTCCCGCGATTCTGTCGACCCAATGCAAATCTCCTCTGAAACCCACCACCCAACCAGTGCGTACATAGTCCATCCCAGACGTGAGATGAAATGTACTCTGGTCGGTGGTCTCTACAAGACTCATCAAATTCTGTCACTCCGGATTTCTTCACAGCCGTCTTTCTCAAATTATGCAAAAACTGACGGAAACCGTCACGCATAGACACCACTCATGCCGCGTGGATAGTGGCATGAATTCTCTTTTTGATGGGATACCATAAACCCTGATATAAAGTTATTAATGAATTAAATTTCAAAATAAATAATATTTAATTATGTACCAGCCAATGATTGAATATGGCGGCCTGCACATCAGCGGGAATCTGATCCCATGTGAGCAAGGGCTGAGAAAAATAATTGTGCAAGATAGCGCTCCCCTGTCCAATATCTATATGTGTAAAACTGTGGAAAAAGAAAAAATAATCAAACAATTAGAATGTTAATAAATTATAGTGAAAGATAACTAAAATACATAGGTTACCATACCACCGCGTGTGCGCATCGAATCCAAGAGGTGGACGTTGCTCCGGGATAGGATCTGGAATCATCAGTCTGGCAAGAGCACACCCCCTCCGAGTGCTACCTATAATGCCAACAGCCTGAGGGTCAGATGACACAAGAACCTCATCATCCATAGGTATATCAGCCTCCAGCAACTGACGAAACGTTTCTGAGTCCATCTAAAACATGAAATTATTGTTATTATCAAACAATTGAAAATAAATATTATGTATAGATATGTATTTTTTATGATTCTAACCAGCATTTTAATGTGTCAATGTCCATCTTCATCATTATCTTCATAGTTGTCAATATCAATGTCTTCATCTTCCTCATTAACATCATCAATTTCCATATTAGTTTCACTTTCATCATCTCTTGTCATTTCAAATTCAGTTGTAACATTATTGACAACATCGTCACCATCGACCCTTAACTGTGGGGTGTCATCCTCGATATTCATGTCTATTTGTGAAAAAGATGTATTTTGAGGAGTGTCTTGAAAATTTTCATTTCCTTGCACTTCAGTGGAACCACATTCAGTTTGACTAAACTGATTTTCTCGAGATTTAACTTTTATTATACCCCACCAATCATCCAACTCTTTTGCAGTAGCACAGTATTTTTCATAATAAATTTGATGTGTCTGATGAGCCAATAAAAATGGTTCATTTACTGCAAGAAGAATTTTATGTTTAATATCAACAATTCCATGAGTCTGATGAATACGCAAGCCTCTCTCAGTATCCAGCCATCGACATTTAAACATTGTTACATAATTCTGTCCCAAATAACACAGTTCAATAATTTCTTCAAGAATGCCGTAAAAGTCAACTTCAATATCTCTATGATGTGATCCCTTAAAACAAAAACCACTATTCATTGTTTTCTTTGATTCCCCATATGCATGTGTATGAAAGCGACAACCATTCACCACATATGAATTATTAGATTTAACTATTTTGGATGGTGGGCTACTCAATATACGCAATCGACTATCAATCTTATCAACATGTACAGATACCTAAAAATTTGTAAAACATTTGTCACTATTACAAGTAATAAATTGATTTTATATGTAAAACCAAAAAAGAATGTATGTTACCAGTTTTTGAAACCATTAGGAAAAATTTATTTGTCGACGTTCTTCTAAGCCAGCTGCTGTAATTTGTGGAAATTGTTTCTTGATATGATCATCATATAACCTACAAATACAATATGATTAATTTGTTGTAACAGAATCTATAGAATAAGGGATAGGATCACTCACTGTACAATTGGTGACATTTCATCACAGTTGAGTAGAATATATGTATGAGCTCTATGATGTTCATCATCTGAAATCCATCTATCATGAACTCCACCAAAGCCAAGTTCGGGCTGATTGACAACTGATAATTGATTGTTCATATCATCATCAACATTCCCCTCGTTTTGGACCATGTGGTTAAATTTTGAGGGATATTCAGATTCAAAATAATGATATCAGAATAATGCAATTTCCTCTTGCAAATAAGATTCAGCAATTGATCCTTCAACTGATGCTTTGTTACAGACGTTTTTCTTCAATTTCTGCATGCATCTCTCAAATGGGTACATCCATCGAAACTGAACAGGACCTCTGCATTTTTATTCATATGGAAAATTTAATATTAAATGTTCCATTGAGTCAAAGAAATCCGGCAGAAAGATTTTTTACAGTTTGCATATAATTACAACAACTGCTTCTTCCAGTTTTCTTAGTGTATCATAGTCTATTGTCTCCACACACATGTCTCGGAAAAAATATGATATATCTGTTATCGAATCCAAAATCTTATAATTCAACAAACCTCTTAATCCAATAGGCATAAGTCTTTCCATTATAACATGACAGTCCGGACTTTTTAATCCAGTAATATGACCATTTTTAACACATCTGTCAAAGTTGGAAGAATATCCATTTGGAAGTCTCAAATCTACAATCCACTAACAAAATAATAAGAAACTCTCTTTGGTCAGTGTATAAGCTGCTTTTGGATTCATTAATCTCGGTGATCTGACATTTTCAAACAATTCAAGTTCTGGTCGCCTGCAAATTTGGGCAAGATCTAATCGTGCTTTTACATTATCTTTGGTTTTACCCGGTGTATCCAAAACTGTATGAAATAAATTATCAAAATAGTTCTTCTCAATATGCATGACATCCAACATATGTTGGACCAACAAATTAGACCAATATGACAGATTCCAAAAAATGCACCGTTTTGTCCAATTATGTTCGTTCCCAAAGCCATGAATTTTCTGTTGGTTTATTGTCGATCCAAAAGTGATGGAAGGTCATGAAAATACAACTGATTGTAACTCTGTACCTGAGATCATTTTTGGAGGTTCATCTCTTTCAATTCTGCCTTTTCTGAAATGATATTTATTCCTCTGAAAAGGATGATCGATTGGAAGAAATATGCGATGACAATCAAAATAGAAAGGTTTTTTCCATTCACAAGCTTAAATTCTTTGTTGTATCCCATACAGTAAGGACATGATTTTTGACCATGTGTACTCCAGCCAGATAACATGCCATATGCCGGGAAGTCACTAATTGTCTACATCAAAGCAGCTTTCATTACAAAATTCTGTTTCACAGCAGCATCATATGTACCAACACCATGACTCCACAATAAATTTAACTCATCAATCAATGGATTCAAATAAACATCAATATTCTTTTTTTGATGTCCTGGGATTAATAATGTCAAAAATATATAAGGGTCTTTCATCAATATCCATGGAGGAAAATTGTACGGAGTTATAAAGACAGGCCAACAGGAATACTGACTACCAAAAGATCCAAATGGACCAAAACCATCAGTAGAAAGACCCAATCTCACGTTCCGGGATTCTAAAGCAAAAGACGGATGCACTTGATCAAAATGTTTCCATGAATCACCATCAGATGGATGAATCAAGATTTTACCATTTGAAATATTGGTTTTGTTCCATGAAATCATTGTCGCTGTGTTCTGAGACATAAATAAATGCTGCAACCTGGGTGTAAGCGGGAAATATCTCAACTGTTTTACAGGAATCAATCTAGACTTCCCTGATTGAGATTATTTATACCTCGATTGTCCACATGTGGGACAACTATCCAACGACTCATTTTCACCAGAATATAAGATGCAATCGTTTGAACATGCATTGATCTTCTGATAACTAAGGCCCAGAATATGAACTAGTCTCTTGATCTCATAATAATTAGCAGGCATCACATTTCCTTTAGGTAATAGTGCTTTAACCAAAGAAAATATCTGATCAAAATAGTTATTTGACTTTCCATTATTTGATTTAATAGCCATAAATTTTTCAAAAGATTCTAATTTTCTTATCTTGCAACTAGGATATAATGTATCCTCAGTAGACCTGAAAAACTCAGCAAATTCAGATGGTGCCAACTCGAGAGGTAAATCAACATCATCCTTGATTTCAGTTTGTTGAACGGATGACCCTGCAACATCATGTACTATATTTTGAAACCATGATGGATCAAGAATCAAATTATTAGTATCTTCTCTGGAACTGCGTTCATTGTGTTGATACCAAAAAATATAATCTGATTGAAAACCATAACGCAAGAGATGTTGCCCAATGATTTCAAATGTCTCAAACGTTCTCAGAGCACATTTTTTACAAGGAAACTTAATTTTCCCTTCTGAAACAAATTCTGGGTTTGATGATGCAAATAATAAGAAAGCGTCAACACCATCAACATATAAAGGATTTAAACTAGAACCGTTTAGATTTCTGCGCTGATTTATCCAAGCACGATCATCTAATAATGATTGATGTCGATTTCCTTGTTCCATATTCATATATATGTTTCTAAAAAATTTAAAACCATTACTTTTGTTAAATAATTTGATATAAGAAAAACAATATCAAAAAAAAAGAAGATACATAATTACAGTTATTTCTTAGTAATTAACAATAATTATAGGCGACACAGTTAGTTTGTAATCATCCTCACTAATTATTATTAATTTAGCAATACTTAGAAATACTTGGCAAAATAAAATATGCTTGAATAATGAAATAAAATTTTTTAATCATCGTTGTGGAGATTATATTACTAATTATTCTGATTTGTCTGACGAATCATCTCTTTTTAAATTTCTCTCGACTGAAATCAGTATGAAAAACTTGCTCTGACATACGTTAGAGCAAATTTTTCATACTGATTTTAGTGGGTGAAAGTAGCAAAGATATGAGACATTGAATAAAAGGTAGCCACCAATTCGCTGGAAATTGTGCCAATTTATAACCATGTACTTGAATTTATTTGATTTTTGATTAATTATTATTAATTATTACTATTTATTACAAAGCTCAATATTTCCAACAGATTTTGCTCTATTTTTAACATGTTCAAATCTTAAAGAGTCGACAATATTCAGGTCATTCCCAATAAACATTTTGCGTCAACCATGTCCAATTTAAACTCTATAATTTTCCTTACATGGTTGATCACCTCGCAAGTAGTGTTGCAATAGGACGACACAAGTAATGAGAAATACATGACTTGGGTTGTCCTATTGCAACGCTACTTCCGAGATGATCAACCAAGCAAGAAAAATTATAGTGTTTTCATTGGACACGGTTGACACAAAATTTTTATTGGGCATGACCTGAAAATTGGTGACCCTTTAAGATTTGAACATGTTAAGAATAAAGAAAAACTTGTTGAAAATATTGATAATTGTAATATTTTATAAATTTATTATAATTTTAATAATATTAATATTTTTTTTATAAATATTAAACATATAATAATAAAATAATTATATTATTAGTATTATTTAATTATTAATATTAGAGTAATATAATATTTTATTTTATGTTACTATTTATGTTACTATTTATGATACTAATTATATTACTAATTATGTTACTAATTAGAAATGCGAAGATATGTATATAGGTCGGGTGGTTAATCAATCATTGAATAGAAAAACAAACGTAATTGACTGCTCATCTACCTCAATTTTCTTTTCATTTGTGTGTTGAGGATTGACAGGAAACTTCTGCCTCCACATGAAATATCTGCTTTTACTGTCAAAATTATAAACCTCCTCACCTCTATGTTGGCGAGGAGGTTGATAATTTTGACATTAAAAGTAGATATTACATGTGGAGGCAGAAGTTTCCTGTCAAGCCTCAACACACAAATGAAAAGAAAATTGAGGTAGATGAGCGGTCAATCACGCTTGCTAATTTTCTTAATTGTATTTAAGTCTTTCCTAATTGTTTTTAATTCTTACTTAATTATTTTTAATTGTTTCCTAATTATTTTTAATTGTTTCCTAATTATTTTTAATTGTTTCCTAATTATTATAATTGTTTTCGTAATTATTATAATTGTTTCCTAATTATTATAATTGTTTCATAATTAATATAATTGTTTCCTAATTATTATAATTTTTTCCTAATTATTATAATTGTTTCCTAATTATTATAATTGTTTCTTAATTATTATAATTGGTTCCTAATTATTATAATTGTTTCCTAATTATTATAATTGTTTCTTAATTATTATAATTGTTTCCTAATAATTATAATTGTTTCCTAATTATTATAATTATTTCCTAATTATTATAATTTGTTCCTAATTAAATCTAATTGTTTCCTAATTAAATATAATTGTTTCCTAATTAAATCTAATTTTTTCCCTAATTATTATAATTGTTTCCTAATTAAATATAATTGTTTCCTAATTAAATCTAATTGTTTCCTAATTAAATCTAATTGTTTCCTAATTAAATCTAATTTTTCCTAATTAAATCTAATTGTTTCCTAATTAAATCTAATTGTTTCCTAATTAAATTTAATTGTTTCCTAATTAAATCTAATTGTTTCCTAATTAAATCTATTTGTTTCCTAATTATTTCTAATCCATTAAATCTAATTATTTCCAAATTTTGTGATAATTATTTTAATTAAATCTAATTAAATCTAATTATTTCCTAATTATATGATAATTATATATTTATTTCTAATTATTACCAAAATATCCTCCGGGAGTGTCGAACCAAAAGTGCAGCAAGGCCCGTTGTCACGTACCAGGTTGCCCCTAGTCAAGCTTGAAACACCTTGTCAGAGTTTTCACTCTTAGGTACATCTACGCCAGAGCTGCCTCTACTTGTTCGTATCCAGACAAAGATTATTTGGTACAACCACTTAATCTAATTATACTATATAGCTACTAAACATTCTATTAAAAAAAATTAAAATTAACAATTAAAAATTAAAATTAACTATTAAAAATAATTTAACAATTAAAAATACTTTAAAAAATAAATAAAATATAAATACTTTTGATATTTTGAAGTAATCTGCGTCTTCTAACTCCTCCTCTCTGCTTCTCGAAAGAAAAAATTAAAACAAAAAAAATTCTACATAGAACCGAAAGTTAGAGAGAGAGGGGAAGAGAGATCTGAATGCTATTGAAAAAAACGGGTGGGGTGTATATATAGGTTAGATTAGTTGCGACGGTCGTATTTGTGACGGGATATCGTCGCAAATACCATCACCCGCATTAATTATGGGCAGCGGTTAAAAGGTTTTTTGAGACGGGCCCGTTGCAAATAGCTTCCTGCCAACACACAATTAGCGACGGGAAGATATCCCCGTCACAAATTCATATTTACCGCCACCGGTATTGGCGACAGGCCCCGTCGTAAATACCTTCACCTGCATTAATTACGGGTGGCGAGTAAAAGGGTTTTTGTGATGGGCCCGTCGCAAATATCTGCCTGCCGACACACCATTAGCGACAGGCGGATATCCCCGTCGCAAATTCCTATTTACTGCCGCCGGTATTTGAGATGGGTCCCGTCGCAAATACCACCCGGTGAATATTTTTTTGTGAAGGGACAATTTACCCGTCGCAAATAGTATTTACCACCGCTGGGTAGTTGCGACGGGTCGAAGGCAACCGTCGCAAATAGGCTTTACCACGGCCGGTATTGGTGACGGGACCCATCGCAAATAACACCTGGTGAATAATTTTTTGTGATGGGAAAATTGCCCCGTCGCAAATACTATTTTCCACTGCCGAGTACTTACGACGGGTAGCCTTCTACCCGTCGCAAATAGGCTTCCCGCATTTTGGCGCGCAAACCGCGCCATTGCAATTGCGATGGGTGCTGTATTTCCATCGCAAATAACTAACCATTTGCGGCGGGAATATATTCCCATCGCAAATACGCTTTTCATCGGCATTTTTGCGACGGGAATAAAGCCCATCGCAATTACCCCATCACAATAATCGTGTTTTCCCGTAGTGGATGAGGTTAGTGTAATGATTTAGGTAGTCATAAGTGAGACCATGAGGAATCACAATCGGGGAATTATTCTAGAGACTCAGGCAGGCCATCGAGGATTGGTTATATAGTGACTTAGGAAACTCATACATGGATAAAAAATGATTTTAAATGAATATTCATAAAATTACAAAATTAAATGCCTGAGGACTACATTAGTTTTGTGTCTTTGCAAACATGGAACACAATCTTCTAACTGATTTAATAATATTCAATTTTTCCCACAAATATCAACCCATTTAGTACTCCTAATTAAAACCTTTATTCATAACCTTGGGAAAGGGAACATAAAAAAGGGTGTGCTTATATTCTCAATAAGGGTAAATAAAGAAGATATATAAGCATAACTTGAACATAAGGGTATGAGAACATGAGAATAAAATTTGAATACCATGACCTATATATCAAAAATCATACAGATATGTTATTTCATAATGATTTGATAATAATATTACATTAATCATAAGTTAATTAAGATCATAAACCATGTGATCATAACATAATAGAAAGAGAATTAATTTTGGAAAACATGTCATCTTTTGACATTGTGAACATATATAAATTGAAACAGGTTTACTCATTAAGTAATGGAAATGAAATTATTCCTTCACATAGACTTATTAACATGAAACTTGGTCAAAACATAACATTGTGAAAATATAATTAGTTTTATGCATAATATCATAGTATTCAAGGTTCACTCCCAAGACCATCATAGAGGACAAAGTCATTAACTGTATCATGTTCACTCCTCATTCCATCCATGTCTATCTCATGTGATATATAAATAATTACCCATTACAGTAGAGTGATATCTTGGAACACCAACCATGTATATTATAAAAGGCTCATCCACACTATCTGGGCTTCCCCATCATATAAGATTTAATGGGATTATCTAGCATCATCTAGTCTACCCCACCATATAAGTCGTAATGGTCTTACTCGGTACTATCTAGGCCACTCCATTGTATAATATATAATAAGAATACCCAATGTTTTCTATGACACCCCCTCATATAATCTCTCATGGTCTTACTCGGGGATATCTAGGCCAACCCATCTTATATGTAATGTCCAGGAACCAAAACATGAATAAAGTAAAAGGAGCTTGCATATCATCATACAAACTCATAAAATCAATAATTATTCTATAATAAACTGATTGACACATGTAAAATAAATGTGTTTCATGTCAATATCTTTGAAAAATGCTTAACTCATGGAAAAGAAATGGGTTTCATGTCAATTTCTTTGGAACATGATTGACCAGTAGAAAAGAAACAGGTTCTATAAACATCATTCTATAAAAATATAAAACATTGAGAGAGATAATATATATGGTATACATGGATCATATCCCCCATAAGGAAAAATTACCACCAAAATATTTCATAAAATATATAAAATTAATTTTAAAGTATCATTTAAATAATTTTGTGCGGAAATTATCCTTACCTATTTGAAAATTATTTATAAAACATAAAACTTTTTGAAAACTTTTTTCATTCAAAATAACCTTGAAAATTATAAAGGAATCATTGTAAATTATTTAAAACACTTTTTAAACCAAAATAAAATATACAAGTAATTTTTCTTAAAAATAATCTTAAAATATTATTCATAAACATTTTTGAAAACATTTCTATAGAACATTGTTTTGGAAAAAAACATATTTCCAACATAAGTGATAAATAAAGTTGAATTTTATTAAAAAAAATTATTAGTTATCATAAGTAAAAAAGATTGTAAAAATAGTACCATTACATAATTATTTCATGAATAATGAGTGTATAATAAAATACATATGAATAATTTGGATTTTGATCATGTTATTTCAACATTGGAGACTTAATCATAAAAAATCCTGATAAATGGTGAGATTGTAAGATAACATTTTACCATTTTGGAAATATTAAATCATAATCCACATGAATTAAAAACATAAAATAGAGTGTAAAATATAATTATTATAATTAAATTCATTACATTACATGTAAAAATGTCTTTATATACACCTCATAAAGGAATATAGGTGTGTAACATAATGTACGTCTCAAAGAAGAAAAATTGATACAAAAGTCCCTTACTGATTTGGTAACTTTTAAACCATAAACCAAATTAAATATATATTAGAAAATGGATAATAATTTACACATAATTTTAATGATAATAATATTATATTAAATTAATGGGAATTATATACACCCCATCAAGAAAATATGTGGGGAACATGGAATGTGTCTCACAAAAAATAAAAGTTAGACGAAAATCTCTTATATTAAGTCTTGACTACCATGTTAGTCATTAAATCCTCCTACATAATAAATATAAGTTTATTATAAATCTATAATATAACCATATATATTTTTATCAGGAAATATATTATTTTATTATGACTTTATATTACCTTTTTCTTAATAATTTCATGTTAAAGTTATGTTTCGAGTAATAACCGCTTTGTTTTTCACACATGTTTTGACTTTCTATTCTTGTTAAATTTACTTAGATCATGATATCATCATTTACATAATTATATCCATGATATAAATATCATATATATTCATCATATGTGTATATATAATAATCTATAAAAAAATATAAATATGAACCAGAAGACACTGTTCATAGAGACGGTAGGTTGTATGTACTCATGAACGTTGTTTCCATTTTCTTGTCGTATTGAAAGAGAGAAAAGTAAATTATATATATATATTTATATATTATCATTATATTTTAATTATAATTTTATAGAAATCAAATATTTATATTAAACTCATCCTTCATAAATTTCATATAAAGTGTGAATGAATCGTATCACTTTGTGAGGTGGCAGTCTGTTGTACACGCGAATGACATTATCATATTCCCACAAAATAGATATAATGAAGGTATGTGTTATATAATAATTTTAGAATAAAAAATGCATCAAAAATAACACATATATCATTTATAAATATAATTTTCATCATTATTCACAACCTTAAGAAGTGGTAATAGGAAAATAAATGACATATGTTCACTAGGTGGTAGTCCACCGTACAGGAAAACGATAATTTTATAGAACATTTAATGTAATTGTGGGTGATTTTAGGTCTTAACTATAACAAAAAATACATGTATGTATATGGAAGATACTTATTTTATTATATAATCATGATATAAATATAATTTAAGGGGTTTGAATAAGAAATAAAACAAAAGTGTCCATCGATGAACTTTACCTATTCATTAGGTATCTCCTTCTGGTTTCCACAAATGGACATCCTCGGTTGTCTTTATAATTAAAATAAATCTTATAGGATGAGAGGAATTATGTTTAGAAGTTATTTTGACATTTATTGGCCGGTAAAAATGGATGGAGAGGTTTTAATGATAGGGGAGAGTGATTTCCATTTTATAGTTGAGCAGGGGTGGCATTCTTGTAAATACTGAAATGTATTTACTATTGGGAGGTATCCCTTGCATCATTTTTCCTGAAAATTTTATAATAATTTAGGTGTGGTTTTATTTGGTTGATACATACCTCCAAAAGACAAAAATAAATGTATTTTATAAATTGATTCCTTAGCATCTATGTTTCTATAATCTTCAATTTCATTTATTTTATTAAGGTGACTAATTTCCTATCATTGGTAATTTATTTATTATGAGTAAATTAAATTGGGAAATAACAAAAAATTTATACCCACTGATAATAAAATATTATATCTAATTTATAATAGAAAAATAATATATTTTTTGTAAATTAATTTTAAAAGAAGCGAAAGTAAATCGCAAAAACGCTACTTTAACCCTAACCATGCTAAAAAGGTTTTTACTAATTAGGGGTTAATATTTTAATTTTTAAAGATCAATTGTTCCATCAATGTACCATATATTATATTTAAAAAAAATTATAAATCACTTGGAATTATATATGTTTTTTATTACTTTTAAATCATTTGATAAAATATCACTTATTAAAAAAATAACATTAATGTCAATTTTGACATTATTTATTTAATTTGAAATTAAAAATATTAAGAAAATAATTTATTTTGATTATATTAATCTAAAACCTATGTAACATTATATATTAATAAATAAAATAAATATAATACAATAATTCATTCAATGTTCTTCACTTTTAATATTTTTAGTATAATTTATTTTATTTAATCATTAACTAAATAATCATTTTTGTGATGTTTCTTAAGAATTTTAAGTAACTAATTTAAAAAATTATAGATAATTTATTACGATAAAAAATTAATTTATCTTTCAAAATAATATATAAAACTTAACCAATGTATTTTCCCTATCTAAAAGTGTTATCAATATTAAAGGCAAGGAATGATCTTTTTTGTAGTACTTACTTAACTTATTATATTGGTCATAATCATGGAATAGTGTAACATCCTGGTTTAGGAAGCCACCCAGGGGTGCCCCATACACGGTTGGTCACATGGACTCAAGCGTATTTCCCCAAATTTCATAGTCTTCCAACTAGCAATGAGGGCCTTGGGTGTAATAATGGGCAAACTATGCCCTCATTGGCAGAGTAACACATCGAAAATAAATATATAATAGTAGAGGATGTAGTAATAACATACAAGAATTAAACAGTATAAGTAATAAACAACTGGATCACACGTATATAAATGATGCATGATACATATGTCTAGGAAAGTTTCCAAACAAGTCACAATGCTGGAATACAGTACTAAACCGAAGTATAAGGAAAAAAAATAAACTCTAGTAGAATCACAAGGACCAGCGTGGTCCCATGCTCTCCAGATCCATAGCAATCAAGTACCTGATGTAGAAGGGTGTTTTACCTTATCTAGACTTTCAAAAATATAATCTATTTGGGCCTAAAAGAATGAACCAAATAGGGTGTGATACGAATCCTAGTAAGCAACCACCCAAAGATTTGTGCCTAATATATAGTGAATATATATGGCAGGAAATAATAAAAATGAATAAGTAAATAAGGAAGTACTCAATGGTAAACAATCCTACATTTTCCATTACATCCATTTCCATTGATTAGTTAAAAAACCAACAATCATAAGTAACCCTCTGGGAAGTACTCATAGCCTAACCCCTCTGGTTTAACCAATCAAACAAAAGCAACCCTCTGGGATGTACTCACATTCTAACCCCTCTGGTTCAGCTTTAGCAAAGACACTCTAAGGAATCACTCACCGTCAATTCCCCATGTGGTCTCGTATCAGTAACTATAGACACTCTGGGAAGCACTCATCTACCAATTACCCTTGTGATCTCGTAACGAGTAACTACAGACATTCTGAGGGAGCACTTACGTTCATCCCCCCTATAGTCTCGCAATGTAAGTAAACAGACACTCGGGAGAAGCCCTCAGCATACATTCTCTCTATGGTCTACTACATGAGATTCCCATATCCCTGTGTAAACAATCGTTCACAAACAGTATATGGAAGCCAAATTAAACCCCAATAACTACTTCGCTAAACAATCTACAGCATGTCTAACAAAAACAATCCATCCTAATAAAACTATGCATGGAAAACAAAAAAGCCTAATAGACCAAATGGTCAGAACCAAGAAATCATGAAAAAACACATCCAGAGTATGGAAAATAACCCTATTTACAATCATAAAACCTCTACTCAAGCACACAAGGCATATCATGCAATAAAAGGGCTGAAAACCATAAACACGCAATTCCATGAACAAGTTTATTGGATACTTTTTCACATATAACTCAAAGAATAACTACATAAAGGAACAAACCACCTACCTCGGCCTTGTACGGATGATATACGTGAACCTCAAGCCTTGAATCTCCCTATAACATTGTAGATCTACAAAACTGCTAAAAGCATTCAACTGAGTATATCTCAAGAAAGAGGAGTAATTAGAAAGCGAAGATCTATATGAAGGAAGAGATTACCGTGGTTATTACAACTCAATTTATAGTGGTCGATTCGGAGAATGGATGGTGAGTTAGGGGCTCAGAGAAGAATCATTTACCACGAATGCTCCAAGATGATTCTAACCTAGAATAAGGGTGTTCTGTCGATTAGACGCGACCATGGCCCATTTAATGAAATAAAAAGAAAGTACACAGTGTGTATTTTAAAATTACACAGTGTGTACTTGCCTTTACCGAGCTCCTCTTTAGGCGGTCTCTAGGTCACCCCACACAATCATGTATTTGGTTGTTACTCATCTAGCACACAACCCATGGAAACCGAGTACACAGAGTGTACATATAAGTACACAGCATATACTACTGAAATTTCAAAAAACTCATCTTATTCTCAAAAACACTAGAAAACAATATTCAAACCTGAAAAGATAATCTAGTTCATACAAACTTCCCCCCTTAAATAAATTCATCCTCGAATTTCCCTAGCAAGGAACGTAGAAGAAGAATCCTCAAACAGCTCTAGCCATTTTGATCGTACATCAGCCTCCCTCTCCCAAGTCTCATCCTATAATATCCTGTACTACAATAGCACTCATGCCAGAGGAACATACCGGCCATGGATAACCTTCTCACCATGATAAAAAAATCTATATAGGATGCTCCTTGAACGATGTGTCCACCTCTATCACAATATCCTCTGGTTGAAAGACATTAGATAGGTTTGAGAAGTAACTCCATAGCTTAGAAACGTGAAAGACTTCATGCATAGCCTAGTACCTCTGAGGTAACTAAAACTGATAGGAAATTGGCCTGAACCTTTCCAAAACCTCGAATAGTCTGACTTACTTCAGTGAAAGCTTACCTTGTCTCGTAATCTCCATGTTTCCCAACCTTGGTGTGACACGCAGAAAAACCTGATCTCTGACCTCGAACTCCAGAGGTCATCTCCTTCGATCAGAATAAGACTTCTGTTGTGACTGTGCAGTAACCATATTCTTCTAAATCAACTCCACCTAGTTAGTGGTCTCCTAGACAAGACGAGGTCCCATCATCGATGACTCTCCTTATTCCATCCAACATAGGGGTGATCGGCATGGCCTACTGTACAAAGAATCATAAGGTGTCATATGAATAGTTGCTTGAAAACTATTATTATAAGAAAACTCCACAAGAGGTATGTGATTCTCCCAAGAACCTCCAAAATCTAGGATTCATTCTTGAAGCATGTCCTCCAACACCTGGATCGTATGCTCAGACTGAACATCTGTCTGGGGATAGTAAGTTGTACTCAGAAGTACCTGTGTACCCAAAGCTCTCTATAGTCCCTGCCATACCTGAGAAGTAAAATGTGTGTCCCTATCAGAAACAATGGAGTGTGGAACCCCATTTAGATGTAAAATCTCACAGATATACAACTTTCCCTACTCATCAACATTCAAGGTCTCCTTGATCTTTAAGAAGTGAGCAACCATCATGAGTCATTAAATGAAAACCTAAACTACATCATTCCCTCAAGGAAACCTTGGTAAACCTGTCATGAAGTCCATCTCAACATCATTCCACTTCCACTAGAAAATGGGAAATTTCTCCAAAATCCTCGCTGGATGCTGATGCTCCGCCTTCACATGCTGACAGGTGGAACACCTCATGAAAAAACCAGCAACATCTCTCTTCATACATGGCCACTAATACTGAAAGTGTAGATTTCGATAAATCTTGGTGACACTAGGATGAACTTCCCAAACTGAGGAATTAATATCCCAAATCATCTCCTTGCATATGTTTACTGACACCCATACACACCCCTGAAAATGCAAGATCTCCTCCTCGCCTATGGTTCATCCAGGAATAGGGTCCTCTCCTGACACACTTTCCCATAGGACTGGGCCTTATGAATCTGATAGTTTCCTTATTCTCACTCGATCAAGTAGATTGTAGGTAACAACTTCTGAATAAATAGACATCTACCCCTGTATTCCTCGAAACATGTATTCTATATTGAAGAATCACTGTTTCCAGGCAGTTTCCATTATATATATGCATGGAATCGGAAAATTACAATAGTTATTTATCCAAAGAGGACCTTCATTCCAAAGTCAGTCATTTTCTAAGTTTTTAACTCTACGATACTTAAGAATGTGCATTGGTCGAGAGGATGGGAGGTCGGACTCATCACACCCTTTTGGGGGGAATTATTTTCTACTCTAGGACTCTCTTTGTAAAATTAAAATATTTTCATGAATCCTTATTAATTCACAAAGTATATCATAAGTATCCCTTGGAATATACAATCACTTATTAACATGTGTAAAATTTAGAATCATCAGTATGCATTCAAGTTTCTTCATCAATGGAAACATCTAGATGTATTCGAGGTTTTCCATCAATGGTATCCTCTAATATACCAATTAGATATTCTTTTAATCATTGTTATGATGATACTGGTTTTTTATCCACTTAGTGGGGCACTCTGGAATTTATTGTCATCCAGGGAGGTGAAAGTTTGTTTTAATCTTGGGATCGTTCTCATAAAATGAGCTACCTACGTATCCTTGTGAAATAAACCAGAACCCTCATAGTTTGGTGTCTCTTAGTAGGACACATCAAACCTTTTAAGGTCATGTGATAAGGATCTCTAAGTGGAAGGTGCTTAGTTGAAACTTAGTGTGGGACTTATGCTGAAGCAGCCCAAGGAACATGGAAGGTATATGAGTTTTCAAGTAGGATCAGACCCTATTGGGAATATGGCCCAAATAGAACAGGGTTTATTTGAAGTGTTGGGTTTGAACCTCCAGGAATCTTCCTACGTATCCCATGTTAATGGGAATCAAAGCCCACGTAGTTCGATAAATCTCATAGGAGGGTATTTTCCTCTGAGAGAAATGAGTTTGGGATTACTTACTTCAAAAGGATGACTTGATGATTCAAGGATTGAATTTGGGGCTTATTTCCTATGGAGGATTCCCAAATTGGGGGAATTAGGGTTGGATTCCTCAGGAGGATAGCTAGTGAGCTCAGGCTCTGAAAGAGATTCTTACATATCCTGATTTGAATAGGAATCAGAGTTCTCTTAGTTCATTCCAATGAGTGTTTGTGAAAATGTTTCAACCATCACGTATCTCTAAGCCCACGTGAGTCATGATCAGTGTGAGAAACAAGAGGATGTGAAAGATTCAAAAAAGACACTCCGCACTTCCAAAATTTTCCATCATGTTGATGGAAGAGGGTGCGTCAGCCATGGAAGAGGGCAAGGCGACGAACCTTCACTATGTTATATTTACATTGAACAAGTGTCCAATGTAAGCAAGAGGGGGTGAAGGTGAGGGGATTATACCAGGATGGCTGCCCTAAAATTGGTTCTAGTAGGGGAGGGAGACTTCTCCTATACTTGCGCGAAATGGAAAGTGCACAGAGTACCTTCCATACCGAAGACTTGAGGTCCTGGGTCACCTCTTTGAGATAGACGAGGTCGGTAACCAAAAATCCTCCAAACCGAGAACTTCCCAACACTATTTCTGGGAGAAAATTCTATGTGACTATGGATATACAAACCCAGAAACATCCCATGAATCCTAACCCCATTTTCAAAAAAATGTGGGAAACCTCTAACTGTGGAAATACAAACACAAATTGGAGACACGCTGATGTGCCTTACCCAAAGGTTTTAGAATTCATGAGGTTTCAGTGGAGGCTTCAACTTAGCCAATTTTGGATAAGGGAACCGAGGAAGGATATACCCTGCCATGGATGGATTTAAAAAATGGTACATGAGCTATTCGCGTAGGTACCTCACCCAAGTATGCCCCGTAGGTACCCTGCGTTTCCCTATCACACAGTTATGACGTGCAGGTGTACCACATAGTTATGGCATGCAGATATACCACGTAGGTATGGATGAGGACTGAAGAATGTGAAGAACTTCATAACATTCCTATCCCCTTTAATTATCCCTTCTTTTGTAGTTTAGAGAACTACCTAAGACAATTTTATAGATATAGGAAAAAAAAACTACGTAATGGGATCTTCAGAGAGTCTTTCACTATTTTCAGTCTGGAAATGGGGGGCCCAAGGGCTCTATTTATAGGCACAGATGGGCCAGGTCAAAGAGAAGTTGCCTACACAGGTACTTCGCACAGCTCCACTGCATATGTGCTCCATGTAGGGATATAAAACATCTTCTGGAACAGAGGTCTGGAATGTAGGATTCATTTGAGATTAAAGCATAAGCATCATTTTAATAGACCTTATGTATGGAATAAGGTCCTTCCCATTTTGGTTCACGTTTTTTAGGTTTATTTCCTAGTATCATTGGATTCCTAAGGACCAATACCAATTCTCCTTAGAGGAATGGATGAAGGTGAAATTTCTTATTAAAAGATCATGTTATTCTATTCTGATAGATTTCTAGATGATGCAAAGTATGTAATATTTTCTCATATAATCATTCCAACTCATTAAACCATTTCTAAGATCTTTCATCTATAGATAACTGATCACGGATTGAAACTCTATGTGAAGGAAATTGTACTTAAATTGTAAAAACTGCTTCAGTCCCATATACCGATGAATAAGGAGTTGCTTGGGTAGCAGTATAGGTAGTTGTCTGATAATCCCATAAAGCATCCAATAGTTTATCAGGCTATGATTTATTATCTTTATCCATCATCTTTTGGAGTATATTTGATAGGGTTTTGTTTAAAGCCTCTATCTATCCATTTTCCATCGCATGATAGCGAGATGAATGGTTGGATTTGATATTATATTCCTAATATAACTTTTTTACTTTAGAAGAACAAAAATTGGTGCCACTGTCCTTTAAAATAGTACGAGGGATGCCAAATCTAGTGATGATATTAGTTTTGACAAAACTAAAGATGCTTTTGGCTCCGACTTCATTGAAAGGTATTGCCTCAGCCCACTTATAGAAGAAATCAGTAGCATTGAGGATATACTTGGACTTCTTAGCCGTGGCTAGAGGATAAGGCCCCACTATATCCATTCTCCATGTGGAAAATGGTCAAGAGTATTTAGCTGTATGTAGAAAATTTAGGGGTTGATGAATTAATTTGGCATGCACTTGACATGGATGACATTTTTTAGTGAAATCTGTACAATCCTATGTCATTGAAGGCCAAAAGTATCCAAACCTTTAGATCTGATCGGGGAGCCTGTGCCTGAATTGATGGGCACCACATGCTCCTGAATATACTTTTTTCATGAAAGATACAGTCTTTTCTCTATCAATACATTTGAAATGAATTCCATCAAATCCTATCTTGTAACAAATATTTTGGTGGTCTAGACTATCATAAAGAGTAAAATTGGCCACTCGTCTCCGAATCTTCTCCTTCTCAGCCCTATTTAGTGGAAGTATCCCAATTTGAATATATTCCATGATGGATGTTCTCCATCCTGTGGTATGACTATATGGTTCATAAATAGGGATAATTTCATTAATTTCCTCCCTTATGGTTTGAACAAAAGGTGAAACCACGCGGTGATGGGTTATGTTGATAACTATCTCATCTTGATTTGGATCTGCCAAGGCTGTAGTTGCATTAGCTAGTGCATCTGCTTGGGCATTTTGTGATTGCGGGACATAGGACAATGTCGGATCTGAGGGAAATTCATCCATTAACTCTCTGACATAATCACACAAAGGGATTAACTCTTCTTTTCTAATAGAGTATTCCCCCTTGATTTGTTTGATTACCAATTCTGAATCACCTTTTACCCTTAAATGATACATTTGCACCTGAAGATCCAATTCCAAACTTGCGATGGGATCTTGATACTCTGATTCATCGTTTGTACCACCTTCCGATAATAAGAAATAATAAGGAAATACTACTTTTTATAGGGAAATAAGGACTATTCATAATTCAACCTTGTTGAGTTTAGGATTTTCCAGTCTCTTCCCTGTTGGACTTCTAGAAGAACCATCAAAATACATTTCCATTGTTTGGTAATTATCTTGAATAGAGAAGACCTCTTCATCAGGAAGTTCAGTATTAAACGATGTGTCTTCTGCAGATGGGTGCTCAGCACGGAAATCATCTAGATCTTAGACTTTTATTGCCTTTTGAGGCACAAACTGGATATCAAATTATTGCAAAATAACTTCCCACCGTGTTAGACATCCTTTAAGAATAGGATGGCTGAGGATAAATTTGAGTGTGTTATTATGAGATACCAATTGGACCTCAGGATGTTGTAGGTAATGTATCAATTTTTGAACAGCAAAGATTAATTCCATGAAGCACTTCTCAATACTTGAATACCGAGTTTCCGCATCAAGCATAGTGCGACTGAGATAATAAAAGTTGTTTCCATTTCCAGCATTATTCTTTTGGGTGATGAAGGCACCTAGTGATCACTCTAAATATGTCACGTAGAGAATGAGTGGTCTTCCTTCAACAGGTGGCATCAATACTGGTGGAATCAATAGATATTTCTTGATTATATAAAATTCTTCTTAGCAATCCTCAATCCAGTGATAAGTGACTCCCTTCTTCATTAAGCTGGTGAAGGGTAAACATTTTCCTGCCAAATTGGAGATAAAGCACCGAATATAGGCCAAGTTTCCTTGAAGTACTCTTAATTCTTTCAAATTTAGAGTAGGTGACATACCAAGGATTGATTTTTTTTCTCAGGATCAAATTCGATACCACGATGGCGTACAACGAAACCAAGGAATTTTCCTGAGGCTACTCTGAAAGCACATTTTAAGGGGTTCATCTTCAAATTACGTTTCTGAAGTTTACAAAATATGGTTTCCAAATATTCCAAGTGATTGGAAAATTTTTTGGATTTAACTACCTAATCATCCACATAACATTCAACAAATTTTCCTAAGAAGGGTTTGAAGATATGTTGCATGGCACGTTGGTATGTTGCACCTACATTCTTTAAGCCAAAGGGAATTACCTGATAGAAAAACACACCTTGAGGAGATAAAAAGGCTATAGATTCTTCATCCTCTATGGCCATTCGAATTTGATTATACCCATAATATCCATCCATAAAAGAATAAAGCTTCATAGCCATCTATTTCATCAATTAGAATTTCTGTAATCAGGACTGGAAAATCATATTTAGGATAATAATGGTTAAGATCTATGAAATCAATGCAAACTCTAATTTTCCCATTCTTCTTTTTCACTAGGACAATATTGGCTAGCCATTCAGGATACTGAACTTCCCTGACAAAGTTAGCCTTTATAATCTTATCAACTTCTGCTTCTATTTTAGAGGCATGAGTTGGGTGTGTTCTCTTTACTGCTTTCTTGAACCCAAGATGTTCTTTTGGAGAACCCAAACGATGGGTGGATACATCAAGATTAAGACCTGTAAATTTTGTATAATTACAAGAAAATATATCTCAATTTTTCTTTATAAATGAAGTATATACCTCTTTCTCTTCAGAGTTCATGGCTGCACTAATTAAGGTGGGGCGTGTATCTTCTCATGTACCCATATTTATTTCTCTGAGTTCATCCAAAGTGGTAGAAATGTCTTCTTCAAATGCTATAGGAGAATCCCCAAGATCTTCCTCTTCTTCTTCATTATGTGTTACCTCTTCTATTTCCATCTTCATGGTATATGACAAGGAAAAACTCTCAACGTTAGGGTAGGAGTTAGTATTTGAACATCTTGAAGAAGAATCCACCATATCTAACCCTACTAATGGAGAAGGGTCTTTATGTGGTAAAGAGGGATTAATGGATTGAGAATAAACATCTTTGTCTCCCTTTAATATTTATAAAATTTCTTCTATTATGATTGAAGAAGTAGAGGCTCATTGTAGTTCAGTAGATTAAATGAAACATCTCCATTCAAGCTTCCAACATATCTTGGTGTATCAAAAATTTCTCCCATGTTATCAGGCTCAATTGTTGCAATTGACATTATGGAAATTATTGGATGAGTGCATGGATTTGTCTTTACCCTTTCAACTTGATTGATGGGTAACACATAATATGTACTCAAATTCATGAATGGATTTGATGGAATCTTTTCCAGTCCATTTAGAGCATTAACTCTAGTTATCTTCTTGGTCATAGACTTCGTTCCTTTTGTGTGATAAAACTCTGCATCAATGTATTGAGATTAACATGTTTTTAATGGAGCCTTGTCACCATAAAATGTTCCAATTTGACTGTTGAAATAGTATTTCAAACATTAGTGGTATGATGATGGTATGGCTACATGTTGATGCAACCAAGGCCTTCCAAGCAGAATATTGAAGGTTGTGTCCTGACGAACAACCATGAAATCTGAATTAGACACAAGATCTTCAAACTGAGTTTTGATTGTAATTTCACCCAGTGGTTCTTATTCATTCTTTTAATATCTTTGAAACATTAAATTTGAAGGAGATAAGTCAGATTCAGTCAGTCCCAATTGACAAAGTGTATGAACGGGAATGAGGTTGAACCAAGATCCATTATCAATAAAGGCTCATCAGATATCCAGGTCATTGACCTTGCCGGATAGATACAATGGTCTGAGGTGTCCATGTACCACATGTTCTTCATATTCATCTGTAAAAGATATGACTTCATGACATTCTATAGAATCATTTTCTATATGATAGACTTTAGAAGCAAAAAAATCAGTTTCAAATTCTTGAAGACTTAACAAGGCCTCAATGAGTGCTTCTCGAAGATCTTTTGACAGATTCAAAGCATCCGAAATTGATAACTTTGTTGTTACTTGGGCCAATTGTTTCAATACATCATACTTTTGGTCCAAAGTTCTGTGTTTTCCTGCATGGAGATGTGGTTTTGTAGGTGCTTTAAAATTTGATGCTTCTGTTATAGATTTATTTTGTGTTGAAACAGAAGTGGTATTTCCCACTGACATTGGAAAATTAGACTGACTAAGTCTATTCATATGCTAAGAAGAAGATGGTGGAGCTTCTAATTGGTCCTCCAGGATAATTGTGCCAGAACTAGACTAGTTTTTCATGGAAGAAACTCCTTGTTCTTGTTGATCTTGCGAAACTCCTTGTTCTTGTTGATCTTGCAAAATGGCTCTTCCATGAGTTTCTGCCGTATATATGGTTTGATCATGGGTAGAGTTAAAATGACGGTTTCTGGAATTCTCAAGTCTTCTCTTGTATCCTCGACCTTGGCCTCTTCCTCTAGTTCCCTAATTAGGCACAAGGAATTCTGGCTAAATACATTTAGAATCACCATTGGCATAAGGATCTGTTAAATAGATAACATTAACAGAACCAAAGATTAATTCTTCTTCTGATGAGTATTTTTCCTGATAGGGTATTTCTAGTTGTACCATTTGGTGGGGTGGTGCCCGTGATTTTGAAACAAATGGCATAAAATCTGCCAGGGTTAAGGACAACTTTGGCCTTGACGTGAGCTCATCTTCTTCTGAATACTCTTTATCCTTATGTCCACCTTGTTTCTTTGAGGAATGAATTTTTGATGAAGATGGTCTTGTTCTGGAAGGAGTGGTAGAAGACACAATTGGTTGTTTTAACTATGTTCGTAAAATAGCATGAGTCTGATTGATCATTTTCCTAATCATTCAATCATCATATTTTTGCATATTTTTACTTTTAACCTCTTTCCATTCTCCTTCTTCATCTGGATTGGTGGAAGTAACACATAATACTTGATCTGATGAACTTTTCAATTTCACTTGTCCAGATTCTACCATATTTTTTAGAAGGTCTTTGAAAACAAACCACTTTTTAATGGGGTGTCCCAAAATCTGATGAAAGGGACAATAATTCGGACGATCTTCATCTATATCTTTATTTTGCTTCTTCTGCCTTGGTAACTGAACCAAATTGTTTTCTAAGGCTGAGATGAAGTAGCCAGGAACTTTCTCATTCCTGAAATAATAGAATTTATTCTTTAATTCCTCAAACTGTTTTTGCCTTTGATCTCTTTGATCATCTTGACGAGGTGGTTGTTGTTGATGATACTCAGGAAGCAGAGCCCTCTGGTATGATGAAGGTCTTGAAGTAAAAGCAGGTATAGGTGCCTGTTTGAGTATAACTATATCAGCTTCTACCTTTCCTATTCTCCTTCCTAGAACTAATGGAATTACATGAGTTTCATCCTTAGTCTCTATAATAGAGTCTTCAATCTGCTGAGTGATTAAAGTAAGGTCTCAAAACCCTCCTATGTATTTCACAGGGATCAATGGTTTGTGTAATTCATCATGAATATTTTCTACACATATTGGCAGCAACTCTTCTTGAGGGAGTGCTAAACTTAAGGAATATTTTAATCCCTTCTAGCGAGCAATGAAATCCAAAACTCTTTCATTTTCCCTTTGTTTACAATTGTTAAGATCAAAAACTATCGTCTTTGGTAATGTTGAGATAAATTGAAGAAAGAATTTCTAACAGAGATCTTCCCACCCAGTAATTGATTAAGATTGCAAACTTGTATACCGGAAAAAATCTGGTCCTTGTAATGACTGTATAAAACACATAAGCTTAACTGCTTCTTATTTTTGAGAAGTTCCCATCATAGGATCACAACGATAAAAAAATGGGTTAAGTGTTGTTAGAGATCTCATGAACCATTAAAAATTGGAAATGTGGTATACACAAAATTTGGTGGGGGGAATTGAATCCACCCATTCAGGGTAAGCTCACTTTTCCAGCTAAACTGGTGCACTTTGCTCCTCCATAGCTTCCAACCGAGTTGTTAATGCCTCAATTGTATTCATAAGTATTTGGGGAATATCCAGATGAGTTGGATTTTGTGAAGGTATTGCACCTAGAACTTGATCTGGTGCAACGATCGGTAAGATTACTAATGGTGGTTTTGATACCTTCCTTGGTTGTATACCCAATGGAGGGAATTCATTATCCTTATATTTAGTTACTACAAATCCTCTTTTTTGAGGATCTCCTTCAGGATTCGTAATTTGAGGACTTTCCTAGGGATATCGTCTAGTAGAAATGTTGTTTTGAAGTAACTCTATGTTGAGCCTTTTCAACTCCTTCATTTCCTCTTCTTACTGTGAAAATCTCTTTACAAGTGAAATAGATTGACCTCTCCATCAGAAAAGTGAGATGCAATCTAACTTTTTCATTTCCCCATGTTGGATGCCTTTCGGAGAGGGAGAGTTGGTTATTTGAAAGTATACCTAGATTCTGGGTAAGCCTCTCATTTTGGGTATGCAGACCTTCTTCATTTGACTTGGTGTGTACCTCATTGTGGACAAGAACTTCATCTTATAATTCCCTTAAACTGGACTTATTTTTTGGAGGATTTTCTGCCATGGTATTGATAACATTCACTGATGCATAACGCACTAATGGCATTCTATCAGTGTTTTTGGTAGATCGTCTCCCTTTTTGTCTTTCACGAAACTCCATTCTCTTATATGAAGAATTCCCTGGAACTTTTAGGAAGAAAGTAACATGAAGGGAATAATTGGATAGTTCAGATGTACGCTTTCTTTGTGGCTTCTTCCCTAATTGAGAGAAAACTGACTTCCGTTGAGGAGGGGATTGTAGATGAGAAAAATCCCCCAGCCTTACAGGCTGGGATTGATCTTGTTCTTCTTCTTTAAATAATTGAACATTGTTTAATGAATTTGATGGTTGCATTAAAAGATCCCCCATCCTGGCAAGCTGGGGTGATTCTTGAATTGCTACAGTTGAAATTTGTGCAACTGCTCATCTAATTTTGCAGATTTTGGTTCGGAAATTAGTTGGGTGCATCATCCAACAATTACTTAAATCACCTGTTCCAAAAGATCGCTATGATATTTCAGACATTTTCATCCTATGACGCCTGACATCCTCTAAATGGGATGCCTGCTCAAGATTCTCAAAGGCTTGATATAGAAGTAGTTCAACAGATTCTTTTCTTTGGGCATGATTCTGATGATAATTGGTTGGGGCCTGTTCTTTATCATACATTTTATTACATAAAAACCTATTTATTTTGGTCGTTCATTGGCAATAAAAATTCATGACACCACTTTTGGCAGATTTGATGATTTTGGAGTGTAGTTAAATGCAATGTTTCATATGCACCCCATCGTCTGGTGCAAACATTAAATGGGGAATTGGAAATTAATTGGCGTAACCTCTTCGGAGCATTGAGACATGCGCGCTGAAGGGTTCTATGTTTTTTTTCAACCCATGGATGTCGGGAAACTGAAATCTATGCCAATTAAATTTGGAGATTTAACCCTTATATTATATTTATATGATTTTGATATTCATCACATGGTAATACTTTATTTTTAAAATGACTAAGAGTTTTTCTTAAGTTGAGACGAATGTCATGAATGCAATCTTCTGTCATTAATTTTGAAATATCAAAATGAGAATTTTTTGAAGTCCAGAACATTATTGGTATTTCTCCTTTAGCTAATTGTTTCCTCATTTTTAACATGTCTTCATCATCTTCTACTAGAGGTTTCTCTACTTGGTCTGACCAATGTGGATGCTCAACATTAGAGGATAAATGACCCAAGGGAGGTTCGGAGAATGAATTTTCCCTTAAGATGTCTTCTGACTGAGAAAGTGTTTCACCCGTCAATGACAATGCATCAGACATGATTGTCCTTGTGTTTTCAAGTTCCTTGAGATATGAGGGACTTCTTATTGTTACATTGTCAATTAGAGAATTGTTTTGACAATGCGAAATAATACTACAAAGAGGACTTTTTCATCGAATGCTATCATGGGGAGGATCACCAGGATGGATTACAACAAGGGATAAATCTTCTTACTCCTCGGTCTTCTGGCCACATGGAGGGTTTTCGTGGCTCTCATCCAAAGATAGACACTCTGGATTGACCAAATTTTCACGAAGAAAGACTTCATGATGAAGTGTATGGTGAGAAACTTCCAAATTACAACTATCACTCCCAAAATTTGGTAATGAGAGGGTAGGATCTTGAGCAGCAATAGATAAATGTCTGAGGGCTTCAAGAACTCCAGCTCTAAGAGGAGATAAATCATAGCTTGACTCTTTATTTTCCAACAATATTTGGTGAGATTTTTTCTTGGAGGTTCTCTTATACTTAGTTGGAGCCACTTTCTGGGAAAAGTGGTTATCATGGGCAGGTATATGTGCCTTCCTTGGCTTAGTTACCAGAACAAACCAATTACCTTCAATTGGAAAGGGTGTATGTTCCCGATCTTATTATCTATATGCTATGGGGGAGTATGCCCCATGACCCTTCTGGACCGGAACAGAGGTGTGTATCTACTATGGGATGGCATGCTGATGTTTAATCCCATGTGTGGGGACAGATTTATGTGTTTGTTCCCTTGATACTACTGAAGTAGTTGTTAAAATATCTTGGCATGCTTCCATAATATGGGTAGGGATTTGCGTCTACCCTTTCACCACTGATAAAATGTGTTTGGTGACTTTAGCAGCCGGAATGGGAATATAAATCCATTTCGTATCTGGAGTAGGTGTATGTGCCTACTCCTATCCTCCTTTTCCTATCAATGGATATTGAAAGTACTCATGTATAGGGGTAGAGAGTTGGGTCTGCCCCAAATTTTTTTGTCGGATCTTTCCGACTGACTTCTCTTAGTGCTACCAAACGAGACTATTGGAAGGTTTGATGATCATTGGCAGGTGTATGTGACTGTTGGACATTTTCTGTCAAGTATGGTTAATGGGATTCCTTCAATACTGGTAGACTATACTACTGACATAATTGGTGATTTTAAATAGGTGTATGTTTCTATTTACCAGTTGTCGCCATATTAGATTGGCGGGTCTCTTTAAATGCAGTCAGACGAGCCTTCTGACTGGCTGATAACTTTTAAACAGGTGTATGTGCCTATTCACGGTACTCCATCGGGTTTATCTGGTGGTATTGGTGGGTTTCTGTCAAACGAGTCTGATGAGCAGAAAAATTATGATTGGCAGGTGTATGTGCCCGCTCTTTTTTTTCCATCAAGTTAAATTAATGGGCTTCTCCGGTGGAGGTAGAGGTGAGAACTTGTTCCCTGTTATCCATAAATTGTCCCTGGTGATTCATCTTGCATTCCCAGGCCTGAGAGACCTGGGCCAAACGTACAGAGGAAACACTCCCATCATGTTGGGGATACACTACCGTATGATTCTGGTGGCGATTTCTGGTGGGAGTCCTCAAGAAGGACTCTTGTATTCTTGAATTCAGGCCTTCAGTGACTTCTTTATCCACCTCCCTATAGTATGGGAGAGATTGATTGTTGTATTTCAGGGATAAAGACCCAAAACAGTTGGAGACAGTGGTTGGTACCATTTTCTTCTTGATCATTGGTCATTGTTGGCCAGAGGATCGAGGATTATTGTTGACTTGGAGGGCCTGTCGAGCAGCCTCCAAAGTTGGGATTGTACCGTGATGGAGATATTCCTTCACCAGTACATTATAGACCCATTGTTGAAGATGTTGGGTTGGTGATAACGTCCTTACTATAGATGGAGATCTAGATTGAGGAGTAGTCAATAAGTTCACATATGTTGTCTTAGAGAAAGTCATTCTTTGGTTTGAAGGAATTTCTATGGAAAACTGAGAAACTGAAAAAATTTATTAAAGTAACATCTTTTCATATGGATACATACGTTATTAATTCCTTTTTCTGGCCTTCATTTATCAATTTATAGGGGCCTAACATCTGAGTAACATTATTAACTTGGTTAAGGATTCACGTCGGGTTCACTATTTTTGTTTTGTAGTTCTTTGAATCTTATGTTTTAGATTTAAGAATCATTGTTTCCAGGAAGTTTCTATTGGATTTATTCATGGAACTGAAAACATCCAATAGTTCTTTATCCAAAGAGGACCTACTTTTCAAAGTCATTTGTTAGTTAAGTTTTTAACTCTACAATACTTAAGAATGTGCAATTGTCAAGAGGATGGGAGGTCAGACTCATCACACCCTTTTGGGGGGAATTATTGTCTACTCTAGGACTCTCTTTGTAAAATTAAAATATTTTCATGAATCCTTATTAATTCACTAAGTATATCATAAGTATCCCTTGGAATTTACAATCACTTATTAACATGTGTAAAATTTAGAATCATCAGTATGTATTCAAGGTTATTCATCAATGGAAACATCTGTATGTATTTCAGGTTTTCCATCAAAGGTATCTTCAAATATACCGATTATAGATTCTTTTAATCATCATTATGATGATACTGGTTTTTAATCCACTCATTGTGGCACTCTAAAATTTATTTTCCTCTAAAGAGATGAAAGTTTTTTTAATCTTTGGATTGTGCTCATAAAATGATCTACTTACGTATCCTTGTGAGAGGAATCATAACCCTCTAGTTCGGTGTGGCTTAGTAGGACACATCATACCTTTTAAGGTCATGTGATAAGGACCACAAAGTGGAAGGTGCTTAGTTGAAACTTAGTGTGGGACTTATGCTGAAGCAGCCCAATGAACTTGTAAGGAATATGAGTTTCCAAGTAGAATCAGACCCTATTGAGAATATGGCCTAAAGAGAAAAGGGTTTATTTGAAGTGTTGGGTTTGAACCTCAAGGTGGCTTCATACATATCCCATATTAATGGGAATCAAAGACCACGTAGTTCGATAAATATCATAGGAGAGTATAGTCATCTGAGAGAGATGATTTTGGGATTACTTAATGAAAAAGAATGCCTTGATGATTTTTGGTTTAAATTTGGGGCTTATTTCCTAAGGAGGATTCCCAAATTGGGGGAATTTGGGTTTGATTCCTAAGGAGGATATCCAGTGAGCTTGGGCTTTGAAAGAAATTCCTACATATCTTGATTTGAACAGGAATCAGAGTTCTCATAGTTCATTCCAATGAGTGTTTGTGCACATGTTGCAAACATCACTTATCTCTATTCCCACATGATTTGTGCTCAGTGTGATAAACAAGATGATGTGAAATATTCAATAAAGGCACTTCGCACTTCCAAATTTTTCCTCCATGGTGATGGAAGAGGGTGAGTCAACCATGGAGAAAGGCAAGGCGACGAACATTCCCTCTATTTTATTTACATTGAACAAAGTTCCAATGTAAGGAATAAGGGGTGAAGTTGAGGGGCCAATACCAGGATGGATACCCTAAAATTAGTTCTGGTAGGGGAGGGAGGCTTTCCTTATACTTGTGTGGAATGGAAAGTGCGAAGTGTACATTCCCTACCGGATACTTGAGGTCCCAGGTCACCTCTTTGAGAAGGGAGAGGCTACTAACCAACCATCCTCTAAACAGGGAAATTCCTAAAAAAAAATTTGGGAGAAAATTCCATGTGACTGTGAATACAAAAACCTAGAAACATCCCATGAATACTATCCCCATTGTGAAGCAAATATGGGAAACCTCTGACTGTCGAAATACAAACCCAAATTGGAGACATGTTGATGTGCCTTACCCAAAGGTTTGAGAAGTCAGGAGGTTTTGGGGAAGGCTTGAACTTAGCCCCTTTTGGATAAGGGAACCAAGGAGGGAGATACCCTACAATGTATGGATTTAAAGAAGGATACTTCAGTTGGTCGTGTAGGTACCTCATGCAAGTATGCCGCGTAGGTACCATGTGTTTCCCTATCGTGCAGGTACGGCGTGCTGGTGTACCGCATAGGTGTGGCACGAAAATATACCGTGTAGGTATGGATGAGGACTAAAGAATGTGATGAACTTCAAAATATGCCTATCCCCTTTAATTATCCCTTATTTTTTAGTTTAGAGAACTACCTGAGATAATTTTAGAGATCTATACGAAAGAGCTATGCAATGGGAGCTTCAGAGAGTCTTTCACTTTTTTGAGTCCGGAAAATGGGGAGCCCAAGGGATCTATTTATAGGCAAGGATGGGCCTGGTCGAAGAGATGTTTCCCGCACAGGTACTTTGTGTAGATTATTTGCATAGGAGCTCTGCATAGGGACATAAAACATCTTCTGGAGCGAGAGGTCCGGTGCGTAGCTCAGCAGTATACCTCGGCCACATAGCTCAGTCGCGTAGCTCGGCCGCGTAGCTCGGTCACGTAGCTCGGTCATGTATCTCGGCCACGTAGTTTGGCCGTGTAGCACTTTGGGGGTATTATGGATTTTTCTTTTTAATCTTTGAATATTTCTTTGAGATTTGAAATATCCAAAGCTTGCCTATCTTTTTTGTTACTTTTTCAAGTAGTGTCAATAGTCGTGCACCTCCAAATGTATCTCAGAGAACAGAGCCCTAAGCTACCACTCACTACTGGACTCTTGAATAGCCTATATCTAAGTCCTCTTGATCAACTCATTAGCTATAGTGTTTCCTTTCACAGCAGATGGGAAATCTCAAAACCAAATGACTGAAGGTACTCAATGTAGGTTCTGGGCGCATCGGAAGCGTGTTGGTGGGTTTTCCCAACATTAATTTTAACGTTAAAAAACATTCAATCTAAGATCCATCATGATGTAAAATGTCGAAACTTTGGAATATAACGAAGAACTAAAAACTTAAGAGGGAGTCCCAGAACCATAGATATAGTATCATTATATGATGGTTATAATTAATTTAATTAATTCACAAGAATTACCTTGGTGGAATTCTTTCTTCATTGATGTCTCTGGTCACGATCTTGTGATCCGTCGTTGCATCGTAGAATCCAAGTGTATGATTCCTCTAGCGGTGATCCACACATGTGCCATGTATCTCTAGACGTCGCCGAAGGGATCTTCAGGTGCTAGCGCGGAGGAACCTTCACCTGCGATGTCTGCATTTGATCACCTTGATCTCTCGGTCTTCAGAGTGTTCTTGGACGAAGGAGTTCTTTTGGCCTTGACAGAATTCTCCAGAATTGTTGTGCACAATGATTCTCTCTAAAGGTGTTAGGGTTGTGAGGATATTTATAATTGGGTTTGGGGTTATAGAGTTATGACAATAAATAAACGTGTTACACATTTTATTTATTTCATTAAATCTTATTGGAAACCCCCATGTAGAATCAATAATTCCTTGACATGCACCCACACTGATTACAATAAATATCATTCAATAAAACAATATTATTTCCTCAAAATCCCGCCTGTAAAAACTACACATCATGTAGTCATAAATACACAGCGTGTACTTTTTTTTCATTCCCTTTAAAAATTGAAAACTACATGGCGTGTAATCATTAATACACGGCGTGTACTTGTTTTTATTTCCTCCACCACATTTATTAGACCTTGAGTAATGGCTATTTATTTCTTAAATAAATGTAACTACATTACTCACTAATAAATATATATTATTTTACAAACAATATATTCTCTCGAATATCTAGTGTTGAAATAAATGTGATCAGGCATCCTTAAATAATTATTAAACTAGAGTCGGGAATAATCTTAATTTAACTTGTAAAATTAATATTTAACTAAGATACATGGACACACTTAGTGTGTGACCCTCTAGGCCTCTTTCTCAGTGGAATTAGGTGGAGCCTGCCTAAAGTCCAAGGTTAACATCTAAAAACACGCCAAGGAACCCATAGAGAAAGAAGTTAAAGCTACAATGATGTGTCACCTCATACGAACTCTTACCGTATAATATCATCCCTTTCTCATGATATCTCGAATCAAGAGGGTTGCATGCTAGTGCCATCAACCCATGTGCTCGATTATTCTTTCTTTGAATTTCCAGAATTGAACTTGCCCATTCCTCACCATGGTCATGGATTTATTAAGGCTATATCAATTCCATCAACGGGCCTGAGATATCTACTTCCGTTATGGAACAGAAGGGACAAATCCATTCTCACATTATCTATTAATGTAGTATTACTCGTGATGCACCCAGCGTATCTTACCTCGCTGTGAATAGTGTGTTGTCACAGTTTTCGTCAATACATCTAAGTGCGCGATTTGTAATACCCATTAATAATAATATTAAAGTCTAAGGACCAATACACACGTCTGCAGATAGGAACATCCAATGACACTATGAAATGTTGATTTCCTACTGGCGGGTCTCGTAGTCATAATATCCTACTGAACATTACCAAGGGTGAACACCATGAGAAGGTGCCTCAAAGTTTTATGAGTCCTCGCCCCTAATGGATTGTATTATTTGTGTCCCTCAAATAACATCATCCGGCCATAGAATATATATTCAAGAACAGTGTTATGGAACTTCTGAGTTCTCATCATAGTAGGGATCCGCTATGGCCCTTTAATGCAACAACTATCCTTAGGACATTATCACATGAATTGTCACATAGAAGAAAAATCAAGATGTGATAGGATATTTATTAATGAATAAAGTACAAAGTAGTTGGTTCTAGGCCACCAACTCCAACAGATCCCCACTTGGACTAGAGATAACTGCTAAAAACCTTTAACCTGCTAGCTCTCACATGATATTCATGCTTCTGCTGAGATAGGCCTTTAGTCCTAGGGTCCACCACTTTCTCTTATGTGGAAACTCTGCTCACTGCAACTTCACCCCTTTGAAAGAAATCCCTCAAGAGGTGATACTTCCAGAGTATGTGCTTTGTCCGTTGATGTGACCTTGGTTATTTTGCAGGAGCCATCGTTGCAATATTATCACAATACAATGTGATAGGATCTTTACTGATAGGCACCACATCAAGCTTATGGATAAAGTTCTGAATCCAGATGTCTTCCTTGGCTGCATCAGAATCCGCTATATATTCGGACTCCACTGTAGAATCGGCGACAACTGGCTTCTTTGAACTCTTCCAGCTCACAGCTCCTCCATTGAGATAGAAAACATATCCAGATTGCGACTTCATATCTTTCTGATCTGTCTAAAAACTATCATTAGTATACCCTCGGATGACAAGCTCCTCGTCTTTTCCATACACCAGGAACATATCCTTAGTTCTTCTCAGATACTTAAGGATAGTCTTAACAGCATTCCAATGATGTTCTCCTGGATCTTCTTGATATCTTCCAACCATGCTTAGTGCATAGACAACATCAATCCAGGTACATAACATGTCATACATGATGGATACTATAGATGAATCGTATGGGATCATACTCATTCTATCTTTCTCTTGTTGTGTCAGGGGAAACATTTTCTTAGAAATATGTAAGCCATGTGACACTAGAACCAATCCCCTCTTGGATTGTTCCATACTAAAATGTAGGCTACTTCACCCAAGTCCTTCATAGAGAAACACTTGTTCAACCAGTCCTTAACTAACTATAAGACTGGTACATCGTTTCCAATAAGCAATATGTCGTCAACATACACTACTATGATAACGATCACATTCCCATTAAACTGCTTATAACACATGGCTCACATTCATTCTTAATGAACCCAAATTCCTTTATGGATTCATCAAATCGAATGTTCCATGACATGGATGCTTGCTTTAATCCATAAATGGATTTATGCAAATTTCAAACCCGTTTGGCTTCACCTGGTGTCACAAACCCTTCTTCTTGTTTCATATAGACATCCCCCCGAAGGTTCCCATTAAGGAATGTTGTTTTGACATCCATTTTCCAAATCTCGTAGTCATAGTAAGATTCTATGGAAAGTATGATTCTTATGGATTTAAACATGGAAATTAGAGAGAAGGTTTCATCATAGTCAATTCCTTGACGCTCTCTGAATCCTTTAGCAAATAGCCTTGCTTTATAGGTGCTAACATGACCATCCATGTCCAGTTTTCTCTTGAATACCCATTTGCATCCAATAGGCTTTACATCAACTGGCTCATCGACCAGAACCCAGACTTGGTTCTAATACATGGAATCTATCTCAGAATTCATAGATTCCATCCATATTTCAGCTTCTGAGCTTTCTACTACTTCCTTGATGGAGATAGGTTCATCGTTGTCCAACAATATTGATTCACTGTCCTCGGTGACTAGGAAACCAAATCTCTCTGGTTCCCTTGCCTTTATTGAGCTCCTACGCAGTACTTGTGTTTCTGGAACCTCTTTCACAAGGACCTGTGGAACTTGTTCATGTACCAACTCCTGTGTATCTTGAGCATCAACTTTGTCAAATTCAATCTTACTTCCACTATCCTTCTTGAGGATGTACTCCCACTTTATAAAGACAGATTTTCTGGTGATAGTCACTTTCTTGTCTGAAGGGTTGTATAGGTAATATCCTTTCATTTCCTTGGGATATCCTATAAAGATACACATTGTGCCCTGGGGTGCTATTTTTTTGCCTGAGAAGGCCTTAACAAATGCCTTGCATCCCCATACACGCTTGTGCGACAAAGTTGGTTTCCTTCCATTCCATAACTTAGATGGAATTCCATTTTCCACCTTATTTGGTACTTGGTTTAATGTGTATGCTGCAGTTTGTAATGCATATCCCCAAAAGGATAATGGAAGATCTGTATGACTCATCATCGACCTCACCATGTCCAATAAGGTTCAGTTCCTCCATTCACTAACACCATTTAACTATGGTGTATAAGGAGGAGTGAGCTAAGATAGAATCTCAGACTCTCATAGAAGATCGATGAACTCTTGGTTCAGATATTCTCCACCTTGATCTGATCAAAGTTTCTTTATCTTCTTACCAAGATGATTCATACTTTATTCTTGAATTCCTTAAATTTCTATAAGGATTCTGACTTATACCTCATTAAGTAGACATAGCCATATCTACTCAAATCATCAGTAAAACTAATGAAGTAAGAATACCCACCACTAGCTTCTACTAGAAATGGTCCACACATGTCCGTGTGCACCAATACTAGATGTTCTGTGGCCCATTCACCTTGTCCACCAAAGGGTGGCTTGGTCATTTTTCCTTGTAAACAAGTATGACATCTATCAAGTGGTTTTAGCTCAGTAGAGTCTAAATAGCCATCTTGGCAGATCATTGTCAAACACTTCTCGTTTACATGAACGAGATGGTGATGCCACAACTGGGTGATGTATGATTCATGTGAGTTTGTTTCGTTATCGATTTCCAACACTTGGTTTTCATAATTTAATACATACAAACCATTATTTAAATGTGCCATACCAAAACATATGTTATTCTTATAAAAGAGATAATCCTTATTTCCAAACTTGAAAATAAATCCATCTATATCCAAACAAGATATGGAAATTATGTTCTTGGTAACACTAGGCACATAATAACAGTTATGTAAAACCAAAATCATCCCAGTTGGAAATGAGAGGTGGTAATCGCCAATAGCCAACGTAGCCAGCCTTGCGCTATTGGTAGCTATAAGATCAACCTCTCCTCTAGAAATCTTTATAAATTCACTTGGTTCCTGCATTTGAATACATATGTGAGCCCTATAAGCTGTATCTAATACCCAATGTGAAGAAATGGAAATATTACACTTGATAACGAACACAACTTTAGCGTAACCATGCTTTGGGTGCAATTCCTCATCCAGTGGCCTTAATTAACACATGAAAAACATACCGCCTCCCATTCCATTACCTGCTTTTAGATCTTCCCCTTCTTAGAGGGAAGGTGTTTGGGGGATTCAGATTGTTTATCAGTCCCTGGCCTCTTTGCCTTGTCCTTCCTTTTCTTATTCACCATAAAGACTGTGGGTTGTCATGCCCCGTGTCCTTATCTACTTGGAGAATTAAGGTGAGAATTTTTGATAGACTCTTATCATTTATTCTCATGTTATAATTGACAATGAATCTATAGAAGGCCTTGGGCAGTGATGATAGGATGAGATCTGTTTGCAACTCATCTGAGAATTTAATCCCTAAGATGTCCAGGCATTCGATGTAGCCAATAAGCTTGACTACATGAGGCCCAGCTGGCATAGACTCCCCAATATTAGTTGTAAACAAAGCATTGGATATCTTATATCTCTCTTGTCTCTCCTTATCTTGGTAGAGATCCATTAGGTGAGACATCATGCTATACGCGTCCATGTTTTCATGTTGCTTCAAGAGCTCATTAGACATGGATGATAGCATTAAACACTGAACATATGTGGCATCATCCATGTGTTTCATGTAGAGAGATATTTCCTCATCATTGGCCTCTTTCCTAGGCGCAACTAGAATAGGATCTTCCAGAACATATAATTTCCTCTCGTGGTGAAGGATGACGCATAAACGCCTCTGCCACTCTTGGAAATTGGTTCCAGTGAGAAGGTTTTCCTTCTTGAGTATGGTTCCCAATGATATGTTTGAAGTTATTTTTCTTTCCATTTCTAAAAATTAAGATGATCACAGGTTTAGTACTTTATTTAAAAAAACTAAGACAAATAAATAAATTAATACATATTAGTCTCACACTATTTTATTAAAATCCAATAGCCCTCACCATTGACTTCGGAATATTCTATTGCCAAAATATTCTAGTGGAAAGGATCTTTATTTCCCTTAGCATTACCCCAACTAGGGTTGGTCAAGAAACTTTAAGGGTTTTAGGTAGGCATTCCAAATGCTAACTGCATTAACTCGTAGCTCCTTGATCCGCTTAGTGGATTCCCCAATCCTGAAATACTTTTTATTTTGGATTTCCTCAACCTTTGCCTCTTGGTCACACCAAGTCATGCTGTGGCAGTTAACCCTTGATGTGAACCAATTCAATTCAACCCAAAACCTTTAATTAGAATTCCCTGATAATTGAAATCACCCCAACTAGGGTTGGTTAAGCACTTTGAACTATGGTTCGATTCTAACCAAGATTATGAAAGGTTATACCGACTTAATATTTCTTTGAGGGATTTTATCCTTATAAGTAAATTGAAATTTTATTATCTTTGTTTACATGCTTATTAATATTAAGTGGGATATACTTAAGTGATTAACCATGTATAAGATAATATTTACACATAATCTTGTCTTATTTTAGTTCCATCTTGAAAGCTTGTTTAATTCATTAATTGTGTGATCGTGACAACACACCCCCAATAAATAAACCATGCAACTAACATAAATAAAATAAATGGTATGATCATGATCTTTTTCTATTGGTTAGTTTATCTAGTGATTGATAAACTAACCCAAGACCTAGGGGAGAAACACCTCAAAACTTTCGGGTTCGTGTTTATAGCTTTCCACCTATCCACCTTTGTATCTCCTTGGATTGATTTAGCCTTGGCTCTGAACTTGAGCCACCTTCACCAGCCTGGGAGTTCCATCCATTTCATATGCATTTATCTCACACGCAAGTGAGGGGTAAAAAGGGGTTTTTACATAAAAGAGTCCTTGGGCGCACAGGCCCTATATATTAATGAGGAGAAGGCTCGTAGGACAAAAAAATTAGTTTAAATAAATAAATTAAAAGAAAACATTCACATAAAAAGGTCTTGGTCTAGATCATGATCATACATACAGGCAACAATATTTATGCATAAATAAAACTATAATTCAATTCTTTAATCTTTATTTCTTAAGATAAATTACACTCGAATCAATTAATTATCTTTAATTAATCAATCCTTTTATCTTAAATCTTTTTCTAAATTTACTTGAAATTCTCATCCATCGTAATTTTAAACAAATAAATTAATTTAAAATTATCCTTGTTCGTAACTTATACCTTGAAGGAAACCCGGTGAATATATCATTCATTATGAAGATGTTAATAAATCTGTGTTATTTGGATGAGTACACGGCGTGTAGTTCTGACTACACAGTGTGTAATTCTGTTCACTGTCCATCGGAAGTACATGCTCGGGGACATGGCGTGTAGATGTACTTTGGAAATTTTCAGAGTACACAGCGTGTTCAATTGGACACACTCTGTTTAGTATCTGTGTTACACGGTTTTCAGCCGAGCAAGCCATGTACGGGGTATATGGTCCAACCCTAACCTGAAGGGACTACACACCATGTTCAGTTGGACAACACAACGTGTAATCCTGAAACTGTGTGCCACCTATTCCTGGTAAACACACGATGTCATAAAGGACTTAGATAGGATCTAATACACAGCCTGATTTAGTGGATCAGTCAATGCATTGAACCTAGACTACAAGGAGTGTACTTCTGAATACACGTTGTGTATTCTGGTGTTGTACGTCCAGAATCATTTGGCACCTCCGAATGATTTCCTCTATTTTATATTAATCAAAATTAAAAGAAAAATTTGTTTCTATAAGGTAAACGAGAAACGAGAGGGGAGGAACAGATCTCGAGATTCAGATTTTAAAGAATGATTAACTTGAATTGAAACAACTAAATTATTAAATACGTAAATCACCAACGAAAAACTAAATAATTATAATCAACGATATGACCCCTCTAATACCAATTGTAGGTTTCGTGCATAGTAGAAGCGCGTTGGTGGGTTTTCCCAACATTAATTTTAACGTTAAACAACGTTCAATCTAAGATCCATCACAATGTAAAATGCCGAATCTTTGGAATAGAATGAAGAATGAAAAACTTAAGAGGGAATCCTGGGACCATAGAGATATGATCATCATATGTTGGTTATAATTAATTTAATTAATTCACAAGAATTACCTTGGTGTAATTCATTCTTCATTGATGTCTCCGGTCACGATCCTATGATCAGTTGTTGCGTCGTAGAATCCAAGTGTAGAATTCCTTTAGTCGTGATACACACGTGTACCACGTATCTCTAGATGTTGCTGAAGGGATCTCCGGGTGCTAGCATGGAATAACCTTCACTTGCAACGTCCGCCTTCGATCACCTTGATCTCTCGATCTTGAGAGCGTTCTTGGAGGAAGGATTTCTTTCGACCTTGAAAGAATTCCCTAGAATTTTTATGCACAATGATTCTCTCTAAAGGTGATGGGGTTGTAAGGATATTTATAATCGAGTTTGGGGTTATATATTTATGACAATAAATAAATGCATTACGCGTTTAATTTATTTCATTAACTCTTATTGGAAACCCCCATGTCGAATCATTAATTCCTTGACATGCACCCACGCTGATTATAATAAATATCATTTAATAAAACAATATTATTTACTTAAAATCCCGACTGGAAAAACTACACGGCATGTAATCATAAATACACGGCATGTACTTGTTTTTCATTCCATTTAAAAATTGAAAACTACACGGTGTGTAATCATTAATACACTGTGTGTACTTGTTTTCATTTCCTCCATCACATTTATTAGACCTTGATTAATGGCTATTTATTTCTTAAATAAATGTAACTACATTACTCACTAATAAATATATATTATTTCACCCACAATATATTCTATCGAATAACTAGTGTCGAAATAAATGTGACCAGGCATCCTTAAATAATTATTAAACCACAGTCATAAATAATCTTTATTTAACTTGATAAATTAATATTTAACTGAGATACATGGACACACAAAGTGTGTGACCCTCTAGGCCTCTTTCTCAGTGGCATTAGGTAGAGCCTGTCTAAATTCCAAGGTTAGCATCTAGCAACATGCCAAGGCACCCATAGAGAAAGAAGTTAACACCACAATGATGTGTCACCTCATACGAATGCTTACTGTATGATTTAATCCCTTTGTCATGATATCTTGAATCAAGCGGGTTGCATACTAGTGTCATCAACCCATGTGCTTGATTATTCTTTCTTTGACTTTCTGGAATTAAACTTTCCCATTCCTCACCATGGACATGGATTTATTTAGTCTATATCAATTCCATCAAAAGGCCTGGGATATCTACTTCCGTTATGGAACAGAAGGGGAGATATTTTCTCACATTATCTATTAATGTATTATTACTCGTGACGCACCCAATGTATCCTACCTCACTGCAAATAGTGTGTCATCACAGTTTTTTTCAATACATCTAAGTGTGCGAGTTGTAATACCCATTAATAATAATCTTAAAGTCTAAGGACCAATACACACACCCACATATAGGAACATCCAATGACACTATGAAATGTGGATTTCCTACTGGAGGGTCTCGTTCTCATAATATCTTCCTGGATATTACCAAGGGTGAACACCATGAGAAGTTGCCTAAAAGTTTTATGATTCATCACCCCTAATGGCCTGTATCATTTGTGTCCCTCAAATAACATCATTAGGCCATAGAACATATATTCATGAACAGTGTTTTGGCACTTTTGGGTTCTCATCATAGTAGGGATCCGCTATGACCCTTTAATGCAACAGCTATCCTTAGGACATTATCACATACACTGTCACATAGAATAACAATCAATATGTGATAAGATATTTACAAATGAATAAAGTACAAAGTATTTGGTTCTAGGCCACCAACTCCAACACTCAACCCACCTTCGCTTTCTTAGATTCAGATCATGCTGAGTGAAGATATAGTTGAGACATTTGTGGGTGGTGAAAACCCCAAAATGATCTCCCCGAAGATAATGTCTCCAACAGTGTAAAGCATGAACAACAATAGCCAACTCGAGATCATGCGTCGGGTAATTCCTCTCATGTGGTCTCAACTGATGTTACTCATATGTAATGACTCCTTCCCCCTGCATAAGCACAACTCCTAGCCTGATACCTGATGCATCACAGTAAACAATATAGCTCTTGCCTGACTCCAAAAAAACTAGTATCAGTCCTGAATTCAACCTTCCTTTCAGCTCCTGAAAGGATGACTCACAAGAATCAAACCACAAGTACTTCACACTCTTCTTATTCAGGCCTGTCAGTGGCGCTACTAGGTGTGAAAATTCCTCAATAAAATTCTTGTAGTATCCATCCATCTCTAGAAAACAATTTACCTCAAAGACGTTGTTTGGATGCTCCCAGGAAACTACTGCTTTCACATTCTTTAGGTCTACTGATACTCTTGTCTCTGAGATAACATGACCTAAGAAGTGAATTTGGTCCATCCAGAAGTGTAATTTTGAGATCATAGCATATAACTGAATCTCTCTCAGCGTACTCAAAACGATATCAAGATGTATGGCATGATTGTGTCGAGTGTGAGAGTATTCCAAGATATCATCCACGAAAAATACCACGAAAGAATCCAAGTATGGATGGAACATTAGGTTCATCAGTGACATGAAAACTACAGGCATGTTCATGATATTGAATGGCATAACCATATACTCGTATAGACCATACCTGCTCCAAAAGTCTGTAAGAGGTATATCAGATGGTATAACGTGCAACTGATGATAACTGGATCTCAATTCAATCTTCGAGAACACTCAGGATCCTCAAATTTGATCAAAGAGATCATCAATACTTAGAAAGGGATATCAGCTCTTGACTGTAAACTAGTTCATATTCCGATAATCCACACAAAGTTTGAGCGTACCATCCACCTTTTCACAAACAGTACAGGTGAACCCTAAGGAGAAGTACTGGGTCGGATAAAACCATTTTCATTCAACTCCTCCAACTACTTCTTGAGCTCCAGTAACTCTGGTGTAGCCATACTATAAAAAGGAATGGACACCGGTTCCACTCTTAGCACAATATCAGTAGAAAAGTATACCTCTCACACTGGAGGCAAACCTGAAAAGTCCTCTGGAGAGAAATCTCTGAAACGATCCACCACTGGATGAAAGTTTAACTATGATTTCCCTTGTTCATTAAGATATAGACTAGAAATCTGGGCTATTACTCCTCCTGACCAATGATTCTCGGGTCCTACTCTGCTTGCCTGGACATCTCGTTCTCACTTATGAAGAAATGATCCACCCTCTAGTGATGTGAAACTCACCCTATGGCAATAACAGTGGACGACTTCCTGGAAGGGAACTAACCATTCCATTCTGAGAATGACATCATAGCCCGTCATCTCTAAGACATAGAGGTCCCATATGAAGTGACACCCACCAACATCAAGATGGAACTCCTTACACTGACATACACTAGTCATTCTTTTCCCCAACTGAGTGTCCAGTGTCAAGATATCCGTAGAATAGAAGATACAGATCTGAATGCTCTCCACAATAGAAATAGATATGAAACTATGGGAATCCCCTGTATTGAAAAATGAAAAATCTAAAACTGAGGCAACTAGGATTGTACCTCAAACTTAGAGGGTCTGGGATCCTTCTTCTACTTGGCAAGCTCCACTAAACATGTCTGGTATGTACCATGGCCCTGTGACCCTACCTAACTACCCTAAGTTGATCCACCCATTCGTCCCTAAAATCCTACCGACTGACCACCACGGTCGCG
The DNA here is from genome assembly GCA_963277665.1 of Viscum album. Lineage (NCBI taxonomy): Eukaryota > Viridiplantae > Streptophyta > Magnoliopsida > Santalales > Viscaceae > Viscum > Viscum album. The sequence goes on from OY728129.1 coordinate 1,303,703,898, forward strand.
ACCTCCTCCTCAGCCTGAATGGTTGGAATAACTCTAGTTCCCAAAATGATAAGAAATTGGTGGTGCTTCTCTTGAGAGAGGAGTCATAGAAGAACCCATGTCACCAGCTACTGGTGAGAAAAACTAATAGAAACACTGAAGATGACACATCTTACTGCAAGATCGTTACTCTACTGGGTCTCTTAGAAAATGTGGCCTTGTATTCCTGCTCTTCCCATAGTGTTAGCACACCACATGGACACCAGAAGAAGTATACCACCTACTACGATCTCCACGTGTAGACTCCATGTGGCACTTTCAGTTATCAGTCTGAGGGGTAACAACTCTGGATGCCAAACTGCCCTGGCTCACAGCTCAAGAATCCATCAGATTTCACTCTATTATCAGTGCCCAGTTGACTATATATAATATTTGGTGTCCTATAACCAACTATTTTTACTTTGGTTACATGGATATTTAATGTATTATTACATATTGTTCATTGTTCTGCATGATTATGATGTAATAATGTCCTAGAGTATTTGTTGCATTGATAATCTCAAGTAAATTCCATACTATGATGAGAACCTTGAAATGCTATAAAAATATGCTTAAATATAGTTTTGTGTTTGGATAACATTCTATGATTGGACAATAGTATGAAGACTGTTAGGTGCGAGTACTCATAAGCAGATGAGACTTCCTCTCAGGAAGTTCGCACTTGGTAATCTCCAAGATATGAGATTATGAGAACAGACCCGCTAGTAGGAATTCTGCATGTTTTGGTGTCATCAGATATTTCTATCTGTGAGTGTGTGTAATGATCCTTATACTTTAATATTATCATTAATATGTGTCACAACTTACACACTTTTATTTACTAACAAAACCGTCACGCAGACAGTTGGCAGGAAGTATGGTACATTGGGTGTGTCATGAGTGGCATGTTATTGATGGATAAGTCAAGGAAGGATTTTTCCCTTCCATTTATGAAAGTTGATATCTCGTCCCTTTGATTGAAATAGAACCATCGCGCGAAATTTCATGTCCATGGTGTAACAACAAGTTTGTTTCAGGTAGTCAAAGAATGACGTATCAAGTATAAATGTTGATGACACAATCATAAAACCTGCTTGATGAGATATCGTTAAAAAAGTATTATATAACACAATGATCGTTCTTATGTGGATTTCTATTTTGTGACTTTACGTTCTTTATCTTGGGTGCCTTAACCCATTGCTAGACAGTACTCTTGGACTTTAGGCAAGCCTACCTAATTCCAACGAGAAAGAATGATAGAGGGTCACACACAAAGTGTTTTTTGTGGTCTTGGTTAAATTCTATTTGAATTTAATTAATGAAATAAATATTATTCTCAAGACCGTGGAAAAATTTATTCAAGTTAAGATGATCGCATAAATTAAATAAAATATATTTATTTTATTGAACATTTAATAAATATTTATTTACTAGTTTGTAAATAAAATATTTATTTAAGAGAATAAATTATTTATTTATTTATTTGGGTGTTCAATAAATGGAAGTGGAGTTAGAGTGGACCAAGGTCAGTTAGGTAGTAAAATAATTATTTTCAATATGGAGAATAATTATTTAACTAGTTGGAACAAATTATAATAATGCTTCTATTATTTTGTGATGCCGAATTTTATTTACAATTCTATTTTGCAAAAGTTGGCACACCATAAATAATGGCATGGTATTATTATTAAATGCATGGGTTTTCTCTAATTTTATGAATTTATTTAATTATTGCTATGAAATTAAATATTGTAACTGAAATTCTATGTATATAAATAGGTAAGTACACCAATTATGCCACACAACACACCACATGCCTGGTGAATTGAGAAGTGTTGAGCCAAACAATTTCTCTCTGGAATCCCCTTCTCTCCCATCTCAATAATGAGATACGTTCTTCAATGTTGAAGAATAAGTGATCAATAATGATCAACACAAGACACTCGCTTCACCACGCTAGCACCTAAAGAACGATCGGTGTCGATCGGAGGCCATTGGAGCACGTGTGGATCACCGATAGAGGGATTCTAGTTTGTATCCTTTAAACCGTAATGAGATAATCCAAAGGGGTCAATCTGAATGATCAACATCATCAATGAAGAAAAATAACAAAGATACAGGTATTATTTTTCTTTATGAAATTAATTAAATTAATTAAAAATATGATGTGAAAGTTCATCTCTAAAGGTTTCGAGCCTTTTTTTCTTTATATAAATCTTTGATTATATTCTGTGGAGACTGTATTTCATCATTGTATTGATCCCGAAATAATCATTGATCATGGTAAAAATCAAAATTGGGTACCGCTCGAAACTACACTTCCACTGTGCTTGGAACCTTTACTATAGAGGTGAAGGAATTCAACTAGAAGATGCTCACTTGATATCATATATCATTCCTAAGACCATCCTCAAACTTTCTTGACAGAAATAACTCATCACTTCCTGGGATAGCTGTGAGGTGATAAAACTCTATGAAGTGAGAAGAGTACTCCATGAATGAGAGAGTACCCTGCTCCATACTCATGAACTCTCGGGCTCGGTCTGCCCTCAAAGTCTCCAGGTCGAAGTGGTCATAGAAGGCACGCTGGAACTCATCCCACACCATAACCTTCTGGATTCTCACCTGTGAGATCAAATCCCACCATATCTTGGCGGAGTCCCGAAGCATATAAGTAGTGCGCTTCACCCTCCTCTGTGGAGGTGTCTCTAGATGCTCAAATATAGAAAGAATGGCCTCTAACCATGTCTTTGAAGCCTGAGGTCCTACTTCCACTGTGAAGGTGGGAGGATGCTACTGCTAGAAAACCCATGTTAATTCTTCCATTGACGGGGCAGGATACGGTGCTCCCTGTAACGTCAACATGAACCACATAAAGCCCTCTCAGAACTTTGCATTAGAACCTATGTCCGGAATGATGGCTGGTGACAAGACTGGCACTACAGAGGATATGTTGGTAGTCCCTAATCAGCCATGTCCATTGTCTGGTCACTTCCTTGTATCTGGCATACAACTGGAGGACATCCTGGTGGCATTAATCTGCAAGGTCAAGTTCACACCCTAGGACCACGATTTATCAAGGACTAAAACTTAGAAGTGCAAGAAATGAACATAAAAATTAAAGCATTCAAGTTTTTGAAAACATGGATAAATGGCGTGTATAACCCTTACACGGCAAGTTCCTTTGAGCCCTCACATGGGCGTGTACTTCTTCTAAAACTAGTCGTGTAACACCCCATACACACGGTGTGTTCTCCTAAGACATGGTGTGTACTTGATTCATTTCCCCTTTCCGAGTTCTTTTAAATGAATGACCCACATGGTTCTCCTAGGAAAGGACTACATAGCATGTTTGTGCCAGACATGGCATGTACCGCCTATGTTTCAACTGCCCATGTTGTTAGTCACACAGTTGGACACACGGCTAACTCTACACGACATGTAAGTCCGGTACACAGTGTGTGCTACCAAAGATTTTACAACCCCATTTTAAGCCCACATATCTAGTGACATTTTTAGAGACTACACGACGTGTACATATAGTACATGATGTGTACTTAAGAAAAACAGTTCCTTCCCGAAAAGAAGGATACATGGCGTGTATTTATAATCACATGTTGTGTATTCTGGGTTTTTCTAGACTGTAAGCCTCAGAAACTACTTTGGAACCCTGAAAATCATTAAAATTAATATTAAAGTTCCAAATTCTGATCTGTGAGGTCCCATACTTTCCACTAATGAAATCATGGCATCTTATACATGTCATATTCAAGCACAAAAAACCAATGGTCCATTAAATTCCGGTCCATGAGGGCCCATAAAACCTCAAGAACCAAGGTTTGGCATTCATTAAAACCAAATTTGACATATTATCAACACCATATCAAATAGCTTGTATTTTATCAAGGAGTGTATCACAACAACATGCATATCTAGCACAACATCTATCACGACAACATGAAATCAGTAATGCACCCTAAATGGCATGGAAAGGATGCATGACATGTGATTTAAAGCAAGTTACTATATTATGCATGAGATAGCATACCTTCATCTCATCAGGTTGAAACAGAACTAGAACCTCAATAATATCAAAAATAACCGCATAAAACATGTGAATCAACCAACAGTGAAATCAAATGAACTGTAATAATTGAAAAACCAGAAAAAAAAAATAACAATAATCGATGTAAATTGGATTTTCTCTATACATGGGTTAGCTACTCCCAGGCACAGATTATTACCAAGTAAAAATTCCATCCTATCCCTAAATATAGGCTCCAAATACTAAGTCAGTAAGAAAAGAACCTTCCTATAATACCACTTTGTAACGTCTCGGTTCTGGAAGCCGCCCAAGGGTGCCCCATATCTGATTGGTCACATGGCTTCAAGTGAATTTACCAAAATTCTAGAGGCTACAAACTAGCAGTGAGGGCCTTGGGTGTGATAGTGGGGAAACTATGCCCTAATTTGCAGAGTAACGCATTGGAAATAAACAGATAACAATTAAAGAAGTAGTAAAAACATGCAAGAAGTAAATAGAATAAGTAATAAACAACTGGAGCACATGTATATAAATGATGCATGGTATATATGTCTAGGAAAGCATTCAAACAAGTCACCATTCTGGAAGACTATACTAAATAGAAGTATAAGGAAAACAAATAGACTCCATCACCACCTCAAGCCTTAGATAGGTCACATGCTCTCCATCTCCACAGTAGTCAAGTACCTGATGTAGAAGGGCGTTTTCCCTTATCTAAACCTGTAACAATAAAATCTGTTTGGGCTCAAAAGCATGACATAAACAGGGTGTGAGATGAATCCCAGTAGGCAGCCACCCAAAGATATGTGCCTAACAGTCCGTGAATATATATGGTAGGCAATAAGCAAAATAAAGTAGTAAACAAGGAAGTACACAATGGTAAACAATCCTACCATCTAAATTAAATCCATTTCCATTGATTAGTTAAGTAACCAACAATCATAATTAACCCTCTGGGAAATACTCATAGCCTAACCCCTCTAGTTCAACCAATCAAACACAAGCAACCCTCTAGGAAGTACTCACAATTTAACCCCTTTGGTTCAGCTTTAGAAAATACACTATGAGGAAGCACTCAACGCCAATTCCCCCTGTGGTCTCGAATCAGTAACTATAGACACTCTGGGGAAGCACTCAATGTCTAATTCTCTCTGTGTTCTTATAAAAAGGAACTACAGACACTATTAGGGATCACTTACATCCATCCCCCTTATGGTCTCACAATGTAAAGTAAACAGACACTCTAGAGAAGCCCTCAAAGTCCATTCTTCCCTATGGTCTACTACACCAGATTCGTATAGCCCTGTGTAAACAATCATGCACAAACTGTATATAGCAGACAAAGTAAACCTCAAGAACTACTTGGATAAATAGTCTATATCCTATCACATCATATCAAATAAAATCACTCCATCCTAACAATACTAGGCATGGAAAACAAAATGTCTTAATAGGTAATGCTAGACCAAACGATCAGAATAAACCAAGCATGGGAAAACACAGACATAGCATGGAAAATAACTATATTTACAATCATAAAACCTCTACTCAAGAACACAAGGTATAGAATGAAATAATAGGGCTAAAAACAATAAAAATTCAATACCCTGAATAAGGGTATTGGACACTTTTTCACATATAACTCAAACACTAACTATGAAAAGGCCCAAAACACCTACCAATATGTTGTATGAACGATATACATGAACCTTAGGCCTTGAATCACCCTATAAATCTATTGATCTAAAAAACCTATAAAAGCATTCAACTGAGGATATCTCACGAAAGAGGAGGAATCAGGAAGTGAGGCTCTAGAACAAGGAAGAGCTTACCGTGGAAATTCCAACATAATTGATGGTAATCGATTCAGAGAACGGTTGGAGATTTGGGGGCTCAAAGAAGAATCATTGGACACAGACACTCTTGAATGAGTCCAACCATGAATAAGGGTGTTCTGTTGATTAGATGTGACCTCGGTCCGTTTAATGAAATAAAAAAATTACATGATCTGTCTTTTAAAAGTACACGGCATGTGCTTCCCTTCACCGAGCTCTGCTTTAGGTGGTCTCCAGGTCACCCCACATGGCCATGTGTTTATCCATTATATGACCAGCACACGTCTACCCATAGAAACTGAGTAAACGGTGTGTACTTATAAGTACATGGTGTGTACTCCTGAAATTTCCAGAAACTCCTCTTTTTCTCAAAAACACAAGAAAACAAGATTCAAACCTGAAAAGAAGATCCAGGTACTAAAAAATAGTGTCCCAATAACTCATAAAAATAAATAATAAGTTGTAAATTATAGAAATAATTCCATATAATTGTTTTTACACAATTTGCAAGGTTATTTTACACCTTATATTCTAACAATAACCACTAAGTAAAAAAAAATTACCGTAATCACTATAGTTCATTTTAATTGTTTTCACTAATCACATTGGTAAAAATTTATGTTTTCTTTATTATAAATTATAAAATATTATTATTAAAATTATGGAATTAATTTTAAAAAATTTATTTCACATAAGTGTTATAATTTAATTGAATAATAATACCACAAATGTGACAAGAAAACAATTTTTTAAAGTAAAAATGTTCAAAAGTTTACAATGTTCTATATCAAAATTCAACATTAAAATTATTAAAATGACCTAAATTGGATTAATAGATCTATAATTGAACTATTTTTTACTGTAAACCTAATTATACATATATTTTATCATTATAAATTATTTAAAAAAAGGTATTTTTCAATTAAAATTTAGTATTTTCATTATTCATTAAAAAATGAAACTTCTCAGAAAAATGTCAAAAAATCAACCCAATATAATTTTGATATTACACTTTAAAAAATGAATTTTATTTCTTAAAATAATTTTTCTAAAATTTTTAAAATATTATTTTAAATTCTGAAAATTAGGATCAAATAAAACATCTTTATGAAATGATATTGTTTTTTACAAAACATTTCTTTATCTTTTGAATGATTCTTATTTTATTTATAATAAATAGATAACTAAAAAACATGTGAAAAACATAAATTCTCATAATTTAGAAAAAACTATTAATTACCTCTATTATAATGCCTAGTAAATAATTATCGTATTAAATAATATTAATAACAATAATATATTGTAGTTTTATAAAACTCAATATTTTTGTATAACACAAACCAAACATAGATTTGTGTGCACCACATGATAAACTCAGATCTTTTTTATCATAAGATTAAAATTTATTTTCTTATAAATAAATCTTAACTTTGTGTAGCATTCAACTCAATCCATCAAATAATTTTAATTTATTCGAAAAAAAATTATTCATAAAAACTATGAGTGTTAAATTCTAACCCCCTTAAAATGAATTTCTCCAATAAAATTAATCTAGGACATAAAAGGTTTAATATGTGAAAGTTTATTTCATAGAACCCAAATCATAAAAATGAATACTAAAACTTCCTTTAAAAAGGTAAAATATGAATCATAATGGTTACTCAAAGTAAATAAGAACTATGTTTCCATATAGGAGAACATAAGTGGGAAGTAGAGGTTTCTACACAAAAGAAAAACATAAATAATTATAGAGAGTGATATAGATCACTGATTACAATAAAGTGGGTGATCTAGATAAAGTTGAGGATTACAAAACCATAAATTTTTTATGATCTAAGGGACCATTTGTTTCATCATAAATGAAATCACTAGGATAAATTCTTTGTTTCAATATACTTTTCTTAATGTAGAATACATTTCATGTGAAGATATTATTACTTGATTTAATTCTATTTCATAAGCACAACCCTACCCTTGGGTTGTGCCTTGATCAATTTACACTTTAACTCTTACTCTGAGAAAGAAAGTGAGATTTTTTATGATAGAAGAATAAATAGATCATAAGATCCATATATAGAATGGTAAGTCATAACATCTATCTCTCATTATTGACAAATAAAGTTTTTTAGAAATTTTTATCCAATATGCCTAAATCACTATATGGTTAAATAATACATTAATCTTTAAAACCACATTCAAATTTCAATGTAAACCATTCCATAAATGGTTATCCTTATGACACATTCATAAAATTAAAATCCAAAACATGATAAATAAGGTGTCTAAATTTCTCAAAATCAATATAACATTAATCCTCCCTATATCATAAAGTATCTCATTATATTCACATACACAACATGTGAATACCGTCATCATGTATTATCTTCAATCATGGTAATGATATTAATTTCTAGAAAACCATACTGAACATAATAATTCTTCCACATTTATTGTATAAAAACAAAAATTATTGAATATATTCCATAGATACAATAATTTTTCTAAACTCCACCAATAGTATTTTAAACTACTTTGTAAGATACTTCTTTATCAGTTCTGAGGTCATCGATACTATCCAATTTACTTTATCTAAATCTATCATTTCTCTATCCTTACTAAACACTATTTTCTAAGTATCTAAAAAATATAAAGGGGTACCTTCCCATAATAAAAATATTACCTTTCTATTAATTAACTTTTCCAGTCTATCTGTATCATTCAAAATATTCATTCAAATCATTAATGAAAAAATTATGCTGAAAAGTCCTTATATATTTCACAATTCATAATTTATTAGTATAATATACATATATATATATATATCCTTAAACTTTAATTATTATCATGTAATTGTTCCTTCCATGGTCTAGAAGTAAATTATGAGGACAAATAATTGAGTTGGGAAATTCCCATATCCTCTATAGATAAGATGTTTAACTCCTAGGAATTTTTTATCTCTATATCCCTTTTTCATATAGATAACATCTTCCTCTCCATTAGAGATATTCCATAAATTTTGTTTCCACCTTATTGACATTTAGAATGAAAATTAATCATTAGTATATGTTCATTACTGCATGAACTTTGATCAAATTCCACATTCCATTTATTAAGAGTTTTATAAATCTCACTGAAGATCGCATTGCTAATCATATATCATGATACCTGATTATTCATAATCTCAATATCTTTCTATCGATTCATCATCTAATTTTTTTCTCATAATCAATGAAATTTCCACTAGATTCAATTTTAACATGATTCATTCAGGTTTATCCATCGACTAAAACCAAAATCGTAGTTTAGGAAACACTAATCATAGTGGGGAACCACATAATAATGAAAAATCACTTATAGGATGTCTAAATTATGAGACATTATTTATTATATGAAACCTTATGTTTATACCATGTAATTTATAGCATATTCTGTTTAAATTATTCATTATGATTCATAAATAGTTTGTGAATTTACAAAGCATATACCCCGAGAGTCTCAAACTAGGTGTGTAGCAATGACCGATGTCATGTACATGTTCCCTATTGAGTCTATATCAATACATTTTATTGGGGATTTCAACCCCTATGTACATATATGAAATAGCCACAACCACTTGTAGTATCCATATAGTGATATAATTTCTTGGAAACCAATCTCTAAATCATTTACCAAAATTCCAGTACAGTTTCCCAAACATTGACTCATCCTTAGACTTATCATTAGAGACATCCCTAGACATATACTTAGAAATAAGCTTAGGGAAATCACTAAAGTATTCTCATTTTTAGTTTTAAAAGTTTTATGAAACCATTACTTTGACACCCACTATAGAGACCATGTCATCTCATACATGGATATTACATCATTTTAAATGAATTTTCAGGACATTACAAAAGTATATCCCCAGGGACTATAATAGTTTAGTGTCTTTGGATACTTGGAACACAATACTCTAACTTTATAAAAAACTTCAATGCTTCCTACAATGATAATCCCATTTAGTACTCTTATAGAAAACATTTCTTTATAAAATGGAAAATAAATCATAATAAAGGTTGATCATAGATGGTTAGTGATGGTAAATAAAGGAGATGTGTAGTCATAACATGAATATAAGCATGTGAGAACATGGTAATAACATTTAAAGACCATACCCTATATATAAATGATTGAGAACATGAGTAATGGAATAAATATTGGTAGATAATAATACATGAATTATTAGGGAATTAAAATAATAATCCATGTGAGCATAAAATAGTAATAAGGCATGGAATTATAGAAGAAACATCATCTAATGACATTGTGAACATGTAAAAATAGAAACATATTCACTAATTAAGTTAAGGACATGAAATCAGACCCTCTAATATACTTATAGAAATGTAACTAGGTCCATAAATAACATTGCATACATTTAATCAAGTTCACACATAACATCATAGTAGTCAAGGTTCACTCCTAAGACCATCATAGAGGACAAAGTCAATTATGATACTAAGTTCACACCTCATTAAATCTATACCTATATAATGATATATATAAATCATTACCCAATGAATCAGAGTTATATTTGGATTAAAAAATCATGTAAGATATAACGGGCTCAAACTATGTTATCTAGGATTCCTTATCATATATATTGTAAAAGCATTACCTGATGCTATTTGGTTCACACTGTCATATAATCTACAATGAGCTTACCTGAAACTATATAGGACACCCCATCATATAATCTATAACAGGATTTACCAACATTATCTTGTCCACACCATCATATAAGCTATAATAATAATACCAGATGTTATCTGGCATACACCAGTGTATAAGTAATTTTTAAGAACAATAACATAAATAATGTACAAAGAGGTCTCATATCATCATAAGAACTCATAAAGACATTCATTATTAATTAATAACCTAATTAAACCTTGGGAATGAAATGATTTTCATGTTAATATCATTAAAACATGATTATACCATGTAAAAAAATAGCTTTCATGATTATCTTTTTAGAACATGACAGACATGTTGAAATTAAATGTGGTCTATAAACATCATTCCATAAAAACATAAACCATTAAAAGAAAGAAAATGAATGGTATTAATGGATTATATCCCTTGTAATGCATAGATAAAACCAATATATGTCATATTAAATGGAAAATAACTTTTAAATGATCATTTAAAACAATTTATTAGGAAAATATCCTTTCTACATTGAAACACCTTCTAAAACATAACCATTTTGAAAACATTTGTCTTTTAAAATAACCTTGAAAAGATTAAAAGAAAACCATAAAAATTATTTAAAACACTTTATAATCCATAAAAAATTTAGAAATACTTTTCATTAAAAATTATCTTAAAATATAATTTATTAAAATTTTATAAAACATCAATATAAAGCATTGTTTAGGAAGATAACTGATTTCTGGCCGAAGAGATAAATAAAGTCATGTTTTCTTAAAAAAAATTTATTAATTATCTTATGAACCAAAGAGTGTAAAATGGTATCATTACATGATTATTTAATGAATAAAAATAGGATAATAAAAAAATGAGAATAATTGAGTTTTAGATGATGAGAATTTATAATTGGAGACTTAATTATAAACAATCCCAATAAAAATGAGATTGTAACGTAGCGTCTTTACCACTTTGGTAATGTTGAATCATAGGATCCATTAAGTGATAACATAAAATGTAGAAGGAAATATAATAAGGATAAGTAAATTAATGACATTTCATGTCAAAGGGACTGTATATACACCTTATAATGGAATATAGGTGCATAACATAATGTATGTCTCAAAGAAAGACAATTGAGACAAAAAGCCCTTACCTATTTGGTAACTTTTGAACTGTAAACCCCATGAAAGAGAGAACATAAAATGGATAATTAAATCCAAAAAAAATTAAGGTTAATAATCATAAAATATGTTCATGGGGAGTATATACACTACATCAAAGAAATATATAGTGAATATGGTAGTTGTCTTGCATAAAATAAAAGGTGAAACAAAAATTCATTAACATATATCTTGAAATCCATCATAATAATTAAATATTCCTTTATAATAAATATATGTTTATTATAGATATATCACATAGTCATATTAATATATTTCAGATATATATTATTTTATTATGACTTTATATTACCTTTTTATTGACAATTTCAAGTTAAAGTTATGTTTTAGGTAATAACTGCATTATTTTTCATATATTTTTTGTCTTATTATTATTGGTCCTCTTAGATCATGATTTAATCATATACATAATGATAAAAATTACATAAATATATTATATATTCATTATATATGTATTTAAAATACACTGTAAATGATAGAAATGGGAAATGAAATACACCGTTCATGGAGACGGTAGGTCGTACATATGCAACAACGTTGTTTCTGTTCTCTTATCATATTGAATGAAATAAAATTAAATGATATATAAATGTATATTATCATTTAAGTAGATTTTTATATTATATATATCACATATTTCTATTAAACTTGTCCTTAATATATTCCATGTAAATTGTGAATGAATCACATCACTTTACGAGGTGATACTCCATCGTACACATGAACACCCATTATCGTATTCCAAAAAAATGGAATCTAAGAAGTTATGTGTTATATAATAATAAAATAAGTATAATGAAATCATAAATATAATGTTTTTTTCAAATATAAACATCATTTTAATCATTATTCACAACCTTAATAGGTGTTAATGGAAAATCAATGACATCAGTTCGTAAGAAGGTTGTTTTCCATACACACAAATGATGATTTCCCAGTATATTTGATGGAATTGTGTGTGATTTTTGGTTGAATACTTAAAATAATAGAATATTATTATATTAAATATATTGAGTTTATTATATAATCATGATATTAAAATAATTTAAGGGGTTTAAGGAATAAATAAAACAAAAAAAGTGTGTTGATGAATGTCACCAATTATTCATGTATCTTATTTTGGTTTACATCAAATGAATTCCATGGTTATATTTCCTCCAAAAATAAGGATTGTTGTATTAGAGTAGGTAATTTTAGAATTGATTTTCTGAGGTATTCTCAGAGCCAACTGGCTTGATAAGTTTTATAAGTTGGGGATAATGATTTCATTTTTATAGTTGAGAAGGAGTGGTATTCTTGTAAATACTCAAATATATTTACTATTGGGAGGTCTCCCTTACCTTGTGTGGATTAAAATTTTAATAATAATGGATGAAAGGGTTAATTTTGTTGATAAATACCAAAAACACACAAAAATTAAAGCATTTCTATAATTTTCTTCCTTACATTCTAGGTTTCCCTATATTTTCCATTTTATTTTTTATTGAGCTAACAAATTTAAAAAAAAATTATTTTTTCATTAGGAATAAATTAAAGGGATTTATATTAGAAAATTTAGATATATTGATTATATAATTTGATATCAAATTTATAAAAAAAATCCATTATGTGTTGTCAATTATTTTTAATATAATCGCAAGTAACTCGCTAAAACACTTCTTTAACCCTAACCGCAATAACAATGTTTTTACAATTTAGGGGTGAGTATTTTCATTATGAAATATAAATTTTCCTATTAATAGACCATATTATATATTTATTAACATTTAAAAATTACTTTTCATAATATATTAATTTTAATAATTTTCAATCATTTAATAAAATATCATTTATTATAAAATAACAATAATATCAATTTTAATATTATTTATTTGATTCGAATTAAAAAAATATAAAAATAAAATTATATAATTTGAATATATTATGTTCACAAATTTTTAACAAGATATATTCATCAAAAAAATAAATGGAAGACAATAATTCATTTAATTTTCTTCACTTTTATTTTTTTAGTATCATTTATTTTATTTAATCATTAACTAAATAAGCAGTAGTTTGGCATTTCATAATAATTTTAATTAAATAATTCATCTATAAAAATTTAAGATAACATATTATGATAAAAACTAATTTTTATTTCATAATAATATATAAAATCAAAATTATGAGTTTTTTCATATCCTAATGATTTATAAATATTAATGGCAAGTAAGGTTCCTTTTGTTGTATTTGTCTTTACTTAACTTATTATATAAGTCACTTTCACATAATTTTATAATAATAACTCATAAAAATATATAATAATGTTTTATTTGTGGAACTATATCCATCCAATGGGTGTCAGACAAGTTGGTGGGTCATTTTACACCTTATATTCTAAGTTTTTACACTAAGTAAACTCATTTTTACGAAAATCATTGTAAATAATTTTAACTAATCACATCGGTCATAAAATATGTAGGAATTAGTTGAAATTATAAATTATGATGATTCCAAATATTGAATCCATTTTTACAAATTCAATTCATAAAAGAGGAATAATTTATTTAAAAATTAATCTCACCGACGTGACTAGAAAATGGGTTTTTTAAGTGAACTTGTTCAAAAGTTTACAGTTTTTTTTAAATCAAAAATCAATATTAAAATAATTCAAATGATATAAATTGGATTATTATATGTATAATTGAACTATTTAAGATTTAAAACCTATTAAAAAATATTTTATCATCATAAATTAATTAAATGAAATGGATTTTTCAATTAAAATTTAGTATTTTATACTATTCAATAAACAATTAATAATCTCAAAATAATACCAAAAAATCACCCTAAGATAATTTTTATATTAATAATTAAAAAATGAATTTTTTTTTAAATAAATTTTTTAAAACTATTAAAATTTAATTTTAAATTATATGATTCAAGAATTATTACACTGTCTTTTAGAAAACATACTTTTTTTCAGAAAACATTTATTTTTTTAAAATGAATATTATTTTATTTCTAATAAATATATAACTAATAAAGATATGAAAAATATATATTTTCATTAGTTATTTTAACCTATTTCTACTAAAATTCTACTGGTTATGTGATAAATATCATATTAAATCAAAATATTAATAGCATATTCTAGTTTTTTAAAACTCATTATTGTGTGTATCACAAGAAAAAATTATTTTTTCTTGTACAATAAGTGAAAATTAGTGGTCCATTTAGTGAAATATTGAAATGGTGTTTCTTAAAATAAAATATTAACTTTTTTGTCGCATGTAACACAATCCATAAAATAATGTTTTTTTCATTTGAAAAATAATAATTCATACAAAAATATCGGTGTGATAGGTTCTTCGATGGGTTTCTTCCAATGTGGGAAGTCAGGGAATGTTCTACTTCAAATGAGTATTCTATAAAGAAGTGTTGGGAATTTGGATAAATGGTATATCTAGATAGGTTTTATAGGAATCCTTTCCGAACAACAAGGATTTAGGGACAGATTCATACTCAGGGATCTGATGTAGGATTAGGAGTGATACTAGGAGTTTGTAGCCGATATTCGATTATACACATAAGTCATGAATGGGAGAGAGGTTTTCCCATAAGTGGGGTTAGTCTCCAGTTTTTGGTGTATATCTACATGGAGGTTATGCATCAGGTAGTCAGGATTCAAGAGAGGTTCACACCGTTGCATTTCAAGGTGTAGAGAAGGCCAGGGAGAAGATGATGTTTAGGGGTATTCCTTGATTGGGTGTGACCTCTTGCTTATTTTTTTAGCATGGACAATTTACTGTATGAGGTTAATGTGTGATAACTTATTAACTAGGATCTGGATAATATTTGGTAATTAGTTATGATGTGTAGATTGATTTATGTGTGTATGCATCAAGACTATAATGAGAATGAATATATATATATAATGTAGAATTTCTTTTGATTATTAAATGTGATGTAGGATCTTTGGGAATCTTATGAGACATAGGATTGATGGGAGTCATGTATCACATGTTTAGTATTGAGTATCTGATGAGGTGGAGTATTTTATGAAAGTCAGGTTTGACACATGAGTAACAAAGAACCTGATGAGTTTCAAGAATAATGTTATGTCATGGGAGGACTTTTATGTCTAGGGATGGTCGATGGAACCATTAGAATACTTCATTTGTGGGTTGGGAAGAGACTGGGTAGGTAATTCCTTAGGTGGGGAGCTCCATAATGGGAATTTAGCATGACTAAAAATAGGGTTAGACTAGGATACTATAAATGAGATGGGTTTGTTCGGTACCTTCTCCAGATAAATCCACATATCTTGAGGAAAATCTATCTTATGATGGGAAAATTTTTACATATTAGGATTTTTAATGGGTCATTTTTTTCAAATGAATTTTAATTTTCAGTTTTGTGGATGGGACAACTGTTAATTTTGGGTTTTGGGACGTACTTTTGCGATTTTAAACACTTTAAGGTGTTATTTGTGTATGGTTTTTAAGGCTTACTGAGTTCCCTGAGATTTTGTATTCATTTTCTTAGTGTAGGGATTGGATAACCCACTTTTGGTAAATGTTTAAAGAGGATAAGGTTTTATATAACTATTTGGCCAAAACCATGCAGCCCCTTCCAGGAAACCGTGTACTGAAGTAAAGGTGTTCAGATTCACCTTCACGGTTGAAGCATAGTTTTCCAAACATTGCATCCAGAATGTGTGATGTGTCTCTTCCTTTAGATAGTGAGAAAAATATAGTTAGAACTCGGTTTTCCAAACCATGTAGTAAGTATGTAGATTTTTAAAGATTCCATAATGATTGTTTCTCCCCTTCCATCCTTAAGAAGGCCTCTCACATTTCATTCCTCCCAGACATGCTCCTCCCCTCCTACAGCCATGGATATCTCCTTCCCCTCTTCTATGATTTGGCCTCTTAAATCAATGTGATATCTGATTATTGTTCTATTTTTAGTGTTAGATTTTTCTTGGTATGATCTTCAAAAATATTTCTTTTTTTCCTCATTTATCTATTCATTCAGAATGTTAAATTTGTGTGAGCTCATTTTCTCAATTTTTATGTCATGTGTCTAAAACTCCATTTTCTTCTAATACAGATTGAGTTAGTGTTTGTTATTTTAGAAGTTATTTTCTACGATTCTAATTAAGGTGGTTCCAATATTTTTCCCAAAATATATAGGTGTTATATGGTGAGATATTAAATAATCACATGTGGACTCTCCAGGTGAGACTATAAATTAATTAATTATCATCATTAAAAAATTTAATTGATTTTATGGGATGACGTTGGTAATTCTAGAGTCTATTTAAATTTGATATTCCGAGTAAGGGGGTTTTCAAAAATTAAAAATTTTAGGCTAGTTGTTCAATTTAATATATTATAATGTGATATGAATAAATTGGTTCAATAAAAATTTGATGAGAATGATTTAATATACATTTGGTGATTCAAATCACTAGGTTTAGTCAACATGGTTCATCGGGTTTAGTCGATGAGTTCTTCAGGATGAGGGAATGGCTTATGGGATTTTATATGGTGTTGAACATCGTGAATTGGGTGACATGGTCTCATGTGGCTATGATGTTTCCTAATTGTATGTATTAGAAAATGATGGTTATTTTCTCTCATCGTCATTGGATAAAGAGGTAATTGGATTCATGGTCACACATGTTGGACTCAGTCGAGGTGGTGTTAACCACCCATTATTGGTGAAGGCTGCAGTAGTCATAAAATATTAGGGGATTATATTGACCATTAGTTATGGATGAGGTACACTCTATAGAAATCCATATTTGATGGTAGACGAGACCATCTGTTGGGGGATTAAGCTCACTGAATACATTTGTACTGATGGGATGGGATTAATGAAGGATGTATATCAATGTGCCTTGTGACATTAGGATGTTCAGATAATGATCCATTATTATTTATTAGAGTATGGATATCATTGTGCCATGGGATATCAAGTTTTTGATTTGAACATAACCTGAATAGAGGTATGAGGGACCTGGGTTGTAAAGATGTAAATGTTAATGAGATTCCAGCTAATATATTGGTGAAACATGAGGTGTCTGATGAATAATAATAATGGTGACATTTATGAGGTTGATATATTATGGTTCTTTTGGTAGGACTACCTGTAGATATATCACTCTACTTAGGCATTGTCCAAAATAGATAAAATGATCACTTGTGGTTGTTGAGAACAAGTGGATAGAGATTTAAATTATTATGCTAGAGATTCTTCTATTTATTAACGTATTTATACACTACATAATTAGGTATGTAAGATAGGAACACATTGGTTGTGGTCTACTAAGTTCATACTCACAACCTATGTGGGCCCCTCAGGATGCATGTAGACTTTATGGTTTTGATATGAGGAAAATTATTAGTCTCAAGATATGGATTGTAGTGATCAGAGATGTATAGTTATTTTTTTAGGGGGTTTTCTTTGACTCGTGTCTATAATGGTGGATCCCCTTAGGCACGTTGTCTCATTCGTGTTTGTTTGGGTTGGTTTGGATAGTGTCTACAATGGTGGATTCCCTTGGGCACGACCTTATATTGTTTCTCTTTTTCAGTTCTCACTTATCCAAAAAGTGTTTAGTAATGAAAAAATGAATTTTCAGTTATATACGTACATATATGATTAGTCTAGGGAGACCTTACATGACTATTTTGTGTAACCTTTATTTATGTGACTGTTTTTTCAACAAATGGTGTAATTTTTTTGGTCTTGTTACTATTGTGGTTCTTTTTAAATTCTTCTTCTCTGTTTATTCTTTTTTTTTCATTGTTATGGTGTTTATTAAATTTTATTATACATACATACATATATATATTTGTGGACCATTATTATTATCATCACTTAGAGTATAATCTCCCCAAAATAACCTAATCATATTGTCACATCTAGTTGGGACCCTTTTCCATATGGGTAGGCACTCCTAAGGCCCAATTTCAACCACTTCAATTCATAAATAAAGTGAAAAAATGGGTCGGGTGCTACAATAAATTATCATATCATAACATAACCCACAAAAAATAACCTTCGAAAAAATATCATAACTGTAATAACAAACTCGCAAGTTAAATAATAATGATGGTATCATTCATGTACCCAAAAAATAACAATTAACATCAAAGGATTTTATAATGGATGAAAAATCTCATTAAAAGATTACTGAAATATTTTTGAGGAAAATTCCATTTTCATTTTGAAATAATTTAATCAAAATCTAATAATTTATAAAATATTGTGGAATATTATTTCATTGAAAATAACCATGGAATCTTGTTACAGTTTATTCAAATCATTGAGAAGTTGTGATGGAGGGAAATTATGTTCAATCCTTATAAGTTAAATGAAACCCATTCTTTTCACACATTTTTAAAAAGTAAAAAAGTACCTCATTTGAAATATGAAAATAAGATTCATTTTTTAAAAAAAAATAAACAAATAAATGAGGGAAAATTTCCATTAAATGATCATAGTATATTATTAAAACCATTTAGGAATTCATTTTTACAAAAAATGGATACGAAAAAAAATATTCCCAACTGAATAGTAAAACATAGTAAATTTTCCTTAAAAAACATCTGTTTGTTATCAAGACTATTTAAATAGAGAAAAATGGAAAGAAAAAAATAATTATTTAAAAAAACTATAGAATTATACAAATTAAAGTGATTAATCAGATAAGGATCACATAATTTCATCTTATTTAAATTCAACCATACACAATCCTGATTAAAATTTTATCGAAGCGTTAATATCTTACCACTTTGGTATCTTTTGAATAATAATCCCCATGAAATAAATGAATTAAAATGAAACTTTAAATATAGTGATTATAAAGTTATTCATTATATAACATTTCATGGGGGATGTATAAGCACATCATAAAAGAATAAAATATATCCCAAAGAAGACAATTTGAGATAAAAAACCCTTACCTCAAATCCCTTAATTCTTCATACATGTTTGAAACTAATTATAATAATTATACATTTATTATACATTTATTATACATTTATTATAAAACAATAATCATATATATTATACTATATATTATTTTCTTATAAAATCATATCACCATTTATTATCAATTATTTATAAAAATCATTGTTCCTGGTGATAATTGTTACGTTTTTCATGAATTTTTTGGTTTAGTGGTCATGATATTTATAAATTCATTGTGGTTACATCATGTATGTAATTTTAAACATGATATTATATTATAAATATTCAATATATAAATATTATCTCATCCATAAAATGTATATATATAAAAAATAAATTAGATTGTTCATAGTGACGGTATGTCATACGTATGCATGACCGATGCCTTCAGTGTTTGATGGATGGAAAATAGAATGGTAAAAATTAATTCTCCTTCATAGAACCATTATTATATAAAATAATTCACATATATATTCTTCAAAAATATCTTAATTACCATCTATGTAATGAAAAAATAGATAATTGAATCACATCACTTCATGGGGGAGGCGGTCCACAGGTACACACTAGAAACATTATCAATTTACAATGGATTAGAAGGTCATAAAGAATAAATGGTATTTTAATTAAAAAATATTAATTATTTCATCCATATTAAATATTAACAATATAATTTTCATAATAACCATCCATTAATGATGATTATGGAAAATGAATTTTATCACTACATGGAGACGGTATGTCGTACATATGCACGAGCGATACTTTCACTTTCTGTGTAATGGAAAGAGGGTGAATAAAGGTGGTATCCTAATCATGTAAAATTTTTATTATATTTATTATAAATATGTTATTATTTTATGAATAATATAATTCATTTGTAGTATGTAAAAAAATTAAAAACAAAGTTATTATTTAAGGAGATTAAGTATTCTTTGAAACAACTCCTATAGATATCAACATAATAGCCCTGGGGTTAGTCTTCTAGAAATACCATCACCTTTATAATGTTCCTAGAAAACTTTATAAGTAAATATTTTAGTTTTAAATCTATATATTAAGATCAATGATGTTTTAATAAGATTAATGATGGGGCCCTTTTTCAATTGAGGGGAGGGTACTCTTGCAATTTTTGAAAAGATTAGAACTTAGTAAATTCATTTTATAGTAAAATGATTCCAAGTTTCTATAGATTTGACTATAAGGTAAAACTGGTGTTAAATAACATAATCCAATAAAATTTATATAGATTTATGTGGTCTTTCTGACCATATCTTTTTTTGTTACCCACTTAGTTAATGTATTTTAACCCTAACTATAGTAACAACTTTTTCACTTTTAATGGGTTATAATTTTACTTATAAGGATAAAATTAGCTCATAAATAGAAAATGGATGGAATATTCAACAAAATAATATCCACCTTGTCCTCTTTCATTGTTTTTAAATTTTTTAAAATTTAATTAAATTTTATTTTTCAAGTGTCATATTACTATTTTGTTTAAATTATTCAATTAATTTCACTTTAAATACTCCAAGAAAAAAAATTAAAATAAGATTTATTCATTTAAAATATAACTAATACATAAAATATTTCTATAAAATTCATATGAAACATTAAGTAATATATAAAAGATTATTTTTAATGTTTTAAAATAAATCACTTGATTTATCAACTACAAGCACAAGCATAGTGTTAGAATTACGTAACCATTGAACGTCATTATTTCATAACTAACAATTAAAAATAAATTTCCATCAAAATATTAAATTAGTTTAGTTCATTATTTTCTTTTATATTCATTTGATATTTATTTTTACTCACATATATTTCATAAAAACTTATTTAATATATCATATTGACTTTTTTGTTCTTGTGCAAGAATATCACAATAATTTTGATAATCCACAGGATATATATCTCCAAAATTAGATTATAAGCATGAAAATCATAAATATTACTTAATATTTAATAAAAATTCTTTTTATGGACTTATTCTTTCTCAAATATCTTTATCCAGACACCAAATTTAACATTTCATGTGTTGTGGAGGCACTGTATTGGTATTAAAAATAATTTTCATAATTATCATGAAATAAATTATAATTTAAATGTTTTAATTAATTTATTTATTATTTTTGTACTATTATATCATTATTTATCCTTTCCAAAAGTTTCATAAATTTTTATATTATGTTTATGTCTTGGTGATATAATAAAATATACCATATTTCAAAAAAACTTTAATTTTTAGTATTCATCAAAAAATTTACTACATCAGAAAAATAAAAAAAAAATTATCCTTGGAAAATTTTGATTTTATTAAACCAAAAATAATTTAAATTTAGTAAAATTAAATTCCTTTATGTGACATAAATTTCTTTTAATATATATTTTTAAAACACAATGAAAGAATATTTTTTTAAAATACATTATTTCAGTAAAAAATGAATTTATACCAAAATAAATTATAATTATGAATCTTATATAATTAGTTATATCATTTATAAAATAAGGGGTACTATTTAAATTTTAGATTAAATTTATAATTGGAAAATTAAATGAAAGTATTACAAAAAAATGCATAAAACAATATTTTCAATATTCGCTAAAAAGTAATATTTTTTGAAAAATCACAAAATTTCACTATAAGAAAATTTTGATATTATGATTTAAAAATTTAATTAAATTTATAAAATACCTTTTATAAAGTTTTAAAAAATAATTATAATATTTTTTCACAAAAGAAAACAATCAAATTTTTTTTGAAGAAAACATATACTTGAATAAAATTTGACATTAGTGGATAAATTTGGGATATTATTTATTATGTATTTATCAATATATATATATATATAATGTGTTTAATATTATTCACACCTTCCAATTTAATGTATAGTTTATAACTATAATAGTTAAATAATATTATTTCATAGTTTTTTAATGCTTAATGTTGTGTGTTGTATATGTTATTGAATATAATGTTTTCTTTTAAAATATTTATGTGTTATAATTAATAAGGTATTATAGAAAACATAATAAAGGTTTCCTATTGGAGCATTTTTTTTAATACAATTTTTAATTTTTTTAGATCTCATGTATCATATATGTTTTTAGAATTTATCATTTTCCAATCTCTTCAACCTAGTTCTGTTACATGATGTTTCAAACAGAAGTTGGTAAGGAAAATAAATTAAAAGTTGTGATTAACAACCCATTAAATTGAACCTGATGTAAATTAAAATTTAAAAATTCAAACACCAGTATTCCAATGTATTCTCATATATTTCTTTTCATTATCCAATAATATCTTATACTTTATCCATTTATCATTTATTTAAATATCACAACCCTTGGTTTGGTTATATATGTTTCAATTCATGAGTTATAGAGTAAAACACATCATATGTTGATTACTGGAACATTAGGTAACCAAAACATAACTTTAATAACCAATTTATATCTTCCCATATTTTAAATGGGTTCAATATAGGAGTTTTCTAAGTAAATTACTAGAATCATTAAATAACCAACCCCACAAAATTATTAAAATCCATAGTACATACAATTTAATAGCATGTATAATCCATAAAAAATAAGTAAAACACTAGAATATACTAATCTCAAGAAACTAAAAATCATATAAAACACATGGATGACATAATATTCTTATGTTCAAAACATGGTGAATGAATAGAAACACCCTCTTTTCATACTAGAAAAGAGTAAAAATACCTTTAACCAGTAAAATCAAATCCAATTTCACTAATCAAGGTATAAAACTACAAAGTATAAAAGAGAAATTAATAAAACAATTCCACACATATAAACTTTTTTCCTCTATATATATGTCTGTAACTACTATGAAATCAGTTCATTACCAATACCACGTAGCATCCTAGTCTTATATCTATCACAACTAAACATTAATATGAATGAAAAAACATCTTTAATCCCATTTTGTAACACCCCAGTTTGGAAGCCACAACAAAAATTCCCTAAGATAGTGTGTTATAAGGCCTCAAGTGCATCTCTCTTTATTCTATAGGCTTATAACTAGAAGAGAGGGTTCATAAGTGGTATACTGGGGAGATAATATGTACTTTTTAGATTCAAATACAAGAAAAATATAGAAAATATAGTATAACTCAAATCTAAATAAAATAAATCGATACTAAACTATAAAATAATATCCAGTGTGATAATATAATAATGATATAAAAATAGGTAGGGAAGTGAATAAAAATTCATAAATATAGTATCATAAAAATTAAATGAAAAACAACTAAAGATGAAAAATACCCAGAGATATCCCAAGTTCCTTCTCGGTTACCATATATAATTTGAAAACCTAGACAATAAACCATAAAACATCAACCATAGGAAATGCTTGGAACATATAACCTATAAAAAAGGAGCTTATAATTGGGTATCCATATGCCATGGATGCCTGAGAAGGGTGTGTGTATAAATTAGTAGGCCAACAACAATGATTTATAATGAAAATAAAATCTGGTCATGTAAATAATAGTGGTTTGTTATATATATAAATAATAATGTAAGAATAAAAATGTTCATTTAAAAAAAAGGTACCAATTCATTCCTTGGGTCTTAATGAGACAAATTTGGCAATCACTGACCACATGAACCTATGATGGTCTCTAAACACTTATTTTCTAATATGACCAACTCTAGTTCTATGTTCAATTACTGAGATGAACATGATCATGTAAGCTAAATAAATTTGTGATATTAGATCAGGTATTCCATTGAAATAATTCACATAAATATTCATTTGTTATGTGTCACCTAATCGGACCACCATTGAATCATATATTCATGGCTTGAATGGAATCCACATATTACAGTTGAGGCATTTCACACTATCACCAATAGAGCCAAATCCAGGAAGCATGTCCCATAACATTTAACAGGGGTACCCCTCAATAATATATAACATTATTCTATGGAATTCAGTAAGTGTGGACATTTCAAAAATTTAATAGTGATCCAACTTATGCTAATAATAGTATTTAATCTGTGTAGAATCCACTAAATTTCTCAAAAAAATCAATTTCATTAGATCCCATTGAATCCAACATTTTCATCACTCATTGGTATTTTCATGTGTCCCCTATTGAAATCATTATCACGTCTATAGAATTCCACTCTTATAAAAAACATGAGAAATCCAAGGATGCCCTACGAGGAATTATTTACTCATAACTGATTCCAATTCTCTCAAATTGTCATTATTACAAAATTCCTATAGCATTAAATTATACCTTTCAATCCAAGTTATCCTTTTGGGTTCAATTCATATTTTTATTTATGAATTACATGAACATAATAATTTAGGGGTCCCAATGGTCATCCTATGTATACCATATTCCATATTAAATTAAATTTTCATTAAGGAAATCCATAAACTAACCCATTAGTTAACAAAAAAACATGGAACAAGGAACAACGCACCACTTAATAGTTTCCACAAGGGTCTACCCAAACCAATCCACCTTCCTAAAACTCAAATTTCATAAAAATAATTATATCATAATGGCCAGCCCTAAAAACCCCAATATTTTTTTTTCTAATTACAAGGAATAAATATTTCTCACCACTTTAAAGGCTTCCAAAGGTCTACCCCAAATTCAAAATGAAATTATAGGTCAAAATTAGCTCTCAAAACATCAATAAGGAATCAATCAATTTTAGATTAATTTTATGTCACGTTTCAAATGATTCAATAACACCACACATGAAAATTATGCAATAAAATAGTTATAATTTATGGTGGAATCATGAGACTATATATCTTAGGTTAAAAGAGTCCAAAATTTTCAGTATTAAACTTCAATTCAACCAGAAAGGATTGAAATTGAGAAATAAGAAAAAATCCTTGAAAATAGGGAATTAACATTATACAAGATTGAAGATATTTATATAGTAAGGAAATACAATATTTGAAGGTAGGGTAGTGATATACTTACTAAGATCCTTCCAACATGAATAATAAAATCATAAACAGATGTGATATTAAAACACCTCTCATGAGGTCTTCATAATTTTAAGATACAACACAATGTCTGGAATATTATCAATTTGAAAATTTAAAAACACCTATTGAGAATATCTCAGAAATGAACAGGAAGTATCAAAATCACACTTTTGTGGTGTTATCAAGAAGAAATAATTCACAACTATTCTATATTATGAAGAGGTGGAGGAGATCTATACTACTTTTAAAAGATAATTTAATTAGAGGAAAACTATAATCCCTCTCTCAATGATGATAAAGATAATAATGATATTTTTTGGACATTTATAGGGAGATAGTATTATTACATCATTTAATAATGGTAAAATATATACCCTAATTTTTTTATCCACCTATTGAATATATTTTTGTGCATGGTATCATATGATTTCACATAAGTTAAAGTACTAGTTACTTGTTTATAGTAGTGATCCATGTACATCGGGTGTTATATTGTTGTTTTCATTCCTCTATACCCATAAATTAAATAGTAATATCACTCACATTAACAATTATAGATGCATATTTTATAAAAAAAAAAAAAATATTAGATTATTGTTAAATAAGTCACACCCCTATCTATGAACAAAAACTATGTCTGGGGATATCACATGTGGTATCTAAGAATTCCAATTTTCCTCCAAATATCAAAAAGATTTAAATTTTCTACAATGAAGGTTTTGAAATTTGTGGCTATTTTATTTTTTATAAATTTTAGGAATAGAGGTATTATTCCTTCTTGGTTGAAAATTATGCATTTAAATTTCTATTAAGAATATGAAAAAAATTATTTCAGTGAGGAGAAAGGGGATTCTTACTTCTAAATGTAATAATTATTATATTTTTAATTATTGGATGATTCAATATCTTTTATCAATCTGTTTTTGGGAATTTGGTGCTGCTATTGATGGTTCCATTATTTATATAGAATGTTCTTCTATTAAAATAGTACATAGGAAATCATACATAGAATTCAATCTGGGAATACCATTCAGAAAGGTTGTTTGTTAAATCAAAAGTGATTATGCTAGTGAAAGACATTTTGGATAAATTTGAATCTATATATAAATGTAATGCACACAAAACACAATATAAGAAATAATTTTATAAATTGAGATAAAAAATATCATAATATGAATTATTATGAAATTTTCAGTGAATTATTTAGTAATATTAAAAAAATATTGAGCAACATAAACTATTTTATGGGGAAATTATAGGAATCTATGGTCATTGAGATGATACTACATATTTTCTAAATATTTTTAATGAAAAAGTATTAACAGTTAAAGATCGTGATCTAGGAACACATCTATTAGATAATTTCATTACTTATAAAATTCCAAAGGAAAGTGTATTTGATAAAAAGATCAAATTTTAAAGGCAAATCTCCCTTAAAACATTGAATTGAGAGAAGAATTGGTAAAAATTTGATGAAGATAAATAAGATACAAATAATAATGATAATTTTGAAACTAAATTTAAAAAAGTTATTTCATTCATTTCATGATGTGTGAGAAGAGGTAAAATAATTTTTTTTGAAGGAATCCACTCAATTTTTTCAAGTGTTGAACTATTGTAAATTTTATAATAAATTGTTCTAAAATGTAAGATGGTGAAATTTGTGATGATTGGGATGCGAATACAAGAAGTTCCTTGATAAAGTGCATATAAAAATATTCTTCCATGGTAAAAGTTCATACATTCTAAAAATTTAGTAATAGAGTCATATTATCTAATATTTAATAGACTTATAGTAGTGTGGATGATTAATAAGTATTGATGTTCATTAATGTTTGTGAAATGATTCTCATTATATAGGTGATTCAAGAAGAAAAGACATGTGATACGATATTTAATGATAAAAATAAAGAAGAGACAAAAATATGGTTCATGTTAAAATGGTAACACAAAAGGTTCCTATAGAATATTTCTCAATTTGAAAGGGATAATAATGTTTTGAATAAGGATTGTAAATTCTTTTTCAATAATGAAAACTTTCATAATTTAAATGAGTAAAAGTTGAAAAATTAGATATAAAAATTAATAAATTTTAATAATTATGAGATTAATTCTTTTAAATTTCAATGGAGCTTGAATTTTTTTTATAAAGTAATAGAGGCTGAAATGAAATCAGACATATAGAAATCAATAATTCATAATTTTATTCAATAAGTTGAATAATACAAATAAGGGATGTTTTAGGAAACTATCTAAATTTTATAGAATGGTGAAATACAATTAGAAAAAAAATATAAAATTAAATTATTGAAAAATTTCATGTAAGTTCCACTGAAAATATTGAATCAAAATTTTAAGTGTAAATAGTCCAATTAATTGGAAAAAAATTGATTACCAAAAATCAAGAATTTTTTTGAACATTGACTTTAACAAGAAAGGTGATACAACATGTGACTTAAAAATGTTTATAAAGAATTTTTTATTGAAAAGTAATGTGTCACACTGGTAAAAATTATACCTCAAAAATTATTCTTAATTTAAGATCAAAATATATAAGAGGTTCACGTAGAAATATGTTGAAAACGTGTTATTTTCATAGTACAGTGCACATTTTTATATAAACTACTTGAATTGTGTAATATTTGAAAAAATTTAAAGAATTTTTTTTATTAATTAGAAATATTTATATGATTCCATATGTTTTTTAGGAGAAATGATGTGGTGGATTTATCCAACTCAAAATAGAAATGTTGATAAGGAATATGAAAATTCTTGACTAAAGGTAGAGAATGTACTAACCATTGGAAGTGGTTTGTGGATGTTGGGACCATCAGCATAACCCTAACAAATAATGTCTCACCATTTTACATTCCCAAATAAGTATAAATTATAATACTAATAATTTATATAAGAATAAATAGAATATAATATTGAATAAATTGAATATTTATTTGGAATAAAAAACATTACAAAGGAAAAACATACAGATTTTGGCAACTGGATACCCTTCTCCAATGAAAGGATATTCAAATAACTTAAATGATGAAAATATTTTTATTAATAGACTTTTTACCTATGTTAATGGTGGTACCCTCTTAAATATAGTATTTAACTAAAAAATACATTACTAATACAAGATAGAATTGGAGAAAACTTTGTTTTTGTGTTAAAACATGATATAAAAATAATTTATCAACTCTATTTTGAAAGTAATAAAGTGTTATATTTTAAGAATAAATTTTTTGTTATTATGTTGAAATATGGATTTGTTGTTATTAGATTATATAACAACCATACTCTTTATTACACACTTAAACATGATTTATTACATAAAATTGCACTTAAGACAACTCTGAGGATCGAGAGGTCTAGTTTCTTGGTAAATTAGGAACATTACATGACAAATTAAGACCTAAAATTCAACATCCTTATTAAAATCTTCTTTTACATGACCACAATATTCCTTCTTACATTAAATTTCATGGGATAACCTAAGGACATACATAATAAAAAGATGATTTATAAGCCCAGTAAGGGAGTAAACAAGGCATAACATAAATAATACAATACATGTTATGAATAGGAATATCAATGGATCATAATATTAACATGAACATAAAAGAATGATATAGAATGATTATCATAACATGGAGATGTGGCAACAAAATTTAACATGATAATAGCATGAGTCAAGGCTCATTTCACATGGAGTATGAGTAAACCCTAATTGCACTTAAATTACCATGAGTAAAACCTCATTTCACATGAATTATCATGAATCAATACTCACTTCACATAATGTATCACGATAGTATTCTCTACCCGATGCATTGGAGTGCTATCAAGGCGCAACCTTCTTAATCATTTAATTTCATGTATAATTGTGTCACATAGATCACACAACATGGATTCATTAAACATCATAATTTATTCCATGAATAAAAGATGTGGAATAAATAAATGTAAGTACTCAATCAAAAATACATGTTCATAAATTTGAATACCCTTGATAGAGAAATGGGTATGGTATTCACTTACACGATGGTTTTGGCATGGGAAATTTTTGTGTAACTTCATCAACATAACGACATCTAATATAAATCGTAAAATGGGTTGATGAGAGAGAACTGGTTATCTAATAATTTATACATGAAATGGATAGTAAAGGGTTCATGGAACATAATATACCAACATATGTAATGGAATTTTCATGCATAATATAAAATAATTTATTGAATGTAAATGAGGAGAGAGAAACCCCTTGTGGAATTTCAGTTTGGTAACAGGTGTACAAGGGAGGCATTTATGAGAGATAAAGGGGTATCTTGTAATTTATACATGAATTTAAGAGTAAGGGGGTCATGGAATATAATATCTCAACATATATAATGGAATTTAGATGCATAATATAAAATAATTTCTTGGATGCAAATGAGGAGAGAGAAATACCTTATAGAATTTTGGGATGGTAATGGGTGTACATGGGAGGAATTAATGAGATAAAAATGGGTCAATCATCATTAAAACATAAAGATACAGTATCGGGGGGTTCAAAATCATACCCCAACATTTTTCATTTAAAATAAAAGGGTATAACAATATAAGGAAACAAGGACATAAATAAGGATGGAAGCAAAGTGAGGATCCCTTACTTGGAAGTGGGGTGGAAAAGACTTGGTAGAGGCTTGAGATAGGCTTATTAGAAAATTTGGGTTCCTTGGGAGGATTCTATAGATATTAGGTAATAGTTTGGTTAAGCTCCAAATGGTTTGAGTGAAGATGAATGGAAGATTGAGGGGGTTTATAGAGGAAAGGAGAGGGAATTCTATATTATTTAGGTTTTTGACACTACACATTAAACTAATCAAAACCAAAAACCATCCCATATTTTTTTCCCATAGTTTTCTACCAAATTGGATTGGAAAACAATATTTTATAATTCCAATTTCTGAAATTATTAAAATATTAGGGTTTCTTATGTGGAGGTGAGTCACACTCTCAAGGTAATCATTTTAAAAAGTTAAAATATTTTATAAGTCTTTGAGGGTCCACTAAGGCACCATAAAATTAATAAAAAAAATCTAAAATCACATTATTTTAAATTTAAAACATATATTGGAATAATTTCTCTTTTATAGTATTTTATTACATCACTATTGGGTCATTATGATGTCATAAAACACATTATATATTTAAACGGTATTTAATTTTTACATAAAAATTTGACTCTCAGAAAATTATAAAAAATTCACCATTAGATAATTTTGAAATCCTGAATCCAAAAATAATATTAATTTATCTAAATAATTTAATAAATATGCAAATTTTCTCTCTTAAAATAAAAACCGACATTTATTGACAATTCATGGATTTTGACAAAAATAGTTTTCAAACCTTAATAAAAATTACAATTATATTCATAAAAATTATACAATCATTTATATTTAATAAAAATTAATTTAGTAATAATATTTTATTAAAATATTATTTAATTAAAAAATCCATTAATTCGTCAAAATATATTTCTTAACTAAATTTAAATATTAACTAAAAATATTATTTGTGCTTTAAAACCCATTTTCAAAGTAAAAATAATAAAATGAATGTATAATATTAATTCAAAAATAATTCACATAATCATAGTACAAGGGTCTTGTTACATAACCTCTTATAACACCCTCAAATACCAAATAGTAAGGTGTGTGATGGTGACAGACTCTTGGGTGGCTCGGATAACATTGCTCAGATGGTAATCTCTATTAACTTTCACTTCTCCCATAGGCAGTTCCGTTCAAGCTAATGTGTTGAAGGTCAGCTTGGGCTTATTCAAGAGTGAATCCTAGAGACGCTACCACCTTTCCAAGATCTGACAAATGGGCTTCATATAGAGAAATTATACTGGATGATGTCATCGCTTCATTTGTCTTAGAAAATTGGATTTGTTAAAGCCCTATGTTTATACAAATCATGTGATAATTGTTCAACAACTATATTAGCAATGGTAATAAGAATTAATGGTATTTTAAAATCCCAAAACATACAACCAAGTAAGTGCATATGTTTTATATAACCATTTTATATAAGAAGACATTTAATTAGATCAAGATGAATTTTAAATAACAAAAGTTTGGGTCATGAAAGATTATTTAGAAAATGAGGAAACTTGTTTGACATCAGTTTAAGTGGTGAAAAAGAAGATAACTAAAAATAAGAACAATGATGATTTGAATAATCAATTGAAGAATTTTGAGTATAATGTGGGTAGAAAATTATACTAATCAAAAAATATGTAATATGATATAATCCAAATTAGAAGATATCATAAAATGAATTTTGAACAAGGTGATACTATTTGGAGATAAGAAATTCAATTTTCTGACAAATAGGTTCTAGAGAAAAGCTTTAAGATGAAAAAATCTATACCATATCCTATTTTTGGAGTAAATAATAAATTTAGTTCTATAAATATAAAATTTTTGTGGAACAATAATGTGTTTGATCATAGAGATTTTAAATGAATTGTTGAGAATAATACCAACCCTTGGAGGTTCGATTAGAAATTTTAGGCTTCACTTATCATTTTTTATTTGGATATTTATTATTAACGTGGGAAAAATAAAGCATAAAACTCATCATATCTATCCATTAATATATTTCAAATGGGGGATTAAAAAATATAGGGGGATGAGAATCTAAAGTTATTTATTTATCCTAATTGGGGAGAGTATCTTATTTAGTGGGAGTATATAATTACTTTTTAAATGGTGTATTTTTAAATATAATCTTGTGGTTCGGTGTGTTTGAAATAATTCAAACAAATTTTGTAATCAGGTATACATGAATTAGTTATTCATGGTACAAAAAAATATTATTTCACAATTGGAATAAAATATTTTTGTAGTTGAAGTTAATTATTTTCAAATGTAAATAAAGAATGTAGAGATAGTCATTCCATTTTAAAAAAATCACTATCATCTTATAATTTATCCTTATGAAAAGAGTCTTACGGATACCTCTATAACTATAGAGGTATCTATATAGATACCTCTACTTTTCATCCACTAATTGCATTAAAAAATAACTATCATCTTATAATTATTTCTTATGAAAAGAGGCTTACAGATACCTTTATAACTATAGAGATAGTCATTCCATCTTAAGAAGGCCACGACATTGCATGGAATAAAATTAAAATCATGGGATAGATTCACATCATAAAGTGAACTCTTGATCATTATCTTCTAAACTATTTTTCATAGATAAATTTATATTCTAGAAATTCAGGGTATCACACCATGTTTAATCAATACTATAGAAAAATAAGATAATTCATGAACTATTGAGAATTTTTTCATTCCACAAAAGGGGGAAGTGATTAGTGTAATAGGTTTATAATTATAAAATATATACTATCACGTCTTGAAAACCTGGTAAATTCAATGACCAAATATGTAGAGGCTGAATATGAGAAGTAGTATTAGTATTTTTTTTTTAATTTTAAAATGAAATTCAAATTTAAACTTAAATAAAAATTTCATTATCCGTAAGATAAACTAGACATGGAAAATTCATAACTATTCAAAAGGAGGTGATAGAGTTGAATTATAGGATATTTTGAAGGATTATGTGTAGTAAATTTTTACATAAAGAGATAATAAGAATAAATAAAAATAAGAGTACTTACTACTGTGAATGCAGAAAAAAGAAAAGATGAGTAGTACAAATTTGGTTTTTTCATCATCACACTTGTAATGTGTGCTGAGTTAGAAAAAAATAATATTTTTTATAATATTTTGAATAATAATTGGAACACTATACTACTTTTGATAGAAAATATAATTATAAGAAAAGTATAATACCTTCCAATTTAAAGATCAAGGGAAAATGATAT
The DNA here is from genome assembly GCA_963277665.1 of Viscum album. Classification (NCBI taxonomy): domain Eukaryota; kingdom Viridiplantae; phylum Streptophyta; class Magnoliopsida; order Santalales; family Viscaceae; genus Viscum; species Viscum album. Next base: position 1,303,737,523 of record OY728129.1, read on the forward strand.
TTTTTAGTAGTTGATTTTTTTAATTTTATTATAAAATTAAATAATATAAACAACCCACTCTATCAACTATTTTAATTCTAGTAGATCATATGGTTTTCAAAAATTCTAAAATATTCCATGGAGTATCTATACATTCATTTTATTAAAACATATACATCTTGTGTTCTTCTATTCTTTTATCTCTCTAATGTGTGTTAGTTCAGTAGTGATATGATTCACTCTATCAAGTGATAAATAATGATTTCATAAGAAGTATTAAATTGAAAAATAAATTATTTATCACTGATTCACCCAACTCTCATTGAACCAACATTGTTTCTAGGGACATGAAACCTTTTCCAAGACACGTGATCATAATTTTTAAATGTAAAAATTTAAAACCTAATATGTCTATTACATGAAATCATTAATGGAATTTACACTTAGAAATTATATACATATTGATGTGTTTCACATTTTAGTAGAATATTACTCACAATTAACCTCATTTTTTCTTTTAAAAATTATTTTTTATCATATACAATAATTATATGTGTTTTATTTTGTCGATTACTTGACACATATATTATAGTCCACATTTCCTATAATAAATTTCCTTCTCTATAAGTAATTAACCATCTTTAAATACTATTATTTGGGGCATAGTTTGAGCCTATATGAAGAGTTATACAGATTTAAAACTCAACAACCATCATTTTTATAGAAAAATTCATTCTATTGTTTAATATTGATTTCCTCCTCATGTTCAACATTCTGAAATATTGTCTTCATATCAGTTTAGAAATTTATGTAATTCTTTTTGGGTAAAAATCATAAGTAATATTAAAAGAGTTTTAAGCCTTTAAATAAGATAAAACATGTCTTCAATATAAACACCTTCAATTAAAGGGTAACCATTTAAAAGAATAAAACATTTTCCCCATTATAATTCCAAATTATTGTTGAATTTATTCCTAAAAATACACTTCATTCCTATCATTTTTAATGATCATTTTTTTCAAATGTAATAACTTCTCTATTATACATGTTGATATATTTTATGATACTTTTATTGTTGTTCATGTGTAATAAGAAACCATTATCAAATATCTAATTCTTTTTCCATTTTCAATATATCAAAGAAACATAAACCACTATTTCTTCTTCTTTATTATTCCTCCTATTTAATGTCTTGGAATTATTTGTTTTTCATATGTTCTTGCATTATTTTGAGACATTTTTTTAGTGGTGTTTCTAGGTTTTCCACACCTCCCACTTGTTTTGTAGAGACCCTATTTTTACCTGGTAATACTTTGAAATATTTCTAAGTATATTTCTAGAGCTAGGCGCTAAGAAGAAATGAAATTCTAAGGCTCGGTGTACCCAGAATTAATTATATAAAAATATTAAATAAAATTTATATTTCACGCACGCATCTTCTTAAAGAAAATGGGATAATTCTTAAAGTGTTGATTAGATAAGAAATATGAGACCACATTTGGGTCTAAAATGTGGTTTTTTCCCTAGGCGTGATATAAATTGAGTTGACGTGGGGAATTTGGACCCCTTGCTCTTTGGAGATATGTTAAGTGAATTTATTTAATTATTTAATTAATTAAATTAATTCATTTAACCGAAAGATTAATGATTATAAATATATATTTATAGTGATTTTCTAGGATTGGATCATAATTATCAAATAATAGTTAATGTTCTCCTTCCTCCTCCCCTTGGTGGAAAATGATGAATAATAATGAATGATGAAAAAATTTCATATCAGATTGGTTCAAGATGTGGTGAAAAGAATAGCTTCTCTAAATCATTGGATAATGCTTTCTTCACCAAAGAATGATCCAAATATGTGGTAGGACTCTTTATATGTAGATTTACTCCCTTATAATTTAATGATAGAGTATATCACTCTTGATCCTTCGATCTATGATGTTTTTTCCTTTTTCATGAGCCCGTGTCCCATATTTCAATTTTTTATTAGTATTTTTGTAATCTGGAATCCCTGTTCTTGGTATTTGTCTAAGAATTATTTTCAAAAGATATATAAAATTGTTTTATGGTTATTCCCCCCCCCCCCTCGATTCTTCATGTTGTTCTCTAGAAGGATCCTCATGGTCCTAGATCAACCTTGTTGGGTGGTACTGAGCTCAATCGGACCCTCAAATTCATGGAAAATCAATGAAACAACAACAGTTTGATGGACCAAGCACAGATCTAGAATTGTTGCAAGGTGAGAGTGAATTTTTTGGTGATATGAGATGGAGTAATCATGGATTGTAGGTGTGATGGCATGTAGAATGAATGGTGGTTCACCTAATCTTCATTAGAGTGTACTGTTGGTGAATGACAGTCAGAAAGCACAAGATCCGACTAGATCTGAGGGTTTTAGGAGAAATTGAGGTGAATATATATAGGAATTTCCTGAATAGAGGTGTGAAGACTGGATCTGGAGATCTAGGATTTCTAGAAAAATCTCCACCACACACCATGTTCCAAGATGAACACACAATGTGTAGCAATTTTTAGCAGCAATGGTAGGGTTTTGGAAACCCATAAGGGTTGCATGACGTGTACATCACCAATACACCGTTTACCACCTTTCCGTGTGAGTAAGTTGTGTGATGGGTAACAAGGCTAGGCACCATCTATGTGCCAAGTAAACGACATTGGAAAATCACTTGGGTGGTACCTTCTGTGGATTGGCACACCATGAACAAAATTACATAGACATGGGGTCTTGTAAACGGACACGGTGAGCACTAGATGACTTTATACCTAGATAACCAAAACATATTGTGTGGTCCACCTACATGGTGTGTACTCCTACATGGGATGAAGCTGTGTACTTTCCAGAGACACAAATAGGTTGTGAAGTGGGACCACATGCAACGGGGGCCCCATCACACACTTAGTACCACTATGATTCCTTTTTAGGAAATATTAAAGTCTCGTATCTCCTTTTTCTGAACTCTAATTTTTAACTAAAATTTACCTATCCTAAGTGTTTTTTCATGTAGAACGTGATGGTACCCTCGAAGGTATAATTTATGATATGATATAAAATTTTCTATGCTTAGACCACACCGATACCACACCAGATGACAGCGGCAATCATGCAGGATCTCTAGGAATTCTTCTGGGTGTTACCCTCTAGTAGGTATCGGTAGTGGAGTTCCCTGATGACCTATTATGGACATTACCCTCTAGCAGCGTTGGTCATTAGAGTTCCCGGATGAGCTCCACCGATCATTACCCTATAATAGCGCTGGGTAGTAGAGTTTATAGATGACCTCTTTTGGGTGTTGCAATCTAGTAAAGATGGGAAACAGAGTTCCCTGAGGACCTATTCTCAGCGTTACCCTCCACTAGGGTTGGGTGGTGGAGTTCCTCAATCACCACTTTCAAGGTGTTACCCTCCATTATGGCTGGGAAGTGGAGTTCCCAATAAAATTCTTGAGTGTTACCCTCTATAAGAGTTAGGCAGTGGAGTTCCTCAGTGACTAGAAGAGTAGGACCCTCATGTCGTAACCAAGCATGGTATTCTAACCTGAAGTTTGTGGCCTCTCAAATGTGCATACCAGAGATGAGACGTGCTTTGGAATAGCTTTGGAATCACGAGGAAGAAGAATTATTTCCCTACCGAGATTCATTTTTGTGAGGTGACCTAAAATCATGTGGGTGAGTCGGTGCTGCCCAAAGCGGATAATATCAATGTGTTGTGATTGATTTCCTTATACTTGTGTGTTCAACAAAGATTCTTAGGATAATCTTCATCATAGATAGACTTTTGAAAATGTTGGTTACTCTTTTTCTTAGGTTGATCTATGAGATGAATATCCCCTTACTCTCTTGTTTGGGATTCTTTGACTAAGAATATATATATATATATATATATATATATCATTTTACTATATCCACTCCTTGTATTTGATTACTGTCTTTTTGGGAGAGGTTAAGACTTACAGGGTATGCCACATGCTTTTTGTCTTTAGCTTATAATGTTAGGATGAGCCTACTCTCCTACTATAGGTGCAAAAAGATTGAGGGGTAGTTCATCTACTCACCATGTTTATCCCCTTGTGCTTGGACGAGCACACTTTCACTCTTGGTTTGGGTTGAGATATACTCTTTCATTGTACCTTGTAAATATTTTCCCTTTCACTTCTATTGTATCTCTTACTACTCCCCCCTCAGCTTCTGGGGTATCCTACTAAGTATTTTTATACTCACCCCAGCATGGGATTTTCCTGCATGTGTCATGTCTTATGCAGATGACAGACAGGTTGATCATGACTATATAAGAGCATAGGTATACTTGGTGCTTGGGCCACGTACGGTGGTCATAGCTTGGGATTCCGGAATGGAAATTTCTTTCAAATATTTACTTTTTCCAGTTTTTTTTCAGGTTGGGACATATTTGTAGTTTGGTATGTATTTTTCTCCTTTACTTTTCAGTTTACACTACCATAACTTTGTACTGTCTAGATGTTCATTCATGCTTGGTTTATTTTATAGTAGTTTTTCATCATTTATTATTTACCTCTATATTTTTTCATTGAGTTGGTTATGTGTGTACATACAAGTACTTAGAAAAAGGCCTCCCCAAGTTAGTTATGCCTTCAGTGCTTGTTTCCACCCCCGGGCCAATGCAGGCAAGCATGGGGTTACTTGCGGATTGAACCCCGACATGGATCGGGTCGTGAAAGATTGGTATCATAGCCAGGTTCATTTTTTGGGACATTGTTCAGACATACCCCCTTAATAGGATTGATTGGGTTTAGGTAATAGTGTTGAGGTGTAACAAGTGCGGCTCTCAGACCATGGAATCCAGAGTTGGTGTGGCGGCTGACATAGCCATTGACCAAGACCTTGACTACATGCATGTTGACTCAGCATGCTGAGATATTTTTTTCAAGGATAACTAGTACATGAACCATATAGGATTTATACTTTAATTTTCCTTCCTGATTTATATCCCCATTTTTATCAATATATATATATATATATATTAAAATATGATTGCGGTACTCCTTAATAACTTTTAAGATTTCTCTGCAAAAACCGTCGGCTGGGATACCATTTCTGATTTGTGATGATGACCCAATGAGCGATGAGGCCTCAGTTCAGGTTCCATCCTGTGACCCCCTTTCTCTATGTGGGTAGGAAGAAGCACCTCTACCTATTGAGCAGCATATAATTACAGAAGATTAGGCTGATGACGTGTTCAAGCTTGGTGTACTCCACGATTTCCAACATCAAATAACTTTAAGGTTCCATAGAGATCCAAATCCTCAATAAGCATAGGATTGAATAGAGTTAGTTTTCCATATCATCATCCTCATTCGGACCCCAATGGATTAAGTGGTGGAACTGGTAGCTAGCCTTTTCCCACTGAGTAGTTGGGCATTGGAAGAGCCTTATTAAACAGATGCACAATGAGTTTACACTCTTGTGGGATGACTTCTAGTGACTATTCTATGAGGAGTACTACCCCTCCTACTTACAATCAGTCCATATCTACGAGTTTTTGGAGCTTTAGCAAGGAAGGATGATAGTGGTTGAGAATGCAGCGAGGTTCACAAACCTTACGTGGTACTCCCTCAACCTTATATGTTGTGGATAATTCCAAGAACAAAAGTTTGAGAAGGGACTCCATCGAGAGATATGATCCAACATTACACCCTGATGAATCCCCACCTATTTTTAGGTGATATATAATGCACTGGTAACAGAGATATTTCTATCATAGAGATTGTAGTCAGTTGGATATGGAAGTGGGAATCCCAAAGCTGAGTCGTCTGCAACCGCTAGCAGACACCAGTCGATGGGATCTCAAAGTAGGAGACCCCTTCTGGAGCAGGCTTGGGAATGTAGTTGTATAGTGTCGAGGAAACACATAGTGTTAAGGAATCCCTGAGAGGGGATTTTTTTACTTTTTATGGTAAAAGTCACTTGAAATAAGACTGCCTGACTAGACGTGCAGAGCGACCTAGGCAGATAGCTGATTGACTGCCATGATAAAGGCAGTGCCATGATCAAGGATCTCCTAGGAAAGTATAGGGTGGTACCCAAGGAAATAGAGAAATTATAGTAGTATGAGGATCTATAATTGTAGGATAACACTATGATATCCTTTCACCACCACCACTAGGAAGCCCACATCAAGCTCAGGGAGCTAGTGGTCGGGGCCGCGGACAGCTATAGGCCTTTGATGTTTATGGACCTGCAGTGCATGAGATGATTTTAGGTATGAACTCTATTTATTATACTCTTGCCTCAGTATTAGTAGACATAGGTTCCAGTCATTAATTTTTCTATATATTCCTGGTGTGAGAGTTGGAGCTCCTAGTTAAGACTCTAGCACAACAGCTTCTTCTTGAGGTTCCTATAGGGAACACTTCAGTATCTTTCATCTACTGAGAGTACAAGCTATAACTTGGAGGAGATACATTCATGTGGGACATTTTGTTCATCCTGATGGAACCCTATTAAGTTATCATGGGTATTGATTGTCCTTCCATGGACCAATCCCATATTGACTATCACCACAGATAAGTTGGGTGCTTATGAACTAATGGGATGAGATTCTCTTTTTCTTGAAAGAGAGACTTCATGATAGGGAAAGTAGGTTATGTGATCCGGATGTTGAAACCTATCAATTATCAGTTCTAGAGTGTATCCCTTGGTATAGAATGGTCTTCCGGAATCTAGGTTCCTTCAGTTGTGGAGTATTATATGGACATCTTCCCTAAGGATGTTTGAGGATGGAGGACCTTCTTGAGAAAGGTTTCATCAGACCTAGTGTGTCCTCCTTGGGCAGCTCCATTTCTATTCGTGAAAAAGGTGAATGTGATCTTACTCCATTTCATGAATAATCATCACCTGAACCTAGACACTATAAAGAATAAGTACCCCATTTAGAGGATTGATGAACTCTTTGACTTGTTGTAATTTGTGTGGTGGTTCTCAAAGATAGATCTCAAGTTAGGATACCACCAATTGAGGGTTTGTGAGGTTGATATTCCAAAGTTCTCATTCTGATGTTGCTATGAACAATATGTTTTCATAATGATTCCATTTGGTCTAAATAATTCCCCTAAAGTATTTATGGAATTAATGAACCATTCCTCCCAGTCATTCTTGGACTAGATTTTTGTTGCATTCATCAATGAAATACTCAAATACTCTATATCATAGGAGAAGCATACAGAGTAGTTGATAATGTTCCTTGATTTTATTTGAGAGGACCAACTTTATGGAAAAATCTAGAAGTTATAGTTCTAGATTAATGAGGTTCACTTTCTGGGGAATGTAATTTCTACGAAAGGTTTAGTCGTTGTTCTTAAGAAGATTGAAGCAGTGCTTTCCTGGGAGATAACCAAGAATGTGTCATAAGTGAAGAGTTTCTTTGTCTTGGAAGGGTACTATAAGAGATTTGTGGAATACTTCTAAAGAATAAAATCCCTCTTGACTGCCCTAATATGGAAGGGTCATTCATTTAACTAGTCTAAGTTGTTCCATAGGGGACTTTAGGAGTTGAGGAATTGGATGATGATTTCTCTAGTGTTGTGACTACCAGAGGAAGGCGTGGAGTTCATAGTGTATTGTAATGCCTTCGAATCTGGGATCAGTTTCATATTGATGCAACAATAGGTAGTTATTGTATACGAGTTGAGGTAGTTGAAAAACCATGAGAATAACTGCGTGACTCACAAAGTAGGGATGTAAGTGGTAGTATTATCCCTGAGGATGTGGAGACCCTACCTTCTGGGAGAGTGCTTTGTGGTTTACTCAGACCACCAGAGTCTCAGGTGAGTCTTTACATGAAGATACCTAAACCTGAGACAACGATGCTGGTTGGATTTTCTATAGGAGTATGACTATGAGATAGTCTATACTCTAGGAAAATTAAATGTTGGATCATAATCCATTAGTATGAAGACCTAGTATTTCCTAGTACAGGAAGGATTAAAGGAGTTAGCTTCCCTGTAGCAGGCCCTGGTTGAGTATGAGGGTACTGATTTTCTTCAGATGATCGTATTACCTCCTTCATTCCTTGAGGGTGTGAGAGAGTTGCATCTTGGGGACATTAAATATGAGTTATTACGTGATCATATATCCATAGTTTATTCACCATATTGATATCATGATGGAATGAATAATGAAATATTGTTCTAGGGGTGGATAGTGGTTCTATTCACATTGTAGGAGGAGGTGATGTAGGAGTTCAAAACTTCTCCCATAGATATACATTATGGTGTATGGAATATGTAAAAATACCTTCAGTGGTAGTGTTTTTGGTTCAACATGAGAAAAATAATAACTTAGTTCATTTTTCGGACTCTCACATGTTAGCAGATGAAAGCTGAGTACCAAGTTCCAATAGTTTATTTACTGCCTCTGAAGATCCTGGGGTGGAAGTGGGATGGTATATCCATGGATTTTATCATAGGTCTTCCATGAACATTGAAGAGACACAATTCTATATGGTTTATAGTTGACCAACTCACAAATTTAGAATACTTCCTTTCTATCAAGGATAAAATTTTGGTGGAGAGTTTTGTCCAGTTTTACATATATGATATCATTAGCTTTCAAGGGGTGCCCTCGATGATTGTCTTCGATTGTGACGCGTGGTTTACATAACAATTGTGGAGAGGTCTATAAGAGGAAATCATGACCCAATTGTGGATGAGTAAAACCTTTAAACCCCAGTCCAAGGGGAATACCAAGTTCACTATCCAGGTGTTTTAGGATATGCTGAGATTTTGCGTGTTTGACTTTGGCCGAAGCTGGGAGGATTACCTACCCCTGGAAGAGTCTGTTTACAACAACTGATCCCACTCTACCATTAGCATGGAACCTTTTGAGGCCATATATGGGAGACCCTATAGGTCACTCTTATTCTGGATATGGATTTTTGATTCATCAATGTTATAGAAACCCTAACCTTTTACACATATCATTACATGATTTTAAGCATAATTAACCATCAAATTATAATCCAAGCATTATAATTTTTAGTGTATTTGGATGATTAGGAACATAATTAAACATTATGATAAAATATTTTGTTTAATCTCCATAATTATCTCATAACTTCCATTGATCTCCTATAGCATAGTATAACCTGGGGAATACATGAACAAAATTAATTATCTAAAAAGACCACTAAGGAAATAAGCATAGGAATAAAACATAGCACGTGGGTAAGAAATCATAACATGATAACATAAAAGGTATAGAACATGAATAAACATAAGTAATAATAACATTTATAACATGGTAACATATAATCATGTCATCATAGTAATGTGTCAAAAACATATAACATGACATAAACATGAGTCAAGGAGAACCACCTAGACATACTGGACAAAGTCCCATAAAGGAATCAGGTTCACTCCATATCCCAACATGACATATAATGATACTAAGCATTACCAAATGTATTTAATAAATATCTAGGAATATAAACCATAATATGTTCATGAATATGTGTTCCAAAATAATAATCATACATAAGTAATCAAACATAACATAAGGGTTACCCCTGGAAAGAAATGGGTATCAAAATCATGTCATAAGGCATTACAAATGGGGGAATCATAAAAGTGTCAACGAAAGAATGGATTTAGAATATAAAAGGACATTAATAAATAAAAATAGGCTTATATGATTATAATTTGGGTCTAACTAAAGTAAAAACATTTCAAAAGAGTGTTTAGGAAACTTTAGAAATTAGCCACTTTAGTTCAGTTTTAAGGAAAAATATTTAAGATTATTTGAAACAGAAAAGGAAAAATTGGTTGTAGAAAACCAAAAATTAAACAATATAGTTTTTCATATAAAATTATTAATTTAAAAAATATAGTTTTTTTCTTCAAAATTATTATGGAGTTCACTTGGAAGTGGGTAAGAAATTAGGAGCTTCCCCTCAATCAGTTTTGCTTATCAGGAAGAATTGAAAAGGGAACCTTTCTAAAAAATGTATTTCCCCATCAAATAAGGATTATCTAATCTAGATAATTTATTTTGAAAAATATATACAAAATTTATAATAATTATATAAAAATAAATAATCATTACATTGGGGTAAAGAGAGAGAAAGAGTAACCTGAAGGAAAATGGATGTTTGGGTAGAATCCCTTACCTTATGTCTGAAATGGTTCTGCACTTGATCTCAATATCCTGAATAATAAAATTAAATTTATTAACTAATAATTATAGAGACTTTTATACATGTAATTGATTTATTATAATTTTATTAAGTTCATTTATGGCCTTTTTGATGAGTTATAGTGTTCAATTTCATCGTTCAGGAGTGCTAGTTTTCTTAGTTTTCATAATTGGTTTACTTATATAAGAGTATGGAAGTTCATGTGAAATGGAAATAAAAATCCAAAATTGAAGTTATAAGTTATTAATGACCATCCAAAAGGTTAAATGATCATATAATTCATTTGGTTATTATGGTTTAATGTAACACCACAAGATTTTATGAGATAGATTCTTTTTAATTTCTTTGATGTCTTGTGTTGTATGCTACACCAAGATTAGCTTGCACTATATGCAACATCGTATTATCTTGCAGTATACACAACAATATTCTTGGATTGTGTTATACATAATTTCATGTTCTTTTTATAGAATTCATTTCACCCTACACTGAGTATAGATTTTTTTTTCAATGTATAAAAGAACTATGTTGGTATTATGTTATATGAAACACAAAAGTAAGCTTGAAATAAATTCAACATTGACCTAAATTTCTTTACATGCAAGATCAAGCATCTTTGATATCCAGTGTTGTACGCAATACCTAGTTTCAATAAACAAAAATATATTGTTAAAATATTATTATTTAATGAGATATAAACTAGCCATTATGAATAGTATTAATTACATTTTGAATTTTAAAACATTAACATTCATCTTATGTATTTTCTAGAACATGATATAAGAACAAAATCAATTTTTAAAATAAGAGAAGTATTTTTCCAAAAAATACATTTTACCGCCTTTTGATGGCGCACCCATTTTAAATCTAGTTTTTAACATATTTATAACTTCAATTTGACAAAATAAACTTCTTATTTGGAATCGGGATATAAAATTTTACTTAGGATGAATTTTTGATATTTTTTGATAACTTTAATATTTTGATAAATATTAAAAATACGATAAATTTTAATTGAAAACAACTTTTTTCATCAAAATAATTTATATGGTTAAATTATATTATTTAATGGTTCAAAAGTATAAATAGAATATATTTTTATAATTTAATACAATTTAAGTAATTTTCATTAATTTTACATTGAATTCATATGTAAAAACATTTCAATATTTTTCAATGTTTTAACTTTTAAAAAAAACCCATTTTTTCATTCCGACAACAGGATTAATATTAAATTAATTAATGAAACTTATGTGTTTTAAATTTTGAAAAATTTATTCTATATTTAAAATTAGTTGGTTCAAATTATGTTAATAGGTTACCTTTTTTCTTGTCATTATGAATAGTAAATATGGAAATTTCTATTTAATGTGGTTAAAGGTAAATCAGGTAAATTAGTGTAACAAATATTATTATAAGGACAATACAATTATCCAAAAACCTAAAAAAATACTATTTTATTAATACAATTCTAATCTTAATGTCTTATGTTTGAAACTAAGTCATTTAATGTCCACTTGACAATGAAAATGGCGTAGATATTAATAAAACCAAGGAAAGTCACAAAATATCAAACTCACATTTCTTATAAGTATGATAATTGTAATATAGGGATAACCACGTGGTATCTTCAAAAATAAATATTACATGGAAATATAAAATAATTACCTACATCATGGTAATTTATTTTTAGTTTTTATGAAAGAAATAATTACCTTAAAGTCAAATTCTCTGTTGATGTAAAAATTAATTAATTGATGAGAAATCAATAAAACAATTTTCATTAAAGTCTTAATAACCATAAAAATTTCCAAACACATGACCAAATATTATTGGTCAATTATATATAGACCATAATCATCCAAAGGTCAAGATAGTTACCATTTGGATCCTTATAGAATATATTTTGACCTTTATATTATTTTATTTAATGTAATGTTAAAGTTGTCACATTTATACTTTAGTAAGTATAATATTGTTAATGTTTGATTTTAAAGCAGATAAATTCTAATACATATATTATCATAAAATGTATTAAATTTATCTTTATTATATTATTTTTATTTTTAAATTTTACTCAAAAAATAAGTGTAATAAATAATTACCCAAAATCATTTTAGTGATTATTTCAATAATGGAGTTATCAAATAAATGTTATTAAACATATTAAAATAAATATAATTTGGGATAATTAATTTTTGAATGAATTTTAAATATGAACTTGAACCATTATGGAAATAATAAAATATTTTTTTCGAGGATAACACCATATCTTGATATTTCTAAAAATCCATGAAATGAATAGTGTCAAAATTTACACAATTGATATTTTGTTAAAATAATGTTTTATAAAATTATTAAAAAATCATAAAACAATTTTAAAAATATGTAATTATTATTATATGGTCTAAAATGATATAAATTATTTATTTATTGTATAATTTAAATTTAATCAAGTAAATATTGCACCCTTTTAATATTGAAACATTTGTTATCTTAATTAAAATTAAATAGAATAACTAATTGTTAATTAAAATTATAATGTTCAAATTGACATAAAAACTTGTAAAAATTTTATTATATAATGATATTTCAATATTATCATATAATATATTCGAATATATCTCATTTTTTAGTTATTTTAATTTATTTTCAAATTATTATAAATTAATATTTTTGAGGTTTCAAAAGTGCCCCTCGCCTCAATTATAAAAGGGCACATACTCCCTCATTTATCCATAAATCATTAAACCTTAAAGTTCATCCATATCATTCCATTTTCTCTTATCAACTTCTCTAGTAACATTCTGGAGGTTCTTGTCTTCTCAAAAGACCAATTCTAGTAACATTAAGAAGATATATAAAGAGAGCACGTTAAAGAAGATGTAATCTCCTCTACCGATTCTTTCATATTTCTTTCTACTTCTAATTATACTTCATGAGTTGTTTAATTATAGAATAACAACTTCATTAGAAATTATATAAATAAGTTGTTATTATTATTATGAAACAACCCTATTCAAATTTATATCCATCCTAAGAAAGATGAAATCACCACGCGTGCGTACGTACGTCTTACCGTCTCCACACCGTGGTGTAATCTTTTTTTCACTAACACATTAATTGAATGGGTATAAATATGGATTTAATAACTATATATGATAATTATAAAATTATATTGATTCTGAAATAGAGCACACCATTCAAATCAATATCATTCAACAATTACAGGAATGATATCGTCGCTCGTGCGTACGTATGGCCTACCGTCTCCACGATGCGATTTGATTCGTTATACATGATAACCACTCAAAAATGATTATATAAATATATCTAATGAATAAATATGGTATTTATTATGTTAATATAATTTTATAATGATATAAATATGACCTAATAAGGAGAATCGGAACTTATTCGACAAAACATGCATACGATCACAAAGTAGTTAAACGTGAATAAGGAGTCACAATGAATTGTTACAAACAAATGAAGGAGAATATGAACATATATGATGACTATTAATATTGAATAAGTTAATAAAATTATATAAATAATTATACAGGAGTTCCAGACACATAAGAAGCACATCAGACCTAAGGTAAGGGATTATTTTTTCTCACTTTTATTTCTGTGGGACATATGCCTTATACACCATCTAATTATTTTGTGTAGTCTTTATATTACCCATGAAGGTTTTTATTATTATTATTATGAAGATTATTATATTCAAATATGAATTTAACTTTATTTATTTTATAAGTCATATGATTTTACTGATTATAAATTGGTCAAGGATAATTTTGCAATCTGATTTTTATCCGAGATTGTTTATACATAAGTATTTACTAGGGATATATTTATCATACATGTCCATGTTTTCTAAAAATGTTTTCATAAAATGTTTATTATTATTCTTTATATATTTAAATTCATTTTTATATATTTTTTACTTTTACTACATGGTATGGAAGGAATCTTTCTTTCGTTTACAATACAATGTACTTTTTGACTTTTCTGGAAAATGTACGAGGAGAATGTTTTTTTAACTTATACAGCATGAATGGATTTTGACGGTTTCATGACGCCTAATTTCCATGAATATTACTCTAAAATATTTCAAGTTTATTTTCAACTAAATTATTTTCTTTTAAAATTTCACGGCATTTTTGGAGAAGAAAACGTTTTTGAAGAAAAAAAGATACTTTCCTCAATAATTAAGTTCAAGTTTTTTATCAAAGTTATTTTCCATTTAAGATGATGCTCTATAAATAGGGTTATGTTTCTATACCTATTACTAAAATTATTTTATTTTTTTAATGATGGAATGATATTTTATATAGATTATGTTATGATAGAATGATGTTTAAGAAACATATTTTATTTATTAGGTTATGCTATGATGAATGATTCATGTTTTTGTGGCACATGTAAGAATGATTTCATTATGGGATGGGTGGGACATATATATCCCTCCAATGAATTGGGTAAATATTTATATCTCATGAGATAAATATGGGTGTAATGGAAATTAAATCTGGTACAGTAATACAGGGCTAGAAAAGTAAGTAAATCTAGTTCAGTAATACATTGGTGGAATGGTAAGTAAATCTGGTTTAGTAATACAATGTTGGAATAGTAAGTAAATCCAATTCAGTAATACATGGATGGAATGGAAAGTAAACCCAGTTCAGTAAAGGAATTTTTTCACTATTATGGTCTTATCAGTAATTTATTGGCTACTATAGAAATCATATTATGAGATTATTTTTTTCCACAATTCTATGTTTTATGTCAATGCTATTTTATCATGGTTAAAGTTCATTTATTATCTATACCTTATGAACTACCAAGATTTATTTCATGCCTCATGATTTTTATATTTGAACTTTATGTTCATGTTTTTACATTCTTATGTTTATGGTTCGTTTTATGTTATCAATGTTTACCCTTACTGAGTATTTGAGCTCACCCTTTTTATGTTTTATTTTCCCCAAGATATAAAGAAAGGTTTTAGGTAGGAAAACGAAAGGTGGAGAACTTTATGGGAGATATTGAAGATATTTCACCAAGTTAGAAGATTATATTCCGTGTTTCCAAAGAAACTAAACTTATATAGTCTTTGGCCATCTATTTTTTCATTTATTAAGTATTCTGAAAAAGTAATGTAATTCCCATGTAAGTCAATCTTGGGTCGTTAGAGTTGGTATCTGATCGAAGGTTAAGGTAACTTTTGGAAACTAGGATATGAAAACTTTAGTGAGATCCCTAGAGATATTTCTAAGGATATTTCTAGGAATTTCATAAGTATAATTCAAGTATAGGTTACAATCCTAGTGTTTTTTTTATAATCATGACTAACCTAGGGTTAAACCGAATATATCATAGATTGAAATATTATAAGTAATTTACCTTACTTTTGTGTTTCTGATCTCTGATATATATTTCTCACACTTTTCTTTTAGGTCTTAGTCAAAAGAAATAACTACATAAGACAAGGTTAACCATTGAATTTTTTAGACGTGGAAATTGTGGGAATAATGAAGATAAATTTCCTATGTGGAAACATCATGAAGAGAATCCTAATGATGGTACAAGTATTGGTCATACTACTGAGGATAAATATATTACAAATGACATGTGGAAAGTATATGATGTTCTTACAATATTTATTACATTAAACCTAATAATATTGAGGTCGATAAACCTTATGACATGGCTCATATTTTAGGAAAGACGAAGATGATGGATCTTGAGTAATGGTTTAAGAATAAAGTTGTATGATTGAGGTGTATATGCTTCATAATTCAAAGATTATGTTATATGAATCATGAAATGTATAATTGTTTTCATTATAAGTTTCTAATTAAGGATTGTAAAGGATATGTTGAATAATTATAGGGAGATAAAATTTTTATTTAAGGTTAAGGTGATATACTTGTAGAACACATGATTAAGGGGAAGATAACTCTTAATATGTCCATTATGTTAAGTTAATGATGCTTGGATAAAGATACATTGGATTTGAATTAGTAAATTGGATGATGCTAGTCTATTGATATCTAATTATGGAGTTATTGATAATAGGGTTCTGCTATCATGGATGAAGTATAAAACTTTTTGGGACTTAAGTAATATATCCAATAAGTTTTGGAATAAGGAAACCTGTATGTTTTCAATAAAAATATCTGATAATTTAGGTTGTTATCGTGACTCAAGAGAATACATGATGAAGGTGTTCACATTTTTGGAATGTGACCAACCAGAGATATATTATGATATATAGGGGATAAATTTTAAGCTGAGTTTTTGGACATTTTTCTATAGTTTAGGATTTTCATCTTTTAGAAGGATTGTAAGGTTATCAATTTTTTTGTAAAGTTTAAACATAGGATAAATTTTTTTAGAATAAAGTATTAACTTTCCTTATATGGACTTATGCATGTTTGATAACTTGTGATGATTTTTTTGATAAAGATAGATGGAATAAGCTATCATTAAATTTATAGATCGCATGATTTGCTAACACTTTAGTAATGATAAATTCAACATCAATTCTTTGAATAAGAGATGAAGTGGAAATTGTTCAAGGCACGACCAATGACGATATTATGCTGAAATCAAGTAAGTATTTCTTCTCATGTTCTTAAACTTCATAGAAGGGATCTTCAAAACTAAAAATTTCATCTTAGTACCTTTTTATTCGATGAATCATATGGTCCCTTAAATCAATGCAAATTTATGGATTTCTGGTAGTTAACTTTCTTCAAACCTTGTTCTCTATCACTATCCATCAGAACATGATGGTTAGATTTCTCTATCATATCCATGTTTTCACTTCCCGCCTATGTCATCCTATGTGGAAACCCAGTGATGAGTTACTTTGGGTAAACATTATGTTTCTAACTTTACTTTTTAAAAGGAATATTTAGTATTCCTTTTTATGATGTGGGTTTCCATGAAAGAAACATTCAAGTAGTAAACCATTTCTAACCCTGATGAATTTCGAGGGAGAAATTCATTTTAAGGGGGGTAGAATGTAACACCCTGAGATTTTATGAGATGAATTCTTCTTAATTTATTTAATGTCTTGTGTTGTACACTACACCAAGATTATCTTATGTTATACAAAACACCATATTTTCTTGAATTATATGCAATAGTATTCTAAGCTTGTGTTACACACAATTTCAAGTTCTTTTGATATAATTCATTTCATGCAACACTGAGTATAGATTTTTTTCAATCTATAAAATAAATATATTTAGATTATTTTATGCACAACAAAAAATTAAGCTTGCACTAAATACAACACTTACTTTTCTTGCTTTACATGAAAGAGCAACCATCCACGATAGCTTGTGTTGTACGCAATACCGAGTTTCACTAACAATGATATATTATTAAAATATTATTATTTAATGAGATAAAAACTAGCTTCTATAAATAGTATTAACCAAATTTTTTATTTTATAACATTATCATTCATATTATGTATATTTTATAACATGATATAAAAACAAATTCAATTTTTCAGATAAAATAAGTATTTTCCCAAAAAATGAAGTTTTGTCGCCTTTTGATGGCGCACCCATTTTAAATCTAGTTTTAAAACATTTATATGTTTAATTTTACAAAATAAACTTATTCCTTGGAATAGGGATATGAAATTTTAATTTCTACTAATTTTTGATATTTTTTACTCATAACTGTTTTATTTTGATGAATAATAAAAATATGCTAAATTTTAATTGAAAATAACTTTTTCATTGAAATAATTTATAGAGTTAAATTATATTATTGAATGGTTTTAAAGTATAAATAGAATATATTTTTATAATTTAATAAAATTTAAGTAATTTTCATTAATTTTACTTTGAATTCATGTGTAAAAACATTTCAATCTTTTTCAATGTTTTAACTTTTAAACAAAAATCCGTTTTTTCATTCCTACAACAGGATTAATTTTAGGTTAATTACTGAAAATTATGTCTTTTGAATTTTGAAAAATGGATTCTGTATTTGGAATCAGTGGGTCCAAATTATGTTAATGGGTTACTTTTACTTTTTTGATATTATCAATAGTAACTTTGGAAATTTTTATTTAACACGATTAAAGGTAAATCGAGTAAATTAGTGTAACAAATAATATTATAAGGATAATAAAATTATAAAAAAACTACCAAAATCCTATTTGATGAATAAAATTCTACTCTTAACATATTAGGTTCTAAAATAAGTCATTTAATGTCTACATGAAAATGAAAATGAAATAGATATTAATAAAACCAATGAAAGTGACAAAATGTCAAACTCACATTTTTTATAAGTATGATAATTTTAATATAGGTATAACCAAGTTATATCTTCAAAAATAAATATTTAGTGGAAATAAAAATAATTACCTACATCATGGTAATTTATTTTTAATTTTTAGGAAATAAATAATAACCTTAAAGTCTTATTCTTTGATGATGTAAAAATTAATTAATTGATTAGAAATAAATAAAACATTTTTTATTAAAATCCTAATAACCATAAAAATGTCCAAAAACAAGACCAAATCTTGTAAATCAATTATATCTTTACCATAATCATCCAAAGGTACAGTTAGTGACCATTTGGAATTTTATAGAATATATTATGACCTTTATATTATTTTATTTAAAGTAATATTAAAGTTTTCACATTCATACTATAATAAGTATAACATTTTTAATGTTTATTTTATAGAATATAAATTCCACTACATATATTATCATGAAATATATTAAATTTATATTCATTATAGTATTTTATTTTTAATGTTTACTCAATAAATAAGTATACTAAATAATTACCCAATATCATTGTAGTGATTATTCTAATAATGGAGATATCAAATAAATGTTATTAAACATATTAAAATAAATATAATATGGAATAATTAATTTGTCCAATGAATTTTATAGATCAATTTTACCCATTATTTATATAATAAAATATTTCTTTCTAGGATAACACCTTATCTTAAAATTTTTAAAAATCCATGAAATGAATAGTGTCAAAATTGACACAATTGATATTTTGTCAAAATAATTTTTTATAAAATTATTTAAAAATCATAATACAGCTTTAAAAATATATAATAATTATGATATGGTAGGAAATGATCTAAATTATTTATTTATGGTATAATTTAATTTAAATGATAAATATTTTACCCTTTTATTATTGAGACATTTGTTATCTTAATTAAAATTAAATAGAAAAACTAATTGTTAATTAAAATGATAATGTTTAAATTGACATAAAAACTCGTATAAATTTTATTGGTTGATGAGATTTAAATATTATTATATATTATCTTCTAATATATCTCATTTTTTAGACAAGTTCAATTGATTTTTAAATTATTATAAATTAATATTTTTGAGGTTTCTAAAAGTGCCTCTCACCTCAATTATAAAAGGGAACCTCCTCCCTCATTTCTCAAACACTCATTAAGCCTTAAAGTTCTTCCATACCCTAACAATTTCTCTTATAAAATTTCCTAGTTATATTTTAGAGGTTCTGGTCTTCTCAAAATACCAACTCTAGTTCCATTAAGAGGAGATCTAAATAGAACACGTCAAAGAAGAGGTAATCTCCTCTACCGATTATTTCATATTTCTTTCCACTTATACTTCTACTTAATGAGTTATTTCATCAAAGAATAATAACTCTAGTATCAGTTATATACTGAGAATTAAATATAATTATGAAATAACCATATTCAACTTTCTATCTATCCTAAGAAAGATGAAATTACTACGCATGTGTACGTATGGATTACCCTCTCCATGATGTGGTATAATCTGTTTTTCACCACCACCTTACTTATATGGGTATAAAAATGGATTTAAAAACTATATATTATTATTATAAAATGATATTTATTCTGAAATATATTACACCATGAAAATCAATATCATACAACAATTATGTGAATGATATTGTCGCTCGTGCATATGTATGTCCAACCGTCTCCACGATGCGATGTGAATCATTCTACATGATAACCACTCAATCATGATTATATAAATGTACTGAATGAATAAATATAGTATTTATTATGTTAATATAATTTTATAATGAAAATAATATGACCTAAGAAGTAGAACTGAAACTTATTCGACAAAACATACATACAATCATAAAGCAGTTAAAACCGGAATAACGAGTGACAATGAATTGTTATAAGAAAACTAAGAAGAATATGACCATATATGATGACCATTATTCTTGAATAAGTTAATAACATTATATAAATAATTATATAAGTGGTTTGAACACATATAAAGCACATCGGACCTAAGTTAAGGGATTATTTTTTCTCACTTTTATTTTTGTGGGACATATGCCTTATACACCATCTAATTATTTTGTATGGTGTTTATGTTACCCATGAATGTTTTTATTATTATTATGAAGATTATTATATTTAAATATGGATTTAATTTTATTTATTTTATGTGGCATAATATTTGGATGATTATAAATTGTTAAAGTACAATTTTTCAATCTCATTTTTATCTGAGATTGTTTATATTTAAGTATTTACTGGGGATATATTTATCATCCATGTCCATGTTTTCTAAAATGTTTTCATAAAAATTTTACTATTATTCTATGTATATTTAAATTCATTTTTACCATTTTTTTACTTTTACTACATGGTATGGAAGGAATCTTTCTTTCTTTTACAATACGATGTACTTTTTTACTTTTCCGCTAAAAGTACAAGGAGAATGTTTTTTTAACTTATACGGCATGAATAGATTTTCACAGTTTCATGATGCCTAATTTCCATGAAGCTTACTCTACAATATTTCAAGTTTTTTTTCAACTAAATTATTTTATTTTAAGATTACACGGCATTTTTGAAAAAAAAAATTTGAAGAAGAAAGGATATTTTCCTCAATAATTAAGTTCAAATGTTTTATCAAAATTATTTTCCATATAAGATGACGCTCTTTAAATATTGTTATGTTTCTATCCTTATTAATAATATGAATGGATTGTGTTAATGATAGAATGATATTTTATATGGATTATATTATTATAGAATTATGTTTAAGAAACCCATTTTATTTCTTGAGTTATGCTATGATGAAAGATTCATCTTTTTGTGGCACATGTACAATGATTTCATTATGAAATGGTTTGGACCAATATCTCCCTCCAATGCAATGGGTAATGATTTATATCTCATGAGATAAAAATGGATGGAACCGGAAATAAATCTAGTTCAGTAATATAGGGCTGGAATGACAAATAAATTTGGTTTAGTAATACATTGCTCGCACGATAAGTAAATTCAGTTCAGAAATAGAGGGTCGGAACGGCAAGTAAATATGGTTCAGAAATACATGGTTGGAATGACAAGTAAACCCAGTTTAGTAAAGGGCTTTGTCCACTATGATGGTCTTGGAAGAAATGTCTTTGCTACTCTAGAAATCATATTATGAGATTATTTGTTTTCCACAATTCCATGTTTCATTCCAATACTATTTTATCATGGTTAACGTTCCTTTCTGATATACACCTTACAAAATGCCAAGATTTATTTCATGACTCATGATTTTGATATTTAAAATTTATGTTCATGTTTTTACATTCTTATGATTATGGTTTGTTTTATGTTCTTAATGTTTACCCTTACTGAACATTTGAGCTCACGCTTTTTATATTCTTTTTTCCATAAGATATAAAGAAAGGTTTTAGGTATGAAAACAAAAGGGGAAGATCTTTATGAGATATGTTGAAGATCTTTCACCAAGTTAGAATATTATGTTCTATGTTTCCAAGGGCGCTAAACTAATACGGTCTTTGGGTGTTGAATTTTTTCATGTATTAAGTATTCTGAAAAACTAATGTAATGTCCATGTATTTCAATCTCGGGTCATTAGAGTGAAGATGAATCATTATATTGGATGTTGGGGATGATGGTTCGGGTTATTTTGGATGGTGTTTTCTCATAACAAACTTGTTTTGTTTTATTATTTATCATCATGTGTATATAATTATTCCAGAATATTAAATAGGTTGTAATACATATATTATAATATTTTTAACTATAAAAATGGTTTCATGGCCATCCTTTAAGGTGTTAATTGAAAATTAAAATGTTTCATCTTTGAAGGTGATAAATAAACACCTCACGAATGACATTTTCACGTTTTGTATAAAAAATAGAGAAGAGGGGTTTAATGATGGATTATTTCATTTGAATAATAAAATTCCATTATATATGATGTACTTAATTTATAATACCCTTTGTATAAGTGGAGGTTGGGAGAGAATAATAAAATAAGTTGAAAATAAATTAAAAGAAGAGGAAAGAAGAATTTACCTCTTGAGTTTCTCCTCCTTGAAAACCTCCTTAGGCCAAAGGTTTCAGTCTTTTTATGAGACCAAGAGCTCCTGGATGTGGGGGAGAGGCTTTGGAAGAGTATTGGTCAAAATTTTTACAAGCCTCAAAGCTTGGAATGTGTGAGGAGAGGTGGTGAGGGGTAGTATTTATATTGGAGGAGAGGGGTGTTTTCTCATTATTTTACACATTAGTTTATTATTTTGCCTATAGATTATGAATAGTTTGAGAATTATCACCAAAAATATTAAAATAATAAATTATAGTTTAAAATTTTGGGCTTACATCAGCAATACATCATCTATGAATCCATAATTCTAGTATTTATCTTAAACCATAAATTACCATTTTTTACTATTCACCAAAACTTCATGTATTTTAGAAAAATCCCAAAAAATAACCCAAACCATTTTTTGATTTGTAGAATTAAAAATTTAACTCTATTTAATGAAAATAATTTTTAAAATATTATAAATTTAGTTTTTAATTAAAATCATTAATTACTTATTAAATAAATATTTTTAAAATTATAACTAATTTTGTAACACTTTGAAAAATTAAATATGGTCTCATAAACATATCTTAAAATCATAATACAAAAAAATATTAATTTATAAACGAATTTTATGAAAATAAATTTTATTTTAAATCATTATATTAATTATAAAAATGTAATTAAATATTTATAACTTACAAAAATACCAACACTTGATTAATAATGTTTGAAACATTTATTTTCTTAAGCTATGATATAATTATATCATAATTTAGTTAATAGGATGTCTAAATTTTATTTATACTTTAACGGTTTAGGTTACTATTCTATTAGATTGTTTATTATTCATAAGGGTCATATTACTCTTCCTATGCTCATGTTACTATTTCATTAGTAAAGGTTACTTAACTTATATAAATACCTCTTATTTTATTCATTATTCATTTATAATGTTTGTATTGTGTTCATAATGTTATTTTATGTAATTGTACTATATGACATAATTTCAAGAAGGTAATTTCCATTGATAAAATTTTGGGTCATTACATTCTTCCCCCCTTATAAAATTTTTCCCGTGAAATTTTGTTTTACATTCTAAGTTAAAAAAAATGTGTGGGTAATTTTCCTTCATCGCTTCCTCAGGTTTCCATGTTTCCTATTCATATTTATGGTTTCACCATAGTACTTTGACAAGGTGAGTAGTCTTGTTACATAGAGATTTATCTATATGATCCAAGATCTTCACTGACAACTCCTCATATGAGAGATCATTTTCCAATTATACCAGCTCTGAATTCAGTACATGTGAAGGATCGGGTATATACTTCCTCAATAGGGACACGTAAAATACATCGTGTACTTAAGACATGGTATGTGGTAGTTCTAGTTGATAGGACACAGCTCAAACATGATCAAAGATCTCGAAAGGGACAATTTTCCTGGGACATAACTTTCCTTTCTTCCCAAATATCATGATCCTATTTCATAGAGATATGTAAAGGAATACCATGTCTCCAACCTTAAACTCAAGGTCTCATTGACAATTTACTGCATAACTCTTTTATCTAATTTTAGATTCTTTTATGTGATACTGAATGGTTTTTACCTTCTCTATCATTTCTTCAACAATTTTAGGTCCTATTAGTTTACATTCACTGACCTCCTCCCAGCATGCCAGGGTTATATATCTTTTCCCATAAAGGTATTTATATGGATCAATTTGGGTACTCAAGTGGAAATTGTTGTTGTAAGAGAACTCAACCAAAGGCATATGTTGGTATCATAATCCTTTGAATTATATAGAACACACTCTCAATATATCTTCTAGTGTTTTAATAGTTCTTTTATATTGGCCATCAGATTTTGGATGATAGGTCATACTAAAGTTCATCTCAGTGCTTAGAGCATGTTGGAGACTTTTCCAGAACATTGAGGTGAATCTCAGATCTCGATTGCATAGAATAGATAGGGTTACTCCATGTAGCCTTACCACTTCTCTAATATATATTTGTATTAGTTGATCAAGTGATAATTCTTCAGAAATTGAGATAAAGTTATCTATCATTGTAAGATGATCCACAACAACCTATATAGCATTGTTTCCTCTAGATCTCTTTATAAGTCTAGTGAAAAGGTCCAAGGTGATGTTTTCCCATTTCCATATTGGTATGGGGAATGGTGGCATCATCCCCTTAGTCTTTTCCTTTCGTCCTTCACTTGATGACATACTAAGCACTTTTATATATACTCATCAATATCCTTTTTCATATTGTGCCACAAATAGTTCTCTAAAAGATCTCAATACATCATTGTGATCCCTGGGTGAATAGATAAGGTTGATATATATGCATTATTTATAAGTTCCTTCATTATATATAGATCATATGTTATACATAATCATGACACAAATCTCAAAACTCCTTCCTTATCCATTTTGAACTCTAAGGATTTCCCTTCTCTCGTGGCTTCCACCTTCTTCTAAATTTCCATATCATTTCTTTGATTGTCCTTTATTTTCTCCATAAGGGGTGGTTGATCAATAATTTGAGAAAATATTGATGATGTTCCTACCTTAAGGATTCCCATGCCCATCTTTTATAGGTATAATAAGATTTGATCATTATCAATTCTCATTATTGATAAAGATGCATGATTCTTTCTACTTAGATCATCTACTGCCTTTTTTGCTTTACTATGGTGGTAGAGGATTGAGTAGTCCTAATCCTTGTTTATCTCTAACCATATTATCTAGTTCATATCAATCTTCTTCTATATTAATATATATTTGAGACTCTTGTGATCATTTTATATCTCACACTTCTCACTATAGAGATAATGTTGCCAGATTTTCAATGCAAAGATCACTGCTACCAACTCCATATCATGAGTGGGATAGTTTTTCTCATAAATTTTCAACTTCCTTGATTTTTATACTATCACTTTATCATTTTTAATTATTACACATCATAATACCTTCTTTTAATCATCTTTTTACACCACAAAGTGATCCCAACTTGTTGATAGTGTATGGAATAGCAGCTCTTTAAAGCAGTCTCCACATTTACTGGTCCAGACAAACTTTTCTCCCTTATGATTCAGCTTGGTTAGTGGGTTTTAAAATCATGATAAGTGCTTCAAAAATCACCAATAATACCCATATAGAACAAGGAAACTACGGATCTTTATCCCATACGTTGTCCTGTTCCACTCTTCAAATGCCTTTGTCTTGGAAGTGTCTATATATATCCCTGTGCTGGTGATTACATTCCCTAAGAATGATACTTATTCCATCCAAAACACACATTTACTATACTTTTCATAAATTTTCTCCCTTCAAAAAGTATTTATCATAGTATTCAAATGCTTATCTTGTTCCTCATTTCTCTTGGATTATATCGGAATATCATTGATAAAGATTACCACAAATATTTCAAGGTAATTTCTAAAGACTCTATTCATTAAATCCATGAAAAGTTTTGGAGAATTAGTGATTCCTAAGGGCATCACTATGAACTCATAGTGTCCATACCTCTCTTGAAAGGTTGTCTTGGGAATATCTTCCCTCCTCAGCTTTAATTGGTGATATCCCAACCGAAGGTCCACCTTAAATAAATAATTGTCCCCATGTAGTTGATCAAACAAGTCATCTATCTATGGAATGAGATACTTATTCTTTATCGTGATTTTATTGGGATCACTATAATCAATGTAGATACTCATTGATCCATCCTTATTTTTAATAATGAGGACTGGCACACCCCATTATGAAGCACTCAAGAATATAAAACCCTTGTCCAGATTCTAATATAACTACTCATCATTTCTTTTTTATCAAAGGTGGCCATTCTACAAGGTCCCTTTGATATAGGTAGAGATCCAGGAATAGGTTCAATTGATAACTAAATCTCTTGATTAGGATTAATACCATACAACTCTTCAGGGAACACATCAATGTAGTCCCTCACAATAAGCATGTCTTCAAGTATGATTTTATCCTTTACCTCAAGAATTTTAGCTAGATATGCTTTCCCATAAGGCAACATTATCCAAAATTGCGATGATGATTCTAAAGGAGTTTTATCTTCCTCCTTACACTTGTACAGAATAGGAGGATACTCTAGGATGTGAAGAGTAGTATCTCTTTCCTAATAGTTGATTTTGGATTTATATAAAGATATCCAATCCATGCCCAATATAGTATTTAACTCGACCAAAGGGAGTATGACAAGATTTACTATGAGGTTTAGTCCATAAAAATTAATCGGGGAGGAGTTATAAATTTTTTATGTAATAATTTCCCCATTTGTGGTTCAAATAGAAAAATCAACCTCCAAATTTTTAGTTGGAGATTGAATAGTTCTTTTAAACTTGCAAGATGTAAAATAATGTGTAGAACTAGAATCAAAAAGTATGTTCACTATTATTGAATGAATAACCAGCGTACCTATCCCCGCATCATTTTTGGGATCCAGCTCAGTATTAATGATAGAATATATACTTCCTTGCTACATTGTAGGTTATTTTTGTTGATTTACTCCAATAACCCTTAGCTTAGGGAAATAGTTTGCATAATTCTCATGTTCCTTTCAGTTGAAACATTGCACTACCATCTTATTGTTGTTTTAAACCTTCCTTTATTCTTCTTCATTAGTGGGATTCTTCATATACCATCAGTATTTATTATCCATATTCCCTTCTCTTCCACATTTGAAGCATCTCTTGGTTCCCTTTAAGTAGTTTCCAAGATTCTTCTTCCCGCACTTTTTACATGTGGGATGTAGGTTCTTATTTCCATCATGGGATTTATCACCCATATTAAAATCCATTTTCCTCTTTTTTTAATTGGGTCAATGAGGCCAATTAAAGTCTCCAATAACCATTTCAACCTTTAGGGAACAACGGAAAATATACTCATAACTATTGAAGTCTTTAATCACCAATATTTTTCGTAGAATCGACTTTAGTCCAACAAAGAAGAGATCCACCTTGTTTTCAGTTTTCATAATAAAGCCTGAGGCGTATCTTTAAAGACTTGTGAATTTTGACTCATACGCCCTGATAGACTCATCTTCATTTTTTATTATTCTAAGTAATTCCCTTTCCATATTGAGAAGGAGGGTTTGGGTAAAATATTTATTGAAAAATATATTATTGAAATCTTCGCATTCCATGGAATCACATTCATCCTTGTACTTTGTGTTCTTGATCAATGTCCACCACGGATCTTCTTCCACATCCAAATGATATACCACCAGTACAACTTTCACTTATTATGATCACTGGTGGATAGATAATATCTTCTCAATGGAATTAATCCATTGATCTACAAGGAGGGGATCATAAGATCAACTAAACATGGGAGTCCTTTTCCACATGAAGGATTTGACGGGAAGTTGTTCTTTCTTTAGAGAAGGAGGGTGTTCCACACGATTCAAGTTATTATTCATAAATTAATCTATATAATCTATTACTATCATAAAGTTTGAGCACACATTCATATCAAATTTGGAAAATAATTAGGGCAATCATAACATTGCCTATCACATTTATTATAGACAAAGGTTCTTCTATTTCAAGCCATTAATTAAGAAAAAGACTGTGAAATTAGGGGGATTGAAAACTTAGCTAATAAAAATATAAAAAAGAAAATATTCAACATAAAAGGATAAACTTTTAAATGAAAATTATATCCTAACTTGTGATTATATAGGTTTCAATCTAGGTTATCCATGATCTATTTCCTATCTTATATTCTTATGAACTTTTTTCCCTTAAGAATGGTTCGTAATGAGATTATGAATTTACCAAATCATATGCCATGGGAGTTTCATTCTAGGTGAACAATAAAGCCCATTTTCATATAATAGGTTACCCCGAGTCAGACCCGGAACACCTTCTTGGAGTTTTTACTCTTAGGTACATATGTTCCTAAACCACGTCTACTTGAAGTATCCAAATAGGGATGTATTTTGTTAATATACCACTTAATTTATACTTACCAAAATTTAGGAATGTTTTCTTATACTTAGTCTTGTCCCTAAGAAATTTTATGGAGTTTTATAATCCTAATCCCAAAAATAAAAAAAAATTCCTCTGATAACAACTATAGAAACCCTAGCCTTTTATACATATCATTACATGGTTTTAAGCATAAGTAAGCATCAAATTACAAGCCAAGGATCATAAAGTCTACTGTATTTAGAAGATTAGGTACATAATTAAATATCATGAAAATATATTTAATTTAATATCCAAAATTAGCTCCTAAATTCCATTGATCTCCTATAACTATATAAGATAACCTAGGGAATACATGATCAAAAGGGAAGAGCTAAAAATCCCAGTAAGGAAATGAGCATAGGAATAAAACAAAGCATATGGGTTAAAATTCATTACATGATTACATAAAGGGAATAGAATGATAATAAAAATAAGGAATAATAACATGTATAACATGATAACATATAATAATGGAATCATATAAATGTGGAAATAGTGTATAACGTGAAATAAATATGGGTCAAGGATAACTGCTAAGACATGGTGGACAAAGTTTCATAAAGGAATCGGGTTCACTCTCTGTCCCAACATGGCGTCTCATGAGAATAAACATTACCCAATTCATTATAGTTATCTCTAGGTGAACCCATAATAATATGATCATGAATATGTGTTCCAAATGATAAATCATACATAATTAATCAAACATAACATAAGGGTAACTTGTGGAAATAAATGGGTTTCGAAATCAAGTCATAAGGAATTACAGATTGGTGTATCATAAAAGTGTTCATGAAACAATGGATTTATAACATACATGGAAATTTATAAAGGAAAATATACATATATAATGATAAAAATTATCCAATATAACTGAAAACATTTCAAAATAGGGTTTAGGAAACTTTAAAAATTAGCCACTTTAGTGTAGTTTTAAGGGAAAATATTAAAGAGTCTTTAAAAAAATGTATAATTGGTTATAAAACCCCATAAATGAACCTAGACAGTTTTTCATGATAAAATGAGTTATTTAAGAAAAATAATTTTATCTTAAAATGTATTATGGATTACACTTGGAAGTAGGTATAAAATCAAGAAGTTCCCTTTAATCTGGTTTTCTTATAAGGAAGAATTGAAAAGGGAGCCTTTATAAAACACATATTAACCCATAGAAGGATGATATGATCTAGATATATGATTTTTTAAAATATAAACATAATTGATTATAATTATATAAAAACAAATAATCATTACATTGGGGTAAATAGAGAGAAAGAGTAACCCAAAGGAAAAAAATTGAGGTTCGGGTAGAATCTCTTACATTATGTATGAAATGGTTCTGCACTTGATCGTAATGTCATGAATAATCAAATAAAATTCATTAATTAATAAGTACAAAAACTTTTTTACATTTAATTGGTTTATTATAATTTTATTAAGTTCATTTATTTCCTTTTTGATGAGTTATAGTGTTCAATTTCATCGTTTAGGAGTGCTTTTTTCTTAGTTTTCATAATCAGTTCGCTTGTATAAGAGTATGGAAGTCCATGTAAAATGGAATTAGAAATCAAGAATTGAAGTTATAAGTTATTAATGAAAATTAATAAGGTTAAATGATCATATAATTCATTTTTTTTATTTTGGGTGAGGGTGAATCATTAGAGAAGATGTTGGTGATAATCGTTTGGATTAATTTGGGTGGTTTTCGCTCACAATGAATTTGTTTTGTTTTATTACTTAAAATCATGTGCATATAAGGATTCCAGAAAATTAAATAGGATATAATACATATATTATAATTTTTTTAACCATTAAAATGTTTTTATTACCAACCTTGAATGAGTTAATGGAAAATAAAAAAAAATCATCCTTGAAGGTGATAAATTAACACCTCACAAAAGATGTTTTCACTTTTTGAATAAAAGGGATGGGAGAGGGGTTTAATAATGTATTATTCCATAATTATAATAAAATTACAGTATATGTGAGGAAATGGAATTATCATACCATTTGGATGACAGTAGGTGATGAAAGAATAAGAAAATAACTTGGAAAGAAATTAAAAGAAAAGGAAAGAGGAATTTACCTCTTGAGTTTTTTTACCTAGAAAACCTCCTTAGGGAAAAGGTTTTGGTGTTTTAATGAGACCAAAAAAATTTGTACATAAGGTATGGTCTTGGGAAGATTATTGGGAAGAATTTTGACAAGGATAATAGTTTAGAAGGTTTTATGGGAAGATATGGTGAGGGTGGTATTTATTGTGGAAGAGAAGGGTGTTTTCTCATTATTTTACTCATTAATTTATTATTTTGCCTCTATATTATGAATAGTTTGATAATTATAACCAAAAATATTATAATAATGAAGTATAGTTCAATTTTTTGGTATTAAATTATCCATAAATCATTTTTGACTCCATAATTCAAATATTTAGTTTCATTAGTAAATTTTCGTATTTTACTATTAAACAAAAATTAAAGTAATTTATAAAAATCCCAAAAATATATCCTCAAAATTTTTTGATGTGTAGAATTAAAAAATAAACTCCATTTTATTAAAATAATTTTTTAATTATAATAAATTTAATTTTTAATTAAAATCATTATATACTTGGAAAATATAAATTTTTAAAATTATAACTAATTTTGTAACACTTTAAAAAATTAAATAAGGTCTCATAAAATTATATTAAAATCATAAGACAACAAAATATTAATTTATTATTACATATTATGAAAATAATTTTTATTTTAAATCATTATATTAATTATAAAATTGTAATTAAATATTTATAACTTACAATATACCAACACTTAATTAATAATTTTTAAAACATCTATTTACTTATAATATGATATAATTATATCATAATTTCATTTATAAGATGACTAAATTTTATTTATACTTTCATGGGTGAGGTTAGTATTCTATTAGATGAATTACTTTTCATAATGGTCATATTACTATTCGTATGGTCAAGTTACTATTTCATTGGTAAAGATTCCTTAACTTCTAGAAATACCTATTATTTTATTCATTATTTATTTATAATGTCTGTATTGTGTTATTAATGTGATTATACTATATCAAATAATTATAATAATTTAATTTCCATTGATAAAATTTTGGTTCATTACATATGGTGGGACCAGATATGGTGCATGCGACAACGGGGAATGTCTAGGTCATCAATGAGTAGATGAGGACGGTCCAGAGTAGACAAAAATCTTTTGTAGATCATCATCATAGGCTCTTGGAGTTCGAGTAGGGAGACCATATTTTCTTGTGAGTCTCCCTATGATGAGGATTGCAGAGGTTCACCCGGGAGGCAAGATATTCTTAAGGTTTATCAGGTCATTCGATATTGTGAAAAGGATTGGTGAAATTGCATACTACCTAACCTTACTCCCACAGTTGGAGTAGGCGCATGGATCCATCCATGTGTCACAGTTGAGGAGAAACGTGCATGACCCCATGCATGTCATTGACTTGGGTTATGTGGACATCAAATCTGGAACCACCTTTATGAAGCAGCCGGTGGATATCGAGGACTGGCAGGAGTAGACCTTGTGTGGATGGACTATCACTTTGGTTCGTGTGTTTTGGCATCATGAAAATATGAAAGAGAGTTTTGTGAGCGGGAGATCCAAGTGCGAGCTCAGTATCCCAAGTGTTTTTCCTAGTTTTTATTTTCAGGGATGAAATATTTGAAGGAGGGAATGATCTAGAGACCTATTTTTCCCTTGTAAAACTTTGAAATATTTCTCAAAATATTTATAGGGCTAGGCATTGAGATTATGTATGATTCAGAGGCCCAGTGTTCCTGGAATTAATTTTATAAAAATATTCAATATATTTTATATTTCTCAAGTGAACCTTTTAAAGAAAAAGGTATAACTCTTAAACGGTTGATTGAATCGAAAATATAAGACCATGTTTAGCTCTAGAATGTGGTGTTTTCCCTATATGTGACATAAAGTAAGTCGTTGTGGGACATTCAGACCCCTCGCTCGTTGGTGGTATGTTAAGGGAATTTATTTAATTATTTAATTAATTAAATTAATTCATTTAACATAAATCTAAACAATTATAAATATATATTTTTAGATATTTTCTAGAGTTGGATCATAATTCTCAAATCACTGGGGAATATCCCCTTCCTCCTACCCTTAGATGATAATTACGAATGACAACAAAACGTCAAATCGTATCAGATCAGTATACGGTGAACATAAGATCTTCTCTTAATTGTTGGTAAATGCATTATTCACCAAAAAATGATCCAAAACTGAGGTAGGACTCATTATATGTGATTTTTCATCCTTAAGTTAAATGATTGAGTAGATCACCCTTGATCCTTTTATCTACACCCTATTTTGGAATTTTTATAACCCTATGTACCATATTTCAATTTGTTATCAGTAATTTAATAATTCAGAATCCTTATTTTTGGTTGTTGTCTATAAAAATTTGGAAAACAACATTTTAAATTTAGTTTATGGTACTTTTCTCCCTTAATTATTCACGTTCTTTTCCATTTGGTTCCCTATTGTCCCATCTCGACCTTTCTAGGAGGTACTGACCTCGATCGGACCACCGGAATTTGCGATGAATCGATGAAATGAAAATGTTTTGACGAAGAAAGAACAAATCTGACATCTTTGCAAGGTGAGTATGAATGTTTTGGTTATTTGAGATTTAGGAATCACGGATCAAATGTGTGGTGGTGTACAGAATAAACTATGATTCACCAAATCTTCATTGAAGTCTATTTTTAGTGAACGAAGTCCGGAAAGCGTGAGATCCAGCCAGATCTGTGGGTTTCAAGATAAATTGAGGAGAAATCTACACAGGTCTAGCCTGATTTGAGGCATGAATACTGGATCTATAACTCTCTGATTTCTATAAAATCTTGACTACACAACATGTTCCAAGATGAACACATAGCGTGTAGCAATTTTCAGTAGTGATGTTGGGGTTTTGGAAACCCATAAGGATGGCATGACATACACATCACCAACATTCCATATACCACATTCCTGTGTGAGTAATATGTGTGATAGATCACATGGACATGCACACACCATGTTTCATGTACACGACATGGGAAGATCAAACGGGTGGTACCCCATGTGGATCGACATGCCATGTACTAAAGTACATGGACACTAGGTCTAGTATACGAACACAACGAGCAGCACACAGCCCTAGTCCCGGATAGCCAGGACATGTCATGTATTCCCCCGACACTATGTGTACTACTTCATGGTATGAAGTTGTGTGCCATCTAGGGACACAACCATGCTTTCAAGTGGGGCCACATTCCATGTGGGCCCCCTCACATACTGTGTACCCCTTGGTTCATTTTTAGGAAACATTAAATTCTTGTATCTGATTTTTTTAACTTAAATGTTGGACTGTAAGTAGCCTTTCATGAGTGTTTTTTTATGTAAAAAGATATGGTACATTCATAGGAATCCTATTATATAGAATGTGAAATTTTATGGTCTTCGAATACACTAAAATGACACCAAATGATAGCAGCGATCATGAAGGAACACTAGAACTTCTTTCGAGCGTTACCCTTTATCATGGTTGGGCAGTGGAGTTCCCCAATGACTTCTTCTAGTAGTTACCCTCTAGGTGGTATGGGTAGTGGAGTTCACCAATAACCTCTTCTATACTTTACCCTCCAACAAGTTTTGGCAGTGGAGTTCCCGGAATACCTCTTCCAAGCATTACCCTCAAGTAAATCTGGGTAGTGGAGTTCTTCGAGGTCCCCTTTATGGGTGTTACCCTTTACCAAGGCTAGTCAGTGGAGTTCCCCAATGAAATTACTGAGTGCTACCCTCCATTGGGGCTGGGCAGTGGAGTTCCTTGGTGAATATCAGAGTAGGACCCTCATTTTATACCAGGTTATGGGATCTTAACCTTGAGCTTGTGACCCCTTAACCATGTGGCACAGTGATGAGTTGTGGTTTGGCATAACTTTGGACTCACTAGGAAGTGGAACACTTCCCCCACCGAGACACATTCTTGTGATGCAACCTAAAACCATGTGTTAGAGTCTATGTTATCCAAAGATAATAATATCAAGGTGTGTTATTGAATTTCTTAGAATTGTGTGTTCAAGGCAGACGTGTGAGATGCTGGGAATCATTAATAGACTTTTGTAACTATTGGCTACTCTTTTTCTTAGGCTGAGTTGTGAGATGGAGATCCCCTAACTCTCTTGATTGAGCTTATCTGACTAAGAATATATATTTATATCCTTTAACTATATTCATTCCTTATATTTTTTTACTCTTTATCTAGGAGAGGAGAATATGTGCTGATAGGTATACAATTAGAAACTATTATAATATATGATGAATGAATTAACCCCAATGGTAAAACAATTTGATGTAACTCAGGGAAGAAAGAGTTGGGAATCTAGAAGAAAGATTTATGTAAGGTTAGACTTATAAATTAATTGAAAAAATCATATTTTATCCACTATGAGTTTGTAAAAATAACTTTTAGGAACATAATTATCATTTATCCATATGGAAATTAATATTACTAGAATTTTTCAATGGTATAAAGTGCAGTGTAAACTAAGCTACACATAATTAAGAAGAATAAATTGAATATAAACTATAAATAATAAGATGGAATATTTATAGAAGATAAATCTATGTAGTTGAGTTTAGTCTAGTTAAGTGGGTGATTTCAATTTTTAAACAAATAATCTAACAAATTATGTTCCATTTAAAGAATTATAGATGATGAAGTTGCATTGAATGGTGTAACATGAGAATGTGAAGGACATATCAAATGTTTCAAATGATATTTGAATCATAGTTAATCTATAATGATTCCAAAAACTAGTGTATTCCATGAATAGAATAGGATCAATGAAATATTTTTGAAAAGTTTTTATGAACACAACAATCACATGAGATGCACTAGTGAACTTATTAGAGCATTAGACTACAATGTTATGAAATATAGAAAAAAATGAGATTAGTGGAGTAAAGAAGAATAAACATTGGGATAATTGATGTAAAATAATCGAAAATAAGTTTAGTGAGATTATGGGACATTGACTTGGGGTATTGATTTGACTACTTGAAGGAGAAGGGTAAGTGAATCATAAGAATAATGAGTTTTAGTGATGTATAGAAAAAATCCATGTATGGAGGAATATGATAAATAACAATTATACAATGTTTTTATGAGATATTTAGGATAAATTTAGTTGCAAAATTATGGGTAACTTCTCATGTTTGAAAATTCAAAATAAATCCAGTGGATTATATTCATTTTTTTCATCAGATTAAAATATAATTTTTGAAAGACATTAAATAATAAAAAACTAAAATAATTAAAAATACAAATAAAGGATATGAAAAAACCCACCCATTGGATGTTTATGATTCATGTAAATCCTCTTGGAGTTTTGTGTTTATCAGATAATGGTTCATTGGAAGAACATATGATAAATCAGTGAATGTTTGGGCTCCTAAGAGGAGTTCAAAACAGAGAGATAGTTGAAAAAATTTATATATATGGAAAAGTGGGAAGAATTAGATGTTGGATTCTAAATAAATTAGAAGATATGATGAAAAGGTGTTGAGATGGTTGATAGAGGATGATATAAAATGACATTCAAACCATATGAAGGTGCAACGGATGGAGATCACCAGAGCACATGAATCAATGTTTTAGGATTTTTGAAGTCCTAAAGTCTATAGATGATTGAGATATGCTAAAATAGAGATCTTATAGGGTGATTTCACTATCCACTAAGACAAGAAACCTCAATATGCATGGGATCTTTTATGGTGTGATAAATTCTATTGGGACATAACTTCTCTTTGACTACATAACCAATATAATGACAAAAAATCATTTTCAAAGGATTAAATGTAATTCTCTCCTTGAAGGTGTAAACACAAAATTTGTGACATCAACACATTTGAAAGAAAAAATAACACACCACTAAAAACATACATCTTGCACCTCACAACAAAACTATCTCTCAAAATATAGCAAGAACATTATAATTGGGGAAATATTTTATGATGTATTGTGGATCTCCTATGAATAGTTTTCTTAATAAAATTTATAATACAATCAGAGTGTGAGGAATATAAATCTAATTTAAAATATTCTCATATAACATCCTATTTACATATCAATTATAACCTTTATGATATGATAAACCTTATCTTATAGGGAATTTATTCATTTTAAACATAACTTTATTAACATTGAGCCTATTAATTTTCCATGATCAATTTTTTAATAAATAAAGACTGAAAACTCTTACATAAAAAATTTATTAATTACCTAAAGAAACCATTCTTTACATACCTCCAATTAGATTTTTATCAAAACACAGTACCATAAGATTAAATGGTGTCTTGTGAGTACTTCATCTCTTTGTGGATCATTAATTCCAAATTGACCATGTTTTCATTCAGATATGATCATATTATCCATTATCAATTCACTTCATGAAAGGATTATCAAAATTCTAGAACTCATGAACTTATGAAAATCATCTAGGTCTCTTCAATCTTTACATAAATTACAAGGTCTCTTCAGTTTAAAAAAATATCTATTTAGGTGATGAAGGGGCCTCATGTTTCTTATGATATATTTCCAATATGAATAGTAATCCCTAGGTTTCTACAATCATTTTGTGTATTAATTAGTGAGATCTTTCTTGGGTGAAATTATTTTTTTCATCTCCTTCATCCCTAGAATTTCGCGTGTAATGGATAAATCTTTTATAACCGAAATCCCCATTTTATGTGAGTAAATTCCTTATTCAGTGTTTTTGTTATAAAAATCACATACACTATTTTTTTTATTTTGTAACATTATAATATATATCATTTTTTATTTAAAAGACTATTATCCATCTTAACCATGGATAATATAGATGTTGTACAGTGATAGTTAAGATTATTATTTATAAAGGGTTGTGAAAAAGTCTAATATACACAAGTGGAATAATTTATGGCCTAAAAGATTAGGATAATACCCTTTTAATCCTAATTATAAGAGATTTTGAGGGAAATGGGGTCCCAAGGCTTTTCCCTTGATCAATCCCAATTTGAAATTCAACAACAGAATCATGAATTAAACTATTTATGAGAGAATTTAAAGCTTATAAAGATCACATTCCAAAACATATTCATTGAAACACCCCATGAAATTTTAACAATCACACACTGTATCATTAGGTAATACACTGATGTGATATGGGGTTATGTATCTATACCCTAGAAATATTAATTTTAAATGTTTTCCTTGGAAAACAATAATTTGTTCGAAAAAAATTAGATTTTGATATAAATAAACTAAATTTAGTTATGATGTTTTGAATAAAAAAATTTAATAAACTAAATAATTTTGAAAATAATTTATTTTCATGATTTTTCATTATTAAATAATATTTAATTTATTATAAATGATAATAAAATATAAGGAATTCAAATATAATTATTATATATCATCAAGAAAGTTGTTAGTGTCATAAAAAATATTATTTTCCAGCACATTTATTTAAAAGTGTAAATTATCATATATGGAAAAAAATTGGTTAAATAAATATTATTTTAGAAATAATCATGTCAAAACTAGGAAGTAAATAGGTTTTCATATTTTCTGAGACTTCTAAATTTTTTGGGTAAAAATTACATTCTATATAAATTTATGAAATATATTATGTCATCATAATGGCCAAAATGTGATATAATAAATACTATAAAAGTAATCCATGTCAAAATATATTTTCCCTATTAAAATAATTCTTCTTAAAGTTATTTTATTTATTTTATAAATAATTAATGATTCCTTCAAAATCTCTATAATTTGAGAGGTTTTAAAATAAGTTCTTTATGAATAAGAATCACTTATATATCAAAAATGACATTATTTTAATATTTTTTCACCTATACTTTTAAAATATATATATCCACACCACTTTGGAAGAAAAATTGAAAAAAATAATAACAGTGATTTTTATTTTTTTGATAATTTTACCATATAGAGTCCAAAACATATGTTTAGAAAATAATAAATAATTATCATATCTTTCTCTATAAATACCCAACCAAACACTAATTCCTCTTCACTCAAAACTCATTTATCATGAAGTAAAAATCTTGCTCCCTGTTTAAATCCCATAAAGTTTTTCCCCAATCTCATAAGAAGATATTTTCCAGATTTTAGAAGAAACCACTCCAGGTGACGGATCTCTTTCTTATTTTCCATTTAAGAACCTCCTTTTTATTTAAATTTTCCAACATCAAATTATTATGTTGTCATTAAATTATAAATATCCATGTAATATTCAGATAATAATCTAATAGTGATATATCATTTAACCCTTCCCATTATAACCTTTACATAAGCTGTTACAATCTCAATGTAATAGATTCTTCCATCATCCTCTTTATCCAAATACATTTATTAAGTTATGCCTTTTGGTTTCAAATTGTTCATATTGGAATATATATTTACACATACATTTAATATAATTATGATTCCTATGTAATGTAAAACAATATATCACTCTCATTAAATACTTTCTTAAACCTTTATGTGAACTATTTAGGGTGCTGAAATTATCTTATGATTTTCCATGTTAAACATATGTGTTGTATATACCAACCCCAATTTTAACTCAGTTTTATTAAGCTAGATGTAAATTTCATTAAATTACTGGGTAATACCATATATTTAACTTATAATCCTTAATCATGTGATTCAATGTGATGAAATACATCCTTATATTGTATAATCTATTTTGAACAAAAATAATAGTGCATGGTATATATGTTACAGGTTGGATGGGAATTATATAACCCTCAAATTAATTGGATAATGATATCTTCTCATGATATACAATGTATGGTTGATTTGAGGTTATTATAATAACATAATTTTATGATGTATTGCCGATTATCTTTGACTTTTTCTTATTATGGAATGCTTTATGTTGATTCAACATTCCTATGTTTCCTTGATGTTATCCACTTATATCATGATTATATGTTCATGGTTATGATCCTCAACCATTATATATAATTTTGATATTCTTATTGACTCAAATTTATTAATTTAATCATTTTAAGACTTTATTATTACCATAATAGGATTTATATATCACCCCTTTCTTGTGTATATCTCATGGTTATTCCATAAATTATTAGAATATTGGTGTAATATAATGGGTATTTTTGTGTTTTTAAATAATTTTCTTATACCCATGTTTTATGTTTTTATGATATGTATCTAATTAAACAAATACACAAGGCCTCATGGTTTTTCAGGATTGTATTGAGTGTATATTTATGTAATAAATCATGAATTTAGGTATATAAATGATATGAGTTTTCATAGTTGGAATCAAAGAAAGGTATAATTATTTTTGGGTATTAGGAT
Source organism: Viscum album (assembly GCA_963277665.1). NCBI lineage: Eukaryota > Viridiplantae > Streptophyta > Magnoliopsida > Santalales > Viscaceae > Viscum > Viscum album. The sequence continues at coordinate 1,303,777,522 of OY728129.1, forward strand.
TAGAAAATAATATTAAATGCCTTAGATATAAGGCTAAACATAGTAAAATACCTTAAATTATGGTAAATTATAATTGATGTGGTTTTCATGAAATTAAATCCCACTTTAGATACTATAAATGGATGTTTCTATAGAAATGTTGTAGGAAGGTGTAATAACCCAGAAAAGGGTTCATTGGGTAATAAATAAATCCCATTGATTATAAGAAAAAGAGGCCTTTATACACACCTTTTTTTACACTCTTGTTGTTTATTCTATGGTAAATCCACATACTCCTTATGAAACATCAGTAAGAGAACAAAAATTCCCATTTATGTTAGGAAATATAACATGGAAAACATAAATAAAACCTATAAATTTTTAGTTTAATGAAATTATGTTCCTTATGACTTACCCAATCAATGTTAATAGTTTCCATTTTATATAATTAATAGTTTCAAAAATCACATCCCTAATTTTTCTATATTTTATTCAATGGATAGATATAGGAGGAACCAAATCAACAACCAATGTCATGGGAAACGTAGTGACTGTTCAAATGAGATTCTCAACATGATGGGAGAAGTTTTCTAAAACCTTAATGAAATAAATTATAAATTAATTCATGTTATTAATATAAACATGTATTAGGGGGAAACTCTACATCACCCTAAGAAAGAGAATATTGAAATTTACACCATTATGTGATAAAGTAACCTAATGTTCAGTGTATATTATAACCCTTTAGACATGAAAAAATGGATAAAATCCATGGAAAATGACTTCTATTTAATTTAATTATTTGGAGAAGAGAAGGTCATGATTGATATTTATCCTATGGAGGGATAAGTTGATCAGTGGTGGAAAAAATTCAAATATAAAAATAAAGAGGAGGAGATCAAAGTGATGGAGTATAATGAATTATAAAAAAAAATCTGAAAAATATTTTCTTTACACTATTAAACAAAAAATGGAGAGGTATTTCACTGTCATCATGATAATTGAAAACAATCCATTAGGGTGTATGAGAATAAATTTTAAGAACATTAATGACACATATATTGAATTTTAATTGAAAGTGAAATTAAATTTGACCACTTGATTGGTTATAATAATCTATGTCTATGAAAATTATTGATGATTTGAGATGTTGAAAACTATGGGAAACTTTTAGGATATGACCATAAAGTTGAAAGTCTGGTTAGTGAATCACAAGGGTCTCATGTTTCTTTAAATAATAATTATTGAATGATGTTTAATTGTGGTGGAATGATGGATAAATCACACAGTGTAAAAAATTCTAACATCACACTTATCAAAATTGTGAGAAGACGTATCCCAAAAAATACATGTATGTGAAAAGAAAATTATTTAGATGTGGGAATTAAGGGAACCTAGCTATAAAATATCGATAGGAGAACCCCAAAAATGTGATGGATTGAATGAATTTGTTGAGTTGGACATCATCCTATTTGAATAGGAAGTAACAAGGAAACTATGAATATAAATTCACTAATCTATGGGTCATCAATGATAACCATTTAAAACAATTTCCAATTTCTATAGATAAATAGTGATAATATTTTATCAAAGCTATTGAGGTGGATCCCAAAAATGATATGGTATTAGGTACACTAGTTATTTAATAAAGGGTGAAATAAATAATTTTTTATTCTAGTTCTAGTGATGCTTTTATATCATTCATTTTTATTATAACTATTCAAAAACTAATTAAAAACATAGAAGTGGGGTGAAAGTAAAAAAATATGAAATGGTTCAATTATTTCATCACCTACATGTAAAATATCCCATGTTAATATTTTTTGGAATAACTTCCTAGTAAACCTTGTGATACTCCCCTTTAATTTGATGAAAGTATGGGTATGGATGATATTTCTTTATGTAGATCAAACATAAAATTTTGATATAAGTAAATAACCCTCAGCATCATGAATCACCCCAGATTCTATGTGTAAGGAGGAGGATGAATCTAATTTTGAATCGTTATCTCAAGAATGGATATTATTTAGATATGAGTAAATGTATCTATTTAAAATTATTGAGAAAGGGAAAAGACAATCCTTTATTACATTCCCATTATAAATAAATACACTAATGTGCTTCCCAATAAATTACTTCTCCTTCCTTCAAACCAATAGGTTGGGTTCTCAATCGAACACATACCCAATGTTCTACTAATATCCAAAACTTAATACAAAATGGACATAGTTGAACATGAGAAGCAGAAGAAGTAACTACAAGATTATTTGGATAAAGGGTTTATACTAAAATGTGGTTTATCATGGGGTGCACTAATACTTTTCACCAAGAAAAATTATGGTTCAATGATCCTATTTATTTATTATAGTGAGATCAATGAGATAATGTTAAATAACAATTATCCTCTTCCATGGATTGATAAATTTTTTAATCACCTACATTGACCTCAGTACTTCTCTAAGGTGGATCATCAGTCATGATATTATAATTTAATAGTGAAGAAGGTGGATATCCCAAATATTTATTTTCAGAAAATGTAAAAGCACTATGGATATATAATTATTCCATTGGGACTTAATAATACTCCATATATCTTCAAAGACATAATAAATTGAGTCTTTAGGGATTAAGTTGATAAATTTTTTGTTGTCTTTATAAATGATATTGTTATCTAATTCAAAAGAAAGTAGGAACATAATAATCATTTTAATGTTGTACTAAATACTATATAAAAGTAAAATTTATATGTGAATTATAGTAAATGTGAGTTTTTATGGATCAAGTAACATTCCTAGGGTGTTTAATCACCAAAAACGGAATATATATGAATACTTCATAGATTAAGTCAATTGAATGATTTCCTAAAATAATATCTCTAATAGAGATCCATAGTTTCATTAGATTAGACGGGTACAACCACTGAATTGTTAAAAAAATTATTGTGATTATAAATCCAAATAAATAAGATAACTCAAAAGGATTTTAGGGTTATCTAGATTTTTTAATGTGATAATGTATTTAAAGAGTAAAATAAGATGTTAATCACTAAACCTATATGAAATTACCCACTAGTGAGGCAGGATCTGTGATTAGTATTGATTTGTTAAAAAAGGTATTGGGTTTTGTACTTATTCAATTGAAAAAATTATAGCTTATTCATCCCTAAAGTTAATTATACATGAACATAACTATCCAATACATGAAGTAGAATGGGATGCAATGACCTTCAGAATATTAATTAAACAGCATTATCTCTACGGAGTGATATGTAATGTATACATGGATCATAAAAGAATCAATTATATATCCCCATAAAAGGAGGCCAATATTTTACAATAAATGGGGTTTGAGCTAATAAATGATTATAATTGTTCAATCTATTAGATTCCTAGTATGGAGAACAAAGTGGAAGATGCTACAATTAGAAAAGATCTTGAAATCTTATCCATAATAAACATTAAAAAGGGATCCAATCTTCTTACACATGAAAAAATGGAAATGGTAATAATTAAAGGATCTTAATACTACCATGTTCATGTAACTAATCAACCATTCATTAATGAGAGTATCGATTAGTTTCAAAATGATTATAATGAGATATAGAGATAGGTAAAAAAATATTCTGGATTTCAACTTTTCTAATGATGGAGTTATAAGTTTTGTAACCCAGATATGTGTCCTATAAAATTTGTAACTAAAGAGGGAACATAGGGATGATTGGAATATATCATCCTTTTCATCTAGGAATCACTATTATGTATATATATCTAATATAAAAATTCTATTTGGATAACATGTTGTCACGACCCGACCCTACCTGGGCTCGAGCCGCAACTACCCCAAGCCCGCCTCCATAGGCCAGGGGCTGGCGACCAGTGCCAAAGGCTAAACAACTCGGGGAGGCCTTTTCCTAAGTACCTGTATACACACATGCAGCACACTCAATGAAAAATTGCAGAGTAAAGGAAAAAAAGTAAAGCAAATTGAAACTGTTATAAATAAACCACAATGTGCATCGACCTCTAAAATTACAAAGCAAGTGCCGAAGGTAAACTGAAAAGAAAAGGGGGAAAAATGCGCCCAACCAGAAAAGTGCCACAACCTGGAAATAGGTAAACAAAAGCAAACAGCTGGAAGGGTCCCACACCTGGAACCTGACTACGACCACCGCATGTGGTCCAAGATATCGAACTCTTAAGCTCCACTGAAGTCACGACCAACTTTTCTGTCATCTAAAAGGGCCCACCAAGTGTGGGCAAAGCCCAAGCAGGGGTGAGTATGAAAATACTCAGTAGGATACCCCGAAGGCTCGAGGGTGAAAAAAAGGAGGCACCGAAGGGTGATCAGTAGATCGAATAGGGAAAGTAGAGGACTACAACCGAGAGTGCAGTAAGAGTAACAGTATAGAGTCCAGCTCAACCCAACAAGAGGAAAGAAGGTAGACTCGTCCAGACACAAGGAACTGGAAACGGTGAGAAGATGAACTTCTCGTCGAGTCTTCGCTACCTATAGCAGGAGAGTAGAATCGTCCAACCACGAGAATCTAGACACGGAAAGCATGTGGCATACCCCACGCGTCTTCACCTCTCCTGGAGGTAGAGTAACCAAGCCTAAGAAGTGGGTATTGGAACAAGGTATACATATATATATGATCTGTCAAGAAACCCGAACAAGATCGTAAGGGGATCTCCATCCCATAGATCTGCCCAAGAAAGTGAGTAGCTAACATTCTTAGAAGTAAACACCATCGATGCCCAGCATCACGCATGTCTTCCACGAACTACAAGTCAAGGGGCTCAAATCACCTCACCTTGACATTATCCACTTCGGGCGGCACTGACTCGCCCGCACGGTTTTAGGTCGTGTCTCATGGACCCGTCTCAGTGGGGAAAATTCCCCTCATACTTGAGAGTTCTGGGGAATGTCAAACCACACCTCGTCACTTCCCCGCAGTCGAGAGGTCTCCTCAAAGTCGATAGGTTACCCCCTGCCTAGACCCGCTGGAGGGTAATCCCTGGAAGTCGACGGGTTCCCACTGGAGGGAGACCCGGCAAGAGTCGACGAGTGCCACACTTCCCAGTCCCGTAAAAGGGTAATCCACTGGAGGGAGACCTAACTAAAGTCATTGAAGAGTCCCAATGCCTAGTCCCGTAAAAGGGTACTTCACTGTAGGGAGGCTTTGAACCGTCATCGGGGACCACTACCCAGCCCAGCTGGAGGTAAACCCAGCATCGGGGACCACTTCCCAGCCCCGCTGGAGGTAAACCCGGAACACCGCTGTACTGGTCATCATTGCTGGATGGTAACCCACTGGCCATACCTACTGGATGGTACAACTCTGGCCACCCCTGTTGGGTGGTACCACACTGGCCAGCCCTGCAGGAAACAAACTCCTAGCCAGTCCTGCTGGAAACAACCTCCTGGGTAGAGGATCGGTGCCCACGTAAAGTGTTGGTCACACCGATTCCAAAATAACTCTACCAGGAAACACGTAGGAACATGAGAAACTCCTTGGGCCTCTCAGGGCGATCATGCTCCAATCCGCTGAGTCACTATCAAAGCGGACTGCGACAACTCATCCCAGAAAGTGGGAAAACACCCACGCTGTATGAGCACATGTAGTCGTAAATGGTTCCACAGTCCGGTGAAAAGGGCACGGTACTGAAACCCCTCACAGCTGAAGAAATAGAGGAACCAAACAATCTCTTCCGGCCAAACGAGAACAGAACCAGGGGAAAACTCAACCCTGTTGGTCAACAAACGACAACAAGACTAGGGGAAAAAAATCAACCCCACTGGTCAAACAAACAAGAACAGAGGAACCCTCTATGTCGCGAGAGGTCAAAAGTACGTAAAGCAGAACATGGAATGCACATGGGGTCCACACGACGTGTGGCCCCAAGTCAACCCCAACTAAGAGCACAAGCGTTATCAGGTACAACCATCCACATGTACCTCCCAGCATTCTCGCATACTCCCAGAGTATGCCACGTCTCTAGCCCAAAGTCTAACATGCACACGGAACCCATCGTCAACGCAAAGGCGTAAATGTAACAACTCCAACTTTCCACCTCAAGGTCTCAGGCACGGCCAACCACATCTCCTCAATCATTCACTTCACTCTCCCAAGAGTGAACTCAATCACACGCCAAGGGTTCTCTGCAAACATCGCAGGAAGAACCTCCACCGGTACACCTTTCATGCTTCCACATTAATAAGATCGCGTAAGAGGCTCCACTCGCCTCAATAGATTACACTATTGAAATCCTCGAAGAAAAATATACGAGATCAACTACTTACTCGCATCCAACAGATATCTGACGGAAAAGTCGCCAACACCGATTTACGCCTGAACGGCGTCCCATGATCTCGAGCCTCAGCCCCAAAAACAGTCGGGCGCATCGCATCATTGCTATACCCTTGGGAAAACATGTCAAAAGGACTACTCACTTGAGTGGAATGGATATCCAGAGAAAAAGATGCATTCTGGCACACCGCACACGAGCGGTGCTTCATGGGACCTGCATCCCGGTCCCGAAACACAACGAACAGATCACACCGTTGTGACCCTCTCGAAAAAGTACATAAGATGGACTATTCACTTGTCCAAAACGGACACCTGGTGATAAAGCTAGAAATAACCCTCAACTCCCAAAATGGCCCTTGCGGGGCCCGCACCGGCGTGCAGAATTAAAGCGGGCAGACTGCACCAATGCAATGCCCTCGGAAAAAACACCCTGAAACGACTGCTCGCACACCCCGAACGGACGTCCGATGAAAAAGTTACAAAACGCTGCTAACAGCTCAATAGACGGGTCGTGGGGCCCACGCCTCACTCCGGTGTCAATGCCCAAAAACTCTCTGGAAATTTCTTCCTCGACTCCAGGGTCGCAACGCCACTAACGGCGCTCAAAACGGACGTTGGATGTGTCTACGCCGTCAAAAACAAGAACCCCCGGGAAAAACGCCAACCCACTTAAAGTACACTTTGCACCACCAAGCCCCTTGTTTCGGGAATTAAAAACTCCTGAAACCATATCAAAATTCTTTCCTCGCCGATACGGTTCCATATCCATAGACGGCACGTCAAACGGACGCGCCGTTTAGGAGATACAGCCCCCCGAATGCAAGGGGGCCTAGCCGGGTCGGTCCACCCCGGCAGGCCCACTCCAAACCACCGGCCCGCAGCCCAGCCTCGGGTCCGGTTTTTCAAATGGACTGGCCACCCTGGCCAGTCTCCTCTCCCCGCGCCGCATCAAAGAAGACCCGCCGCGTGCGGATCTTGCTCCAGCGAGGTCGCCACCTCCGCCGACAACCGCTGACACAGGGCCTCCGCCGGCCTCCGCTCGACTGCGACGCCCCACGGCCGCCTGTGCCGCATGACCCTGACCGCCTCGCTCACCCGCGCCGCTCCGCCTCAGCCCACTACTGATGCCGCCTCACCCTACTTCCAAGCCGCCGCAAACCGCCCCCGGCAGACCGGAAATCACCCCGAAATTCACCCGAACTTCGTCGGACAGCCACGGACACCGCGGAGCTTGGAATTAAAAACCGTAAATTGCGTCGGAAATATTAGAACAATTACTACTCGCGTATGGGATTCTCTCTAATATCGGGAAGCACTTCGGTGCAAGTAAATCAAATGAATGATGACTGCGAGAATTAAAACTATAAACACAAGCCTACCTCTTGGGCGTAGCCCGACGCTTCGCCGCACGTGCTGCCGGAGTTGTCGCGCCTCACCGGAGTGGTGGAGGAGAGGGCAGGGGTTCCTCCTTGGTTGAGCTCTTCTGAAAGGGTGTGAAAATGGAGGAGGGAGGGGAGTGGGTTTGGCTTAAGTAGAAAAATAAAAATTAATTTAATTAATTTTTAGTAATCACCCATGAAAGGACCCACCTCTGAAACTCTCGACGGGGTCGAGGTTAAGCCTCCCCTAGGGTAAACACTATCTCCCGAGCACAACAGAGGTCTTGGAATTTTAATCTGAGCCTCCATTCGAATGTTATAAAATTTAACGTCTGAAGCCTCTAAATTACAAAAATTCCCCTTGCGGCATTTTTCACAGAAGGCTCACGCCCGCGAAAGTTACACCCCTCCTAGGGTAAACGGCACGTTCCGAACTCAACGGTGCCCTCTTTTTTCCAATCCGAGATACCCTTTAATAGAAACTTGAGTTAATCCATTAAATGAATAAATTAATAATTTAATTTATCCATTTAGCGTTCCGTTAACGGGCGAGGGCTCCAAATGTCCCGCGCCGAGATGCTTTATGTCGTTCCTAGGGTAAAAACCCCATTTCAGACCCATCCGTACACTCAGATTTCTGATCCAGATCACCATTTAGGAGCTATCCCATTTATTTGGCGTTCTCAGTGTGAACGCACTGAAAATTTAATTTCGGCCACACCGGGGCTTGGAATTTCACGTCGTCTGAAGGCACTGCTCTGTAATATCATCATGATTATTACAAAGTCTTTAATAGTAAAAACTGGGTTCTTACACATGTAGAGGGAGACTATAAAATTATTATCTTGACACTTTCTATGCCAATAAGTCATGGATGAATAACATACGTATAAGGGTATGATGAAACCATTTTCCATTCCATTATAGAAATGGGAAAACATAACCATTTATTTCATCATAGGACTCCCTATGAAATCTAAATATAATAAAACTATCTAGGTGGTAGTCAACCACTTTACAATGATATAATATTTCATTAAAATCAATAATGATTTATCTCTTGAAAAACTGACAAAAATATTAACAAGTGAATTTGAAATAAGAAATTATGTTCCAAACTCTATATTATTTGTTCAAGATCCAGTTTTTGACTCAATGTTGCAAATAAGTCTTTATAAAGAATTTTATATAGTGTTGGGTTTCATTATATCTTATCACCCTCAGATAGATTTTCAGTCTGAGTGAACCTTTCAAACTCTATAAGATATTCTGAGATCATGTTCATTGGATTTACAAGGATATTGGAATCAAAACCTTCCCATAGTATAGTTATAAAATAAAAACTATTCAATTCTAGCTTTCAAATGGAAATATATGAGGTTTTGTATGAGAAGAGGTGCCAGACCCCAATATGAAGGAATGAACTTAGAGATCGGAAGCTTATGGGATCTGATCATATCTAAGGGGTGAAAATAAAAGGATCAAACCATTTAAAATCTTATGAAATTAAAAAAATGTCCACACAAAATATATGTATAAATTATTTTATGAGACTTGGAGTTTGAGGTCAGATATAAGGTGATACTTCATAAATTTTCATGGAATAAATTCATGAGGTTTGGGAAGTTGGGAATGTATAGAACAATATAAATCGACTCCTTTGATATCCTTTATTTCATCAGAGTTATGGCCAATCATATAGAATTACCACCTAACCTACCCCATGTACATGATGTGTTCCATGTATCCATCTTGAGGAAGTATATACCAAACCCCTCACATTTATTGAATCTAGAAGTGGTAACCTTAGATAGTGATCATTCACATGAGGATCAGCTAATGAAGATCTTATATTGTAGAGACAAAGTTATATGAAATAACACAACCCACATGGTAAATGTGTTGTGATCGAACCACATGTTTTATGAAGAAACAAAGAAACTAGTATAAGAAATAGAAAATAATCTCCCTTTTTTATTTTAGTGTATGAAATGAAATTTTTAGGGAAGAAATTCAAGGGTGAAAAGTGTATTGATGCGAATATTTATAAATGAAATTCTATTTTTAAATGAATAAATTTCCTATTATGTAATGTATCTATTGGAAACAAATTCTCTACTCTATTTATATTAGAAAAATATAAAATATATATTATCATATTTAAAATAATTTAAAATATCAAAACCATTGATAATATAGCTATTGTATAGTGATCAAGAAGAATAGTATATACTAAGGGTTATGATAATATATAATCGACATAGATAGAAGAAGTGATGGAATCAAACAGTATAATTATACCAATTGATTCCCAATTATCAACGATTTTGAGGGATATAAACTCACTTGGGTTTTCCATTGACTAGTAACAAGTTTAAATTCATCAACTAAATCATGAAAAAAACATTTATGAGAGAATATAAAGATTTTAGAGATCACCACCCAAACGTAATTCTCTGAACCATCCTAATAATGTGTCACCATCAAACAAATAACCCCTGGGGAATACACTTTTATGACAAGGGGTTATTTATATAGACCTTAGTAGTATGAATTTGTATGCTTTCTATATAATAAAATAATGATATTGATAAAATTTAGATTTTGATATGAAAAAAATAAAATTGTATATGAAGTTTAGATTAAAATGAACTTTTTGATAATTTCAAGATTTTTTAAAATACATGTGATTATCATGAAATAATCTTGATAAATAATATTTATTTTAAAAGAAATGATAATATAATTTAATGAAGTAAAATATAATTTTTATAAAGGTTTGAAAGTGTTTAGTCTTGTAAACTCTTGTATTTTTTAGTAAATAAGGTTTTTTATTTAAAAGTGAAAACTTTCATTATCATAAATTTATATTGGATAAAAAAATATATTTTATAAAATCACCACATATAAATTTATCCAATGATAAATTTTTTATAATTTTTTGAGATAGCCTAATATTTAGTTAAAAACTAAATGTGGTATAAATGTATCGTATGTTTTATGACTTCATAATGGCCCAAAAGTGATGTAATAAATTGTTTAAAAGTTATACATGAACACATATATATTTTACCTTTAAAATAATTTCTTCTTCATGTTATTTTTTTAATTATAATTCATTAATGAATCCTTAAAAAACATATAATATTTTAAGGCTTTAAAATCAATTCTTTATGAACATGACTCACTTCCAAATTGCTAATTTTGTTATTTAAATATATTGAGTACTTGTAATTATAGAATTTTTATAACCACTCTACTTTTCTTGAAACTAGGGGAAAAATCCTTGGCATTTTTTTTTATTATTATATAGGGTCCACAACCAATGTTTATTAGTTAATAAAAATTACTTTCACTTTTTCTATACCCACCCAAAATTCCATTCATCATCACTAAAAAATATTTGTAATTAAGTTACCCCCCTATACCACTATGAGGCCCTATAAAGTTGTTCTCGATCTCTTAAGAATATTCTCCCATGATTTTAGAATCACCCTCTCAAGGTAAGAGATATCCCTCCCTTTTTTCAATTTTCTCACCTTATTTGCATTTATCCTTATGAATCTCAAGAGATTATATTGTAATTACCCTATAAATATAACTTTATAATAAAATTTATTTTATTATAATTAAAGATCATTTATCCTATATCATTATAACATTTTCAAAAAAAATTAATATATCTAAGTATGTGATTCTCTCCTTCTCTTTATTCAAGAACTTTTTTTAGTTATGCCTTTTGATATCCAATTATTCACTTGTGAATTAGTTTTTTCACATGCTTTTATAGTTATTCTGATTATCATGTAATGAGATACCCCCATTTCACCTGTATTAAACCCTTCCATAATCCTTTATATATGCCCATTATGCTGCAGATATTATACCATGATTTTCTATGCCAAATATTTGTGTTTTGTATACCCATCCCTAGTTCTCCTCAAGGGTATTTACCAAGATATAAGTATACATAATTTATTGTTGACTACCATGTATTTAACCCAAAATCCATAGTCATGGGATCAAAATTTATTAAATAAGTACTTATGTTGTATGATCTATGTGAAAAAACAAATGAATGTTCATGATATGAATGTGACGGGTGGGCCTAGAATTTTATAGCCCCGAAATGAATTGGGTAATGTTTTTATTTTACAATATATAAATTATGGTTGAAATAATTTTATATTAATCACACAATATTATGATATCTTCCTTTTTATCCTTGACATAATATTCTGATGTCATGTTTTATGTTTTTTTTTCACAGTCCTATGTTGCTAGAATGATATCATCTTCTGTAACACTTCAACGCCCATGTTCATAATTTTCACCCTTTTATATCACCTTGATATTAATATTGACTCACAAATATTAATTTAATCATTTTTTATGTAACTATTACCTTACTTATATTTATATCTCATCCTATTCTTATGTATGTCCCTTAGATTTTATATAAAATATTAGAAGATTGATGGAATTATGGAATGTTTTTGAGTTTCTAAATAATGTTTTTGTACCCATGTTTCATGTAATTGTGATATGTATCTAATAACATATATACACTAGGCCTCACATTAAATTGGTATTTAAATAATTATATTTTTATTTAATAAATCATGAATGAAGGGTTATTAAAGATATGGGATGTCATATGTTAGCCTTTATATGCCTTATTTCATTCAAATTCCCTTTAATATTATGTCACTATCGTGACGAATGGAGTATGAAAATACATGAAATAAATTAAACAATTTTGTAATGTGAAATAATTAGAAACCATTTTATAGCTATAATAATTTCACCATGAAGAAAATTTTAACCCAAGGTAAATACCTGTGAAATTTAATTATGGATCTATTTGGTGAAGAATATAGAATTATGTTGTTGAGGATGAGATAATTCTATAATTTTCATGTATAAGAATAAATTCAATTTATGAATGAATATGTATCTGAAAACCATAGAAAAATGGTTTTGATAAACCACAATTGTTCAAGGGCATAAAAATAAGGAAGGATAGCTCATGATATAATGAGAGAACCAAAGTAATTTTAGTGTTTTTTTATTGAATGGGATATTGTGCTTGTAATTATAAATTCATTCCAAAAAACATGATTGTTATGAAATATCCTATAAAATCAAGATTGATATTTTAGGATAAGAAATGAATATCAATAGATTATATTCAACAGAGTTTTTTTTTTGAAAATTATCTAACTATAAAGATATATTTCATGTTAAAATTAGTTTTAATTGAATTTTATCATGATAAAAGGTGTTCCATCATGTTTTTATATATATATTTCAAGAAAAAATTGATGTTTCATTTTAAATTAAGAGAGAAACAAAATGGATAAATATTATATAGTGATAATCAACTTGGATAGTTGATTTTTGGACAGATTGAGTCAGGTTGGACTCTTTTCATGATCTCAGGTAATTAAGAGAACATAAATGTGTTCCATATAATTGGAAGAAGGGTAAGAGATTTTATAGATTTTAAAAACAACTAAGTAACATTATGAGATAAAATGAGGAAAGGGTGAATGGTATAGATATATAAAATTAAAAATAAAGGAGTAATACCATGATGATTGTGAATACACATCTATATTTTTTTATGGTAGCATAATTATGTAGGAAGGTGTCCTTAAAATATATTGTTTCTATAGAAAAATCCAATGCACACTAAGGTAATTTTTCTATGTAATTATTGATATCCAATGGATTTAATTTTTCACTTATGCGAATAGTGTATGGAATACATGAAATCAATACTCTTAATATGATGTTAACCATATCTATCCTCATAGGAACATAGTGATGTGGTGTTAAACATTGCATCATTTCTGATGTTTTGATACACAACTATTTGAATATAAAGGTTGATATAAACAATATATGCACTTTTATAAAGTGATTTATATCATTGAAGTGTTATGTTGAGATGTTTACAATGGGAGTTTCCCTTTGGTGAGCAGTGAACTAGACCTAAATATTTTTTATACTTATTTTTACTTAGAATGTTGTTCCCATTACCAAAACTTCTATTAATAGATTAGAGAGTATTATGGATTTTAGTACATTGGAACACCACCATGTGTATTATCCATATACATAACCTAGTATTGTTTGATAAATTAATTTTTTTTTACTGCTTTAATTTTTATGTAAACATTTGATATTATGTGAGATAAGTGTTGAGGAATAATGATAAATTTAACATTGATCCTACTAACAAGGGAAAAAATCTTGTAACAGGTGAGAGTTGAAGTGATGTTTATTTTTAAATAGTTTGTAACCTTAATTCACCCACACATATCATGGTTACTTTTGAATTTAATCATAACCCCTAATCCCAATAAGATATATTATACACCAAAGGTTGTAATATAGAGGTCAATTTATAAAAAACTTTGTAACATCACAAATCTAAACACTGAGTCTAAGCCCAAGTACCAGATGACCTCATGCACTGTTTCCCATATAGAAGAGCCTTCCAACTATTAGCTAGCGTTTGAGTCCAACATTGGGGAGACTATATCCTCAGTATTATGTCCTAGGATCAATTATAAAAAATAAATAACATAATAAACCATAAATTAAACATGAATAAAATTAAATAAATGGCATACACGTAAAGTAAATAAAATTAGATCCTAAAAGTGTAAAGTTAGTACATAGTAATTAAAGAAGATAAATAAATAAATAAACATGTGAGGGAACTCCAGAATCTATCCCATATTGCTTCCACTCCATACTCCACTTCTCAACTGTCCACCATAGGGAATTTTCCCTTCATCAGATCCCAGGTCATGAAATCTACAAGTGCACTGAAATGTCCAGGTAAGGTGTGTTTACAAAGACTCAGTAAGACACCACTAACATATACCTAATAGGTTTCAACATAAAGAAGAGTGTATATAATAAAAATAGAAAATGTACACACAAAAAACAATCATATGGAGAATTAATGAGATAACTATGCTACCAAAAACCTTGGTTATACCTTTTTTGGTGGCATGTTGGAAAATAGCAGAACAATAATAGAAACTCCTCAATGTTAAAGCCATCCTCAAGCTTGTCAACAGTCATACAAGCCCCAGGCCTCTAGGTCAATCTTCATTAGGTTATTTTGTTCCAATTATATCTATAATTTAGGTTACATAAACCATCATACCCCATTGTTTCCATGATAGAACCACCTATTACTTTGGTAGCACTCATAACACAACAATATGGCATATACCATGAATATCACAAGACTACAATGGAATCATACATAACATTTCATGTGTGTGATAAAATCTATACATACACACATATGAACAACTGAACATGGTCTAAAGAAAATCATTATTCAAAATCATATTATGTAAATATATAAAAGAATCATGGGTAAACACACACCCATATGAAACACATAACAAGAATGGGTTAGTCAAGAATAAATAAAATATCTTTCTGACATCATATGTATGGCATAAAATGAAAACAAAGTTCGTAAATTAATGTCTTCAATGTCAATGAAAGGTTTATCTATGGTGTCATAACTCAAGGTACGTTCTCACAATAACCAAAAATATGATCGAATGAAAATAATTACATAAACATCTATTTTATTAAAGAATAAATAACATATTACATGTGATAATACATTCAATCTACTCAATAATTTCATAATTATGATTTTAGGTCAATACATGTGCTCACAAAATCTACCTTCAATAATAATTATCCATATATAATTATCTTATTTTAATTTATTAAAAATTATATTTTGATAATTTATTTTAAATGAACCATTTAAAAAGTAAAAAATTGGATTGAAAAAACCTTACCTTCTTAAAAATTAGATTAACCATTTTCTTATTATGATGAATCCAATGGCTCGAATGGATAGTCAATATAATAAATATCAAAAAAGATATTCATGAAAGATGTTTGTAAAAATAATAAAATTAAATTAAAAAATAATATTAGAGAGGGAGTAATCTAACATGAGGGGGGAAGAGTGGAGCGAGTTGGAGTAATTCTGCCCCCGCTAGCACCATAATTCCAATTTATAATATATTTTTACCATTTTTTTAATACTTTTTATTATATATTTCTTTCCTAAATTAAACCCATTAATTCATATTCCCCCTATTTTACATGTCACTTCCATTGTTTTTAATTATTATATTTAATAGTTTTCTTTTCCCTCTCATCTTAATCCCATGCAGTACCCAACAACTCCCTTTATGCAATTTTTTAAATTTACCTTTTTAAAAAGTAATTAATCCAACCTTATAAAATGTATTTATTTAATTATATATATATATATATATAAATGAATTATATATATACACACACTGATATATACGTATAAATACCTGCACACACACAGAGAGATGTACATTTATATACATAAATATATTTAACCCATATATATACAAATTATATATATATATATATTAACACATATTTATATACATACATTGACCCATTTGAAAATTCCTCCTTGTTAATGATGCATGCATGATATGATCTATATTTCTTAGCTTCATAGGTACATGTCTGATCCAACTCATTTAAGAGATTGTAAGGAAGTTGAGTTTAAACCTGATGCATCTTATAAAGAGATCCCAATTCAGATTATAGACCGAATTGAGATTCCTCCAAGGTAAAATGGTACCACTAGTCTGGATTTGGTTGTAGCATTGAAGGATCCATAAATATTCTTGGGAGAAAGAGTATAATGTTTGTGTTTAGTGTCCTATGTTGTTCGACCAAGACAGCTTGAGATACTTCTTAAGAATGGTAAGTCAGTAGATGAGAAGAATTATAATATCTTAAATTTTATATGATAATAAAAAAAACTTTTGATAATAATTTAGGACTATTTTATGTGATAATTATAGATTTTTTAATAAAAATTACTTAATAAATTAATTGAAATCATTATATAAGCATAAATTTCCAATTAAAACATTGGATTATTCTATGAAATATTTTCGGAGTTAGGCACTGATTTAGTGTGAGATTATGAATTCTATAGAGTCTCAAAGAATATGAAATGAATATATTAAATATATTATATTACACATGTGCATTATTTTTTCCAAAATAATTGAATAACTTTTAAATAGTGCATTGTATGAGAAATCAGAGACCACCATTGGGTATGGGATGAGGGGTTTACCCTAGACATGATATAATATTTTTTCTCATAGTAAATTTGGTCAGATCACACATGAGGATAAATTATTTAATATTTTTATTTGTATATTTCTGAAAATAATTCAATATCTCCCAAAATGATCGTTGTATGACAAATATGATACGACTATTAGTTTTGAGATAAGGGGTTTACCCTAGGTGTGATGTAATATTTGTGTGTACCAGACATTTGGTCAGCTCTCACTTGAAGATAACTTATTTAATAATATTATTAAATATTTTCTTGAAAATAATTGAATTTATCTCAAATAGTCCATCATATGAGAAATCTAATACCACAGTTAGCTCTGGGATGCGGGGTTTACCAATGGTGGGACATAAATTTTTGGCACGTGATGCATTATATGTATAAATATATAGGTTTGCACACATATATGGATGTGTGTGGGGGGTTATATATATGTGTGGGAGGTGAATGTATGTATATAAGGATGTGTGTGTGTGTATTTATAACATGTATATATATGGGTTAAATATATGTCTTTATATATATCTGTGTGTGTACATGTATTTATATATATATTTTCGAATGTGTATTTATATTTATAATGTCTAACTATATATATATAATTTAATATACATATTTAATAAGGGTGGATTAAATATTTTTTAAAAGGGGGAATTAAAAAAATGCATAAAGGGAGTTGTGGGGTGGTGCATGGCTTTTGTATGGGAGAGAAAATAAAATTATAAAATTTAATAATTAAATAAAATGGAAGTGACGTGTACATGAGGGGGTGATTAAGTCATGGTTTTAATATAGTAAATAAATATATAATAAATGTTTTTAAATAAAAATGTGAAAAATATATTATAAATTGGAATTGGGTGTTCTTGATGTAGAATTACTTTTCTTCATTCCACTCTACTCCCCCTAACATCACATTCCTCCCTCCCTCTTCTATTATTTTTTATTTTATATTATCATTATTTCAAAACATTTTTCTTCAATATCTTAATAAATATTAATTAGATTGATAATACATTAGATCCATTGGATTCATCTCAATGAGCAGAAGTTAAATACTTTATTTATGGTACAAAGGTATTTTCAATCCTATTTTTTCATTTTAAATGAATCGTTTAAAATAATTTATCAAAAGATAATTACAAAAAGGTAATTTTTAATAAATTATCATATAATAATTAAATAATGACAATTATTCTTGATAAAAGTTTTTCTGAGTACATTTATTGATCTAGAATAATAATTCATAAATTATCTAGTATAGAGAATATATTAGCACAAGTAATATGCTATTTCATCTAGAAATTAAATAGCTAGTTTTATATTTAGTAATACTTGGTGTGCGATAGTATTTTTGGTTGGTGTGAGAACATTTTTTAAGTGGTGAAACCTTTGACGGACCTATCATTAACATCAAAAAATTTAAGGTAGGAATTTCCTCACTATTTTGGGTTATGTATATGATGTTTGCATGATATGTTATTTATGATTTACTAAACCATTCGTGTTATGAGATACATATGGGTGAGTGTGTATCCATGACTATTTCTTGATTTATATAATATTATTATTCATATTTATTTTCTTTAGAAAATGTTGAGTCTCTCACATGTATGTATGTATGGATTTGATCACACTCAAGAAATGTTATGTTTTTTCCCACTTTTTCCTTGTGATATTCTTGGTATGTGCTATATTATTGTTTTATATATGTTACCAATGTGATAAGTGGGACCTTAATGGCTTAGTATCCCTTGAGGGTGAGCATGTTCAGATGTTATATTTGACTTGATGATGAGTCTGAGATCGATAATGGGGTAATATGGCCTAGTGTGGTCTGACCTAGGGGTATGAAAATCATTAGTGATCAGACTTGTATGTGATGACCATGGGGAATGATGGCCATGAGTAATCAACCTATATAGAAACAATGAGGCATGATGGTATATGTGACCAAACCTAGAGATAGTATCAAAGAAATATGACCTAGTGTCGATTACCCTTGATGTCTAGGGTCAGTAAGTTTATTTAGAATCCTAAGGCTAGCTCTATCATTGATGTGTTTCAATTATTGATTTGATATTTTCTAGCATGGCACTCAAATAAGTATAACTAGGGTTTTTTGAGGATTGGTTAGTGAATTAAAACTCTACATTATTGTTCCTTGTTTTCGCATTTATGAATTATTATGTAATACACTCTTATGAATGTACATACTTGTTAATGACACATTGGTGCACGAGTGAAAAAAAAATCTTTTTCATGTCAGTTTTTTTTAGTTTTTACATTGATTATTAACCACCATTACTAAAGAATATGTTTTAAATATTGTATTTAACATCAGTTAGAAAAAATGAATGTCGAAAATACAAAATGTAACTACTTTTTTACATCAGTGATTTAATAATCATCATAAAATAGCCTATACCACATCAGTTTTTTATATGAGCGACGTGAAAAGGCTTCAGGATGTAGGTTTTTTACATCAGTTATTAAATAACTGACAAAAAACATCATCTACCACATCAGTTTTTATATGATTGATGTATAAAAACACCATCCTAAATCCTTTTTATGTCATTTATTTATTAATTGAAAAAAAGAAAACTTTTCTACATTGGTTATGTAGAAACCGACATAGAAAAGGCCCTAGAAGAAGGGTTTATTACATCGGTTATTGTATAACTGATGTTTAAAATCATATACTACATCAGTTATATAAAAACTAAGGTAAAAACCCAATATAGGTGATTTTTAACGTCAGTTATAAAATAACCGATGTAAAAACTTTTTTAAAAAAATATTTTTCTTTTCCCTTTCTCTCCACTACTGACCAAACTAGCAAAATAAAAAAACAAGCATAAACAGAGAAAAAGTAAAAAAAATTACACATTCACAATTAAAACATTAAAAAATTACAATATTAACTAAAAAATCTAAATCCGACCAAAACAACTAGTAAATACACATTTACAATTACAGCATTCAAAATTACAATATTCCCTAAAAACAAACTAAAATCCAACTAAACCTATAAAGTGATTATCCCATTCCATTTATAAGTGTGTGATATCTTTTATACTATAAGGGAAATATTCCTAAAAAACTACAAATTAAAAGAAAATTATTTAACATATAAATGAGTAAAAGAAATGAAATATTAAGGAATCGTTTAAAAGGAAATCTAACCTGGTTAAACTTTGTAATTGTTCCAGTTTAAATTATTTCATACATAAATCTTAACTCATAATACATTCATTCTTTGAAACCTATTTGTTTATGAAAATTTTGTTTAAATGTGTTTTCAAATTCAAAAATAACATTTTTATGCAATATATCCAATATGTACAAATTATTGATGAAATTCACCTTTACTTTTACATATTTGATCATGGTGCTATTTTTATTTGTGGTTTTTAGAAATAAATCACATCCCCTATTAGAAAATAATATAAATGAAATAAAATTTAAATTCACTATAATATAAACAACTATTAATAAATTAAAACTTACTTTTCCAACAGTTTCATAAAATTTTATCGCACATCATCATGGATAGAGAATATCCAGTAAAGTGTCTTCTCTCTTGGAAAAAAACACCTAACATCCAATGGTCAGTAATATAAAATAAAATGTAATGTAATTGGTTATTATATTAAAAGATAAATAACACTATGAGATATATGTTTCATACCTCTCAATATAAGGAAACATCCAGTACTATGTAATAATATTCTGTTCAAATCTTTCAGCAATATAAATTGTTCTTTCTTCTTTAGTCATTATTTTTACTTTAGGTGAAATAATTTGTGGGCCCATCAATACATATGCATCTATATTTTTATTATCCTCACACATTTTATAAAGATACCTAATACAAAATATACATAAGTAAATTTTCAATAAATTTAATGTTAGGAATGATTTATGTTGATACTTACATGAAAAAAACTTGTGTTATGTTGATGCACAAATTATCTTCAGTTACAAGCTTCATGATATCATTTTTAAAAATCCCCATAGTTATTGCACACCCACATACATTAGCTTTCATTGTAATTGCATAAACACCCACCAACAAATTTTAATATCTTGACAATATGTCAATACTACTAGAATCTGTATCAAAAGTCATAGCCCTTTGTCTTTGTTGTTGGCTATACAGTATTTCTTTACCTTTAAAGTATTATTGTAAATAAATAGATAAATATATAAACATTAAAATTTTAAAATAAATTTAACACAAAAATGAAATAGAAGATAAAATATACAAATACCTATATGGTAATATGTCATAGAAGTCTCGATGGCCAAACTAAAAAGTGGTCAATAATTTGTTTAATTATCCTCTCCTCATATGTAGGTAACAGTACTCTAGATGATATATCTATAATATCATGTACAATGAACCTATGATTCTCTATCCATAACTGTTGATGTTGAATTTTATCAACAATATAATATATCAACCCATATATAACAATATGATACTGAGGATCATCAATATATAACTCACAGTAACTGGGAAGATGTGGAGGAATGGTATAGGAGTAGGATAAAAAAGGGGTATTCAAGAAGAGGTGGAGGAGTGGGCATAGAAGTAGAATAAAAAAATGGTGTTTTCAAGGAGAGGTGGCGGAGTGGGAGCTATTAGAGGAGTTGTAGGAGTGGGAGTTGTAGTCTAAAATTGTCTTTTAATGTCTGCAAACATGGACTATACCAACACTCTGATCTTTTTATCCATTGTCACGTTAATATTTTAAACTTCAGCCTCCAAATATTCTTTTTTTATAAGAACCCTCCATTGTAGAATCTAAATAATGTGCTAACACTTTTCTCATTGATACATTGGTCGGGTATCCTTGTACACGACTAGGGTGTTCAGGCTTTCCTAATGTTGTAGATAAAATATCTTTCCTCCCCTTAGCTATAAATACCCCTTGTGTTTTCTTCTCCTCAAGACAATCTTGTATGAATTATTTGAAAATTTATATAATAATTAAAAATATATAAATAATTTAATTAAATTAAATAAATAAAATAAACATCTTACAATCCTCTCAAATATGACCCTAGATTCTTCTATAAGATATTTACATTTTTCTCATTTGATCGCTCTTCCATTTTTCATGTCTATATGGTGGGGATGGAGGGGAAACCACTATAGAACCTGAAGACTCATATCTCAATTTTCATAATTTTCCATCCATCATTTTTTATTCCAATAAAGTATACCCTCCCAAATATAATGAGGGTATACATTTCAATATTGGATCTCCTGATGATATCTCCTTGATTTCTATAAATTAAGAATAATTAATCATTAGTAAAACATTAATAAGATCATTAATATAAGAAAACTTATAAACTTTTACATTGTACTTACCAAAAATAATTTCTTATCTTATACTTTCAACAAATTTTTTCCATGTGCCTTAATCTCTAAAAGGATATATATATATATATATATATGACATGGATTATCATGTTTCCTATGCACAAAAATGAAATAAGATGTGAGGGCTGATTTGAAATCCCTCTATCTCCTAGAAACCATTAATAAACATTTCCTCTTGACTCCTCCAGTATCATGTATATCAAATGTCATTTGATAAGAAGGGGGAAAATATTATACTATAAGCATTTTAAGATTAGTAAAACAATAAAAAATGAGCTTACCAAAATGGTATACCCCAACTAAGATATTTTTTCTTTGTCAACACTTATCCAATTATTAAAAAAATACTAACTTTACTTTTTCCATAAACGGATACAAAACTATTTATTTTTTTGCATTAGGACCTCTTAGATTATCATTATCATAAAATTATACCACTATCCTCTAGTCCTGGCTACAAGCAACTAATAATTTTGGTAAATGTGTGCTTCCGCATTTACCAACCCTTGAACTCTTCTTTGGCTCTGTGGGAGTATATGAAGGTTGGGGATCATCAAGAGGATCATGTCCACATTCCTCCCCAGAGGTATGATCAGGACGCTCATCACTAGAAGTATGTGTTTAATTAGTTGATTGATCTGTCATTATCCTTCAAATAAAAGAAACAAACAATTAGTACACAAATTTAAAAATTCAACTATTACAATACTAATGTAAATGAAAAATGAAAAATTATGAAACAAAAAAGCAAACTGAAACTTAACACGTTATTATTCATATTTTTTATAGTTAACTAAAATGATAACAATAGTAATGATATATAAAATTTCATTTAAATAAATCAAATGAAATTTAAAATTGGTGTAGGAATATTAAAAATGGTCCAACTTAATAAATCATTTTTTACATAAAAAATAATATTTTTTCAATATACTCTTATAAAATATTTTTGTTTTTATTTAACATATTAGATTTAAAATAATTTTATTTCAAGAAAATAAATAAATATATAAGTTATGTAATGGTAAACATGTTAAAATAAACAAAACTAAACAAATATAAACATACATTTTTACTAATTTGTTTTAATATGTGTATTAATGAAGAAAAAAAATTAACATATCAAAAATTTTATGAAATTAATAAAAGAAAATTAGAAATAAACATATGTTACCTATAATATTAGGAATGTACTAATGGATTGTTTTCCCAAATTATTTCATCATGATCATTCCTTATAGCACAAACCATGTCTATATTGTGCTCATCATTATTATCTATTAATCTTTCCATAGAAGTAGGGATCTCACATAAATCAACTTCTTATTCAATTTTATCATCACTAACATATTGTTTTTTCCTTGTAAAGCAATAAACCACTGCATATTGGATTGATCAAGATCATAGAAAATTTGTTTTTCATGTGTTTCTATTATAAAATAATCAGTTGTATCTTTCAATCTATTCAGATTAACAAGTGTCATTCCAAATTCATTGTGTATGACACTATTGTTACCGATAAACCATTTACAGTTAAACATTGGAAATTTAAATTTAATGTAAAAAACTTCTCATATTTCTTCAATGACTCTATAATATTCACTTGGTCCATAAATAGGGTTTTTTTTCTTTATAACTCAAAAAATGCATTGCTTCTGCAAACACTAGTACACCACTATTCTAAACTTCACTTCTATTGTCCTGATCTTTCATATGAAATGTATATCCATTAATTTCATACCTAGGTCATGTTATCAAATTTAAACATAGACCACCTACTAACCATATTAATGTTTCTAATACATCTTATTTACCATGAACAGTCTTTTTAAACCATGGAAAAAGTTTTGTTATGCTCATTCAAAATCCACATTTCTTTCTTCATTAGATGACATTGTTTCAACACATTAATATGAGAAGTTATATATGGTTGAGCATCATCTATATTATTCAAGATGTATTAATGTACCTTCTTTATCTATTCACCAGAAAAATATTTTACTTTCAATCCATAAATCCCCTTTACCTTATAAATAACTCGTTCATAGTGATATAGAGGCAAACCAATGTGCTCTACCACAGATAAGTAGCTCATACAAAACTCTGAAACCTCCTCAAAAATATAATTTTCAACAATGCAGGCTTCAATTCGATGTTGAGTCTTTACACACCCCTTCAATATCTTCATATACCTTTCAAAAGGATACATCCAACATAGATATACAGGTCCACAAATATTTATTTCTCAACCCAAATGAACCATTAAATCCACCATTATATCAAAAAAAGATGAAGGAAAATACATTTCCAATTAAAAAAGTATATAAATTTCTTCATTTTTCAAAATTTTCAAAGAATACAGATCAATCACCTTATTACAAATTGAATTGAAAAAATAATAGACCATCATAATAGTATTTCTGATATGGATAGGAAATATTCCACACAATGAAACTGGGGGAAGTTATTGCATCATGACATGACAATCATGAGATTTCATACCTGTTAACTTTAAATCCTTCAAAGACACAAAAAAATTTACATTTGAAGAATAACCCTATGGCACTTTTATATCATGAAGAAACTAAAAAACCTAATTTTACCCCTCCTGGATAATGTATGACAAGTCAGGGGAAGAAATTTTCACCTTCCATGAGGAGTTGGAGCTAACTCCAAACATATTCCCATTGATAGTAAGTCCAATCTTTTATTCAATACATATTTAGTATTTCCTTTAATATCCATCAATGTTATGATCAAGCTATGATAGATATTATTCTCCACATGCATGAATTAAATGTTATGTTTCACCTCATGATATCTCCAAGGTAGCACAAAACATATTGATCATTTCTTACAAATATTTCCATCATTACCATATTTGTGTGTCTTTTCAAATGTCAGATCAAGGTTTTGCACCCTCTCAAAATACTGATATGTGGATAAATGTTTTGGAGAAATATCAAATTATTGTGAGAAATTGAATTCCTTTTTTAATCATTTATAACATAGATACATAGACAAAAACATTTTATGGCCCATGTATACTATTTTTCTCCCATGATGAAATTGGTAATATGAAGTTTGTTGTTTGTAAATTGGACATGCTTTATACCCCTTTACAATGTATCTAGAAAAATTCCCACACACTTGGAAGTCATTTATAGTGAACATAATCATTTCATGTAGTTAAAAATATTCCATTTTATAAGAATCATACATCCTAATATCATCCACCCATAAGAGTTTTAAATAATCAATTAATGGTGATAAGAAAACACCAATATCATTTCCAGGTTGTTTTTGTTTAGATATCATTAAACTCAATATGGAATATTTCTACTTCATACAAAATTGAAGAGATAAGTTGTAAATTACCAATAAAATAGGCAATAAAATATTTGTTCTACTAAGGATTTGATATGGATTCATTCCATCCATGCACAATAAAATTCTTAGATTTCTATCTTTATTTCCGAATGTAGGAAACTTGAGATCAATTTTCTTTCACTATAGACAATCTGTTGGATAACATATTTTTCTGTCACATATCCGCTCATCAGCATGCCATCTTAACCTTTTGATATCATGTGAATTAGCAAATAAATGTTTCAAACGAGGAATTGTAGGAAGATACCAAAATACCTTGGTAGGGGTCTTTGTAACCTATAAATATTATTGTGATTTATCTTTCAACTTATACCATGATGTCCCACATTTAGGAAACTCTCACAAAAATTCATATTCCATCATATATAGCACTCATTCATTTGGTCATGCATGCATTTTTTGTACCCTAATCCCATCAAGAATAGTATTTTCTTCACTTTATAATGTGAATCATGAAGATTATTGTCTTTAGGAAGAATATCTTTCAACAATTATAGCATATCAGTAAGACTTATTCCACTCCAAACATGTTTTTCCTTCAAGTTAATCAATATTAACATGAACGATAAAATCGTAAAATTCATAAAGCCATGATACAATAGTTTTTCAGCATCACCATATAGATTCTCAATTGTTGGTTCTCTCTCAATTTTCTTTGCTTCAATATCACGAATCATTTCTTCAATTTCATCAGATTTACCATCTTCTGATGCATCATCATTAGTAGATATGAAATTCTAACCAGTTTTACCATGCCAAATCCAAGGGAATTAACTTGTATTAAAACCATGAAAAACTAAATAATATTTGATCTCTCTACTTTTAAACTTATTAATATTTAAACATTTCAATCATGGGCAGAAAAACATGTCGTTGTTTGGAACATTTGTTTAGAAATTTTCAAAAAACGAAACAACACCTTCCTCATAATCATCACTCATTCAATGTTTTTTAATCCAACTTTGAATCATTATTAACTAAAACAAATATCAAAAAATATATATCATATTAATATAATCTTTTTTTATATTTATATGAAATATGCTATAATTTGAAAGTAACATAATTTTGAAATATAAAACATATATATGCAAATTTGAAAAATATAACTATAAATTTTATACAATAATGGAAGATAAGTTTAAATATAAATGATAAATCACAAAAATATATGTATTGGAATAATCTAAAAAGGAAAATATAGTTAGATAAGACAATTTTATATTTATAAGAAATATTCCACAATTTGAAAGTAACACAATTTCAAAATATAAAATAAATATATGCATATTTTAAAATTATAATGATATTGTTTTAAAGAAATAAGATATAAAACTACAATGTAAGAATAAATCCCCATCCACTAGAAAATGAGAAAAAACTATTTAGTTACTCATTCCCCATAATGGATTTCATTTAATTCTTTTGTGAATGATATAATATATGATAACAATTCATTATAGCACTAGATTATTGTATGATGATGTTTGGAGGTTCATGGAGTTCATTTTTTATTACTACAACATAGATTCATCCAATGGATCCTTTATTTCAACAAAAGTTTAACCAACATCATTATCTAAATAGGCCATGAATAAGTAAATAATTCCTGAAGAAACCATCTAGAGGTTCTATTTTTTTGGAAAGGTAACATTGATACATGACTTATACCTAATAAGGGAAATCCATGTACAAATTTTTTTATCCCCAAGATGAGAAAAAAAAATAATGGCATGTCATTTCAGGGAATTGTAGGTTGTTTCACAACATACACCCTATTTACCATCCATACGAAATAAAGTTATAAGGTTTTCATGTTGTGTAAAAAGTGTACATTATTTGCAACCTCACATGGGCTCACCTTGCAGGAAATAAATAATCTATTTGTTCCAAAAATTAGGAATATATATAATAAAAACTATAAATTTAATTAAATTCATGAAACATGGACTTATGGTGAATACATAGTGTGTAATTTTAAAACAAACCATGTACTACATAAATTATCACTTGGATTGTACACTTAATTCCTTTCTAGATACGGATGCAATGAGATAACATAAGGAAATTAAACAAGATAATGTGATATTTTAGTAACCAAAATCACAAAAGTTTGAGTTAGCGCATCTGCAAAATAGAAAAAAAAATCCATGCATGTGAGGCTTACTTGAGAGTTGTGAGTTGTAAAAATAGATGCGCTAATGAAAATTATGATGAATGAAGCTGAAAAAATGAGGTTGGAGGCCACGGGATCGAAGAATCGAATTTATTATTTCCATGAAAGAGAGAACCGAGTCACTGGAGCCTAATCAAAAAACACAAAAATGACTCAAAACAGGGCTTTAAAAAAATTTTAAATGATCTATCATGTCAGTTATTTAGTAAACAATGTGATAAAAAGATTATTATATTTATAACATTGGTTATGTAATAACTTATGTGATAAAGTAATGAACTTTTCTTTATCACATCGGTTATTCTATAACCGATGTAAAACAATTAACATTATCATGTCGGTTATAGAATAATTGATGTGATAAAGTGAGATACTTGATTTATCACGTCGGTTATAAAATAACTGATGTGATAAAGCGAGATAATTCATTTATCATGTCGGTTATATTATAACCGATGTAATAAATCAATATACATGGATTTTCACATTGATTATAAATTACCGAGGTGAAATCACTGACATGATAAATTTATTTTTTACAAGTAGTGGTGTCCCACTGAGTCTTTATACTCACACCCTACATGGGAATTTTAGTGAACTTGTAGACTTTATAAACCAGGATCTAGAGAAATGAAAAGTCCATATGATAGATGGTTGAGTAGTAGATCATGGAGAAAAATCAAGCCAAGACAGACTCCAGATGACCCAAAGATGTATATTTATTTATTTATCTTCTTTATTTACTCTGAACAAGATTTCCACTTTTGGTATTTTCTTTTATTTACATGAAATATATTCAATTTATTAGATTTTTTGTATGTTCACTATAATGATTTATTATGTTATTTATAGTTTGTTTTTTAGGATAATACATGATAATTAGTGTATAACCTCCCCACTTTTGGAATCAAACCCTTACTGCTAGTCAAAATCCTCTAAACTATGGGGAGATGGGTATGAGGTCATGTGGAATTCAAGCCCAGACTCGGTGGATCTAGTTGGTATGTTACAAAATGGAATTGAAGGATTGGGTTTACTAAATTTCCTTTTCTATTTCATTGATTTGGGATAGGAAAGGCATGAGTTAGTGTAACACCCGAGACTTTTATGTTATATAAATCATCAAAGGAATCTTTTTCTACACAACACTTTCTTGGCTTTCTTTACACGCAATCGCGACCTTCCTCGATAGCTTGCGTCGTACGCAATACCGAGTTTCACTAAACAACAATATGCTATTAAAACTAGCCGTTATGAATAGTAATAACCACTTTTTGAAATTTTATAAATTTTATTTTTCAAAATGGACTTCATTTTTGGACTCAGAATATCGAAATTAGCCTAGGGTGAAATTTTGGTATTTTTCTGAAAACTTTCAATTTTTGATGAATAGTGAAACCACTAAGTGGTAGGTTAAAAACTGAATTTTTGCATAAAACTTAATTTTACCGCTTCTGTGAATGGAATTTCAAAAATCCGAAAGACACGGTTAATATCAAGGACTAAAATGTGGTTCAATGAGATGAAAATAATTTTTTGGTGAATAGTAACTTTTTACTATTTTTACCGCGGTTAATAGTAACTAGGGTAACTAAGGGTAAATATGATATTAATATTACCCTAACACATGTCCTAATTCTATTGGACAAGTGTAATTCGACCAAAAACAAACTTAGGAATAAAATATGACCATTTAGGCCCACTTGGATTAGATTAGGACATTTATTATTAATTTATTTAAAGAAGGGTTAAAATAGTTAAAATCAAAGTTTAATAAGTAAAGCATTTTTAATATAGGGTTATACATAAGATAAATTCTATTGTAAATATTCATTAGAAATCTAAAAAGATTTCCTACATGATGGTATTTTATTTGTAATTTTTAGACATCAAATAATTTAATTTATTTATGACACAAAGATGATGCAGTAATTATCTTATTAATGAAATATTGACAAAATTGATAATATAAATACCAAAATAAATGTAATTTGAGCCTTTTTATGAATTCCACTAATTTTCTAGGTTACTATGATATATTAGTATTGATTTAATCAACTTGGTTCGAACATATAATTCTGTTATGACTTTGACAAAAATCATATATCAAATAGTGTCAAAATTGACACAAAATAGTTTTTAAATCAAATATTATATTATTAATTGTTATTTTATTCCTAAAAATCTAAGGTTCGGCCAAATGACTTAGATAAGGATATATATATTAATAATAAACAATTTGGGGTTCGTTTGGCATGTTATAGTAAGTGTATTAACCATATAGTGAAAGAAAACAAAAAGACATGGTAAAAGTTAAATTATTTAACTTAGAGTTAAATTTAATTGATAAGGTTAAAATAATATCCTAAACTTGTCTAAATTCTATTGGTTGATAGGATTTCGACCCATCCCCACTTTAGCTTCGAAATAAGACCCTTTGGAACCATTATAAACCGATTTTGACTTTAATATAAAATAATATTTTGAGATATTCCTAAGGTGCCCCTCTCCTCCCTTATAAAAGGGCACCTCCTCCCCCTCCTCCTCACACCAATTTGAGCACTCAAGCTCGGCCAACCCCTGCCATTTTCCCTTCTCCACTTCCCTAGAATAATCCTAGAGGTCCTGGTCTTCTCCAAAGACCAATCTTAGTTCCTTAAGTGGAGGATTCAAAAAGGCGTTCCAAAGAAGAGGTAATATCCATTACCGACCTTTTCAATTTCTTTCTTCTTCAACTTCTTCTTCTTTAGTTGTTTCATGATAAAGTAATAACATCAGTATTACTTACATACTGATATGTTATTATAAATATGAAACAACCCTAATTCACTTCAATCCATCCTACGGAAAAATGAAATCACCGCGCGTGCGTACGTACGGAATACCGTCTCCACGCCGTGGTGTAATCTATTTTCCACCATCACCTTACAAGGATGGGTATAATGGTGTAATGAGTAACTATATATGATTATTATTAAGTAATATTGATACTGAAATAATATATATATATACTCCAATACAATTCCACGATCATAGGAACGATATCATCACTCGTGCGTACGTACGGAATACCGTCTCCACGATGTGATGTGACTCGTTCTGCATGATCTTCATTTCATAATGATTGTATAAATGAATTGAATGAATGAATATGGTATATACTACACTAATACCATTCTGGAAATGAATTATCTATAACCTAAAGATAAGAATAAGAATTTATTCGACAAAACACGCATAAGAACAAAAAGTTATAAAGACCCGAGTAACAAGTAACAATGAAATATTACTAACAAGAAGCTAATAATATGACCATATATGATCTCATATCAATATGTATGATTCTGGAATAAGTCAATAACATTATTTAAACCATTATACAGGAGCTTCGGACACGAACAAAGCAAATCGGACCTAAGGTAAGGGAAATATCACAATCTCATTTTTATCCGAGATTGTTTATTCAGGTATATTTTATCATCCACATCCATGTTCCCTCAATATGTAATATTGTTTCCATTCACTTGAAATAGTTTAAATCCAATTTTACCCTTAGGTGAGTTTTTAGTAAAGAATATGAAAGGAATCTTTTGTCGTTTTTCCGTACGAGGTACTTTTTGACTTTTCCGACAAAAGTACGAAGAATGTTTTTTTTAACTTATACGGCATGAATGGATTTTTAAAACATTACTTCAAAGAAGCTTCCTTTACAAGTTTTCAAGTTTATTTTTAATCAACTTCTTTTATTTTAAAGTTGTATGACATGTTATGAAAGGAAAAATGTTTTTGAAGAAGAAAGGATATTTTCCTCAAGAATTCAATTCAAGTGTTTTATCAAAATTATTTTCCA
Organism: Viscum album; assembly: GCA_963277665.1. Taxonomy (NCBI): domain Eukaryota; kingdom Viridiplantae; phylum Streptophyta; class Magnoliopsida; order Santalales; family Viscaceae; genus Viscum; species Viscum album. The sequence continues at coordinate 1,303,809,197 of OY728129.1, forward strand.
TCTAAGATAATAAAGGGTTCTGTTGTAGAGACCCGTAGCCTGACGTACATGGACATTACATTACATTTGCGGAATACTTAGTACATAACAAAAACACACACTAAAGGATCGTAATAGTTTAGTGTCTTTGGAAACTTGGAACGTAATCTTCTAATCGTGGTGAAAGTTCTTCAATATCTCCCATAAAGGTCATCCCTTTTTTTTTTACCTAAAACCTTTCTTTATATCCTGGGGAAAAGAAAACAAAAAAGGGTGAGCTCAAATGCTCAGTAAGGGTAAACAAAAGAAATATCAATCACATAATTTTCATAAGAACATAACTTTTTTGGAAATCTTAACCTGCAAAAGAGAGCATAATTTCATAACATGGGATAAATCATAGTAGTGAAATGAAATCATAACTTAAAACATTACTCATTGTGGCATACACACATAATCATAGAGAATCATTTCTTGTTAGTCAAGACTCATTGCCAAGACTATCTTAGTGGACAAAGTCCCTTTCTGAATCGAGTAATCCTCGTTTCAGTCCTGTTTCACTGAACCGGTATAACCTACCATTCCAGCCATGTCTATCTCATGAGATATAAAATCTTTACCCAATGCATTGGAGGGAGATATAGGTCCCACCCATCTTATAATGAATCCTTTCTTATGTGTGCCACATAATCATAAAACATACATCATCGCATAACACATATAACGAAAATGGGATTCTTGAAACATCATGACATCATAAATCAATTCATATATGATAAAGGAATTCATAAACATAATTCCATCACAACATAGTCAAACCAATGTAAAAATATGGATAGAAACAGAACCCTTTATTATCTTAGATGGAAAATAATTTTGATAAAACACTTGAATTGAATTCTTGAGGAAAATATCCTTTCTTCTTCAAAAACATTTTTCCTTTCATAACATGTCATACAACTTTAAAATAAAATAAGTTGATTAAAAATAAACTTGAAAACTTGTAAAGGAAGCTTCTTTGAAGTAATGTTTTAAAAATCCATTCATGCCGTATAAGTTAAAAAAACATTCTTCGTACTTTTGTCGGAAAAGTCAAAAAGTACCTCGTACGGAAAAACGACAAAAGATTCCTTTCATATTCTTTACTAAAAACTCACCTAAGGGTAAAATTGGATTTAAACTATTTCAAGTGGATGGAAACAATATTACATATTGAGGGAACATGGATGTGGATGATAAAATACACCCCAGTAAATACTTACGAATAAACAATCTCGGATAAAAATGAGATTGTGATATTTCCCTTACCTTAGGTCCAATTTGCTTCGTATGTGTCCGAACCTCCTGTATAATGATTTAAATAATGTCATTGACTTATTACAGAATCATATTCATTGTTATGATATCATATATGGTTCACTTATGACATTATATTACCCGTTCTTTTGTAAATTCCATGTTAAAGAAGCGTTTTGGGTAAAATCGTTTCATTTATCGTAGGTGTTTTGACTTGTTGTTCTTGACATCATTATTACTTATATCATGATTTACTTACTTCCAGAATATAAAATATGATTTATATATCATATATATTCAGTATATATATATATATATAATAGATAGATAAATAAAATGAAAAACACCGTTCATGGAGACGGTAATCCGTACGTACGCATGAACGCTGTTTTTCTTTCCTTATTGTCTTGAAATGGAAGTAAGTAGATGACATACATATGTATATATATAAATAAATCCAGTAGCTTTATAATGTCATATATTTCATTAATATTTCTTATATATACATTATAATCATTCTTAAATGGTTAACATGGAGAATGAATCTCATCGCGTCGTGGAGACGGTATTCCGTACGTACGCACGAGCGATGATATCATTTCTATAAATATTGAATTGAATTGGAGTGGAATATACAATATATCAGAATCAATATGATGTTGTAATAACTATGTATAGTTATTCTTTACACCATTATACCCATCCATGTAAGGTGGTGGTGGAAAATAGATTACACCACGGCGTGGAGACGGTATTCCGTACGTACGCACGCGCGGTGATTTCTTTTTCCATAGGATGGATAGATGGTGAAATAGGGTTGTTTCATACTTATAATAACATATCAGTATATGAGTGATACTGATGTTATTACTTCATAATGAAACAACCTAAGAAGAAGAAGTGGAAGAAGAAATAAAGATGAAAGAATTGGTAACGGTAATTACCTCTTCTTTGAAGTGCCTCTTTGAGACCTCCTCTTAGGGCACTAGAATTGGTCTTTGAGGAAGACCAGAACCTCTAGGATGTTTCTAGGGAAGTGGAGAAGAGATTTTGTCAGGGGTTGGCCGAGCTTGAGTGCTCAAATTGGTGTGAGGAGGAGGGGGAGGAGGTGTCCTTTTATAGGGGAGGAGAGGGGCACCTTAGGAATATCTCAAAATATTATTTTATATTAAAGTCAAAATCGGTTTATAATGGTTCCAAAGGGTCTTATTTCGAAGCTAAAGTGGGGATGGGTCGAAATCCTATCAACCAATAGAATTTAGACAAGTTTAGGATATTATTTTAACCTTATCAATTAGATTTAACTCTAAGTTAAATAATTTAACTTTTACCATGTCTTTTTGTTTTCTTTCACTATATGGTTAATACACTTACTATAACATGCCAAACGAACCCCAAATTGTTTATTATTAATATATATATCCTTATCTAAGTCATTTGGCCGAACCTTAGATTTTTAGGAATACAATAACAATTAATAATATAATATTTGATTTAAAAACTATTTTGTGTCAATTTTGACACTATTTGATATATGATTTTTGTGAAAGTCATAACAGAATTATATGTTCGAACCAAGTTGATTAAATCAACACTAATATATCATAGTAACCTAGAAAATTAGTGGAATTCATAAAAAATCTCAAATTACATTTATTTTGGTGTTTATAACATCAATTATGTCAATATTTCATTAATAAGATAATTACTGCATCATCGTTGTGTCATAAATAAATTAAATTATTTGATGTCTAAAAATTACAAATAAAATACCATCATGTAGGAAATCTTTTTATATTTCTAATGAATATTTACAATCGAATTTATCTTATGTATAACCCCATATTAAAAATTCTTTACTTATTAAACTTTGATTTTAACTATTTTAACCTTTCTTTAAATAAATTAATAATAAATGTCCTAATCTAATCCAAGTGGGCCTAAATGGTCATATTTTATTCCTAAGTTTGTTTTTGGTCGAAATACACTTGTCCAATAGGATTAGGACATGTGTTAGGGTAATATTAATATCATATTTACCCTTAGTTACCCTATTTACTATTAACCGCGGTAAAAAAAGTAAAAAGTTACTATTCACCAAAAAATTATTTTCATCTCATTGAACCACATTTTAGTCCTTGATATTAACCGTGTCTCTCGGATTTTCGAAATTCCATTCACAGAAGCGGAAAAATTAAGTTTTATGAAAAATTCAGTTTTTTTAACTACCACTTAGTAGTTTCACTATTCATCAAAAATTGATGTTTTTCAGAACAATGCCAAAATTTCATCCTAAGCTATATTTCATATTCCGATTTCAAAAATGAAATCTATTTTACCAAATTCATAACATAGAAGTTTCATTAATTAATTTTATAATTAAATCCCGCTGTTAAAATAAATAGCGTGTTTTTAGGAAACAATATATATCAAAAGATTGACACTTGATTATGTCTGGTTTAAATGTGAAATTACAACCAATGACCAACATTGTATTAAATTGTAAAAATATATTCTAAATATACTTTAAAACCACTCAATTAATAATTTATCACTATTAATTATTTCGATTAAAAAAGTTGTTTTTAATTATAATTAAGTAATTTTCACTATTCATCAGAATATGAAAGTTATCCGAAAAGTACCAAAATTTCACCTTAGGCTAAATTCGATACTCCGAATCCAAAAATGAAATCCATTTTGAAAAATAAAATTTACAAAATTTCAAAAAGTGGTTATTACTATTCATAACGGCTAGTTTTAATAATATTTTTATAGCATATCGTTGTTTAGTGAAACTCGGTATTGCGTACTACACACGCTATCGAGGAAGGTCGCGATTGTGTGTAATGCAAGTCAAGTCAAGGATGTGTGTTGTGCAAGCTCCTTTGGGTGTAGCTTACAACACAAGACATTAATAAAATTAAAAAGAATATTTTTTTATAAAATCTTGGGCTGTTACATCTGTTTCTATCCATATTTTTACATTGGTTTGACTATGTTGTGATGGAATTATGTTTATGAATTCCTTTATCATATATGAATTGATTTATGATGTCATGATGTTTCAAGAATCCCATTTTTGTTACATGTGTTATGCGATGATGCATGTTTTATGATTATGTGGCACACATAAGAAAGGATTCATTATAAGATGGGTGGGACCTATATCTCCCTCCAATGCATTGGGTAATGATTTTATATCTCATGAGATAGACATGGCTGGAACGGAAGGTTATTTCGGTTCAGTGATACAGGACTGAAACGAGGAGTGAACTCGGTTCAGAAAGGGACTTTGTCCACTAAGATAGTCTTGGCAATGAGTCATGACTAACAAGAAATGATTTTCCATGATTATGTGTGCATGCCACAAAGATTCAAGTTTTATGTTATGATTATGGGGATCTCATTTTCACTTCTATGATTTATTCCATGTTAAGATATTATGATCTCTTTTGCAGGTTTTGATTTTCATAAAGATATGATATGATTTTTATTTCCTTTATTTGCCCTTGCTGAGCATTTGAGCTCACCCTTTTATGTTTTCTTTTCCCCAGGTCAGGAAGATGGATATTAAGTAGAATATGCTAAAAGGGACCCTAGATATGATGAAATAAATGGGAGACACTGTAGAAGATTTATGAACCAGTTGTTTATGTTTCCCCAGTTTCTAAAGACACTATACCTATACGGTCCTTTGTGGTTTTGTCATATGTTGTAATAAGAGTGCTTCAATTTTGAAGTATTAACAATGTATGTAAAGTGTGGGTCGTTATAGTTAGAATGGTTGGGCCTCGAGTAGGGGAACTATCACAATGTTTGGCCAGCACTGTATAGTGGACCTCTAAGTTTTCATAAAATTGGAAATTTATATTTTTCTATTATAGTTGATTTAATATCCTAGATTGATGAATGTGATGTTGATATTTTAGTTATGAGATTTGAGTTTCATTCATGTATCATGACTAGTCATGTAGGTTCATATTCATATTTATACATTTTGTCGTGATTCATAGTAGTTATTAAATTAAATAATTTGATATGTTCTATCTTTTTTGAATAGTTTCTCTTTATATAATATATCTATGTTGTCATTCTATTGTGTTATAACTTTATTAACATTAATTAATTGAACTAATAATTTTGTTATGTTAATATATATATGAGGACTTTGACTATCTTGTAGGGATGGATATGATGGTCAGTGATTCGATGGATACACATTGGGTTATGTTTAAAATCATAGGACAACCTTGTATGACACCTTATATTTGATATGACCTGGGTATTTTTCTAATGTTCCTCCTATTGTGGATATGAGAGAGATAGGGTATGATGTTCAAACTCAATGGCCTAAGATGTTTGAACAATACCACTAGAGATACATCTCAAGAATAAGAATTTTATTGAGGGGTATAATATTTATAAAATCCTCATTTTTTTAATGATAATAAAACCCTCAATATCAATAATGTATGAGTATTTATTTGTGAAAATTGTAAATATTAAAAAAATCACATAATAAACGATTTATACGCTTTATGTAATGGTAAAATATATGTTTAAACTTTTGAATACTCTATGAAATATTTTTTGAGTTAAAATCTGAGTTAGCATGGAATTCTGTGGATCGTAAAGAATCTATATTGATTTATTAAAAATATTTAATATATTATATTATGTGTGCATGATATTTTTCAAAAATATTGAAATATCTCCCAAACAGAGTCTCATATGTGAAATCAGATACCACTATTAGGTCAAGGATGTGGGGTTTAACCAATGCATGACATAATATTTTTTCTATATCAAACGTCTATCCAAATCGCACAAGTTGATAATTTATTTATTATTTTTATTATAGTTTTATTATATTTTTTTTAAAAAATAATTTGATGTTTCTTAAATGGTGTATTTCATGATAAATCAGAGACCTCCATTAGGTATGGAATATTATTTTTACCCTTGGTGTGACATAAGATTTGTGTGTGTTTGGTGTTTGGATATGCCTCACACAAGGCTAATAATAATTATATTATTATTCTTAGCTTTGTAGAAGAAATTATAATGGAAATTCAATATGTAATTAAATAATTTGGAATCCTCTTAAATGATGAGATGCCTTATTTCATATTTGTATATTTATTGGTGATAAATGTAGTATCAATGAATGATTATTTGGATTAAATAAATGTAATTGTGTTGTTAATAAAAAAATATTAACTATTTGGTTTTTAATGGATGTTTTATTTATAATGTTAATTGTGGAAATTATGTGAGTTTTTTTAGAATAATAATTAATATTTTATTATTATTATTTTTATTATACTTGTGTGTGGTAAATTAAAAATTAGTTTATATATATATATAGGATAAATATATATCTATAAATATACATGTGCGGATATATATATGCATGCCTATATATGTGGGTTATATATATATTCTGGTGAATGTATGTATATCTCAATGTGTATACATATATATAACACGCACATATATATATATACACACATCCGTATATACATCTGCACATGTATACTACTACATATATATTTATCCTATATATATACAAACAAGTTTTAAATTTTCCACACACAAATATAATAATAATTATAATTAAAAAAACATTATTAATTATTATTATTAAAAAATAACACATCATTTCCACCATATAAATTTTAAATTAAACTTCCATTAAAACCCAAATAATTAATAAATTTTTTATTAACCACAAAATTGTATTTATTTATCAGAAGAAATAATTTCACCTCTATTAAATTGGTCACCAATAAATATATAGGAATAGAGAAATTTCACTCATCATTTAAGAGGATGAAAAATTATTTATCTAAATATGTAATTTCAATTTTAATTTCATCAACATAATTAATAATCATAATATAATTATTATTACCCTTGTGTGCATCATATCCAAACAACCGACACACACAACTCTTATGTCACAACTAGGGTAAAAATCATATTATGGACAAAATGTTGGTCTTAGATTTCTTATATGATAATGAATTTATGATATATTCAATTATATTTTAAAAAAGTATAATAAAAATATTAAATAAATTATCCTCACTTGTGATTTGACCAAATGCCTAAAGCGTTCAATAGTTATGTCAAGCCTCGCATAAACCCAAGTCATGCACCTCATAGCTATCTCAGATTTTCTATATGAAACTCTATTTATAAAGCTATGATCCCAAACTTCTAGATTCAGTGTTAAAAACATTTTGCCTATTTTTTATTAAATACAACATAAAAATACGTTGTACTTTATACAATCAAGGGCCTTTTCCTATATAGGTTTTGGAAAATTACACAAATACATTACAATTTTAAAAAGTTGTACAAAAAATTAAACAAATTTCTTCCCATGAACTGCCTCCTTATATGAAATACACACCAAATTGAAACTCTACTAAACTTGTAAAAATTAAATTTAAAACATAGGGTGGGCATTAATTATCCTAGTAAGGGTTTTTAAAATCATTCAGAAATATCATTCTTCAAAAAATATAAATCTCTTTGAAAATAGTTATAAAATAAATTATTTAATAAAAAATTATTTATAAAAGGGATTTAAAACATTTTATAAATATCCCTAACTAGTTTATATTACTTTGAAAACTATATATATTTAAAATAATTATTCTTTTGAAATACTACTTTCAATTTCTCCATTTAAAAAAAATAATTTTTATGGATTGATCATGATACTCAGCATTCCATATAAAACAATAAGAATAATTAGATATTTCACATGTGGGACAATGTCCCCTTGATTTCATGGGTGAAATCCCAATACCACATCATACCATTCAATTTCCTAGTGCCATAATTTTATGAAAAACATTTTAAATGGTTCTACCTTTCTCACTCATAACCTAAAAGCAATTCAAAAACATACATAAATTATTTTCATAGAAAAAAAATTATTACATGTAATATTCAAAAAATATCATTTTTATTTAAAACCCATTTTCTAGAAATGATTTTTTTCATTTAAAATACATGAACGCAAATGCTTTGAAATTAACAAAAAAAAGCTTTTATATAATGCATAAAATGTCAATAAAATTTATAGATGAAGTTCATATCTACAATCGTGAACAAAAAAATATTCCCTTGAAAATATAATATTACATAATAAAAAAATGATTTCAAAACAATCCCCTTACCTTGAGTATTACTCATTAGATACTTTTCTTTATCTTCCTCTACTTTGGAAAATCACTTTCCTTAACACCTTAAGACCACAAAATATGGTGTTCTACCTAAACTAAGATATCTAGAATGTGTGGATAGAAGTGGAGAAGATAATTTGACCGAGGATATTTCATTAATATGGCTTAATGTGATTAAATTAAGGGATGAAATGACTCCCTTTTTATAATTGAGGAGAGGGTTAATTTTTGAATTACTTAAAATTTTAAAATAGAATAAGTCTAATACAGGGTTAAAGACAATAAAAAGGCCTAAAAATAAAAATAGATCACATTTTTTGATATAATACTATAATTTTTTACCTTATTAAACATTTTTATGATTGGTAGATAATTAATAAAATATTTTATTCATAAAAAAATATATCAAATTAAACACTATTCATAACTATGAATTGAAAACATCAAAAAAAAGTTTCAAATTCGAAACCAATTTTTTATTATATCCTATAAATATTACATTCATCTATATAATTCATTAAATACCTCAAAATATCGATTTAAATTTGTTTTTTTATTTTTAATACCATTAATTTAATTTATTCATTAATTAAATAATTAATGCATTATCATTGTTAAAACCATTAATGTAATTATATATTACCTAAAATTAAAAAATAAATTTTCATGAAGAAGATAAATTTATTGGTTTTAACATAACAATTTATTTTCTAAAAAAATTTCTATAAAACCATATATTAAAATATTATATCAATTAAAAACTATAGTATGAACAACTTAACTTTATTTTAAATAAAATATTATAAATGGTTTTAATCATAATTATGTGACTCCAAATGGTCTTTAATTTGACCCTTGGACAAACATGGTAAAGATATAATCAAAAAAAAGAGATTTACTCAAAATTTTATGTAATTTAATGGTTATTATAATTTTAATTAAAATCCATATATTTATTTTTCTCCTACTTGAACAAGCATTGTATTAGCATTGAATAAGTATTAAAGTTAATTATTTTATTTATAAAAATTAAAAATAAATTAATATCATAAAAATAAATTACATAGGTTCCATATGACCTTTTAGATTCATTCATTATGTATAATTACTCATATCCATATCAACACAACTTCAATAATTTGTTAATTTGTCTTTCCTTGCCTTGGGTAAGCATTGCATAGGAATTTAGATAAGATTCATGTTATATAACTATAAAATTTGAAAATAAAAACTAAAAACATAAATTATAAATATAAATTAATAATTTAGTTGTGAAAATAATTTTTAGTTCTCAATTATTATCAATAAGGCACCAAATTTTACATGTTAAATGTTATGCAGGCACTACATCAGCATTGACAACGATTTTTATACTTATCAAGAAATAAATTATAACATACAGGTTATGAATTATTTATTGTATAATATTTGTATTATAATTTCATAATTTAGTCATTCCATAAGTTCAATAATTTTTACATCATTATTATGCTCTAGTGGTATCACAAAAGATACTGTATTAAAAAAACGTTATTTTTTACTATTCACCAAAAAAATATTTTTCAAAAAAAACAAAAAAAATCATTCTAATATAATTTCATTATTATAAATTCAAAAATGAAATGAGTTTTTTAAATTAAATTTTAATAATTTTAAAATTAATCATTTAAATATAAAAATACAAGATATTAGTTTAATTAAAATTATTTACTTTAAAAGAAATTATTTATTTCTATATTTACATAACATAATGAATTTAACTATTTAATTTAAGAATACTAACATGAAAAAATTTATTATATTTTTAACTAGGTTGTTACATCCCCCCCCCCAAATAAATTATTCTCTCACAATTTGTTTATTGAACATAATAAAATTCTTAATTTCTATCTTCAGAATTAAGAAGAGGTGGAACTTATAAGAGAAATTAGTTACCTAGAAGATATTTTTTAAATGAAAATTCCTAATCTCAAATGTTTCCTAGAACATTCTTCTAATACCACATATAAATCCCCAAAATCGCACTTCTATATTCAATGCTATAAATATGTTGTGTATTTCTTTATAAAAGAAAACTGGAAAATACACAGTGATTTATACAATCATTGAATGTTCAGTCTTGGTTTTGGAGAATTAGACAAATACATTATAATTTAACAAAGTTGTACATAAATTTAAACAAATTTGTTTAGTTGTGTAAGAACCCAGACCTTCTTTTCAGGTATGTTTTTCCTTTTTCTGGAGTTTTTGAGAAAATAGGAGTTTCTGGAAATTTTTGAAGAACACGTTGTGTACTTCCTTGTCGCGCGAGGCCATGTGCTGGGTGTGTCCGGGCCACACACACAGCCATGTGGGGGTGATGTGAAGGCCGCTTAAAGCGGAGTACGGAAAATCCTAATACACGTTGTGTACTCTAAAATTACACACTGTGTACTTTCTTTTTTTCACTAAACGCACTGGGGTCGCGTCTTAACCCCAGAAAAATCTTCTTCTACAGTTTCTTCGACCGAGAGCATTCCGTACGGTCGCAGATCTTCGACGAACCCCCGATCCTCTGTCCATTCTCTAAATCGACCGTCGTCAATTACATTGGAACCGCAGTGGTAATCTCTTCCTTCTCCTAGAACTTTGTTTTCCAATTCCTCCTCTTTTGAAAGTTATCGTGGGTTGAACATTTTGTGCCTTTTTGCAGATCTATGACGTTCTAAGGAGATTCAAGCCTCATTGTTCGATTATATCGATCTCCTAGCATCAAGGTAGGTGGTTTGTGCCTTTATGTAGAAATTCATTGAGTATTTTGTGCAAATTCCACCAATACCCTTGAATGGGGTATTGTGTGTTTCCTGTTTTGCCCTTATTGTTTGATTTCTTTGCTTATATGCTTGATTAGAGGTTATTGTTGTGAATAGGGTAATTTACTGTGCTTTGGATGCTTTTCCCATGAATGTTCTGCCTATTTATGACCATTTGGTCTAGTTTTTTTTGTTGGGCTATTGCCAGTTCCATGCCTAGGTTGTAGGATGGTATGATTGTTCTTCCATACTGAGATGTTTTAGATGCTATCCAAGTAGTTCTTGAGGATACTTTGGCTGTTACGCGATGTGATACTGGCTGACTTTACATAGGGCTATGGGAACCCAGTGTAGTAAACCATAGGGAGAATAGACATAAGGGCTTCTCCAGATTGTCTTTAATTTACGATGCGAGACCACAGGGGGAATTGACTTTGAGTGCTTCCTCAGAGAGTCTGTAGTTCCTCGACATAGGCCACAGGGGGAATGAGATGTTGAGTTCTTCCCCATGGCACCTTTAGTACGATACGAGACTATAGGGGGGAATTGACGGTGAGTGCTTCCTAGAGAGTCTATTTCTTTAGCTGAACCAGAGGGTTGAGACTGTGTGTTCCTCCCAGAGGGTTGCTAGTACTTGTAGGTTGAACCATAGGGGTTAGGCTATGAGAACTACCCAGAGGTTACCTATTTGTTCTACTTGCTTGAGTGAAAATTTACTTGTTTGTATTTATGTGCTAGAAACTGTGGATTGTTTTCTGTTTAGTACTTCCCTGTTTACTGATTTATGTACTTTTAACTTCCATATATTCACTGACTATTAGGCACAGATATTTGGGTGGTTGCCTATAGGAACTTTGTCTTACACCCTGTTTGGGCCATGCTTTTGGGCCCAAACGGATTATATTGTTGCAGTTATAGATAAGGGAAAGTGCCCTTCTACTTCAGGTTCTTGATTGCACAGAAGCTGGAGAGTATGGGACCAAGCCAAGGCTTGCGATGCTGAGGAGTTGCTCATATATTTTTCTTTTGTACTTGGGTTTAATACTGTATTCAGCATTGTGACTTATTTGGCTGTTTTCCTAGACATATATGCATCATGCATCATTTACATATATTTCTTCTCCAGTTGTTTATTTATCAGTCTTCCGCTGTTATTGTTGTTGTATATTTACTACTTCCATTTTTGTATGTGTTGTTAATTCTGATGTGTACTCTTCCAATGAGGGCATAGTTTCCCCACAATCACACTCAAGGCCCTCACTGCTAGTCGGTAGCCTCTGGCTTTCGGGGAAATGTGCTTGAGGCCATGTGACCAACCGGGTACGGGGCGCCTCTGGATGGCTTCTGGAACTGGGGCGTTACAAAGTGGTATCAGAGGGTGTCTTTTCTCTTGAGTTACTATTTGAAGCCTATAGCTAGGTATAGGACGAAATAGGTACTTGGTAATGAGTTGTGCCTGGGAGTAGCTAACTCATGTACAGGGAAAATCCATACTACCTCGTTTATTGCAATTTTACTGGGTTGAAATTTTACAGTTGATTTGATTTCAACATTGGGTGATTCACATGCTTTGTGCTGTTATCGTTGTTGTTATTGTGGTTCTATTTCTGTCACAACCCGATGAGATGAGGGTACTCCATCTCATGCATCATATAGGCACTTGTTAGAAATCACATTCCATGCATTCTTACCATGCCATCTAGGATGCATTAGCAATTGCATGTTGTTGTGATAGATGTTGGGTAGATTATGCATGCTATTGTGATAAATGCTTTGATAGAATCCATGTTGTTTGATAGGGAATTTGTTTGTATGGTGCTTTTCTTAGATGGACGCCAAACTTTGGTTCTTGAGGTTCTATGGGCCCTCATAGACTGGAATTTGGTGGATCATTGAGCTATTTACTTTGTTTGTAACTTGCATTAGATGCCAAAATTTGATTCGCGGAGAGTATGGGCCCTCATGGATCGGAATTTGGCACCTTAACGCTGGTTTTCTATGTTTTCTAGGCTCCAGAGCAGTTTTTGAGGCTACTGTCCAGAAAAACCCAGAATACACGGCGTGTACTTTATGGTTACACACCGTGTAGTCTATAGATTTGTCACTGACTGTGCGAGTAGGGACACTGGGTTGTGAAAAACCTTGTAGGAACATGCCATGTACTAGTGTAGCACACCGTATAGTATGAAATAGGTATCCAGGTTGTGTCACGAACAACACGGGTCATGATATCTTTTTATATACATGACGTGTCTGAATTTTGTACATCATGTCGTATGATCTAGGTACTCGTCCGTTTCACGAACAACACGGGTCAGTGTTACCCTTTCTCGTACATGCCGTGTCCATCCATAATACGCCGTGTAGTTTCGGCCGTGTGTCAGGACGTGTCACTAACAACACGGGCCAGGTAAGGCATGTTTAGTACAGGGTGTCTGCCCTGAACACATCGTGTAGTTTTGTTTCAGAAGATCCTTGTGGCTTAACCGTGTAGAAGGACTCGGGCAGGGAGTCGGATTCAAGTACACGTCGTGTGTTAGGACAACACACCGTGTATCTAGGGTGTTACACGACCAGTTTAGGTAGAAGTACATTCCCATGTGAATGAATTAAGGGAACACGCCGTGTAGGGAAAGTACACGTTGTGTAATCATGTTTTACATAACTTGAATGCCTTCTTTTCCCAGTTACTTCTTATGCCTTCAGTTTTTCAGTTCTTGATAATCTTGAATCTAAGGTGTACGTTTGACCTTGTAGAGTCATGGCACCGAGACGTCCTCCGGTTGTATGCCAGTTTCCAGGCAGTGATCAGACACTCGATATGGCTGATCAGGGACTTCCTGCAGATCCTCCTATTATGCCAGCCTTGGCACCAGTAGTGATACCAGCTGCAGGCACTGATGCGCATTTTGGGGAAGGTTTTCTGAGGATGATTCAGACCTTCCAGGGAGCTCTGCCTTCTGCCACATCTATGTCATACTTGACGCGGGTTTTCCAGTAGCAGCATCCTCCCACCTTCTCAAGGGAAGGAGGAACTCAGGCTGTAGAATCATGGCTAGAAGCCATGATAAAGATCTTCGAGCATCTAGAGACATGTCCAGAGAGGTGGGTCAAGATATCTACCTACATGATACGAGACTCTACCAAGAGGTGGTGGGATGTGATCTCATAGGTGGGTCATCAGTAGGTTATGGCGTGGGAAGAGTTTCAGCACGTCTTTTATGACTACTTCTATCCAGAGACCCTGAGGGACGACTAAGCCTGGGAGTTCATGAGACTGGAGCAGGGTACTCTTTCTGCCATGGAGTACTCTTCTCGTTTCACCGAGCTTCAGCATTTCAGACCTCTCCAGGGCAGAGATGAGTTTTTCTTGGCAAGGAAGTTTTAGGATGGTCTCGGATGGGAGATCCGCTCATAGGTTAATATCTTTAGGCTGACTTCAATTACTTCCATTGTCAACCAGGCACTGATTGCGGAGCGCAATCCGAGAGATTCCGGAGCTAAGATCCAGGGCGGTTTTACTTCCAGAGTTAGTGCTTCTCCAGCTAACATCAGGAAGCGCCGTAGGGAGTCTATGCGCGGTTATCTGAGGCAGCGATACACATCTGAAGGTATCCAGGTGGTATGCTACCAATGTGGAAGAGCTGGGCATATGAGGCCGCAGTGCCAGAGAGACCTGGTGGAGTGACGATCTTGCAGCAAGATGGGTCACCTTCAGTGCTTCTGTCAGGTTTTCTCACCAGAATCTGGTGACATAGGTTCATCCATGACTCCTCATTCAGGAGTAGTGCCACCAATTTCTCACCAGTCTGGGAAATGGAGTTCTTCCGGCCGTTCGGGCCAAGGTGGAGGTCGAGGCCGTTGTGGTCAGTCCCCGGTCTTTCAGTGACAGCAGGGTGGATCATCTCAAAGTAGTCAGGTAGGGTCATAGGGTCATGGTACAAGTCAGGATTTTGCAGTGGAGTAGACCCAACAGAAGCAGGATCCCGGACCTTCTATAGTTCGAGGTACGATCTTAGTAGCCTTAGTTTTATCTTCAACTCTTTTCAATACTGGTTCTACGCATAGCTTTATCTCTGTTGTTGTTGTGGAGACTCTTGGGCTCTACATCTTTTCCTCTCCTGATACCTTGACTCTAGACACACCGTTGGGAACTAGATCGGTTAGTGTACGTCGGTGTAGAGAGTGTCCTCTTGAAGTCATAGGGTGTCACTTCTTATGGGACCTCTATGTCCTAGAGATGACGAGCTATGATGTCATTCTCAGAATGGACTGGCTCATTCCTTTCTAGGTAGTCGTCGACTTTTACCTCCGTAGGGTGAGTTTCATATCACCATAGGGTGGATCTTTTCTTTATAGAGGTGAGTGGGATGTCCTGGCGAGTCGAGCAAGACCCAAGCATCATGGGTTAGAAGGAGTTACAGCCCAAATTTTCGGTCTGTATCTGGATGACCAGGGGACTTCGTAGTTAGAATTTCCTCCAGTGGTGGATCGTTTTAGGGATGTATTTCCAGAGGAATTTTCATGTTTTCCTATGGATCATGAGGTAGACTTTTCTATTGAGCTCGTTCCAGGAGCGGCACCAGTGTCCATTTCTCCTTATAGGATGGCTACACCTGAGTTGCAGGAACTCAAGAAGCAATTGGAGGAGTTGAAGGCAAAGGGTTTCATCCGACCCAGTACTTCTCCTTGGGTATCGCATGTCTTGTTTGTGAAGAAGGAAGATGGTACCCTCAGGCTGTGTGTGGACTATCGGAAGTTGAACCAGTTGACGGTCAAGAACTGGTATCCCTTGCCAAAGATTGATGATCAATTCGATCATCTTCGAGGAGCCCGAGTTTTCTCGAAGATTTACTTGAGATTCGGTTATCATCAATTGTGTGTTAGACCATCTGATATACCTCTTACAGCTTTCCAGAGCAAGTATGGTCTATATGAGTATATGGTTATACCGTTCGGTCTCACGAACTCACTGGAAGTTTTTATGGCACTGATGAACCGAGTGTTCCATCCATACTTAGACTCTTTCTTGGTGGTCTTCATGGACGATATCTTGGTGTACTCTCACACTCGACACAACCATGCTACCCATCTTGAGATCGTTTTTAGTACACTGAGAGAGCATCAGTTATATGCTAAGCTCTCGAAATTCCACTTTTGGATGGATCAGATTCAATTTTTGGGCCACGTTATCTCAGATACAAGAGTATCAGTAGACCCAGATAAAGTGAGAGCATTAGTTTTCTAGGAGCAACCGAAGAATGTTTTTGAGGTATGGAGTTTCCTAGGACTATATGGTTACTACAGATGCTTCATACAGGACTTTTCACACCTAGCAGCATCACTGATAGGTCTGACCAAGAAAGGGGCGAAGTTTTTATGGTCAGATTCTTGTGAGTTAGACTTTTAGGAGCTAAAGGGGAGGATGATGTCAGCACCGATACTAGTCTTTCCAGATCCGTGCAAGAGATATACTGTTTACTGCGATGCTTCAGGTATCGGGCTGGGAGCTGTGCTAATGTAGGGAGATGGAGTTGTTCCGTACGGGTCTCGAAGTTGAGGCCACATGAGAGGAAATACCTGATGCACGATCTCGAGCTGGCGGCAGTTGTTCATACCTTACGTTGTTGGAGACATTATCTTCTGGGAGAGCACTTTGTGGTTTTCACCAATCACAAGAGTCTAAAGTACATCTTCACTCAGTGTGATCTGAATTTGAGACAACGCAGGTGGGTTGAGTACCTACAGTCCTTTGACTTTGAGCTTCCCTATACACTAGGAAAGGGCAATGCAATGGTTGATGCATTGAGCAGGATGACTCAGATACAGGCAGTTCAGGAGGCTATAAATGAGTGGAATCTTATGGATCTGTTCTCTAAGATGCATCTAGAGGTGCACGACAGACAGGGGAAAACTTTTCTATCTTCTGTAGCTGTTACCTATACTCTTCTCGATTGGGTACAAATGAGGCATCTATTAGACTCAGAAGCCCTAGTCATGCGGGAGAGTGTGTCAAGAGAGGACCCTCTTCTTAGATGGATAGTAAGAAAAGATAAGATCTTGTGTTTCCAGGGACGCGTATGGGTGCCAGAAGACATACGCGAGGAGATGATGCGGTACTTTCATTCCTCGGTTTGAGAAGTTCATCCTGATGTCACCAAGATGTATCATGATCTACACCATCAGTATTGGTGGCCAGGTATGAAGAGGTATGTTGTTGGTTTTGTCATGAGGTGTTCCACTTGTCATCAGATGAAAGCGGAACATCAGTGACCAGTAGGTAATTTACAGTAGTTACCCATTCCTGAGTGGAAGTGGAATGATGTCGTGAAGGTCTTCAGGACAGGTTTGTTGAGGTCTCCTTGAGGGAATGATGTTGTTTGGGTTGTTATCAACAGGCTTACGAAGGTTGCTCACTTCTTGCCGATCAAGGATACCTTTAGTGTTGACAAGCTGGGACAGTTGTACATCTGTGAGATTGTACGTCTGCATGGAGTTCCACACTCCATTGTTTCAGATAGAGATGTGTGTTTTACTTCTTGGGTCTGGAAGGGACTTTAGAAGGATTTGGGTGCACATGTACTTTTGAGTACAGCATACCATCCCCAGACAGATGACCAGTCCGAGCGTACAATACAGGTGCTTGAGGATATGCTCCAAGCTTTCATTCTAGACTTTGTAGGTTTTTGGGAGAAGCATATACCTCTTGTAGAGTTTTCCTACAACAACAGTTTTCAGGCGACTATTCAGATGGCACCATATGAGGCCTTGTACGGTAGGCCATGTCGATCACCTTTATTCTGGCTAGAGGTAGGAGAGGCAGATCTTCAGGGACCTCGTCTTGTTCAGGAGACCTTAGAGCAGATAGAGTTGATTCAGAAGAGAATGGAAACGGCACAGTATCGACATAAGTCTTATGTCGATCAGTGGAGATGACCTATGGAGTTCGAGGTCAGGGATCTGGTTTTCCTTCATGTCGCACCGAGGTTGGGACACATGAGGATTCGGAGACAGGGTAATCTTTCACCAAGGTATGTCAGGCCGTTTGAGGTGTTGGAGAGAGTTGGGTCGGTTTCCTATCGGTTGCAGTTACCTCAGAGGTACTGGGCTATGCACGACGTCTTCCACGTCCCTCAGCTCCGACGTTACTTTTCAGACTCGTCTCATGTCTTTAAACCTGAGGAGTTTGAGCTCGAAGCGGATGCATCGTTTGAGGAGCATCCTATCTGGATTTTCAATCATAGTACGAAGCTTCTCTGACATTGGTCTATTCCTCCGGTATAGGTGATGTGGCAGCATAGGCGAGTACAAGACGAGACTTGGGAGAGGGAGGCAGATGTACGATCACAGTGTCCGGAGCTGTTCGGGGTTTCTTCTTCTATGCCTCGCTAGGTAAATTCATGGATGAATTTATTTAAGGGGGGAAGTTTGTAAGAACCCAGACCTTATTTTCAGGTATGTTTTTACTTTTTCTAGAATTTTTGAGAAAAGAGGAGTTTCTGGAAATTTTTGAAGTACACGCCGTTTACTCCCTTGCCGCGCGAGGCCGTGTGTTGGCCATGTCCAGGCCACACACATGGCCATGTGGGGGTGATGTGGAGGCCTCTTAAAGCAGAGTACAAAAAATCCTAGTACACGCCGTGTACTCTAAAATTACACATCGTGTACTTTCTTTTTTTTCACTAAATGCACAGGGGTCGCATCTTAACCCCATAAACATATTCTTCTCCAGTTTCTTCGACCGAGAGCATTCCTTAAGGCCACAGATCTTCGATGAACCCTTGATCCTTTGTCCGTTCTCTGAATTGACCGTCGTCGATTGCGTTGGAACTGCAGTGGTAAGCTCTTCCTTCTCCTAGAGCTTTGTTTTCCAATTCCTCCTCTTTGTTAAGTTATCATGGATTGAATGTTTTGTGCATTTTTGTAGATATATGAAGTTATAAGGAGATTAAAGCTTTTTGGTTCGAGTATATCAATCTCCTAGAATCAAGATAGGTGGTTTGTGCCTTTCTATAGAAAGTCTTTGAGTATTTTGTGTAAATTCCACAAATACCCTTGAACGGGGTATTATTTGTTTCCTATTTTGCCCTTGTTGTTTGCATGCTTTTATTATATGCTTGAGTAGAGGTTATTGTTGTGAATATGGTAATTTATTGTGCTTTGGATGCTTTACCCATGCATATTCTTCCTGTTTATGACCGTTTGGTCTAGTTTTTCCAGTTAGGCTATTTCCAGTTCCATGCCTAGGTTGTAGGATGGTATGATTGTTCTTCCATGCTAATATGTTGTAGATACTAGCCAAGTAGTTATTGAGGATACTTTGGCCATTACGCGATACAATACTTTCTAACTTTACAGAGGGATGTGGGAACCTATTGTAGTAGACCATAGGGAGAATGGATGTAAGGGCTTCTCCAGAGTGTCATTAATTTACGATGCGAGACCACAGGGGGAATTTACGTTGAGTGCTTCCTCAGAGAGTCTGTATTTCCTCGACGTGGGACATAGGGGGAATGAGAAATTGAGTGATTCCCCAGAGCGCCTTTAGTATGATACGAGACTATAGGGGGAATTGACGGTGAGTGCTTCCCAGAGATTCTATTTCTTTAGCTGAACTAGAGGGGTGATACTGTGTGTGCCTCTCAGAGGTTTTCTAGTACTTGTAGGTTGAACCATAGGGGTAGACTATGAGAACTACCCATAGGTTACCTATTTTTTCTACTTTCTTGAGTGACTGTTTACTTGTTTGTATTTATGTGCTAGAAACTGTGGATTTTTTTCTATTTAGTACTTCCCTGTTTATTGCTTTCTGTACTTTTACCTTCCAAATATTCACTGACTGTTAGGCACAGATCTTTGGGTGGTTTCCTACTGGGACTTTCTCTCACACCCTGTTTGGGTCATGATTTTGGGCCCAAACAGATTATATTGTTGCAGTTATAGATAAGGGCAAGCACCCTTCTACTTCAGGTTCTTGATTGCACTGGAGCTGGAGAGCATGGGACCAACCTGAGGCTTGTGATGCTGTGGAGTTTCTCATCTTTTTTTCTTTTGTACTTGGGTTTAGTATTGTATTCAGCATTGTGACTTGTTTGGTTGTTTTCCTAGACATATATGTATCATGCATCATTTATATATATTTCTGCTCCGATTGTTTATTTATCAATCTTCCACTGTTATTGTTGTTGTATATTTACTGCTTCCGTCATTGTATGTGTTGTTACTTCCACTATGTACTCTGCCAATGAGGGAATAGTTTCCCCACTATCACACCCAAGGCCCTTGCTACTAGTCGGTAGCCTATAGCATTCGGGGAAATGCGCTTCAGGATATGTGACCAACCGGGTACGGGGCACCTCCGGGTGGCTTCCAGAACCGGGGTGTTATAGCTTGTGATGAATCCTTATATGAAAAACACACCAAATTTAAATTCTAAAAAACCTATGAGAAATAAATTTAAAACATAGGGTGATCATTAATTTTCCCAATAAGGGGTTTTAAAATCTTTTGGAAATACCTTTCTTTGAAAACTATAAATCTATTTGAAAACGTTTATCAAATAAATTATTTTATAAAAAAATAATTATAAAATGTATTTCAATCATTTTATAAATATCCTTAAATAGTATATATTAGTTTGAAAACCATATATATTCAAAATAATAATTATTTTTAAATACTACTTTGGATTTATCTATTTGAAAATAGTAAATTTTTTATTAATCATGATACTCACCATGCCATAAGAAAATCATAAGTTTTCTTAGTCATATCACATGTATTAAAGTCTCCCCTTTATGTCATATATATACTCCTCATACAACATCATACCATTCAATACTCTAGTGCCATAATTTTTAGAAAAAAATTTTAAATTGTCCTTCATTTATCAATCATAACCCAAAAAAAAATTCAAAAACATACAGAAATTATTTTCATTAAAGAACACAATTTAATAACCTCTAATATTGAAAAATATCATTTTTATGATAAATCCAATTTCTATTATTGAATTACGTACATTTAAAAGACATGAGCATAAATGCTTTGAAATTAAAACAAAATCTTGTATAAAATGAATAAAATGTCAATAACAATTATAGATGATGGACATATCTACAATAATAAATGAAAATAAAATATTTACTTAAAAATATAAGATTATATAATAAAAATGGTGCTTTAAAAAAATCCCCTTACCATGAGTCTCACTCATCACATGTGTTTCTTTATCTTCTTATTCTTTAGAAAATAACTTTTCTTAACACCTTAAGACCACAAAATATGGTGTTATTCCCAAACTAGGACCTCTATAATGTGGGTATGTAAGTTGAGAAGATAATTTTATAGAGTATAATTGAGCAATATGAATTACAGTGATGAAATTAATTAAAGTAATGAGTCCCTTTTTATAATTGAGGTGAGGGGCAATTTTTGAATTACAAAAAATATTAAAATATAATAAGTCTAATATGGGCTTAAAGACTTCCAAAATGTATAAAAATTATATGAGGTAACATTTTCAATATAATATTATCATATTTTTTCATATTCAATATTTTTGTGATTTTTAAATATTTTAATAAAATATTTTATTCATAGAAAATAATTTTGGTCAAATTACACACTACTCAAAACTATGAATTTAAAACATCAAAACAAAGTTTCAAATTAAAAACCAGTTTTTTATTATACCCTAAACAAATCACATGCATATTTATAATTATTTAATTACATTAAAAATCTCAATTTACATTTATTTTTATATTTTTAATATCATTAATTTCATTTATTCATTAATTAAATAATTACTCCATCGTCATTGTACAAACTGTTAAGGTAATTATATATTACCTAAAATCTAAAAATAAATTTCCATGAATAATATAAATTTATTACATTTAAAATGAATATTTATGTTCTAAAAACACTTCTGCAAAACTATATATAAAAATATTATACTAATTAAAAAACTATAGTGTGAACAACTTGACTTCCATTTAGATAAAATATTATAAACGGTATTAATCATATACATGTGGCTCCAAATGGTCATTAATTAGACCCTTATAAAAACATGGAATAGATATAATCAAAAAATAAGATTTTCTAAAAAAAATTAAGTGATTTAATTATTACTATAGTTTTATTTAAAATCATTTTATTGATTTGTCTTCTACTTGCATAAGCACTGCATCAGCATTGCATAAGAATTAAAGTTAATTATTTAATATATAAAAAATAAAAATAAATTAATATCATAAAAATAAATTAATTAGATTCAAGGTTATATTTTATATTAATTCTTTAAGTATAATTACTCATATACATGTCAAGAAAACTTCATTAATTTATTAATTTTTCTTTTCTAGCCTTACACAAGCATTACATAGACATTTGGATAGGATTCATTTTATATAATTATAAAATTCAAAACTAACAGCCAAAAAATAAATTATACATAATAATTAAGAATTAATTTGTGAAAATAATTTTTAGTTCTCAGTTATTTTTATAAGGAACCAAATTTGACTTTGTCAATGCTGTGCATGCACTCTGTTAGCAGTGACAATGATTTTATATTTATGAAGAAATAAATTATAACTTACATGTTCTAAATTATTTATTGTACAATATTTATATTATAATTTAATAATTTAGTTATTACAATATTTTAAAAAAAATTACATCATTATTATTCTTTGGATGTATCACAAAATATACAACATTTTAAAAACTATATTTTTTTATATTCACCAAAAATAAAACTTTTTCAGAAAAATATCAAAAATTAATACTAATATAAATTCAACATGATCTGAAAATTAACTTTTTATTAGAAAAATTTTTTAAGGAAAAGTGGGAAACTGCATAAGTTCAACCAGAAGAACCGACCTCATAAGAAATCACAAAATCATTAAAACAGAACTTTAGCCTATTAGAGAGTTCATCCCTAAATAATTTCTAGGAGAGAGTGTGAACCTGTGTATTTGGATCATCATTGATAATGACCTCAAAGTGATCGGCCATCTTCTCCCATGTTTTAATGTACTCCTCCTTACCTATCTTCCCTTTATTGAAACCGCTAATTAGTATAAGGTATTGTTTATCAATCTAAACAGCCTGCTCACCATTAGTAACCACACGAAACACCCTTCCCATCAAATATAAATTCAACATGATGAATTCAAAATTGAAATTATTTTATTAAATATAAATTTATATAACCTAAAAATTAATCATTTAAATATAACAATATAATAAATTATTTTAATAAATTATTTACTTTAAAAGAAATTAAGTATTTTAAGAATTACATAACAAAATAAATTTTACTATTTAAGTAAAGAATAATAATATAAAAACAAGTCATTCTATTTTTACCTGGGTTATTACACCATTTAGGATATATTTCATTATTTTTGAAAAAAAGATCACACACATAACATTATATATTTATTATTTTTATTCGCTTAATATTGAGGCTCTATGGGCCTCCAAATTCAAATATAACTCAGTGTCTGGCTTTGAAAATATTCCATTTAATATTATAAAGAGTAAATAGAGATTTTACCCTTACATAAATCCATTAAATCATTTATTAAGTGATTTCAATTAAAAAATTACATTTTTCACATAAAAACACTCCTAAATTATTTACAAAGAGTGTTTTATTATCCCTAAGAAATGAGGTTTTTACAATATATTTTTTATTTTTTCCATTATATTTAATCATAAATCCTGAAATTTTTAATGCGCTAATTTGTTTTGGAATAAGGATATTCATTATTATCTATTTTCTTATAGTAAAAATTTCAATGAGTATATACATCATGATTCCATTTTGGAAATTGTAATGAAATATTTTTTATATACTGATAAAAAAAGTTATTTGTTAAAGTGTTATCTAAATAGGTATAAAAGAAAGCCATTAATTATTCTCATGAATTTAATATGTGGTGGTCATTTGAAACTTTATTTGGGAAATATATGGAAGACAATAAATCGATATTGACTTACTCAACATTTATTTTTAGATATAATTATTATTTGATTTCAATTAGTATAGTTGGAGAAAATTATCGTATAAAAAAGTGTGAGAAATAGAGAAGAAGAAGAGATATCCTTCTAAGAAGGACACACCCATTAAGGTATGGGTAATTGATGTTGTTGAAGAATATATTTCTAAAGTTACTACTAAATGTTAATTTGAAACTAAAGATATGTCTTCCCATAGATATTTAGAGAAAATTGATGATTCTAGTGAAGTATCAGAAATTACATCAATTTATCAGTCTATATATGGTTCTTGAAGTGATTATGGATTGATTAAAACCATCTATAAAATGGTGGATTAATTGGATATCATCTATGAAGTGGGTTACATTTTCATGATTTATTTTTTAAAAATAAAATTATAGATATATAGGATTTTTTCTTGGAAATATATATATATATATAATGTGATAAATGATGAAATGAAAAGTGAAATACTTAGAAAATGCAATAAATGATGAAATGAAAAGTGACATACTTAGAGATCGTGCTTGGTACATCTTAATCATCCATGTATTCTCATTATAATTTTCACTACTAAATAGACAAAATACTAACTAATTTTATGTATATCTAAAAACTTATTGACGAATAGAGGTTAACAAAAATTATGGGTGATTTTTAGAGGATTTTAGAGAAGTTGTAGAAATATAATGTCATAATAATACATTTCACAACATGAGCAGTTGAACTAGAACCAAGATTTCAATAATAAGAAGAATTTCATTCCATAACCGTGTAAATAT